>JASDDO010000024.1:301750340-302950340 GCA_030015575.1 Agapanthus africanus
TTTACACTAAGGTTATTTTTTAGTTGTTTATATTTAGTATAGATTTTCTGATAACTATCTTTTAAATAAAAACACAAATTAATTAAATTATGTTTATCTAAGTTTTCTATATCAAGAATATCATCACTTACATCGTTGTTGTCAATTGTCATGAAGCACATGTTGATGATTTCTTCATTTTCTGATTCACTCGAATCAGAATCATCCCAAATAGTTTGGAATGCACGTTTCTCCAAACTTTTCTTCTACTTTGGTTTGTCCTTGAACTTGAGGTTCAGACAATCTGCCTTGAGATGTCCTTTGTTCCATTCAAAATACCACATGGTTTTGGAAGTGTTAGCCCGTTTCTTAAAAAAGTTGCCTCTTACCTTAAGAAATCTTTTGAAATGTCTTGCAATGTTTGCCATTTCTTCGTTGTCGCTCTCATCATCGCTTGATGGTTTGGCTTTTTAACTTTATTGATCAACGTTTTGAGTGCAATATTCTTTATCTGATTGTCTTTCTCTGTCTTGATATCACCGAGTTGCATCTCATAAGTTTTCAAATTATTAATGAGTGTCAATACTCATGATGCTCATGTCATTTGCTTATTCTATAGTGGTAATTTTAGGCTGCCAAGACAAGATTAGAGATCGAAAAATCTTATAGTTCTTTTCTTTATCTACAATCTTTTTACCTAAATTAAATAACTCTGTTACTACATTGTTAAATCTAGAGTACATTGAATTAATTGATTCGTCTTCTAACATTTCGTACTCGTGCATTAACCTGTTAATTTTACTTGGCTCGTACCCTCGTATGCAGTCTCGAGAGTTCTCCAGATATCATATGCCGTTTGACACATGGAAATTCTATTGAATTTCTCTGGGACCAACGAGTTGTGAAGGGTATTCATAGCGTTAATATTTAATCCCATAGATTGTTTTTCTGCATCAGAATATGGTTTTGTGGTAGGAATAACGAAAGCTTCATTTATAATATCTAAAATATCTAAGTTTATACATTGTAAAAAAATTCTCATTTTAATTTTCCAAAACTGAAAATTAGTGCTATTGAAAAGTGGGGTCGTGTGGTGGATTGACCTTCTAGTTGGTTTGCCATTAGGATCTAATGAACTTTAGATGTTAATCTAAAACTGAGCAACCTGCGCTCTGATACCAATTGAAAATACTTTAGAGGGAGGCTTTGAATAAGGTGTTTATAATGTATATGGAAAATTTTAAGAAATTACTAATTTACTTTAAAAAGGATTATTAAGTTTCCGCGGAATATATTTAAAACAAGTTTTTAAACAAAAAACTTAAGAATGATAATCACAAAAATTGCAAAAAAAGAAAGAAGAAATCAATTACAAACACAAAGATATGTTGACTAGGGTTTACCACCTCCTGTGGCTAGTCCCCGCCCTGCTTCGGGTTTTTCCACTATATGTGTTAAGTACACAAATCCCACTTCACAGGGACGTGAAGAAACATGATCTCTCTTAACAAGAATCAATCACTCAAACTGTGATTCCCTAGGAAACAAATTTTCTTCCTATCTAGACCGTGATTCTGCAGGAAAACTGTACTTTCCTCTCTAATCCACATCTCTCTAGGAGGATATATTTTTCCACCCCGAATCTACAATTCAAGTGAAATGAGAAGCACTCCTTCTCTTGGATTACAAATCGCTTTTATTACAAACGATTTCGCTTATTCATAATCCTATTGATCTCAAAGATTATTACCGGTTTGGTACAAAGATTGTTTTGAGAGATTTGGACAAGTTTAAGGTTCTTGAGAAAATGAAAATGTGAACAAGTTAAAGCACGAAGGACATGAAGATTTCAGAAAGATTTGCAATGAATTAATTGTTCTTAGTTGTGAGATCTTAATGGTATTTATACAGAACCGAATGGGAAGTTATTGTAACCGCCATAAAACGGTTAATGATTGTTTAAAGAAAATAAGGATCAAATTTGGCGCAAGTTTCCATTCGTTTCAAAATTTGAACTTCAAATTTTGAAATTCAAACCGTCCGTGCTGATGTCAGGGGTAGACGATAGCTATACAAAAATTTGTTCTTGTGACGTCAGTGGTAGTCGTCATTGAGAACTTAAACAGAAAGATAAAATTTAGAGATTTGTTCTACTGACGTCAGTGGTCCAAATATTTCTTACACGGACGTCGGTGTTCTGTCTTGGATGAAATATTTGAATTGAAATTTGGTAGATTTGAAATCCAACGGATAAGTTTGATGGCTCTAAAGGAGATGATGACATCATGGACATTAGGAATGTATTGGAATGGAGTTTCTAACCTTATGAGATTATTATTAATTACATGTATATCGCTTATATCTTCAATCTTAGCCTTGGTTCTTCAACTAGCTTCATTTCCCTTGATTTGTTACATTTGACGTGAATGGATCTTGATTTACTTGCTTCACGTTGTCGATTACATCGAGTCGTCATGTCATATTACTGGTTTGAGTGTGTATCACATTATAGGCAATCTTACTTGATATTGGATATGTTGTTGCAAATTGTACTTCAATTTTAAAATTTGGAAACGTCATTAGTAATATATGAATTTGTTTAAATAATATTTTGAACTAAACCATCAAAATTGAGGATTGTGCGATACGAATGTCAATATATATCATATACCCAAATACAAAAATATATATCAATAACATCCTACGCATAATATATAACGAAATAAACAAACACAATACAAAATCAAAGGATCATAATTATCATATACAACAACAGATATCTAAAATATACAACATGCTGCAAATATAATACCGACATCCTACAAAAATCTAAAAAAATAAAAAAAATCACTGCTGGCTCGGTTCAGGTGCTCGATCTCCAAGTATTTGGCAAATCTGGCATATCTGGTCATCGCTGCAGCCTTGAAGCCTCATATGCTCTAGAAATGATGATGTTGGAGCAGCTGGAGCAGTTGGAGCTGGAAGAATGGCCTGCGGAGCCGCAGCCGAAGGAGTGGCCTACGTTGTCGCAGTCAAAGGAGTAGCCCGTGGAGCCGCAGCCGAAGGTGTGGCTTGCCGAAGTTGTAAAATTTTTAAGTTTGTATAATAAAAGAATAAGGAACGATGCACTAGATTTAGTCTATATGTCTTGTTGTGAAATCCTAAGTTTAGAAATCAAGTCTTGCGAATTGAAATGATGTGTCTCGTGTCGGATTCATATCAATATCGGATTCTTGCGAATCCACGAATCCTACACGTATCCGTATTCGAATCCGTGCTACGTAAATTAGAACTATCGAGATATACGTATACACAAGCAGAAGTAATATATGTATCAACATCTCATTCATCTCCTTGACAAGGAACTTCAATGTGAACATGTCCTTCTCCAGACGTCGCTCGCGGGGCAGCAGAAGTAACCGCCGGAATGGAGGACAACTTCAGATGGGTGATTGATCGTTAAAAAAGTGTTCGTAAAATAACCGCAATCAAGACGGTGTCGCTAGTAGCTAGCCGCAATGAGTACGGGTTATCTGCAAGGAAACGTGTATCTTTTTCTTGCTTTAGACGAGTTGATTGAATAAGAGTGATTGTTTGTCGTTACGGATATACTACGGATATAAGATTTATAAAGAGAAGGCTTGTAGGGTTCATAGGACTTAGTAGTAATGGATGAATAATTAAAAATGACCCCTTTTATCTTTTAATAATTTAAAACTAGATCGATAGTAATGAATGTAGATTATGGTTCTCTTGGAAGAAACTAGGGTTTCTCCACTATTAACCCTTGTCCTTCCATTGATCTCTATTCATGTCTAGCCCTTAACAAAACAAGTGTTAAACCAATCTCAATTCGTGGTCGTGACAAGCAATAAATTGGTAGCGCGCCTGATAAGGGTGTTAACATTTATTTTGCTAAAGTTTATAGACTTTAAAATGTATAAAAGAAATTAAATGATTTTATTATCCATTGATTTACCCTAGCCTACGAACCCTAACAAGCTAGGAATTACCCACTCATGGTTTGAGATTTAGAAGAAAAATTGAAGAATTAAAACATGATTAAGATGTAGAAATTAAATGCAGAAAGTAAGTGTGGAAATTAATTTGCAAAAAGACTAATAAAAGCACTATCTTTATTAATCAACTATTGCATTTACAAATCCTTTGAAGGTAGATTACAAGAACTCTAGTTTTTGCTCTCGCTTTCTAACTTGTTGGAGGTAGATGACTAGATGATTATCACTTGAATGCGTGGATCACTTTGGAGCTCCTGATCTATTCGGTTTGATGATTTTGAATGTGAAGCTCTCGGTTCTATATATAGTCCCAAACCCAGAAACCCTAGATGCCATAAGTGCATATATTCTGTTACGATCAAAACCACAAAATATCATATCCTAAAGCTCTGATTAAGCCGTGGATCCGCTGCAAATCCTTGCTTTTGGCCGCCCAACCGCGGCGCCTTGATGGGATCATCACCCGGGATTTTTTCTGCTCACTCTTGTTGACATGTGGAGATCCTTTCGATATCTGGATTCTGAGAATAATGCTCTGAGTCTCTGCCGTTGCTAAATTTTATGATTTGCTTTCATATTTCGGCAGATTTGATTGAGATATCTCGGATCTTTTGGATTCCAGACCTGAGTTAATCTGCACAATATCTCAAATTAAAGTGTTAGTAGTATTTGGTATTTTTTTGAGATATCACCCCAACCATTTTATATGATATTATATGTTAAGAATATTGATCAGAAATATTTGATATGATATGCATATTTTAATTACTAATATTTTATATAAATATTATATGCATGCATTTTCCATCATAATGTAGAAAATATGATAATAAACTTTTTATACATAAACCCTCATATGTTCTATAATTACAATAAACAACATTTAGTACTTAACAATAGTGGAGAAAATAATCATTCAAATGTGCAATATTTTATACTAATCAAATACCCCCAAACTTATTTTTGATCGTCCCGAGCAAACTAGTTATTAAAGAGAAGAAAAAGAAAAAGAAAATAGAAAAACTAGCACACTTTCGTAGGCAACATGATTGCACTGAGCACGTGCAACAAGCCTTTAAATCGTTAGGTGTCCCTAATAGGAGGAGTGTTGTCTTCCGAGAGTTTTCAGCGGATTCCACCCACAAAATCCCATAATAAAACGAAAGAAGATGAAATTTATATAAAAAAATAAGAACATATAAAAGAAAGAACTTGAAGATAAGAGTTTCAAACTACACTTGCTTTTTAGCAGCCATAGGCCCTATCTTAATAGTCATGAAAAGATGTCAGAAATCACATCATCCTTCAATAAAACATCACCTTTAGTCTTCCTCCCTACCTTTTTTCCAAACATAGATCATATACTGCTACGTGTGTGTAAAAGACATCCTTACACTTAGAGAATTCAATTCAAGCTATCATACTCTTGTCCATCTTGCTTAGTACTTTTTAGTTGGTGAATCTTTCAGATGGAATTGCTCACACATTATTCATGCGACCGTTAATACTTTTTGAGGTATTAACCAATCGATTACCAAATGTGCTCACTCATTTAGGCGTCAGTAGCAATACTCTCGTCTTGCAACACCTAAGGCTTAGCAGTGGCTCCCAAACCAGTTGGTCTAAGGCACTAAGTGATAAAGCACACTCGATATATTTTTTTATGCTGCCTTTCGTAATAACAAAATCAGTGTTCATTTTACTTCACCATTTTTTCTTCTTTTTTTCATGTCATTTATATTTTTGTTTGTATATTTTTTTTTCATACTAAGGGTTTTAGACAAGAACATTTCAAGATATCCTCTACTATCCCAAGTTTCAATATGTGTGCAAGTGCGTATAGTAGGGTATCAACGTTCAGATGTTTGGACTCAAGAATATGGACTATTTTTCAGACTCAATTCTATTCTCAGATTAGTAATTTCCTTCATCTTATCAACCCTTGGGACAACAGCTCATGACTACATATTACTAGCTTCATTATAAAATATCTAATTTTCTTGCTTTTCTTGAATTTTTCCTTCCTATCATATGTATTTTTCACTTTCTATCTTTCATTATCAAAATTTTTTTGTGCTATTATTCAATATAATGCAAAATGATACATGAATATGAATAAGCACAAACCCCCCAAACCTATTTGCAGCAGTGTCCTCACTGATGTTATTTGTTAAGCTTAAAACCTGTAGATTTGGGAGGAAAAGTTAGTAACGGGGACAAGAATTAATGACAGTGAAAATCTCCCCCAAACTTATTTTTGGCTCATAAATTTAAAAATTTTGTTTTTCTTTCAAGAGCCAACATATTTTTCTACCCCCCAAACTTGAGTAAAACAGAATTAAGCATTTAAAATTATAAGAAGGGGAAGGGTAAAGTTATTGGTTTATGCAAAGCTTTATAAAGACCAAAAGTAAACACCAACCATTCGAATATTTTATCAATGTAACACTATGGTTGGTGGAAGATCATAAATGTGAAGAAGTGGGAAGATAAGAAGCGTAATCGCTCGGGTTTACGTCTCGGTTGGTAGAGATGAAACAGTGATGGTGCACTACTCGTATTCTCGTTCTTGATAAGAAGACGGGGTGGCGATTCAACATCTTTGGGTGGAGGTTGATTCATCACAACTCCCATTTCTTTTAGGAATGCGAGTTCTTCGGTAAAAATATCTTCAAAACTTTCATCAAGATTTCGAATGATAATCTTATTGGAAAGGGAGTTATGAAACTCAGATAGCTCGACTAAATCATTTGACAAGTCAAAGGATTCGGACTTAGGTGTGGACTTGTCGACAGAAGAGTCTTTGCTTGTATAATAAATAGTAGGATCAAACCATAACGCACTAGTGGCGTCGAGATCAGAATCGTGAAGCTCCTCAAACTCGCAATTGTCGGAAGTTATCTTTTCGACAGAACATACATGAGCATAGTGTTTGGAGGGTTGACTTCCTAGCTTGTAGATATTAAGCTCAATTGTCATCTTCCCAAAGGACATGTTCATTGAACCGTTACGACAATTGATTATCGTGTTTGAAGTTTCTAGGAAAGGTCGACCTAGGATCACCGAAATTTGGTTCCATGGGTTCGCTACAGGCTGTGTATCTATAACTATAAAATCCACTGGGAATATGAATTCCCCGACTTTGATTAACACGTCCTCTAGTTCACTCCTAGGTTGGGTGATAAGATCGATCGACCATCTGGAGAGTGCAATGCGTAGGTTTCAACTCTCATATCTCTAATTGCTCGTAAACAGAATACGGAAGTAAGTTAACACTAGCACCTAAATCGAGTAGAGCACGATTGATATTTTTACCCCCAATAGTTATAGATAATGTAGGACAACCGGGGTCCTTACGTTTCGTGGGCACCAATTGGGTAAGAGAATTGCTCATATTACTCGTGAAGAAAAAATCTTTTTAGGCACTTGAGTTTTCCTTTTCCTAGTGCACAAGTCCTTTTAAATTTTAGCATAGGAAGAAACATGTTTGATAGCATCTAGGAGAGGCATATTTATGTTAATATGCTTAAAAATGTCCTCAATTTTCTCTATTTGGGGCTTGGTCTGTTTAACCTGTGTGGAAAAGGAGCTTTATCAATAAGGGTTGGGTCCATCTTTTGAGGAGAAGTTTATAGGGATGAATGGATCCCAAAATTGGATTTGGGATGGTTGTAGATGATAATTCTTTCAAGAAAGTGGGATGAGGGTTCGAGCCTAGTGGAAAACGGAGAATAGGCTCGGAAGAAGATATTGGATTGGACGAAATAGGAGTAGAAGTAGTAGCCGGAGTTTCATCAATGTCATTTACTTCAACTTGTTTACCAACATTGTTATTCAGCACTCTTCCTGATCTCAATGTGGTTACGACACTCACATTATGATTTTGAAGGATGATATTCACGCTTTGTGAGTGGCCGGGATTTGGTAGAGGTTGAGATGTAAGTCTCCCTTTCTCTTTCTCGCTCATCGCAATATTTAACTGTGAAAGTTGTGCTTCTATCGATTTTATGCTTTTACTGTGGGAAGCAGTGTATTGCATTAACGTTTAGATAGAAGACGTTAAATTGGCCGTCGTTTGCGTGGATTGTTTAATGAACGTTTCTAAGTTACGTTCGAGTGCAAAGGTTTTATCGGTACCGGCCATTGAAATATTATTGTAAGGATCAAACTTGTTGGCCGGGTTTTGAAAAGTTTGCGGTTAAAATGGGTGCTGATTTTGTTGTGGTGGTTGCTGTTGCTGTGGAGGAAGCCTTTGATAATTATTTTGGTTTGGGAACCGATTTTGATTATGAGACCGGTTTTGGTTCCAAGCGAAATTAGGGTGATTCCTCCATCCCTGATTATATGTGGATGAATAAGAGTCATTTTTAGGTTGTTGCTGAAAAGCAGCATTGGTTTGTTCATGACCTTGAGATGGAGGATTCAAAGGACATTCTTCCGTTAATTGTGATGGGTCAAAACAACTACACACGGTTTTGGGGAGCATAACTTGGTTTAGGAAGGTTGGGGAGACTTTGTTTTCGATAGCTTCGACTTTATTTTGCATCGCGGCCATTTCGGCTTTCACTGCGATGGAAACATCGAACTGATGGATACCTGCTCTAGATGAAGATGATGTTGGTCTAGTGCTTTCCTATTGTGAGGGTTGTTTGGCGAGATCTTCCATAAATTTCCAAGCTTCGCCGTTATCTTTTGACATGAAATGGCATTGACAAATGGTTTCAAGTATTTGTTTCGTGGCAGGATTAACACCCTCGTATATAATTCGGCAAAATTGCCATCTATCAATTCCGTGATGGGGGCATTGTACAAGAAAATTCTTAAATTGTTCAAAGCATTTCCGGAATGGTTCGTTGAGAAGTTGAGTAAACTGGTTAATCTCGCTTCGAACACGGGCGGTTTTTTGATTGGGATAAAATTTCTTAAGGAATGATATAACGAATTCGTCTCACTTAGCGATAGAATGTGCGGCAGTGCTATAAAATCATTTTTCTGCTAGATCGCACATGGTAAAAGGGAGAAGACGTAATCACATAGCATCCCTTGAAAGTTGGGTTGCGCTCATCATTGCACATACGTTTTCGAATTTGGTTATAAAAACATATACGTCTTCGGATTCAAGTCCGTGGAATTTGAGTAACAAGTTGATGAAATGGGTTTAATTTCGAAATTACCCCCATTGTCCAGTGGAAGAGACAGACAAGTAGAAAGGGGTCCACGTATAGGGCAACATCTTTCTTGGAGAGAGATGTGCGGTGGATTCTGCGCACCTACGGGTGGTGGCAGGATGGTATCGTGAAATCCTGATGGAGATCCGTCCATTTCGGGAGATGTGGTGGGTGGAGAGGAAATAGAAGATGAAGAAGTACCGATTTCGGAGTCGATAGCAAAGATGCGGACAAGACGGGCAGTAGAATCCTGTGTCCAGCCGGTCATGCACTAAGCGGGTTTAGTGCACGTGGCAGCGTGTGATATGTGAGAACTCTATTAAGAAGGTTTGTTTTGAAAAAATGTCGGACGCGAGGCTTGACTCAACAAATCACAAAATGCACAATCAATCTCTAGAACTAGGGTCATCTAAGTCAAGTCACTAGACTGTTCCTAGACTTCCAAAGGACAAGTCGCAGGATTAATTCTTTACCGTCTTTTTATCACTCTTGTGGCCAGGTAAGTGCCAGGTAAGTGGGAGGTATCCGCTATACGAATCACCGAAATAGCGGGCCTAATTAAGCAACCACTTTCCTTAGTCACACCTGCCTAGACACCACAAGAGAAATGCGGATAAGCGATAGATTACCCACGACCCTTCTCTGTCCTAATTGAGCGCGACGGTCCTTAAAGACTTGGTATAGATATTTTTAAATTAATGTAGAGTGAAAATATGCTCGTTTTGTGATTTGTGGGGCCTAAGAAGGGTGATGAAATCCCCACCTAATCTGGATTTGGGTTATTATCCCTTAATGTTCGGTTAAGATATGCACAAACAAACCGATATCAAAACACGCAAAAAGATTTTTGAGCAGCGATATTTGCAAAGAATCCTGCAGGCAAAGATCGGATTATTGGATTTTTGAGGAGATAAAATATTAGAGAATTACCTTAAAACTTTGGGGGCCAAATCCGCCAAGGCGCCGCGGTTCCACCGCAAATTCCTTGCTTTCGTCGCGGTTCCGCCGCAGCTTTGAAGGTTTGTTCGCCACTCTCTGCTCCTCTGGGATACGATGAAAGTCTCTGAATCTCTTTTTTCTTGCTCCAGTTACTCCCGATTCTCTTGCAAAACTCGCACAATAATCGTTACATACAAAATATACGGTTTTAGTTCTCGTTTATAATATGTTTACTGGATTTTATAAGAAATCAACCCGAATAACAAGAAAAAAATACAGCCGTTTCCCTGGCAACGGCGCCATTTGATTGATCGTTAAAAAAGTGTTCGTAAAGCAAAAACAATCAAGACGGTGTCGCTAGTAGCTAGCCGCGATGAGTACGAGTCGTCCGCAGGGAAACGTGAACCTTTTTCTTAATTTAGACCAGTTGATTGAATAAGGGTGAATGTTTGTCGTTACGGATATACTACGAATATAAGATTAATAAAGAGAAGGCTTGTAGGGTTCATAGAACTTAGTAGTAATGGATGCATAATTAAAAATGACCCCGTTTATCTTTTAATAGTTTAAAACTAGATCGATAGTGATAAATGTAGATTATGGTTCTTTTGGAAGAAACTAGGGTTTTCCCACTACTAACCCTTGTCCTTGCATTGATCTCTATTCATGTCTAGCTCTAACAAAACAAGTGTTAAACCAATCTCAAATCGTGATCGTGATTAGCAATAAATTGGCAGTGCGCCTGATAAGGGTGTTAACATTATTTTGCTAAAATTTATAGGCTTTAAAATGTATAAAAGAAGTAAAATGATTTTATCATCCATTGATCTATCCTAGCCTACGAACCCTAGCAAGTTAGGAATTACTCACTCATGGTTTGAGATTTAGAAGAAATATTGAAGAATGAAAACATAATTAAGATGTAGAAATTAAATACAGAAATTAAATGTAGAAAGTAAGTGTGGAAATTAATTTGCAAAAAGACTAATAAAAACATTATCTTTATTAATCAACTATTGTATTTACAAATCCTTTGAAGTTAGATTACAAGAACCCTAATTTTTGCTCTGGCTCTCTATCTTGTTGGATGTAAATAACTAGCTGATGATCATCTGGATGCGTGGATCGCTTTGGATCTCTTGATCTCTTAGGTTTGATGATTTTGAATGTGAAACTCTCGGTCCTATATATAGTCCCAAACCTTAAAACCCTAGATGCCATAAGTGAATACATTCTGTTACGATCAAAACCACAAAATATCACATCCTAAGGCCCTGATTAAGCCGCGAATCCACTGTAAATCCTTGCCTTTGGCCGCCCAACCGCGGCGCCTTGGTTGGATCATCACCTGGGATTTTTTCTGCTCACTCTTGTTGACATGTGGAGATCCCTTCGATATCTGGACTCTGAGAATAATACTTTGAGTTTCTGCCGTTGCTAAATCTTATGATTTACTTCCATATTTCGGCAGATTTGATTCCGATATCTCGGATCTCTTGGATTCGAGATCTGAGCTAATCTGCATAATATCTCAAATCAAAGTATTAGTAGTATTTAGTATTTTTTTGAGATATCATCCTAACCATTTTATATGATATTATATGTTAAAAATATTGATTAGAAATATTTGATATGATATGCATATTTTAATTACTAATATTTTATATAAATATTATATGTATGTATTTTCCCTCATTATGTTAATTAAAATGTAGAAACAAAGGATAATAAACTTTTTACACATAAACTCTCATATGTTCTATAATTACAATAAACACCATTTAGTACTTAAAAATAGTGGGGAAAATAATCATTCAAATATGCAATATTTTATACTAATCAATGGGCTCTGTTGGGACCAAGTCCCCGACCCCTCTCGTATCCACCGTCGTGCCCTCCGTGTACGGTGTCAAGGATAGAGGTCAACATGACCGGATCGTTCTTTCCGCTGAAATCAACTCCTGATACGTTCGCCTGCTTCACCACTCGCGCTTACATCCATGTAAAGTATTCAACCGTAAGTAAACCATTCAAATTTAAACTTATGAAAACATAATTTCATTCGAATTAGAACAAATATTAACACTTACGCAATACTCCTTTGTAGCAGCGTCGGGATATCTAAGCGTGCCCGTGGCCAGATATGTCGATGTGGAGTGGACGGACAGATAATCCTGCAATACGCTCGGTATACCACCCTGAACCAGGGTTCGAGCTCTCTGCAATTCACCAAAAACACACATATATAATATAACTTTTCATATTGCATTATATCAAAAGAAATATATTATAATTTATTGGCATCCGTGGCATGAGTTATGTTCTTCGAGCCACCCGTGTAAGTAGCTCGACCCCTCTTCTGGGACTTCCGATTCTTCTTGTTTTGTTCGGCCTGCTTCTGCACAACACAATCAGCTTTAGTTTTCTAATTCGATAATAAAAAAATAAATTATATACTAAATACTGAATTACATTTAAATTACAAACCAGTTTGCACTCAGACATCCAAAACCGGCACATTAGAGGCAATGTCTCCAAGTCGACCCCGCTAAAAGCCAGAGACTGTAGGGGAGCCCCTCTCTTTTCTTGAGGGGTCGCTGGCCATAAGGTATAATAATCTGACTTCAGCTTATTCCTATTGTATTGGACCTTAGTCTGTATGTTGTTCTTGAGGTCTCGATAAAAGTGCGCATATCGAGCACTATATCCTTCTTATCATCAGGGGCATCAGGATCGATTGTAAGAAAGGCGTATTTCACATGCAAATACAAGAAATTAATGTCTTTAAATTATAAGTGCCAAATGATAGTAAATTTATTTGATAAATTAAATAAAAATATATAATAATACCTGAGCCTGGTCCAAGAACGCGTCAAAAGAGCGGTTGTGCTGCTCACTCTAATCGACATGTAGATGATATTTCTTGGGGTGACGGCTTTTATCCTCAAAATATTGGCCGAATCTCTCGGCATTCGTACCAAAGCAGCGGCCGTCTTTGGTAAAGATGAGGGGGATCCTCTCTGCCCCCTTAGCGGGATCGGGCCTTAGCTTGTGGGACTGATTCGGTCCTTGAGTCTCCCGGACAGGCCGTGGCTGCCCTCCATCTATAAAAATATATAGATATACATGCAATATCAAGACAAAACTATATTTAAAATGCAAGAATTAACGAAAATTAGACTGCAGTATATACTTTTAGCAACATCACCATGAGCTTACGCCCGGACAGCAGCACAAGTGGCACGATAGTTCCTCAGGTGAGGAACAGCCGGTTTCCGGACGAGGATGCACCCTCTCCAACTAAACATTAAAGACAATGACTATACAAGTAAGTTCTGAATAAAATAATACATAATCAATTTGACATATTATATAGTAAACAAATACTAACTTGCAGAGTGCTCGGAGTATACGGATTGTGCGGGAGCGGCCTGTGTCCCGGATGTAGATGTATCCTCTTCAACTGGACAATAAAAATGACTATATAAGCAACTTCAAAATAAATATGCGTGTATATCTATAATATATCGTTCAAAATGAATATGCATGCAATATATAATATACAGATATATCTGCATGTGTGGGAACGACTTTTGTCCAGTTGTGGGAACAACCTCTGCCCCAGGTGTAGGAATGGCCCTATGCTCTGGACGGGGTGCAACACCATCCTTATGCTGTAGGAGCTGCTCCCCACGCAGCTGCCCGGGCAAAATCGCTCTACCCTTGGTGCCCCTGGAGCCGCCTCTGCCGCTGCCCCTGGTGTCCCTCGCTGGTCCGGATATCGCCATCATACCTAGATAAAGCACAATCATTACATATGCATGCAATACATATATGTAAGAGAAATAATAACAACAATACATGTATAGATTATAGAAAGTGTAAACTCATAATATAATAATATTGATTATCTTTTTCGTTTCATAGACACATTAGACGTCGTAGAAATATCTATTTGGATTTGATCATCAATATCATTCCTAACCCACGTAACTTCATGCTCATCCGAAAATAACACTACTATGGAGACAGATGGTTGAAGCATTCTGAGTCTTCTCTTTTCTTCTTCTTCATCACTGTAATCCATGCGATCCTCAAATTGTGGGACATCATAAATATCGCTGAGCTTCCATCGGCATAAAATACTCCATTCCGAATACTTCAAACACTTTGATTAGTATACATGAAATGCTTGTTGCGGAAATATAAATGGACCGTCCTCACAGCAAAATAATGTATGTTTACACTAATCAATGCATATTTATCTTTCCAAATTCCGAGATTGTTTCTCCACCTATCAGTTTCCGGTTCGTGTATCATATCAAATACACTGAAATGTATAAAATGGTTCTTGTAACAGCCCTATTTGAATGCAGTAATTCAAGAGTTTATCAAGATTCTTTTTCCATAATTTTTGAACTTTTAGTTGGCCGTTAATATATTTTATTTTGGATTTTTTTCTGTAAACAATTTTGATATGGGAAAATATTCAGTTTTTATATTATATAAATAATATTTTCTTAGTGACAGCAAAATAACATTTTGCGTATCTGTTTACTGTTAAAATGAGAACAGGAAAATCTGCACCGAATCTCTAAAATACGACCAATTAAAGATATGCATCTATATACATATATTTATAAAAATTATTTATATATAACAAAATCTCTCTCTCTCTCTCATTCTCACATCTCTCTCTCTCCTCGTTCTTCTTCTCATCTCACCGCCGCCTTCGCTCACGAAAGCCCTAACCCTAGCCGTCGCCGCGCCGTCGCCGCCTCCTCCCCGACCTCGACCTTCTCCTCTCATCCACCTCCTCCTTCCCTCTCTCTCCTTCACCCCGACTACAACCCCGAGCCCGACCGCAACAACCCATCTCCCCGAACCCAACGCCAAGCCCTCGTCGCTCCTCCTTCGTTGGAAATCTCCCTCTCTCGACGACACCATCACGCAGATCTCCATCAGCCTCATCATCGCTTCCCTGCAGCAACGCCGCAAGCCTTCACCGTCGACGCAGCCTCATCTTCGCCTCGCAGCCGCTCCCATCTCCAGATCTGAGTGCTCTCGACTCGACCTTGGACCATCCGAACCCTAGCAACTGCCACGATCCCCCCTGTATGCATTCCCTGATCCCTGTTTCTTTTTCAGAAAAAATAAATAAATAAATAAAATGGTAGGAAATCAGTGAACAATTGAAAGGGGAAAATTAGCATCAAAACCCTAAATTGAGATAATTGTGTTTTGGTTGTGTGGCAATGTTTATGTAGATATTTATGGTTTAATCGATGAAATTTATCTAGGCGGATCGTATAACTCAGATCCAAAGTCGCACCTTAGCTGAGATCGTGCCTGCATTTTCGTACATCGTTTTTCGTGATCGTTATTCTCAGGCAAGTACTCTTGCCTTTTCTTTATGTGATGCTATGACATGATTACTATGCACAAGAATCCTTTTACATGCTTTATACACATTCGAGACTCTTGTTGATTTAGATGTATAGAACACCTTGATTTGACATGCTTATTCATGATCCTTATTATTTATTTTAAAATGAAATCATTAATTAGAATGCTGGACTACATGCCATGACACCACTATTCACCAGTTTTATTTCCATACAATTACCATACCACAAGTTCCTGTCTTTTCAGCATTCTTAATTAGTAATTTTAATTTTTACCATAGCAGCTATAAATACGTGGGTGTTGGGGTAGTTTGAGTGTGCGTTGTACAACAGGATCTCAGGAGTCCCATACCGGCAGCTCGTACCGGGCTATAGCGGTCTCATGTTTACAGCTCGTACCGGGCTATAGCGGTCTCATGATTACAGCTCGTACCGGGCTATAATGGTCTCATATTTACAGCTCGTACCGGGCTATAGTGGTCTCATGTTTATAGCTCGTACCGGGCTATAGCGGTCTCTTATTCATTCCACAGTTGGGCCCGTGTTTCCTAGCCCTTGGGGCACCACTCTTGGGTTAGGAATACTCCTGCAGAGGTTGACGCACACACTCAAGCTTACGATATGATAGTTTACCTTTTAGTGACCAGTTTAGGTTATGACCTGATCCCTTACATACATGTTTTATAGTGTTAGTGCATTTAATTATTTATGTACATGTTTTTCTTGTGCACCGGGCTTCACTTTTTCATATATTCATGTTATTATGCTACACACACACTTTATACGTTGAGTACTTGCTGGGATGTTTTGACATCCTTGAGATTTGCCATCTCAGGTTTAGAGACAGATCTGCAGGCTGAGCAGGATCAGAGCGGCTATCAGGACTTTGCTGAAGATCAGTAATCGTAGGTTTATTTCCTTTTCATTTAGCTTTTAGCATGTGCGCCCTTATGGGACATTAGAACTTATGTATCTCTTTTGGATCTTATTTTATTTCGAACCTATTGTATCGGATCTTTTTGCATCAATTATCTAGTGGACCCATTTTTAGTATCCCTTGTGCTTTCATTGCAGCATGATTATCAGTATTATTTCTTTTGGTATTGGAGTTTTTTTGACAGGTTCATCTTGACAGCCTTATGTGACTACGGAAGGACTTTTCCTTACCGTAGGTAGCACGGCTGGCCTTCGTCGCTTTCCGTATTCCATATTTTAGGAAGCGGGACGTGACAGTTCTGCTTGTCTGGGATATTGGGTGCCAACTATGCAATCTAAGTACCTATAATAAATCACATCATCCGAACCAACGGTCGCCATCCCACTATTCTGGATGGTTCGAGATTTTTCCATGTTCTTAACTTCAAATTTGTATCTAAGGACGTCGAATCCTTTGTAGTATGTAATCTCCATACTAGGAAATTGATCTAGACATCTCGAGTCTTTCTCTAATGATACAAAATGTTCGGATCTTGGATCTAACAAAACAAATTATGCAACAATTACATAATGATATAAATTTAAATTAAGACTAGTTGCAAAAATATGAGATTTGAACATTTTATATGATGTGCAAACCAGTCGCAAAAATTGTCTTGATGATATTTTTCCAATCGATCAGGGTTCCAATTAGGATGCCCGCCACGTACTTCATTCTCATGAATTCCATTCTTAAGATTAAATTTTGATGTCAACATTATATATATACATATATATAAAACAATTAATGCAAAACAGACTTACTCTCTAATTTCATCAAGACATGCGCTATTAAGGAGGATAAATTGATGTATCTTGTTGATAAACATGTGTTCCATTCTCTTGTAATCTATTTTACCGTATGGTCCATTCTGAATTCTCGGAGCCCTGTTAAGTTTCGTCTCAATATTTTTGTCAAGATAGCGGGTGGTTATTTCAGCTAAAGAGATAACCTTCCATAATAGAACTCTCTGGTCGATTTCTATTGCATATATAATTTTTTAGACTAAGGAGGTACCCACAAAAATTTATGTTAAATAAAGAAATACAAGCATATAAGATAGCAAAAATATATCGATTGCGTGAACCGAATAATTCAAGTTATCTTTCGATAGGATACATCCATCGATATTGTACCGGTCCAGCAAGCTTAGTCTCGGTTGCAAGATGAACCGTCAGGTGTATTATGATATCGAAGAACGTCGACGGGAAAATCCGCACAACCTTGTACAGTTTTAAGGGAATCACATTTTCTAGTTTCTCCAGTGTCACAATCTCGATATTTTTAGTGCACAATTTCCTAAACGAGCAGCAAAGTTTATTGATCACTAGACTAACCGATTCAGGAAGGCAAATCCTGAGAGTTAATGGGTGAAGGTGCTCGATAATAAAATGGCTATCATGCCTTTTCAGCACATCAATCTTACCTTTCACAATCTTTATTTTCTTACTAAATGATCCCGAAAAACCTGTGGGAACTTTCAAATCATGTAACTCCTGTATGAACCTTTCCTTCTCTGTTTGTGACATATGATACGCGGTATTGGAAAATATAAACTTGCCTGATTTACCCGCTATCGGTTTAGAATGCAAACCATCTCTAATTTTCTAGTCCAGAAGATCCATCCGAGTATGGAGGTTATCTTTCGAATTTTCCATCTTTACAAAACAACAAATTAAGTACGTGTTTGGAGCCTCTGATACTCCCTTCTCAATGTACATAATGTCCAGACAATGACGTACTAAATTTGTTGGCCAGTATGGTAGTTCATAGAAAATGTTTAACTTGTTCCAGCCGGGTGGAGTGTCCTTTCTTGCCGGATCTATTCCGAAGATCACGTTATTGTAACCATTCCACTGAGCAATCATGTCCTTTCTGGATAATAGGGCTGGATGCCCAAGAAACTCCTGATGACCATCAAAGTGAGCAACGTCAAAGCTGCAGGGATGGTCTAGTGGTAGGAAACGTCGATGACCGCATTAACAAACTGTTTATATCAGAATATTGAATTTACTACCGTCATTCTTATGCACATTCGCATGTAGATGATGCTTTTAATTCGTGTCTGCTACATGATTTCAGATTACAGGTTTTCAGAACCATTCAGTCTAGAACGGCGCAAATCCCACACATTCTCTATAAAAATGACGCTTTCAGAACAGATGACCGACAAACAAATAAAATACGGATTTCAGTCACTCAGATCCATCAGGTGCCATTTATCAGTTCAAGAGACCAGACAAGGGCAGCGGTTATTTGTCTCAGACAAACATAAAACACGAGAAAAGTAAAATACAAATTTCAAAAGGATTAAAAGGAGATGTGATGTCATAAGAAAACAAAATTAGTCGTAACATTGGATTGCTAATTATCCGAGAAAAATTCTGAAGAGTTTTGTAAATGTTAGAAGGCGAAACAGAAGAATAAAACATCAAAAGATCACACAAAAAAATTGGAACACCAATTCCAAAATTGTGCGGCAGTTCCGTAGTGGACCGAGCTCAGCCGACATTGATTTTTTTTGGGTGTTTTGGTCATTGTACATTGCTTCAGAAAAAAGACCTAAACGTATTTTTAAGAGCCTATAAATACCCCGGATCAGAGCAAAGCATGGAGCTATCTAGTGTTTTAGTTTAGAGTTAGAATTGGTTTAGTTTGCTTCATCTTAGTTTAGCCATTAAAACTTTGTAAAAGCTTGTAGTTTGAAATACAGGTTTCTTCTTCTTCATTTTTATTATTTTTTCATTTTATATCTGTCACGACCCGAAATTGGCACGTGACGGCCCTAATACTACGCAACGTCTACAGGCGTAACACAGTAAAAGAAAACCAAAACCCAGAAATCTAAACCATCAAAAGTAGTAAGAAAGAAGGACAATTTTTTAAAAGCCTTTGAAATCGCAACCCAAATTCTTTAAAAGTCCAACTTTATTTTTTTTAAAATTTTGGCTGCACCTCCTTTGTAAAAACTAGCCCCAAAAATGGGTACAAAATAAATATAAGTAAACCATCCCCAAACGGAAGCAAAATCACGCCCAATTGCGGAAAACAACCACCACAACAAATATACGACGCCGTAGCGAAGAAATAAAAGACGATAAAAAGGAAATTGTAAAAAGTCAACCAAGTCACAAATAATATACAATACCGTCCTCACCAAGTCTCTAAGTCAACAAGAAAATAGTAGATGGAGATTACAAGGATACAACGAATATACAATACAAAAACGAATAACCACAAAACCCACCTAAGCAAACTGCACACTGTGAGCTGATGCGGTATCCGTAGCAAAAGATGGTAAGATAGATGAATAGCCTGTCTCGACTACTCTGGGGAACAACCTACAAAACAAACTGTGGCAGAACGGGGGTGAGTTGCCAACTCGTGAATAGTAAATAACATATGCAGGTAATCGCAAGTATGCACATACAGCGCGAATCTAACATATGCAATTAATAGCAATAAAAGGTCATATGAATGCAATAATCATGAAAAGTACACTAACGGTTACTACAAATACATGAAGCAATAATATGACAATCGGTATGCAATAATCATGCAATAATGATATGAAAATGTATATATGCAATAGTCATGAAAGGTACACTAGCAGGTACAACTAACACATGAAGCAACACATATAAATGAAGTATGTAAATGCAACAGTCATGAAAAGTACACTAACAGGTACTACTAATACATGAAACGGTGCCTAAACAATAAATATGTAGTATGGAATGAAACATGTCATTTCCACGGAATCCTGATATCGTGGTAGGATCACAATCCATCAAGACAAATCAAATCCCAAATTCCTCAAATCAGCCCCCAAATTGGCTCTCATATCATATAAGTCTCACAAATCCTGAATGTACAATATTGAATAAATCTCATATATCCTGAATGTACAAAATCAGCAATCTCATATATATCCTGTATCAAATCTCAAATAAATCTCCTATATCCCAAATCTAATATCAAATAAATCTCTAATATCCTAAGTAAATTTGCATGAATAAATATGATTATGTATATGAATTATATGTATACATATATATTAGCGTCCCATTCTACTAATACATATATATATATATATACATATATAACAGCGTCCCATTCCACTGTTATATATACTTAGGAGTAAAAAGAAATATCATGAAAACCTGTGCCAAGCATCGACACATAAATGCAGATTTATCAGGTGCTGTCCCCAAGACTGGCACCCTGATAGGTACGTATCATAAGCTATACCGAAAGCTCGAGTGCCTAACTCTGACCCTCGTCTCTCGACGTATCTATACGCACATGACTCTCGTCGGTATCCCCATGATAACCGCCGAGTCATTGGTACTGTCACCGGATGGTATGGTTCCCCTGACAGGCTCAATCGGCAAGGTCCATCAATCGTCTTGCCCCGAGTACCTCCGGGCCCCACCATGTACCCTCATACAGTCTCGACGCCTTCTCGCATGGGGTATATATATATCAGAACCGATAAAACTCATGATGGCTGCTGAAATATCATATCAAGGGAAACCGGGTTTTTCAAATAATGCATAATTTCATGAACTCCCACGGTCCCCAAATCCAGAAAATATCATGAAAAATCCATATCTCAATGCGAAAATCCATGAATATAATATATGCAATATAAAACTGATATGTAAGCATATAAAGGAAAAGCCGCTAATTAACTGAAATAAGTTAATATAAAATATCATGCGGTTCCTATTTTCTCTAATTCTAAATAACATCAAATAAAGGTAAATATGTAGCTATAACCAGATATATGTGTGTATGTACCTATCACTAATGGTACAATACTCTATAGGTATACAGGTAACTAGAATGTAAGCATGTGAAGGCATATGTGTAAGCATGTAGGTATACATGTATGCTATATGTTATATGCGTAAAGAAATATGAGTTAATGTCATAATGTCCCTAACCAAACTATATTATAACTATAAGTGGGTTGTGCGTGACATGTCAATTATTGACGGTTTGTGTGGTATACAATCAGTGCTCGTGCAACATGAGTCGTCAATAATGGTGCTGTATCCTAAGCATACTAGTCCAAGCACAACAATAACTAAGCAGTAGGGTGAATGCGCAATTCTAAATATGATATAGAATATGCGACAAAAGTAATATCTCTAGTCCAGACGCATAACGCCATGCGGGCGATTCCCCTGTAGATGTTAAATATACTCACCAACGCTCCTGGCTAAGTGAAGCCAACCACCTGTTTTCCCTTTGTAGTAGCGTCCGAAGCCCTCGCTTGCGAACCTGTAATATAAAACAATATAACAGAATATATTAGCAATAGACCTAAAACACGTACAATCTACACGGACCAACACGACACACATATGTACTCTAAAGGGTTCGTGTTGTAGCTAACGCGTATAGCGACACTACAAAACCAACTCAGAGCAACAGCAACACAGAACACGCACCGTACCGGATAACGTATCGCGTGAAACGAAACACTAGAATACACAAGTGGTCCCAGATTTTTCTGTACCAATAATTTATAAAAATTGCAAGTACCACGAGATCACAAACAACCTCAGAGACCCCTATCCAAAAACTCACCACCCCAGTCCCTACTCTGGCCGCAAATTGCGGCCAGAACCATTAAATCCGCGGCCGTTTCATGATGGAAATGATTCGTATTTTGAGGGTAGGTTCTAGGTCTCTACACTAGGCTACTGTGATGTGAACTTTTGCAACAATTATCTGGTTTAACTGCAGATCATCCGAGACCCCAAATCAACACTAAAAATACGATATTTACCCGAAACGATACGATACGCGATAAAAACTAAAACTAATAAGCTAAGCTACACAATAAACACCTAAAGAACAGAAAGGGGTCATTACCTACACAAAAGAACTCAAAAATCCAAGCTTTGCACACTTCAAGGCATCCAAGAGGCAAAAGGTGATCAAAAATGTGGTTTTGGTGAGATTTTGTGAATTTTGTGATGGTTTTGATGAAGAACTTGAGAGTGTTCAGTTTGATGAGAGAGGAAGAGAGAAATATGAAAAGATTAAGTGAGAAAGAATGAGAGAGTGTGAGGAAATGAAAGAGGGAGGTGAGTGTAGGGTGAGGTGAGAGATGAGTGTAACATTAGCATTAATTGCAAACCATGCTCTCACATAAATGCACCCACACCTCATCATGCCACCTCCTCATTCCAAAAGAATATTTTCTCTTCTCACAAAAGATCAAAGAAATGGTTAAGGATTAAAGCAAAGATTTGGATAAGGCAATGGGATTAGGTTAAGTGTCATGGTTGCTAAACTTGATTAAGCACAAACAAACCTCACATTTACGTGCACACATGCGTGCATGCTCGTAACAAATAATAATAAATTATTAATTAAATGTTATAAAATGTGAGGAACCCGAATTGGTAAATTCTTTACGGTAAACCCGCATTAACGTGTAAACGAATACTAACCGAAATCTAAGGCGTTACAATATCATATCTTTTTATTTAAATTCCTTAGATAAAATTGTTTTTGATTTGATAATTAGATGTTCTTTCTCTTTATCTTTCTTTCTTAATCTCATTTTTGAAGCGATGATACTCAATGGATGTTACTTGCTATCATGAGAACCCAAGTAGTTAAGCAATGATTATTCCTTATTCTTCCCTTTAACTCCTCTTTTAATTGATACTGAAGTAATCGGAAATAACGTGGATTAAGGTGCTTTAAAAGAGTACTTGCTAGTTGTCGGTTATAGTAAGTCCGTTCTAATTGACCCCTGTCTTTCCGTTTTTTACTCTTATCTCCAACTTTCGGCGAAGCGAACACAATTTATCTAGGATTTTTGGGTCATATCTATCACAAACCTTGTGGCTAAAATTCATCCGTCTCGAAGTTGTTTCTTGCTGGCAGGAAGGGCATGCTTTGTAACCATGTAGGGCCAACTTGATAGCATTCCATATGTAGGAAAGTCATTAATTATCCACATTAAAACTGCACACATCGTAAAGGTTGTATCTGGTTTGCTTCGTAAGGCTCCACACCATCAATGAATAAGGATTTTAACCTTTCGATCAGAGGTCGGAGGTAGACGTCGATATTGTTTTCCAGTTCTTTTGGTCCGTCAATAAGAAGAGATATCATAAAATAGGATTAATCCATAGCTAACCACGGCGATAGATTATAAACCATCATTACAACGAGCCATGTGCTGTGGTTACCATCCATATAGCTGAATGAGCAGAAACCATCACTAGCCAGTTCGAGCCTGATATTACGAGAATCACTGCTGAATATTGGGTGTCTCCTATTGAAATCCTTTCATGCCGGTGAATCTGTTGGATGACTCATTCTTCTATCTTCTCTAAGAGGAGCACGGTGATGCCAAATTACGATCTCTTCTGTCTTTTTACACCTTAATAGTTTTTGTAGCCTCCGTGTTACGGGAAAGTATCATGCTACCTTGACAAGTATATATGCCTTCTTATCAGATACCTTCGGTTTATACCTGTACTCTCCGCAGGTGAGACACTATTTCAAATCTGAATTCTCTTTTTGGTACAACACACAATGTTTGGGACATGCATGAATGTTCTTACAGTTCAGACCCAGACATCATCTTCCGGGCTTTGTACCGGCTTTCAGCCATGTTAATTTCCGGGGCATAGATTCTTTCAGGAACTTGAGAAGTATCGTGCATGACTTATTTCTCCATCTATTTTGGCACTTAATCTGGTAAAAATGGACGAACCATAATAGTGTGGAATACTTTGCACTCTCATAAATTGGTCTTATAGTATCATTGTACTTCTCATACTTATCCGTATACTGTTCTTGACTGGAAGGAAGTCCTTCTTCAGTAGGATTATTATCACCTAGAGCAGTATCTACCATATCCTCCATTTTCTCTCCTAGAAAAAACCTATCTTCTTCTTCTTTCGCCGTATTACCGTTTTCTTTTTTCCCCCGTGATATAACCAAGTTGTATAAAATCTGGTAAAACCATGCGTAACGATGTGAAACTCTACTTCCTGTCTTCTGGTATATTTTATTCCTACACCTATCGTGCGGACAAAGGATCTTCCTCGATACGACCTTATGATGTTCGCGTGCAAATTCGATGAAAGTAGCAACTCTTGCAATGAACTTAGGATTCGTGCGTTGTTGCCGATCCACGTACATCAATTCTTAACTCTGATGTACTCATGGTCCATATTAAACTGTATAACATATAAATTTTAAGTTTCATAAATGGAAGAATGCATTAAAGTTATGGAATCGGTGCTTGAATCGAAAACTGTAGGGCTAGAGGTCGAGGTATGAAGCGAAAGAGAAGGGGAAGTTGGTTTTTGATGGTGACTACTTTGAGAAAGCTAAGAACGAGATGGTTATTGATAAAGAACGAGGATGTCAACGGTGTCTTATTAACAGATCCTAAAAGCACATGTGCGCGTGTGTATAAGATTATCGCTCTCAAGTATGAGTTGTTCATGTGATTTAAACCCTATTACATGTCACTATATTGTTATACCTATTCATCCTTCTTCATTAATAATAAACCAAATAAACTATGCAATTTGAAAAGATTTTAGTTCTTAACAACTTCACACGGTTTAAGATATTTAGGGACTATTCTCGACGTCTATGAAGATTATCAGGGACCGAGAGCAAATGTTCATATCTCGGGAGTTGGATTCTTCTTCCAAGAAAGATGATATTAACGGTTCTATATTGGATGTCGAGGATAAGGATTCTATCCCATTAAGAATGTATAGAGCAGACACCCATTCACTTGTGTTTTCATCCGTTTCGATAAAATTTCGGCGGCATCTCCCCGCTGTTCTCCTAGTATATTGTAATAGAATTGATAATTATTTCAATACTGTGAAATAATATTGAAATGAATATCTAATCTATCTTTGTACATTGAGAATTAGTGGAAAGGTACCGACGAAATAACTTGAAACGAATGAAAACATAAGTGAATACAAGCGTTTGCTTTATACATTTCTAACTTATCCGCACTGGACAAATCTATTAGTTATTATACAATTGAATTTTCTTGTCATATAGACTATACGACGGTTGTTAGCACCGAACGATATCGTCCGATTTTTAACATCTTTCGTGTAGTTTTATGTTACAACGAATATCGAGCGTATGTTAACTGATAGACGGGAACTACGACGCGTAATTTAATTTGATAAATTATCCAAGTTTCAATTTATGATTTCGCTTAGGTGTAGGGATGTTACTGTGTATGTGCTTTGTTTATGTGTGTGTTGTGTGTGCGTGTTGTATGTGTGTATGTGTGAGTTTTCACTTAGGTGTAAGATCGACGATTTAGCTTATATATATTTGGTTTTACTGTTAGTGTTCAATTGACGGATTTTTTAAGTTTAGCTTCAATTGACGATTTAGTTTAGGTGTATGTGTATATTAAATGGCATATATTCGGATACGGGACATGATACCTTAAAATTTGTTCAATTTCCTAAACGCTATAAATATGCTCAATTTTACTAATTACACTAAAATACCCTTAACTATTGTGTTTTTCACTAAACTAGCTTAAAATTTTTCCTAAACAACCTACTTATTCAATTTTACTAATTTCACTAAAATATACTTAATTATTGTTGTTTTTTCACCAAACTACCTTTAAAATGTTAACTAAAAAAACCCATTTGTTTAGTTTTACATTTTTTCCACTAAAATACCCTTAACCATTGTATCTTTTTCACTAACATACCCTTAGCTATTGTTATTTTCACTAAACCATCTAAAAAAATTCACTAAAATACCAAAATCTTAACACTTTACCCAATCTTAACACTTAACCCAATCACTCTCATCAATTAACCATAACATCTAATCCGAAACCTAACACTAACACTATCCTTAAACCCTAACATCTTCATAAATCTAACCCTAACCCCTAACCCCTAACCAGCCCATCACCCTTATCATTTCTCAACGAGCAACAACATAGCAGCAGCAGCAGCAACAACAACAACAATAGCAACAGCAATAGCCACAATTAAACGTCCTCAAATTAAAGCCCAAAATTAGACAATTTTAAAAATAGGTGGAAAACTGTACCTGAATCGATCGTGAAAGGAGGCGGCGGTGGCGAAGCGACGAGCGGTAACGACGAGTGGAGATCGACGACCGAGCGACGAGTGGCGACGACCTCGCGATGAGCGAAGGAGGAGGCGGCGATGAGGGAAGGAGGGGGTCGAGGGCGATGCGAAGAGAAGGGTTTGATGATGGTGAAGGAGGAGGGTTCGAGGTCGGCGAAGGAAGAGGGCTTGAGGGCGAAGGTCGGGGAAGGAGTAGGTGGTTTCGAGGACGGCGAAGAGGAGGCGAAGGGGTTCGAGGACGACGACAAAGGAGAAAGAGGAGGATCGAGGGCGAGGGAAATTTGGGGGGAGGGGGATTTTTTTTGGGATAATTGGACGTGGTGGGAGGGGGAACGGGGAGAGGGTTTTCTGTTTTATTTTTTAAAAAAACCCTAGTTTGTCCCTGTGGTTTTCACGGTAGGGGTTTCTCTTGCGACAGCATAGACGCAATTAAAAAAGTTAATTTTTAAATAATTTTTTTATGTATAAATGTCTCAACAGTTATTACCGTAGGGGCTCTGTTTGCTCCTACAGTGGGAATCGTAGGGGCAACCTAAAATTGCCCTTATGGATTTTCCACCCGTAAAGACAAGCCATTTTTGTACCAGTGCTAGTCTCATGTTCTGATATTCTATTTGTAAAAATCTATAACAATTTGGATATACAACAGAAATCTTTGCTATATACAAAAGAGAAGTGTTTTAAGGTCCATCGAAAGAAAAATGCCTATCTTTTGCATGCAACATTATTGCAGCAAAGTGAAGTAATTGGCTATTTTTGCAGTGTCCCCCCTCCCCCCCCACCCCCCACCCACCCACCCACCAAGTCTCAATAACCAAATGATGCAGCCGATTTGGCTGCAACATATCCTGTAGTTTTCTTGCAACTCTATCAATAACTGTCGGTTGTGTGTTTTTAACCAAGCATGAATGTTATAATTATTTTTTCTTTTTTGACAACAAAGGTTGCATGCAGCTCTTTTTACTACCAATCAATTATACCCTTGGCTAGAATCATAAATACACTCCCTCAATATACCTGAAGATGAGGTTATTCATTAAAGAAGAGCCAATCATAGTGTAGAACACATACCAACTCCAGGAACCTTATTGTCGATTTTTTACCCTTGGGATGCATCTATTTAATGCATTGATGAAGAATTTGTATATAATCTGATCTATTTATCAAGACATGAATGTCTGAAAAAAAATCTAAAAATAAGGGAATGTGTTGGTTTACCTTTTGGTTTTAATCATGGGGGAGGTTGGTGACAATCATCAATAAGATAAAATGTCGCTTGAATCCATAAGCAGTTTGAATCCATGAGTTTTTTCTCAAATCCGTGAACATGTTATAATCCATGACCGATAATCGGAAACTATGAAGTAGAAGCAACTTAATTAGTAGTTATAAAAGCTAAACAATAAAACAATACCCCTTTGTATAACGATACAAAAGACTATTTCTTGGGGAAAAAAATACTCTGGAAAAGACCTACTATTGATCCCACTCTTAGGAAAGAAAGAAATTATCATAACTTTTGAAAGAAAGAAATTACTTAATTTATCACCCAACTCCCAGTCCAACTATGGAATCTTTACCGGAAAGAAATAACCTACTCTAATAACAAGGAAATTAATACTAAAAATTACTTTTTTTAATAAGTTCTCTTAAAGATAAAATAAAAGAAATTAACTTGCTGAATCTTCCTGTATTTTGTGGCCTTGATTTGTCCTACTTACATCACAACCTCTAGCTAAATTATCTGTCTTAACTCTCTTTTTAAGCCTTGCAACATATGCTGCAACACTTCAAATGCGAAAATAACATGCTACAATATTTGTTGCTTTTGCGTCTTCTTTTCCGATTGAATAGACTTCAACATCAAGAGTTCGATTATCAACCATCATCATCAATTTTTCATGTGTCAAACCATCAAGGACATCAAAGAAGTGAGGTACATGAGTTTTCTCCTCCATCATATGTTTTGTTTATCACCCAAAAGTCTCATTAATATTGCATGCTTGCAAGTTAGATTGTCATCAAATATATAACAAACAATCTTATCTATCTCTATGATCTCATCATTCTAACAGAAATACCTGAATCTCTTTTTTGAATAAATATTTTGAGTAAGTTAAGGTAAGAAGGAAAGAATTGGTGGCTTTCATCATGCTGCTTTCACCATGCTAAAAGCAATATGAGTTTAGCTTCCTTGGTATTTTTTGACTAAATTAAGGTAAGAAGTAACAAATGGTGGCTTTCAAGCACCTGGGGTCGGTTAAAATGTCAGTTATGAGGGCAGTTTGAGATGATGTCATCCTCTGTTGCTTCTGTAATAATGTGTTGTGGGCCTACAACAATAACATGGGCTTCATGTGATGAGGCATGAACTTGGGGGACCTCATCTCTTAGTCATCACATTCTCATGTTGAATGTGGGACCCACCAACTAACCCTAAGTCTTGTATTTGCACAGGGACTCGTGTCTTGTGCAATCACCTAACCACCTTGCATGAGAGCCCCCCTCTCGTCTCCCTTTCTCTACCTGTCTTCTATATTTTATCAATTCATAATAGCAAAATGTGACATTAATATCTTTTTTCTCTTAGTTTGAAGTTGGATCATATCTTATTTTTTAAAAAATATTTGTAAAAGGGTAGATAAGGAATTCATCAACTTAGCTAAACCCAAAGCAATCTAAGTACAACATCATTATCATCATCGATGCATTTTCCCCATCCAAACGGAGTTGACTATAAAGCAAAACTTCAGTAAAACAGTTTTACGACTGGCTGTCGACCTGACGCACGTCAACCTTTTCCAAATAAGTTCTAAATTCCAGGTTCAGAAAACTATAACCAATTGACATCTTCCAAATTTTAATAGACTATCGAGAAGTCTAAAATAAGAGAAAGATAATATATTTGATATATTGAAATTATGTCCAACTCTAAGCTAAGAGTGAAATGGAAAATATTCCAGAATCAAGTTCTAAATTACGATTGGAAGTTTTAAAATTGATTTAGCCGACAGTCTGGTGCAAGCATCTTTGTCATCTTGATCTATAACTGTTGTTAAACATAGCCACAATATGAATAAAAACTCGAAATCAAATAGAATCGCGAGAACATGATTTCTTATCATCGAGCCTATGTTGTTACGCTCTATCTATTTCACGAGCAAAAACAAATGATTATCAAAGTGTGCAGGGTCACATTCTATATATCAGAGCCCACACAAAGATTGTGTGTGGTTTGGGACTTGTCTAACTTTTATTAGGTGTAGATTTACACAGTGAAAGATCCAAGTTGAGAAGTCTGCTGATGTGATCTCCAGCATCTGAAATTATTGTGTCTACTATGTATGTATGCATGTCATGGGCAGAAGCTGATAAATATTCAGCTACATTTTTGTTTAGATTTTATAGATTGGAAGTATCAGACCAAACCCATAGGGGGAGGTGGATATCCATGTGTTTCGGTTGGTCAAATAATATTCTAACACTATTTTCATCAAAAATAGAAAAGGCGACGACAACCCGCGACATCTCTATCTCTACTATTATAGTGCTAAAAGAATGGAGTCTCTAATTTTGAAATTGATTGATGACATGATTTTATTATTCTTCAAGATAAATTAATTAAAAAGCCAATAAAAATCCAATCAAGTTCAATGATTGCAACTGACCCAATATTTTCCTTAAATATTGTAACTAACTCCATTTAAATATTGTAACTAACTCCATCTCTCGCCTCCAACCATTATATCTTCTCCACAATCATTTCTTTCAAAAAAAAATTATGAGTTGAAAATAATATGGAGATGGAGGAGAAGAAGAGGAGGGCACACTACTTACTAATTATTGGTAATTCGTTTTATCAAGTTTTTAATACTAAACTCATGTGAGTAGACGCCGATAACATATTTTCCTTTAATAAATTTATCTTTATTACTTTTTCTTAGTATCTTTATGAATTAGTATTCTAGGGATATATACAACCATTCAAAAAAAAAAATGATTGAATGTGAATATTAAATTTAGAAAATAAAGACATGCTATCATATTTAACTATATATTTAATCGATTAATATTATGTTTTAATACACACTCGGACGGGCAAAATATGAGTTAATTATAAGTTAAAATGGGTTTACGGGGTCTTTGCTAGGCAGCAATCTACATAGCAGCTTATCAAATATGCTTCTGCTGGACTTTGTATGGTATTTTGCATTTAAGCCTTGTAATTTGCAATTTGCGGAATATGAGAAAAGGAGAGAGTAGTTGTTGTTGATGACGATGATAGAAATTATAACAAAGCCTAATTTAACAACAAGGTTTTGAAGCCTTGGTTTTGATTAAGTTAACACGATAGTAATAATAATGAAGCCTAATTTAACAACAAGGTTTTTGAAGCCGTGGTGTCGATTAAGTTAACATGAAATCACGGTTGCATGTGGGCAAACCATGGTTTCGTAGAATTGGGTTTCTTAAAGCTTAGTGTCGTTTGACAACACGGTTTATGAAACATAGATTCATTTAACTTTAGTTTAAAAGAGGGAGGGTGAGATGTCACATAACTTTCTGGAACTCCATCTTTCTTGGAGTTTAAATATATGGGGTTTTGATCCCGCAAAACTTTTTAAAACCACGGTCTTGGAAACATTATTCGGTTGTCAAATGAGTCACATTCAATTTTTGAGTTTAGCATTGAAACCCCATGGAACCGTGATTTCGGGAACCGTAACCCCGTTGCTAGAGAAAACCTAATATGAAATAGAAGTAATAATAGTAGTAGTAACAATAATAATTATATTATATAATTATTACTTTTGTTGCTGTTGTTCAAATAATGTATTGATTTTCTTCAATTTATATAGCTAACTTTATCTCTCTATCTTGATGATAAATGAGCCCATGGTTTATATTGAATGGTTTATGCTGTTTGTGAAGCATTATTTAGTTGATTGATTCATTTATACATGCGCTATGCCTTTCTACAGAATTGTGCTACCTTTTTTTTTTTTATTTTTTTTTATTTCTATTTATAGGTCATAACTTAATGCTAACGGTCATTGAATCCCAAACCTGTTGTAATTACAGAAAGATTTTACTTTAGGCTATAGTTATACTCGTAATGGTGCTAATCTTTTTCAAAATGTAAAACCTTGCGACCGCGGTTGAACTTGTGTTAGTAATCACCAAATCAAGTGAACTTTGTGTAATTTGTGTTGGTTATGTAGAGAAATATTTTCCAACTATATTCCGCTAATTTTATTACTAGATCTCTTTATATCTATCTACAAGTACCATGACACTTTTTTTAAAAAAATTCTTGCATATTATTAGTATACTTTTTTTTGGTTGGGAAAAATGGATAAAGTTGGAATCACTCTGGTCAAATAAAATATTTTCTTTAAAATGTGAAATTGGAAAAGTTACAATACACTGGAACAGTTTTAAAATAGAAGAAAAACATCGCATACAAATTTACCACCTCTCAAAATAAGAAATAGTATGCAGTTAAAGTTCCATATTGACTTACTTCACCAGTGTTAGATTATCAACCTATATTAATTCTTTCTTGTAAATCTACTTGATCAAAATTCGAATAAATTGTGGATTTTATGAAAGACATAAGTAAATAAAGAATTTATTATGGAAAAACTCTAATATTTCTTTCATTCGAGACACACCAAAATAAAGCCATAATATACATGTTTTATGTGTCTTTAATATTCTTCTTAATCCCTTTGGTACTCTATTCTATTCGCAACTAGAATAAGGAAGATGGTTTTACTTTAATCTTTATTAGCCTATATAAACTTCACAAAAGAAAATAAAAAAAAATGTTTAGTTGTCTCTAATATCTTGTTACATAAACACATAAATCATGATATTAAGAAGACTGTTTTGCCCCACCATTTTCGTTAGGAAGGTCACAATATATAGTATAGAAATATAGAATCAAATCTTCATCATTAGTCCTTGGTTGGGTTAGGCAACAAGTAACAATTTGACCCCACTAATTTTTGGTCACCCCCTCGTGAAACTTCTAAGAAATCGCTACTGTCCTAATCTCTCACATTAATAATTATAGAGTTGCATGTGATGCTAAGTTGTTTGCTTTCATTGATGTAAACCAACATTTGTAATTTGGCTAGTAGCCACAGTACACATTTAAAGTACTTGGTAGAAACAGAAGAAAAAGATGATCCTACAAGTCTCCCTCAACACAAAAAGCATGCTATATCAATGGAGACCTACATGTTACCAAGCCTTAACGAAGAAGATGAAGAAGTAGAAACAAATGGCTAAAGTGTTGGCCCCTATACCCATCTCCCATGTTGCATGGCAGTTAAGCAAACAGAAGAGACCACATGGGATCCCCCTCTCTCCCCCTCTCTCATCCGGATCTCTTGCTCGTTTGGCTTCCTGCTATAAAAATTCCAGGATTTTGTGGGGTCAAGAAAGAGATCCAACGGTTCAGGCTCGGCAAGCACCATGCTTTCGAAGCAAAGGATCCTTGTCCAAATTTGCGAGCTGTGTGAGAGAGATACCTCATAGAAAGATTGGAAAGAAAACAACAATATGCACCATAATGGTACATGTCCTGTATCCTCATTATGTTGTCTACATAGGCTGAAATTCAAGGGGATGAGAAGGCCAATGTTTGGGAACAAAAGGTACTCAAGGATATGGACTTGTATAAAAGAAGTATATGTGTGGACAAGTACTCGTTTACACCACCTTTTCATGACTACATATCTTGACGAATCCATATATATATATATATAATCATAATTAAAAAAATTCATACAGACGATTAGATAACCGACAAAATGACCTGAAAGCTAGAGTCGGGAGATGGTCGATGATCACCACAAAAATCTAAACTGCTAAAAGACATTAAATGGTTTCTTGAATTGGATAATTCTAAATTCATGTGTCAATCTATCAATGACATGTACACACGAAACAAGTGTTGCACATGGCGGGATATCCCACACGGGTGAAAACCACTAAGGGCCTGTTTGGTTGTAGGATTATGAAGATTCGGATTGTGGAATCCAAGAATTCCAAAATTTTGTGTTTGGTTGGGTTATTTGGATTTGTAGGATTCCTTTGTTTTTTATTGGGGGTTCCACCACAAAACAAGGATTCTTGAATCCTAAAAAAATTTGAGAATTTGCAAGGATTTGGTACTATTCATTGTACTTTTAGATGCGTTCCGTGTACTTTATTTATTTAATAATTCTCTCTCTCTCTATCTCTTTCTAAAATCCTCAAATCCAAATCCAACTTTTTTCACCAACCTAACAAAGATTACAAGTATTCACAAATCCAATACTAGGAATTCAAAACCAACTAAACAACAAATTACCAAATCCAGAAATTTTGAACCGTACTATTTTGTAATCCAGATTTCATAATCTTTCAACCAAACAGACCCTGAGCTATAGACCTTACAATCATGATCTGATAGACGTGATCTAAACTGCTAGACTATAGACCTTACAGATCATGATGTATCAGATATTAGACATCATGATTATGTCTCTCTATTATAATTTTCTTGCGGTTACCACTAATGGCATGTGAATAATTTCCTAATGCCACTTCTTTAGTGTAGTCAATAGCATGTAGAAGTGGGGTTTCTTTTAAGTACTGGATGTGGAAAAAATGGAAGTGAATGCACTGACAAGCAGAAAATTTGAGTAGTCAAAGAGAAGAAGGTAAAGGTCTTCTGTTTAGGGATATGCAAACAAATTCATATAACTGTTTACCTTGTAAGAGCCAACAAAGGTGAAAACTTAGCCTCTGAGATAATTCAATATCTGGCAAGGGAGTGTTTAGAATCTGAGTGAGAGAGAGAGAGAGAGATTTTTTTTTTAATAAAATGTATATATATATATATATATATATATATATATATATATAAACAGGCTGTACTGGCGTTGTAATAACTATACTACTAGTTATATCATATATATACATTTTAGGGTAAATTGTTGGAAAGACCTCCGGTCCAGTCCAGAAAAGGGTTAAAGTCCCTTGTATTTTTGAAATAAGAAGAGGGGGACTCTGTCAAGATCCAAATGTGCGGAACGAGACCGACACTTAAATCATGCAACGTGTAGAGGCGTAGCGTAATCTAAGTAAGCCAAAGCCCAGAAATCTAAACCGTTTAAATAAATAGAGTGAAGAAATACTTATTTTAAAAATGTGGTTTTAATAAAATAAGGTTACTTTAAACATTTTAAAAGTATCAAGTTTTTCCGAAAATTTCGGCCGAATTTCCTTTGTAAAAACTGGCCCAAACGGGTACAAAACAAGAATATGCATAAACAGCGAAATAAGGTATCCCCAAACGGGAGCTAGCTCTTCGCCGAATGGCGGAACACAGTCACAAGCAAGATACATCATAATAGTATGAAATAAGCATATAAAAGCAAGAAATAAGAAAGCATCAAGTCGGCTCACATGAGCTCGACACCAGAGAACAAAATATACAATTTCACTGTCCAGTTTCTAGGTCACATATCCACATGGTCGATAGAGTGTACTAGATACAAAATGAATATACATGGTGGGAACAAAAGAATATCCTCCCAAAAACCCACCTATGCGCAAGTCCTCGTGTCGAAGCAAAATGTAATAGAAGAAGAAGAAGTATGCCTGCCGCTACTATACTGACGGGTCGGTCCTGTAAGACACTGTGGCACAACGGAAGTGAGTTGTCAACTCGTGAGTAGTAAGTAATATCTAATAAGGCTATCATAAGCATGCACGCAAATGCGTCGCAACCTGTGTATACCACAATGATGTTATGCGCTAATATGAATGCAATATGAATGAATGATTAAGTACGAAATCTTATATATCTGGTATGAGAAAAATCTGTGTTCTTATTTTAGTAAAACTTTTGTATAATAAAACTGGGGTATCATCAAATGAAATCGACAGAAAACCGTGTCAATCATCGACACAATATATATATATATATATATATATATATATATATATATAAATATCTCGGTAGCCGCCTCTTAGATCGGCCCTCAAATTTGTCAAATCACACGACTCCAGTCGGTATCCTCCGGATGACCACCGGGTCAAATATCACCGGTAGGTAGTGCTCCCCTGCCAGGCTCAACATCTCTCTCTATGGCCCTCTTGCCTCGAGGTAACTCACCGGGTCCACCATGTACCCATAGACTGTGCACCCCCTCCTCGAATCGGGTATGTGTACACACGTGACTCAAGAACCGAGAAAACTCATGGTGGACGCCACATACATCATATTACGAGAAAACCGTAATTTTTATTTAAAAAATGATAATAAGTTTATGAAAGTCCTTTGCGGTTTTCCCCAAATCCAGAAGTCTCATGAATACGTAAATCTCCAAGAAGAATCACAATATATGAATATGCCGAAAATGATGAATATCTATGATGTCAATATGATGCAATTAGATGAATGAAATTGAAACTACATGTCAATAGTGATGCAACGATACCGATTATTTAACAAGTTCTACAGTGTTCGTGACATAGCAATTACCAATGGCGTGTGTGGTCACATAAATAGTATAGTCATATAATTCGCGAATTATTCGGTGAATTCGCGAATAATTCATGAATTTTTGATCGGCCGATTAAATCTCCGATTTAATCGTCGTTGCCGAACGCGTCGAATAATTCGCGAATTATTCTCGAATTATTCGAAAAAACAGCGAATAATTTACAAAATCAAAACTCAGTGTTTCGTATATTAATTTTTTGCTCGAAATTCTTTCCGAACATTTTCCAAACAATTGCCGAAGCTTTTCCGAATACCTGCCGATTTTTTCCGAGTAGTTCTCAGAATCCGAATTTTCGACCTCGCCGAATTATTCCCGCATCACGAATTTATGACTATGATAAATAGTGCACGTGCGGTATGAACCATTGGTAATAGTGCAAGTGTCCTAAATTATAATATCAATGTACATGATGATGCAAATGCTACATGAAAATGACATACGCATATGAACACAAGAATTATAACTAAGTCCTAACCATCGGGCGCTTTACGCAATCTAAGTGATTACCTCGTAGATGTGTACATCTACTCACCGGAACGTCTCGGCTAGTCGAATCCGATCCTGCCTTGCCTTTTCTTGCCGCGTCCGATGTCTCCGCGACTGATCCTATATTCGCACAAATAATACATATGAGGCTAAATATTTAAATAGACGCGAACACAAAACGATACGAAGCAACCAACGCGGACTAGCTAAACCCGCGTGCAATTGGTGCACAAAACGCGCATAATATCGCCACAAACCACAAATAGGGGTTGCTATGCGTAGCAAACACCAAACATAGAATCTAATCGCTCGAATCGCACAAGACATGACACGAACTAATTGGGAAAAATGTTGTAGATCATCGCAACCTAAAACTTAACTAAAACCCTCTCTTTTAAAAACCTAGTTAGCAACTTTAAGGTATTTTAGTGCAAATCTAGGTGGTTTAGTAAGTCTATTAGCACTAACTACACTTAAATATCTTAATTAAGCCATACAAATATTAACTAAACTTAATGTCACTTAAACACACGAATCATTCAAAAAATCTACAAAACACCTAATTAAGACAATTGAAAGCAAACAATAGCAAAGTAATAACTAGATTAGTTTTATAGCTCAAAATGGTTTGGAACAAGATCCAAACATGCTAGCCAAAATGAAGACTTGATCCAAAGAATCTGTTAGTTGTATGTATGCCCTAGAGACCATTATTGTACATGATTGTATATTATAGTGGATAGTTGGACATATATAGGGAGGACTTTCTTGCTCGACACGATAGTATGCTATGTGGTTACTCTTTATTTTAACATGTATACTTGTTATGTCTCTCTGTTACATGTTGATAAAGCCCTTAGGATGTGCACTTGACTACCAGGACTATGATGCGGATCATTCTAGTGGGGCTAGGGTAGTCCAAAAGTGCATCCTTTAATTGTTCCTAGTCGATGGTGTATCGAGAAGGGGCATCGATATTCCAGAGTAGACTAGCATATACGCTTCTTGACCCATTTGATGGGCGATGGATGATCTCATATCCATTGGTGTTTGACATTAAAGATGGTATACGTATGCTCATTGGAGACTGGGTACACTGAACAGGACTCGCCGAGAACTCCTAGATGGTATTATACTTAACGTCAGATAGCAGTTCTTTGGTGACACTAGTACATGTTAGTCTGTAGACCCGAGATCGTCATAGAGTCTTGTGTGATTCCCACCATGCTTTTATTTTCACCTTACCACGTTCAAGAGAGCGTGCAAAACGGTGGTTTTTGGATACATTCCCGAGTCACATGGAGGCAATGAGCGATAGGAGGGGATTCGTCTCTCCCGGTATTGGGGGTTGCTGTTGCGCTGTGCTCGATTGGCCATAACAGGAAGTCCCTGGCCAGGGATGATGCAGAGATTTATTGTAAGTGTTATCAGTAGTTTCTCGATCCGTTATGAGCCTCATATCGGCATGACTTATCAAGTTATTGGTGTCTGACATTTACCACCCCTAGACTCGATATGCGACATATCAGACGAAGAGACCGGACTGTACGGTAGTGTTACTGTTGGATTCACAGGAGTATGGACAAGCTTCCTTGTGATCGCTCAATACCCGGGTAGCCGTTACGTCCAGCTAGTACCGCTGACGGCTTATGGGTGACTGATATGATCATTATCTACTGGCGGCGTATTGACGAGTCATTAGAGTCCTACACAGAGGTTTCCTAGGTCAAGTGAAACGAATTAGGGCACATATATGATATGTGCGGGACCGAGATTAATATGTGTATGTGATACCGTATTCTAATCTCGCGATACAGCTTATATGTGATATAACCGGATTGTTGAATCAAGTGTTGATTCAATGATATGTTATATGTGATATGCATATAAATGATATTAGTCTGTTGTATGAGATATAGCCGGATTATTAAATCAAGTGTTGATTTAATAATTTAATATATAATTATATATTTGATATACTAATATATATTAACTAGTATTAGCTCACTTAAGAATTTCTTTTCTCCTAAATACATACAAATATATATATAGGATATATATTAATGTATTTATTTATGTGTCATGCTAGATGATACATTGAACATGGGTGTGTGAGACTCATACCAAACTAAAGATATTTTGGGTGATTAATTATTAAGGGAAAAATCAAAATTAGGTGGAAATTAGTAAGGCTTGAGATGCTTGTGGAAGTATGGAGAAGTTTTGACTTAAGTCCACTAATTTTTTTTACTCTAGATATTTATTAACCTAACTATTATCTTTAGCCATGGTTAAGTTTTTACATGAGTTATATGAGATATTTTTCTCACCAATGGTTCACACTTAATCACTTGATCATTTTCTTCATCTTCTTCCTTGCTTTCTAGCTTCAAAGTGAGAAGAAAAAGAAAAAAAAAGAGAAAAATTATTCTAAAGTGAGCAAAATTCCTATTTCATCAATCTATACCAAACTAGCCATTTAATATAGATTGTTTGCTTCATTAATTATCAATTAGTGAAGAGCTAGCTTGAGTCAGAGATTCTTCGACGTAGATCATTTTCGGCCTCGAGGATCCTTGAGCAAGCTCGTTCCTTTCACTTAGTGGAGCCAAAGGAGAGTCCGGAACACCACCACTTGGAGCAAAGGGACTACTACATGGAACTTTAGAAGTGAAGGACCGGTCTACAAACGTTGTATTCCTATTTCACTTAGTGTAAAATTGTGTACATATTTTAAATACCCTAATTCTTTAGTTAGATCATTGGTTCGGGCTCGCTCGGCATCCTAAATTTTTAATATAGCATAGTTGATGCTTACCGAAACCGTGTCGGGGTGCTAAGCGAACCCAACAGTGGTATCAGAGCCAAGCTAGAGCATTAGGAGTGGCCTAGGCGAAGTTAAAGTGTTCGATCGAACTTCGAAACTCACTTTTAGCCCCCTTTCTGGAAATTTTTCAAAATATTGGAATTTTTCAAGTTAAAAATATTCAGAAAATTATGCAGGGTTTTCTATAGATCCATAAGAAGAACGACCTCCTAACTCGACTATACGACCGCGGAACCGCGGCCAAACCTTAGGGTTTGCGGCGGTTTCGCGGCGCCGTTGGTGAGGCCAGGAACGACACTTCTTGTGTAGGTCCGTAAGTGCTTGTGGCATGTTCTGAGTATTTTTTTCTGATGCTCGAGTGTTGAGCTCTCTGGGAATTGTGGGTATTTGTTGATTCGATCGAAATATTTAATATCGTCTAACTATCTGTGATGTGATAAAATATTTGGAATCCACAATAATTAGTTTTTTGAAAACTAATTAGTATTTTGTAAATCTAGCAATTTAGTCTCACTTGATCGGTTGCCGCGGGGTTTTGATTTGGATCAAAACTCCGTCGCAATTTCGTATAGTACGCGAACGCTCGCTGGGTAACGCTACTGGATAGCCACGCCCTGTAGCCCCGACCAAGTGACTGTAGGAGAACCCCGTAGCCAAAAGCATCCGTTTGGGTGCTCACGGCCGTGGTGTTCTGCCTAAGTGCACTTCGTCGACGGCATCAGGGGTGCTACCGTCAACTAAAGTTTCCGACGAGTATTCGATCAGGTTGTCGGGAATCTTGTTGAATTGCCCGACTGGTTATTGAAAAGTGTTTTCAATTTGAGACTAAAATGCCGGGTTTATAACGTTAGGTATGAAATTCGGAATATGTGATATTCCGGGTTTATGATGTCTAAGGTATTCATACGGTCAGGCATGAAATCCGAAGTATGTGATATTACGGGTTTATGATGTCTAACGATGTTGCGGATTCCAATTGTTGTAGTTTTTACTTTCTTTTCTGCGACCGTAAGTGTAATATATGGTGTATCGCCGGTTTCGTTGCTATACGTCAACGACAATTGGGATACGCATATTTACTTACGTTGATGACATGTGATGTTATGTGTTGCTGGGATATGTTATATTGGATCGTCGTGTTTGAATAGCCGGGGGTTTTTGCGTGAGATGAGAGTTTTTCATTTTCATTCATATAAAAACTTGTATGTAATATTCTTTTATTGGGATACTTCCGGATTGAGAATGATGTCACCATTGATATATATTATTTACTTTTCTGTATTAGGATAGACCCAAGGCGGGGAGAACAAGTAACCGGGTTCTAGAGACCATCTCGAGGAGTTGAGTCCGGGTCTCCGAACTCTAGAATTGGTAGGGTTGCTTATCGCTCTCGTAGGGGTCTAGGGATGTCGGTTTGGCTATTCATCACGACCGTGGAATCCGCGTTTTTGACTAGCTTAATTTAAAACACGGACCTTCTAATATATCCAATATTTCATATGTTGATTTTTGCTGCAATGTTCTGTGATGAATTATATAACAGCGTGAGACAAATGCTTTATATTATATATATGATATATAATAAACGTTGCTTATGTTTTGCATCCGCGCTAGTTCTGTCCCCGCTCTGCCGTTAGTTATCTAACCTAACGGTGCATGACAAGATCCTGTGGCGAATGCGGATGGTATAAGCGTACGTTGTATTTTCGTTTCTATCTGTGATGCTTATGAAGTATAAATGATGGGACTTCATTAATGGGATTAATGAAAAAGAAAGAAACCTAATAATGTTATAGAATCAAATTTTCAAAAAGAGTAGATCTAGTTTTTGCTTTGCATAGTGGTATTCCTTGAGGAATATCTAGCACCTCATTCGATGAGGAAAGAGCCGAGATCCCTTCACCGGGAGTGACTTCTTTAGCAAAAGCCAGCAGATACTACAACCCACTCGGTTTTGTCTTTTGGTTGCTTCTCTAGTTCTTGCTTTGCATAGTAGTATTCTTTGATGAATATCCGGCACCTCATTCAATGAGGAAAGAGCTGAGATCCCTTCACCGGGAGTGACCTTTTTAGCGAAACTAGAAAAAGCCTAAAAAACACTCCTTTTCAAAATCACTCAATTCTACAACGATATCAAGTTCATTACGCAAAAGGTTTTCTTAAAAACCTGTTGTAGCCCTCCGTCATTTCAGATAAGAACTATTTAGTATTCGTGCTGCGTTTGTTGGCCTTTGTCAAGGCGTAGTGTGCGGTAGCTGATTAGTGCTTATCTGCAACCATATGATGCGATTGGATTAGGGTAGTCGTATGATCTTGTTGGCCTTTGTCAAGGGTCGTATGGGTGGGTTTAATTTAATCAGGAAATGTACAGGTTGAACTTGACTAGCGCCCTATGATTTATTGGCCTTTGTCAAGATCATAGGATGTTAGGGGCAAAATATTATTGGGAATTTCAAGTGTTGAAATTTGCAATGAGATTGCATACATTCTATGAGATAGTTGGACCCCGATACCCACTGCGAGTAAGAGTTACTTCTGTGAGAGTTTTGCACATTACAATTTGCCGATCAAGTAGGTGACTAGAAATGTGTCAATAGGGTTATGCCTCTGGAAAAACGATGTTTATTTTAATTAGGTCCGTGCGAAAGTACGGGGAATCTCCCTCAAAATACTGACACTGGCCTGGCCTAACGATTGGCGAACTTGTTGGGTGAATTAATCCCGGCTAGTCTTACTTTTTAGGGTTTGAAGGAAGATTTGATAAAAACAGTGGAAGCTATCCTGATTAGATAAGATAATAACCAATCTAATCTTGCAAGAGCATACACAAAGTGTTTTCTTCTCTCTCTCTCCTGGTAGCGACTATGTCACGCCTTAATCAAGATAATAATATTGATGTATTAACTGAACTCGCTTATTATACTGGGCTCGGGAGCGTTGGTTCCGCTCTGTTTTATAATTGTTATAAGTCTGAGTAGGAAATAGGGGAATTTCCGTATTCCCACGCGACCCAAACGAAGAATGAGCATGTTGATGCATCTTCTTCGGGTGTGTTCGTTACCGAGAACTGTTTCTCAGTACATTTTACGTCCTGGGTATTAGATACCGGATCGGGATCCCACATATGTAATATGTTGCATGGGATAAAGAAAGGTAGAGAACTGGAAATAGGTGATCATTCTCTAGAAGTGGGGAATGGTGCAATTGTTGCAGCCAAGGCAGTTGGCGATTATCATCTTGTATTACCAAGTGGTAATACATTGATTCTGAACGAATGTTATTACATACCGAACCTGATATGCAACATTATATCAGTCTTTTTATTAAGTAAAGAAGGATATAATTTTGTATAGCAGGATGATATTGTGAACATTTTCCTGAATCAAAAGTTGATTGGATCAGGCACGTTATGTAATGACATAAACGTTCTAAATCAAGTCACAGTTCTTAAAGTACAGAACACACACAAGAGAAAAAGTTCAGAAATGAACGAATTCTTTTTGTGGCATTGTAGACTAGGTCATATCAATGTGACACGACTAGCTAAGTTACATAAAGATTGATATTTAAATAAGTTTGAATTTACATCATATGGAACTTGCCAGTCATGTCTTAAAGGAAAAATGACCAAAACTCCGTTTACCGGACACGGAGAAAGAGCTGCTGAACTCTTGGGACTGATACATAGTGATATATGCGGCCCCATGTCTACACATGCCAGGGATGGTTCCTCGTACTTCATTATATTCGGCGATGATCTTTCAAGATTCGGACATGTGTTCCTGTTGAAACACAAGTCTGAAGCTTTTGAGATATTCAAGGAATATAAGTGCGAAGTAGAGAACCAAACGGGTAGAAGTATTAAAATCCTTCGATTTGATCGGGGAGGAGAATACTTGAGCACGGAGTTCCTGGATTATTTAAAAGAGAATGAGATTCTCTCTCAGCTTACTCCTCCGTATATACCACCGCACAACGGTGTATCGGGGCGGAGAAATCGCATCCTATTAGATATGATGCGCTCTATGATGAGTATTTCTGAGTTACCTATTTCTTTTTGGGGTTATGCGCTTAAGAAGCCGCATACCTATTGAATAGAGTTCCATGTTAGTGTCTACCACTCTATATGAGATATGGAATGGGAATAGCCCATCTCTTAAACGAGTTAAGATATAGGGTTGTCCGACCTATATTGAAAAGCAAAATCCGGACAAGCTCGAGGCAAGGTCAGTACTGTATAAGTTTGTTGGATATTCTGAACATTCGCGAGGGTATATCTTCTGCCACACTGAGGAGAAAAGGGTGTTTTGTTTCTCAGCATGCCACCTTTTTAGAAAAGAAATTTCTTATGGAAGAAATTAGTGGTCATAAGGTAGAACTGGAATAAGTTCCAGTTAGACAAGCTAACAGCTGATGATTTGGTAGAACCGGAGGATTCAATAGTTCCCGACGAACCTCAGCCTCTCCACAGATCTAGTGGGGTTCCTCATCCGCCTGAGAGATACTACGGTTTTCTCAATGACAATGAGAGCGAGGATTGCATCATGGAAGATGATGACCCTACTAGTTTCGAGCAGGCCATTACGAGTGGGGACTCTGTGAAATGGCTGGATGCTATGCGATTTGAGATGGAATCCATATACACCAACAAAGTACGGACTTTGGTAGTTACACTTGAAGGGGTAAAACCCATCAGGAGCAAGTGAATCTTGAGAAGATTCTTGGTGTAGATGGAAAAGATGAGACTTTCAAAACTAGACTTGTTGCAAAAGGTTTTTGTCAATAACCAGGTGTGGATTTTGATGAAACCTTTTCTCCAGTGGCTATACTTAAGTCCATCCGGATCCTACTTGCCATGTTGGATACCATGACTACGAAATCTGGTAGATCGACGTCAAGACCGCTTTTCTAAATGGTGATTTAGAAGAGAGCGTGCGTATGACACTGCCAGAGGGCTTCATAGACATTGGGAGCAGCGGAAAGGTGTGCAAGTTGCTTAAATCAGTTTACGGATTAAACAAGGCATCGCGGAGTTGGAACATCTGTTTTGATGTGGCAGTCAAAGAGTTTGATTTCATAAAAAAAGGTAGATGTACCTTGTATATACAAGAAGGTTGTAGAGAGTAAGGTTGTCTTCCTCGTATTGTACGTAGGTGACATACTCTTGATAGGAAATGGTGTTCATATGCTACACTCGGTCAAGCTCTACTTATCACTATGTTTCTCCATGAAGGATTTAGGTGATGCCTCTTACATCCTGAAGAGAAACACTGGACAGCAGTGAAGAACATTCTTAAGTATTTGAGAAGGACTGAAGAAATGTTCTTGGTGTATGGTAACGGTGAACTCCAAGTGGAGTCCTTTACCGATTTGAGCTTTCAGAGTGATAAGGTCGACTGTAAGACAGTCCCCAGTTTTGTCTTTACTCTCAGTGGAGGGACGGTATGTTGGAAGAGTTCCAAGCTAGATACCGTGGCAGACTCGACGATGGAGGCTAAATATATCGCTACCAACAATACTACCAAAGAGCTTGTTTGGATGAAGATGTTCATGAGATGAACTTGGTGAGGTTCCTACCATTGTGATGACAATGGAGATGTGGCTTTGGCCTAAGAACCCCGGTCCCATCAGTGATCCAGATATATTCTTAGGCAGTATCACCTGATCATGGAGATGGTTGATCTCCGGGCGATCGAGGTCAGGAGAGTTGACACGAAGAATAACACGGCGGATCCACTCACGAAAGCCTTTCGCTAAAGAGACTGTAAGGGATGTTGAGTATGAGATACTACAACAACTAGTCTTAGTGCAAGTGGGAGATTGTTAGTTATATGTATGCCCTAGAGGCCATTATTGTACATGATTGTATATTATAGTGGATGCTTGGACATATATAGGGAGGACTTTCTTGCTCGACATGATAGTATGATATCTGGTTACTCTTTATCTTAACATGTATACTTGTTCTGTCTCTCTGTTACATGTTGATAAAGCCCTTAGGATGTGTACTCGACTACCAGGACTATGATGCAGATCATACTAGTGGGGCCAGGGTAGTCCACAAATACATCCTTTAATTGTTCCTAGTCGAGGGTGTATCGAGACGTGGCATCGATATTCCAGAGTAGACTAGCGTATACGCTTCTTGACCCATTTGATGGGCGATGGATGATCCCATATCCATTGGTGTTTGACATCAAAGATAGTATATGGGTGCTCAGTAGAGACTGGGTACACTGAACAGGACTCGCTGAGAACTCCTAGATGGTATTATACCTAACGTCAGATAGCAGTTCTCTGGTGATACTGGTACAGGTTAGTCTGTAGACCCGAGATCGTCATAGAGTCTTGTGTGATTCCCAGTGTGTTTAGATTTCCACCTTACCACGTTCAAGAGAGCGTGCAAAATGGTGGTTTTTGGGTACAGTCCAGAGTCACATGGAGGCAATGAGCGATAGGAGGGGATTCGTCTTTCCCGGTATTGGGGGTTGATGTTGCACTGTGCTCGATTGGCCATAACAGGAAGTCCCTGGTCAGGGCTGATACGGAGATTTACTGATAAGTGTTATCAGTAGTTTCTCGACCCGTTATGAGCCTCATATCGGCATGAATTATCAAGTTATTGTGGTCTGACGTTTACCACCCCTAGACTCGATATGCGATATATAAGATGAAGAAACCGGACTGTACGGTAGTGTAACTGTTAGATTCACAGGAGTATGGACAAGCTTGCTTGTTGATCTTCTGATCGCTCAATACCTGGTAGCCGTTACGTCCAGTTAGTACCGCTGACGGCTTGTGGGTGACTGATATGATCATTTACCTACTGGCGGCGTATTGACGAGTCATTAGAGTCCTACACAGAGGTTTTCTAGGTCAAGCGAAACGAAGTAGGGCACATATGTGATATGTGCAGGACCGAGATTAATACATGTATGTGATACCGTATTCTAATCTCTCGATACATGTTATATGTGATATAACCGGATTGTTGAATCAAGTGTTGATTCAATGATATGTTATATGCGATATGCATATAAATGATATTAGTCGGTTGTATGAGATATAGCCGGATTATTAAATCAAGTGTTGATTTAATAATTTAATATATAATTATATATTTGATATACTAATATATATTAATTAATATTAGCTCACTTAAGAATTTCTTTTCTCCTAAATACATACAAATATATATGATATATATTAATATATTTATTTATGTGTCATGCTAGATGATACATTGGACATGGGTGTGTGAGACTCATACCAAACTAAAGATATTTTGGGTGATTGATTATTAAGGGAAAAATCAAAATTAGGTGGAAATTAATAAGGCTTGAGATGCTTGTGGAAGCATGGAGAAGTTTTGACTTAAGTCTACTAATTTTATTTTATTCTAGATATTTATTAACCTAACCATTATGTTTAGCCATGGTTAAGCCTTTACATGAGTTATATGAGATATTTTTCTCACCCATGGTTCACACTTAATCACCTGATCATTTTCTTCATCTCTTTCCTTGCTCTCTAGCATCAAACTGAGAAGAAAGAAAAAGAGAAAAATTATTCTAAAGTGAGCAAAATTCCTACTTCATCAATTTATACCAAACTAACCATTTAGTATAGCTTGTTTGCTTCACTAATTCTCAATTAGTGAAGACGTAGCTTGAGTCAGAGATTTTTCGACGTAGATCATAACTAAGTTTTACGGAAAACACGAGTTTTACTACTAATTATCATACAATTAACCTAAACGATTTTTAAAGCGTTACGGCCTGCTTTTTAAAATCTTTGTCAAAACACCCCTTGGTCTAATACAAAATAGGCCCGGGACAGAATATTTTGTTAAGTGACCAAAATACCTCTCTTGAATTCTTCCTCGTTCAATTTTTCTCTCTCTCACTCTCAGAAATCGCTATCGTCCTCGTCATCGCCGTTGTAGTTGCTGCCTTCGCCATCGACTATCATCGCCGCCTTGAAAGCGTAACCTCGCCTCCCCAAGTCGTCGATTCGAATCGCCGCCCTACTCGCCTCTTGTCATCGAAAACACTGTTCTTGCCAAAAAATTTCTGCGCAAAAGAGCCCAAAGTATCAAATGGCAGCGATACGTTTAAGAAAATATGAACCGGTATTTTCCGGGCTATATATTGACAAACTCCAGAATGAGAAACAACTAAATTCTGATGGTATTGAAAGCATCTCGAAAAATCCTTCGATTTGATATATTATGGGCCTCATAATTCATCCGGGATCAAAAGTTATGAGGCATCACGTGCCCACACGTGACCGGACATCCCGTGCCCACACGTGACCGGGCTTCACGTGCAGACACGTGACCATTTACAGGCAAAGCCTGTACGCACTGAATAATATAAATAATTGGAAATAATTAACTAGTGGGGTCACGTGCCAACACGTGATAGGCTTTTAAACCCTTTGAAAAAATAGAATTAAATTCTAATTAAATAATTAATCAGTGGGGTCGCGTGCTAACACGTGATGGGTTCCTGAGCCCTCTAAACCAATAGAATTAAATTCTAATTAATTGCTTAATCAGTGAGGTCACGTGCTAACACGTGATAGAATCTTAAACCTTCTGAACTAATAGAATTAAATTCTAATTAAGGGAAATCAATGACCCTAACTGGAAAAATATTTTAGATCTTTCCAAACAAAAAGATTGTGCTCTGTAAAGTGGAGCACCGTTGGATTAAAAATCCAATGATGATTAAAAATCACTAATTTATAGAAAAATTCTATACAAGAAAAGATTTCCCTGTAATTTTCCAGGAATAACAGATAAAATATCTTTTGGATTAAAAATCCAATGGTGAATAAAATTCACCGAGTGATCTAAAAGATCATGTTGGTTACAAAATCAATTAAAATCTTTCAATGAAAGATTGACTAAACAAACTGATTTTTTTCTTTCTTTTATAAATAGGAGCCAATAAGAGAAGAAAAAAAAGGAGAGAAATGCAAGAAGAGAGAGAAAAAAGCAGAGAATTTAATTCTCCAGAGAGAAAAGGAGATTTCTTCAGAAGAGAAAGAAACCCTAGATGAGAAAGGGGAAAGAGATCTAAGCTCCATAAAATAAAAGAGAATTTAATTCTCAATTTAAGAGTATAACTCTTCTGAATAAGAACTTAGTTCTTCCTTTGGTTGAAGATCCGCAGAAGCAAATCTCCCCACAAGTTGAAAATTTAATTTTCATCGGGCAGATTCTGCCATGCAGATCCAAAATTTAGAGGGAGAATTAAGTTTAAAGAATTTAATTCTTCCAAATTCATAAGAATTTAATTCCTCCAAATAAAATTAGGGTTTAACCCTACATAAGAATTTAATTCTTCCATATACACAGGAATTTAATTCCTCCAAACAAATTAGTGTTTAACCCTACCAAAAAATTTAATTCTTAAAACAAGAGACTTAAAGCTTTTCATGCACGTAAAGATCAAGTATCCAACATGATCACGTGGTAACACGTGACTCTTCATCCCTACGAACAAAAAGGAATGAATAAGGTATGCTCATGTGCCCCCACGTGACCCTTTAATGGACTCCTCAAAATAAGAAGGAATTAGCTCAGAGGCAATGCCTCACGTGTTCCCACGTGACCCTCAAAATAAAGGAGAACAAAGCCAAAGTTAGTGCTGATTTAAGAGCGCCTCACGTTTCTCCACGTGACCCCTGACAAACACCTTTTTAAAAAAGGGCAAATAAGGAAAAGCAGAGGAATTGATACCCAATACATGGGCACTATCATGTGTCCACACGTGATGATTACGAAGATTAAGTGTTTAACACTTATTGGCAGATTTTGAGAGTAAAATAAAGGATGTCTGACCCAATTTTCTGACGCCTCACGTGACTCCACGTGACCGCCTCATTTTTAGTGTTTAACACTACTTTAAGCGCATCGTCCTTAGTGTTTAACGCTATTTTCAGCACATCACGTGGGAGCACGTGATCGCCAAGTATTCTCTAGTGTTTAACACTATTTTAAAGCCAAGCTTAGCCCAAATTGGTTAAGTTTTCTAGAGGCAAATCTCCCCTTCAACTGAACCTAAAAATTAATCAGTTCATATGATATGCAAAGTAATGGTTAGTGCTCAGCCAAAGACAAAATGTTGTCAGAGCCCCAAACCCCTGTTTAGCATTATTAAATAATGGGGGGCTGAACCCAGACAAATGTTCAACAGTCCAAACAAAGGTCTAACATTTTAAACCTAATTGGACTTAGCCCAAGTTGGACATAAGTCCTCAATTCAGATTTAACTGAGCCAATGTGCTCATAATCTAATTAATTGATCTTAGTTCCAAATTGGACTATAGATTTCCCAATCAACTTTGGTTCAAGGGTACATCTCTTCACTCCTCTGATATTTTTCGTTGTAATCCTTCAACGTCTTCAGAGAGGTGACGAATCCCGATAACCAATCATTCCACGGACTGTGAGGTCCTTAAACTCATGGATTATGATGTCCTTAAACTTTATAGACTATGACATTTTTAAACTACGGACTGTGGGGTCCTTAAACCCATGGACTATGATGTCCTTAACCTCGGACTGTGGGGTCCTTTTAAACCCACGGACTATGATGTCCTTAATCTCGGACTGCGGGGTCCCTTTAAACCCATGGACTATGATGTCCTTAACCTCGGACTGTGGGGTCCCTTTAAACCCACGGACTATGATGTCCTTAACCTTGGACCACCATGTCCTTAAACTGGTAATCGACCACAATGTATCTAAACTAAACAATAGAGCCCAAATGCTCTTTAGTTGGATCTAAACGATCCCGTTAAGTTGATCTTAGTCTGAAATTAGGCTAACGTATACTTAACAAACGTTTAAGTTGATCTTAGTCTTAAATGAGACTAACGTATCCTTAAGCCCAACCCCAAACCCCAATCTAAGAAAATACGGATTTGGACTAATCTACGCCCTACGGACGACAACATAAATTAGTCTTCGTATACAATCCACGGGCAACCAAAAACAAAACAAACACACACCCAACACGAAGTGACTATCTGGAGAAGGAGAAAGTTGTTACCGCGATGCGGTAGCGTAATTAACTGCAGGGGCTTGCGCCTGCAGGGAAGAGCGTCCCCACAATCAAAAGCCCCTCAACGAGGAGGAATATGACGAAGTCTGCTATATCGGCCGCATCCGTTTAAACCTTCAATACACGGTGTCATAAATCAACTTGGCATCTTCAGAGAGGTGGACAGATAGCGCCAAATAGCATCTGCCCCGAAATTCAGGCAAGACGGACCTCCGCGGTCTCGTCTCCGTGTTTCGGAGGAGAACAGATTCTGGTACGCCCGGTGGGACCTTTTCCTCTTTCTACTTCACACGTCGTGTGTCGTGTTCGCGAACGAATCACGGTTTGCTATGGTTGCCTGTGGATTCGAGGTACTAAGATTTGGTGTCTTGCTCCGTGCAGAAAACAGAAGATCAATGGCTTCAAACTGCACTAACTGTAACTGCAACTCTCGCTCCGTCCCGTCCGGAGGAGTGACTTACGGGCCTCGAGCGGCCTCCATCTTCGCCATGCCGGTGGAACAGGTGACTCAGGCCACCACTGGATTGTTTTTCGGGACTATGATCCCGCCAACAAGCTTCAGCACTCCTGTACCATCGCAAGAAGCTCCGAAGAAGTCGGTCTTTGATCGCAAGAGCGCAACAACGCAGTTTGCAGGAATCTTTTAGATTCAAGAACAGAAGTGCAAAGCACTATTTGATTTCTTGATCTAATTTAGATCAAAGAAAAATAAGTTTTGCTTGTTTTTCTTATCTCAGAGAACCAAAGGTTCATAAAAAGTACAAAGCACTATTTTATTTTATTTTTTTTATTAAAGATCATTGATCTTGTTTTTAGATATATGATCTGTTCATAAGAGAACTTTCTTTTTCTCTAAAGGTTTTTACCTTTTTTGTTCTTGAGGAGTTCTTCAGAATTCTCTTTCTCTTTTTTTTTTTAAAATGTTGATGCCTTTGAATTGAGGCCTAGGGTCCTTTTTATAGTGCCCATAAATTAGTTAAATTTGTTAAAGAGATCTTTCTCTGAGTGATTTAGGGAATTTCCCCCACCGTTGGATCTTTGATCCAAGGGCTTCTGTTTTACAGAAGAAAATCTTCTTGTTTTAACAAGAACAGAAAGATTTCTGTTAGAATCTTAATTCTGTTTGGCGCAAATGCCCCAGCGCGTGACACGTGTCGCGCAGCGCACAGCGCAGCGCAACCGCGCTAGCGCATCTGCGCTGACACGTGTCGCGCAGCGCAGTGCCTGCGCAACTGAAGCGTTGCTTCCTTTAATTTTGCTTAAAATAAAGCTTTGCTCTGATTGGGCGCACTGCCTTGGGCGCTGCCGTATCAGCTTTTGACACGTGGCGCGTTGTGCGCAGCGCATGGGATTTTGAAGCGTTGCTTCATTTATTAAAACTTAGATTTTGGGAAAATCAGAAGCGTCGCCTCGGCCTGAGATATCTTTTCATCTCCTTTTTTCAAGTCAAACTTGTATTTCCAAAATTCTGATTTCCCGGGCCTTGGAAATGATTTCATTGTGCACAGAATTTTCTGTGCTTGGGTCTATATATATATAATTCAAGGCTGAGCCTTTTCTTCATTTTCAGAGAACTTCTTCGATCATGGCTTGCAACCGCCCTCATGCTCGCCGACAACCATGGGAGGTGCCGATTCGGGACATCATTCCGCATTTTGCTGCGCGCTTGGTGGACCCTTCTCTCTCGGACGAGCAATGTGACGCTGCAATGCACGAGCTTTTGATTCGTGTGGGGTCTCCTCTCCCTCCGCATTCCATTTGGCTTCGGATGATCCTTGCCTCGGTGCTCGCCGACATTCCCCCTCCTCCAGCAGAGATGTCCTTAGCAATGCTGGATGCCGCCGAGGATAAGATTGAGTGCTTTCTCGAAGCGCACTTGATCGCCAAAGTCCTGAGGGACTGCTCTTTCCACTTGCTGAGCCAGATACGGGCTCGTCGGGTCGTCATCGCCACTTTTTCCGAGGAGTGTGGCGTCGATCGTTGGATGGCTACCCCTCGGGAGGATCGCCGTTTCGACATGATGGAGAAGACGGAGAGGGAGCTGAATAATCTTCTTTTTCTTTTTGTGAACCCTTGTCTTTCTGATCCCTTATTCGGTGATCTTTTTTAAATGTAATAACAATAATAATGAATAAGTATTTTTCTTTTTAATCAAGTACTTCATTGTCTGTTAAGGGTTCTTTTATTTTAGTTCTCTGTTGTGCTTGTACATCGTATGATTTTAATTTGTTATTATCAAGTGCATGTAATTTTGCATGGATAAATTGCCTTTGGCACTTAGCCCCTTCTTTTTTTTTATGAAACGGTGCATCTGCGCTGACACGTGTCGCGCAGCGCACAGCGCAGCGCAACTGCGCTAGCGCATCTGCGCTGCCACGTGTCGCACAGCGCAGAGCGCAGCGCGGCGCTTCCTTTAACAGAGTTTTGCTCTAATTGGGCGCGCCTTCTTGGACGCTGCGCTAATGCATCTGCGTCAGACACGTGGCGCGTCGCGCGCAGTGCAAAGGATCTGAAGCGTTGCTTCATTTATTAAAGTTTAAATTTTCAAAGCAAAGCTTTGTTTCTGATTGGGGGAAGATGAAGCGTTGCTTCATCTCCCGCCTCGGAATTTGAACAGAGCTTTGCTCTGATTGGGGTAAACAAGAGGAAACATCGAACCCTCCTCCGGCTCTTTCAGCAGCCAAGGAGGAGACCATCTCCAAAGCCATCCTGGATGATTATATCGTTCAGCAGATACGAGTTCACCAGGCGAATGAAGCGTCTAGGCATATTGTTAAAACTGGACGACCCTATCCGGGTTGGTATGACCAAATAAAGTACCCGTCGAGATACACGATCCCTAAGTTTCACGTATATAAGGGGACAGGCAATCCCCATCAACATATCGCTCAATTTAGGGCTCTCTGCAGCAACACTGGAGGGGATGATATTGTTAGTTATATGTATGCCCTAGAGGCCATTACTGTACATTGGATGTATATTATAGTGGATGCTGGGACATATATAGGTAGGACTTCCTTGCTCGACATGATAGTACGCTATCTGGTTGCTCTTTATCTTAACATGTATACTTTCTGTCTCTCTGTTACATGTTGATAAAGCCCTTAGGATGTGTACTCGACTTCCAGGACTATGATGCAGATCATACTAGTAAGGCCTGGGTAGTCCATGAGTACATTCTTCAATGTTCCTAGTCGTGGGAATATCGAGACGGGGCATCGATATTCCAGAGTAGACTAGCGTATATCTTCTCGACCCATGCGATGGACGATGGATGATCCCATATCCATTGGTGTTTGACATCAGAGATGGTATGCGGGTGCTCAGTGGAGACTGGGTACACTGAACGAACTCGCCGAGAACTCCCAGATGGTATTATACCTCACGTCAGATGGCAGTTCTCTGGTGACACTGGTACAGCTTAGTCTGTTGACCCGAGATCGTCATAGAGTCTTGTGTGTCTCCCACTGTGCTTTGATTTCTACCCTACCACGGCTCTACTGAGTCGTGCAAACAGGTGGTTTTTGGGTACAGTCCCGATTCACATGGAGGCAATGAGCGATAAGAGGGGATTCGTCTCTCCCGGTATTGGGGGTTGATGTTGCGCTATGCACGACTGGCCATAACAGGAAATCCCTGGCCAGGGTTGCCGTGATATACTGGTAAGAGTTATCAGTAGTTTCACGAATGTTATGGACCTTACGTCGGCATGACTTATCAAGCTACTGGGGTCTGACGTTTACCACCCCTAGGCGAGATATGCGACATATCAGACGAACAGACCGGACTATACGGTAAGTGTTACTGGTTGGATTCACAGGAGTGTGAGCGGGCTTGCTCGTCGATCTTCTGATCGCTCAATACCCGGGTGGCCGTTACGTTTAGCAGACCGCTTGCGGCTTGTGGGTGTTTGATATGATCATCATCTGCTGCCGGCGTATTGACGAGTCTTTAGAGTCCTACACAGAGGTTTCCTGGCTCAAGCGAAACAAAATAGGAGCGCATATGAGATATGTACGGGACCGAGAATAATGTGTGTATGTGATACCGTATTCCATTCTCGCGATGAATGTGTCGATTGGTTGTATGCGATATAACCTAGTTATCGGATCAAGGATTGATTCGATAAGCCGATACATTGCATATTAGTCGGTTATATGCGATATGACCGGATCGTTAAATCAAGTATTGATTTAATGATTTAATGCATAATTATATATTTGATATATTACTTTGCATTAACTAGTATTGGTTCACTTTAAATGGATTTTCTCACTTGAAGTACACAAGTTGTATATGTGATATACTTTTGTGCACTTGTTTGTATCATGTTTGATGATACATACTAACTTGGTTAAGTGTATGATTAAACCATGGTTGTGTAATGGTTAGGGTTTTGTTTACTTATTCATTTATTTATTCATTTTGGAAAATAAAAGGAATGGTGGCTTATTTTGTTGTTTTGTTGAAACTTCTTGAAGTGTTGAAAGCTTGACCATTCTTGTTCTTTTCCTTAACCTAACCATTCAACCTAACCCTAGTTCACTCTCTACACTTGACCATGGTTAGTATATGATAAGTATTCATATTATTTTCTATTTTGATAGACATATACTTATCATATTCTTTTCATCATCTTCTTCTTCTTCAACAAAGGAAGAAAGCTTGCCTCCATCAATGGCAACTTGAGAGAAAAAGTGAGAAATCCAATTCTAATGTGAACCCACCTCCTATTTCTTCATCCTCTACCTCTTGCCAAGTAGTATAGGGTGTTTTCTTCACAAGTTTCATGACTTGGTGAAGTTGGAGCTTGATCTTGAGTTGCCTCGACGTAGATCATCTTCGGCATCGAAGTCGACGACCTAGCCCGCCCATTTCTCCGATGAAACCGATGCTAGAGTCCGGAATCCGATTTGGACAGCGGAGGGACGTCATCATGGAGCCTAGGAGGTGGAGGACCGGATCTACAAAGGTTGTAGCCTCTTTCCTTTTAGATAAAGTTGTTTATTTGCATTGCATCGTCTATACATCTAGTTAACGATCCGTATTAGGGTTTCTCGGCACATGTAAAATTTCGAATTAGCCATGGTTGATCACTTATGAGACCTCATTAGTGTGCCTAGGAACCTTACAGATAAGCCACTGCTCCGCCAATTCGTCGGCAGCTTGACGAAGACGGCGTTCGAATGGTATTCGGAGCTGCCCAACGACTCCGTCAAAACTTTTAAGGAGATGGAATTATTGTTCACCCAACGTTTCGCAAGCGCTAGCGAACGCACCCCAATCACGGTGCTAATCAATGCCAAGGTGAAGCCGGGAGAGACATGGATGCAGTATGCAATCCGGTGGCGAAACCTATGGTCGAAATGCGAACAACGCATAGAGGAAGCTCCTGCAGTGGGCATGTTTATGGGAACCTTCGATCCTCAGGCGACCATATCCCAATTCATGATGTTTTTCAAGCCGACCACCTTCCAGGCTTTGATCGACAAGCTGGCCCAAATGGACCAGATGGGCTATAGACCGTCCTCCTCAAAGACGGATCCTCGGAATGAGAAGAGGAAAGGGAAAGCAACCTTTTTGCCAACGCTCAACAACAGCCGAGTGGCCCGGGACCGGGTGTTCGCCAAAGCAACAAGCGGCAACCGCTTGATGAGAAGTTGAGACGTCCTTACTCGTTTTCCCGAGATAAAACAAGGAGACTGTTCGAACTAGCAGTGCACAACGGGCTCATCACTCTACCGGAGTCGAGACACCCACCGCAACCGAACGACGTCAACGATCCTAATTACTGCCCCTATCACCGAGTATTGGGCCATCCGATCGAAGACTGCTGCGTTTTCAAAAACTGGGTTGAAAACCAATACAAACAAGGCAAGTTCGCACTATCTGAAAACTGGAAGGTGAGTCTCCCACAACAGCATACTCCTAAAAGGGTGGACACACCAGGGGCATCGTGCTCTTTTATAGAAGAAGCTCCATAGGAGGTCACTCTTTCAGCCAAGACGAAAAGAATGCTGAAGGATCTTCACACATGCCCGGCAATCAGGTGGAAAAGCCCATTAGAGCCTGAGATCATTGAGGGAATGCTAAAACCGCTCCTGATGCCGAGAATTGGTAGCGATGGTCGCTCAGGCCCAGCCATCAAAGTCTTCAAAGAAGAAGAAGAAGCCCATGAAGCCTGATGACAAGCGCACGGACTTGCAAAAGCATATTGACACGGTGGGGGAATATAACCAGAAGGCGCGAACCCTGGTCACACTCTAAGAATTTCTCAACAATATCCTTGAGAGTGGAGATAACGACAATAACGACGGGGATGACTCGTCAGAAGAATCTGAGGACTATGTGGCAAGTTGCCACATGATCTCTCATTCGGCGTTTACTAACGAAGAAGCTCACTCAGCGATAGAAGACAGCATAAAAGAGCTGGGGGCAGGATCGAAGCCAAAACTCTTGGAACTGTCTGACAAGATGATCGACTTGCTACTGAACGAAGCCCGTCAGAAAAGCAGAGCCAATCGAGAGCACGAACTCGCTATATTCGAAAAAGCCAAATGCCGACGATTGGATGAAAAGGTCGAGGCACCCCAACCGGATCGAAGCATCCCTATTGTCAGCAAAAGCAAGCTTAAAGTAAGGAAACGATTCACTAGAGCCCTGTCAATAGGAATGAAGTTGCCCTCTTTCAGAGGAAATTCTCCTGGCAGTATACATCTTGATGAAGCGGACATACATCCTGACTTCTGCTTATACCATCAGGCACACCCTATTGAGGAGTGCATAGCCTTTAAAAACTGGTGGCAGGGATATATTGCCCACCGACAACACGTTCAACAAGTGAAGCGCAAGGCTCGTCAGGAACAGAAAAGCACGACAGATGAGGGCAAAAGAGCCGCTGGCAACTGTCACATAGTCGACACCAAAGGATTGCAAGTCATCACCTTTGGAAGCGACTCTGACGAAGAAATCGCCCTCAGCCCTCTCTTCAAGGAATCCACCTCCGACACAAAAGATACGAAGATTTGCGAGAAAATCTAGCTGCGTAATCGTACGTTGCCCGAAAAATCTCGGACCTATGAATAAATGACCGAAACGTCGTTAAACTAATACAAACCCGTGGCGTTCCCAGGCTGACGTGGTAAAAAAAACGGTATGTCCATAAGCGTAATGGGCACGGATGAAAACCCGAAAGGGCTCCGTGAGTAAAAACAACAGGGCTACCGGCGAGTTTTGTGAAAACCTGAAAGGGCGCAATCTCGTTAAAAGACATTTGCAAGGTCCTCTCGACCTTGTGAGGAGGAAATACCTGCGTGAGATCCTTATGACTCACAAGGGAGCAACACACTTAGGGATCCCCACGATTCCTAAAGAGAAATTACACTGACGAGATCCTCACGACTCGTAAGGAGAACCCTCTTATGAGACCCTCATGGATCATAAAATTCAAAAGCCTTAAGCTGCAGGGATCTGAACCTGTTCTTAAGCAGTTATACCCCCCGATTTTGCCCTACAAGCAGTTCAATATTGACCCTTGTATACAATCCACGGGCACGAATAAACACTTCCCTAATAGAGTCCCACCGGCGACTAGGGATATGCTCATACGGTGAACGACCCTTGTAAGTCCTCTTGACTTATAAGGAGAAAACACTCTTGTAAGATCTTTACGACTTATAAGAGAACACACACTTAGGAATCCTCACGATTCCTAAGGAGAAAACGCACCTACGATATCCTCATGACTCGTACGGAGAAACACCTTTTATGAGACCCTTACGGCTCATGAAGTCAAAAGCCTTAGTCGACGGGATCCTAACCCTGTTTGCTAAGCCACCTTTGTTCGACATCGACAGAGGCAAATGATGATTTGCTCCTAGCAATATCCCAGTTGTAGCGATGCTGATGCCTAAATCGGTATCAAATTCCAAGTCCTTTCATGGCAAATGATCATTCGCTCCTGACAATATTCCAGTCGCAGCGATGCTGATGCTGAGATTGGCACCATATTCCAAGTTCCACACTCGCGATAAAAATTCAGCGAGCCAAAAATGCATATGAAATAGCCGAAATGATGGGGCAACTAACAAAATCAGCAAGTAAAATATATGCATACAAAATAACCGAAATGATTGGGCAACTCGCAATAAAAAGCAGCGAGTAAATAAAACAAATAGCCGAAATGATTGGACACCGTGAAAAATAGCCGAAATGATTAGGCAATCGCGATTTTCGTGATATAAAAAGCTGAAATGACAGAGCATCGCGGAAAGAAAAATATATAAAGTGAAACTTTTAGCTCCACAGGTGATATCACATCGATCCCTGTATACAATCCAGGGGCACAAATAAAGAGGGGAACTATATCGTCCTACCAGGCTTCGTCGAAGCGAAGCCAAGTCTCGACGGTTCATAGACAACCTAGATACGATCTCGACATTCGTCGCAATATTGCAGACATAATGTCAACAAACGAAGCGAAGGAAGATCCCTAGCTTCAGGGTCTCGACGTCAACATCAACAACTTAGAGATCAACACCGGCGTTCTTCCTCCTTCCAGTCAGATGCAGACGCAACATCAACAAACGGAGCCACGGCAAAGTCCCTAGTTTCAAGACTCTACAGTCTACAGACAACCTAGAGTCAACCAATGACTTCTCCGCCGGATCAACGCTCCGTCTCAGAAACAATTCAACCAACCCCAGGGAAATCAGTGTCCTTGGAAAAAACCTCGATTCAGGGAAATCATCGTCCTTGACGAGAGCATCTCGATTCGCGTCAACCCGCAGGGAAATCAGTGTCTTTGCAGGAATAACTCAATTCGTCTCAACTCCGAGAAAATCAGTGTCCTTGGCTCAACATCTCGATTCAGGAAAATCAGTGTCCTTGACGAGAGAATCTCGATTCGCATCGACCCGCAGAGAAATTAGTGTCTTTGCAGGAATACCTCGATTCATCTCAACTCCGAGGAAATCAGTGTCCTTGGCTCAACATCACGATTCAGGGAAATCAGTGTCCTTGATGAGAGCATCTCGATTCACGTCGACCCGCAGAGAAATCAGTATCTTTGCAGAAATATCTCGATTCGTCTCAACTCCGAGGAAATCAGTGTCCTTGGCTCAACATCTCGATTTAGGGAAATTAGTGTCCTTGACGAGAGCATCTCGATTCACGTCGACTCGCAGAGAAATCAGTGTCTTTGCAGGAATAGCTCGATTCTTTTCAACTCCGAGGATATCAGCGTCCTTGGCAAAAACCTCGATTCAGGAAAATCAGCGTCCTTGACGAGAACATCTCGATTCGCGTCGACCCGCAAGGAAATCAGTGTCTTTGCAGGAATAGCTCGATTCGTCTCAACTCCGAGAAAATCAGTGTCCTTGGAAAATACCTCGATTCAGGGAAATCAGCGTCCTTGACGAGAATATCTCGATTTGCGCCAACCCGCAAGGAAATCAGCGTCTTTGCAGGAATATCTCGATTCGTCTTAACCCTAGGGAAATCGGTGTCCTTGGCAACCTCCTCGATTCAGGAAAATCAGCGTCCTTGACGAGAGCATCTCGATTCGCGTCGACCCGCAGAGAAATCAGCGTCTTTGCAGGAATACCTTGATTCGTTTCGACTCCAGGGAAATCAGTGTCCTTAGCAAAACCTCGATTCAGGGAAATCAGCGTCCTTAGCGAGTGTATCTCGATTCGCGTCGACCCGCAAGGAAATCAGTGTCTTTGCAGGAATACCTCGATTCGTTTCAACTCAGAGGAAATCGGTGTCCTTGGCAAATACCTCGACTCAGGGAAATCAGCGTCCTTGATGAGAACATCTCGATTCGCGCCGATCCATAGAGAAATCAGTGTCTCTGTAGGAATATACAATGTCAGAAAAGCGGAGCCGCGGCAAAATTCCCAGTTCCATGACTCGGCGGTGCACAGACAACCCAAAGTCAACCCTCGACCTCCCTGTTGAAGCAATTTTTGACTCGGGAGTAGGTCAACTCATCAATCACTTACGAGTCCTCTCGACTTGTAAGGAAGAAAATTCTCTTGTGGGATCCTTACGACCCTCAAGAGAAAACACACTTAGGAATCCTCACGATTCCTAAGGAGAAAATGCACATATGAGATCCTCTCGACTCGTAGGGAGAAAAAATCTTTATGAGACCCTCACGACTCATAAAGTTGAAATGCCTTATGCAGCAGATATGAACCTATTTTCTAAACCATCGTTTCTTATATCGATTCAGGGAAATCAGCGTCCTTAGCGAGAACCTCTCGATTCGTTTCGACCCGCAAGGAAATCAGTGTCTTTGCGAGAATCTCTCGATTCGTCTCAACTTGCAGGGAAATTAGTGTCCCTACGCATAAAGAAAATTCTCTTGTGGGATCCTTACGATTCTCAGGAGGAAAAGCACTTAGGAGTCCTCATGACCCCTAAGGAGAAAAGACACCTACGAGATTCTCACGACTCGTAGGGAGAAATGCCTTTGTGAGACCTTCACGGCTCATAAAGTTGGAAAGTCTTAGGCAACAGATCCTAACCTTGTTTCCTAAGCCATCGCTACCTTATAAAGAGTTCAAGATGAACTGTTATCTGCCATCTATGGGCCACACTTGCCAAAGCAATATGCCATTGAAATAGAGAAGTTACTCATGAGCATATAAACTACTTCACGCCGGAGAAAACATAAAGAAATAGAAGGGCGCGGCTCATGGAGCTGAGGGTTTGGAACTATATATCTGAAGAGTCGAGATTTGAGTCAATGATAAATGACGACGCTTGTGTCCGCTCGTTATCTTCTCAGATCAAGATCGTGAAAATTATATACCAACCCAAAACTGGTCATACGCTATGAATTACTCTGCACTACTTCACCCATGTATATACTTACATGGGCAAAGTAGTGGGGGGCATTTGTTCCCGCCAAAAAAATTTCTGCGCAAAAGAGCCAAGGTATCAAATGGCAGCGATACGTTTAAGAAAATATGAACCAGTATTTTTCGGGCTATATATTGACAAACTCCCGAATGAGAAACAGCTAAATTTTGATGGTATCGAAAGTATCTCGAAAAAACTTTCGATTTGATATATTATAGGCCTCATAATTCATCCGGGATCAAAAGTTATGAGGCATCACGTGCTCACACGTGACCGGGCATCACGTGCAGACACGTGACCATTTACAGGCAAAGCCTGTAGGCACTGAATAAAATAAATAATTGGAAATAAATAACCAGTGGGGTCACGTGCCAACACGTGATAGGTTCTTAAACCCTCTGAAATAATAGAATTAAATTTTAATTAAATAATTAATCAGTGGGGTCGCGTGCTAACACGTGATGGGTTCCTGAGCCCTCTAAACCAATAGAATTAAATTCTAATTAATTGCTTAATCAGTGAGGTCACGTGCTAACACGTGATAGAATCTTAAACCTTCTGAACTAATAGAATTAAATTCTAATTAAGGGAAATCAAAGACTCTAACTGAAAAATATTTTAGATCTTTCCAAACAAAAAGATTGTGCTCTGTAAAGTGGAGCACCGTTGGATTAAAAATCCAATGGTGATTAAAAATCAACAATTTATAGAAAGATTTTATATAAGGAAAGATTTCCCTGAAATTTTCTAGGAATAACAGATAAAACATCTTTTGGATTAAAAATCCAATGGTGAATAAAATTCACTGAGTGATTTAAAAGATCATGTTGGTTACAAAATCAATTAAAATATTTCAATGAAAGATTGACTAAACAAACTGATTCTTTTCTTTCTCCTATAAATAGGAGCCATGAAGAGAAGAAAAAAAAGGAGAGAAATTCAAGAAGAGAGAGAAAAAAGAAGAGAATTTAATTCTCCAGAAAGAAAAGAAGATTTCTTCAGAAGAGAAAGAAACTCTAGGTGAGAAAGGGGAAAGAGATTTAAGCTCCATAAAATAAAAGAGAATTTAATTCTCAATTTAAGACTTTAATTCTTCTGAATAAGAACTTAGTTCTTCCTTTAGTTGAAAATCTGCAGAAGCAGATCTCCCCACAAGTTGAGAATTTAATTCTCATCGGGGAGATTCTGCCATGCAGATCCAAAACTTAGAGGGGGAATTAAGTTTAAAGAATTTAATTCTTCTAAATTCATAGGAATTTAATTCCTCCAAATAAAATTAGATTTAACCCTACATAAGAATTTAATTCTTCCATATACACAGGAATTTAATTCCTTCTAATAAATTAGGGTTTAACCATACTAAAGAATTTAATTCTTAAAACAAGAGACTTAAAGCTCTCCATGCACGCAAAGATCAAGTATCCAAAATGATCACGTGGTAACACGTGACCCTTCATCCCAACGAACAAAAAGGAATGAATAAGGTATGCTCGCGTGCCCCCACGTGACCCTTTAATGGACTCCTTAAAATAAGAAGGAATTAGCCCAGAGGCAATGCCTCATGTGCTCCCACGTGACCCTCAAAATAAGGGAGAACAAAACCAAAGGCAGTGCTGATTTAAGGGCGTCTCACGTGTCCCCACGTGACCCTAACAAACACCTTTTTAAAAAAGGGCAAATAAGGAAAAGCAGAGGAATTGACACCCAATACATGTGCACTATCACGTGTCCACATGTGATGATTACGAAGATTCAATGTTTAACACTTATTGGCAGATTTTGAGAGTAAAACAAAGGAAGTCTGACCCAATTTTCTGACGCCTCACATGACTCCACGTGACCGCCTCATTTTTAGTGTTTAACACTACTTTAAGCGCCTCGTCCTTAGTGTTTAACGCTATTTTCAGCACATCACGTGGGAGCACGTGATCGCCAAGTATTCTCTAGTGTTTAACACTATTTTAAAGCCAAGCTTAGCCCAAATTGGTTAAGTTTTCCAGAGGCAAATCTCCCCATCAACTAACCTAAAAATTAATCAGTTCATATGATATGCAAAGTAAAGCCCAGAGCTATAGTGAATGGTTAGTGCTCAGCCAAAGACAAAATGTTGTCAGAGCCCCAAACCCCTGTTTAGCATTGCTAAATAATGGGGGGCTGAACCCAGGCAAATGTTCAACAATCCAAACAATGGTCTAACATTTTAAATCTAATTGGACTTAGCCCAAGTTGGCCATAAGTTCTCAATTCAGATTTAACTGAGCCAATGTGCTCATAATCTAATTAATTGATCTTAGTTCCAAATTGGACTATAGATTTCTCAATCAACTTTGGTTCAAGGGTACATCTTTTCACTTCTCTGATATTTGTCGTTGTAATCCTTCAACGTCTTCAGAGAGGTGACGCATAGACTGTGGGGTCCTTAAACTTATGGACTATGATGTCCTTAAACTTTATAGACTATGCCATCTTTAAACTACGGATTGTGGGGTCCTTAAGCCTATGGACTATGATGTCCTTAACCTCGGACTGTGGGGTTTCTTTAAACCTACGGACTATGATGTCCTTAACCTCGGACTGCGGGGTCCCTTTAAACCCACAGACTATGATATCCTTAAGCTCGGACTGTGGGGTCTCTTTAAACCCACGGACTATGATGTCCTTAACCTTGGACCACCATGTCCTTAAACTGGTAATCGACCGCAATGTCCCTAAACTAAACAATAGAGCCTAAATGCTCTTTGGTTGGATCTAAACGATCCCGTTAAGTTGATCTTAATCTGAAATTAGGCTAACGTATCCTTAACAAATGTTTAAGTTGATCTTAGTCTCAAATGAGACTAACGTATCCTTAAACCCAACCCTAAACCTAAATCTAAGAAAATATGGATTTAGACTAATCCACGCCCTATGGGCGAAAACATAAATTAGTCTCTGTATACAATCCACGGGTAACCAAAAACAAAACAAACACACACCCAACACGAAGTGACCATCTGGAGAAGGAGAAAGTTGTTACCGTGATGCGGTAGCGTAATTAACTGCAGGGGCTTGCGCCTGCAGAGAAGAGCGTCCCCACAATCAAAAACCTTTCAATGAGGGAGAATCTGATGAAGTCTGCTATATCGGCCGCATCCGTTTAAACCTTCGATACATGGTGTCTTAAATCAACTTGGTATTTTCGGAGAGGTGGACGGATCGCGCCAAATAGTATCTGCCCCGAAATTCAGGCAAGACGGACCTCCGCGGTCTCGTCTCCGTGTTTCGAAGGAGAACAAACACTAACCCTAACATCATCGTTGCCGACTTCGTCGTCGATTAGCCTCTTCATCGGCCTTTCGCCGTCTTCTCGTCGGCCACCTAGAGTCGCCCCAACGTTCTCCGTCACGAGAAGCATTTCATTACCATCAGATCCTGCTTTTCCTAAATCAAAGGAAAAGGCGGTCATTCAGTCTGCGGCAAAATCAGTGGCTCCAGAATTTGGGAAAACGTTGGCTAAATTGGCCGCGGTCGAAGAAGGAAAAATGTAAAATTGAGACCCATTTTGTTGGTCTTGCATTGCATTTCGAACTTGGTTCTTCTTTAAAAAATTATGAATATCGTCGATGCTTGATGTTTGGGTCTATAATTTCTAATCAATTATCTGTAATATCTAGTAATGTATGTTTTTAAATTAAATTTTCATCATGATCAAGCAATTTATTGTTGCCAAGACATGCAAATAATGATATTACAGTGAATTGGTTAGATGATGCATGAAAATGAGCACTTTCCTGTAACATTTAAGCAGTTGCCTGTAACATCTAAATAGTATGTTTTTTCAATTAAATTCTTATCTTCATCATGCTATTTGTTGTTGCTAAGATATTATAGGCTAATGATTTGATGGTACAGTCAAGTGCTTACATGATGCATGAAAATGAACACCTGCCTGTAATATTTATAAAGTTGCATGCAATATATACCAAAGTTGCCTGTAATATCTAGGCAACTGTTTAGATGTTATATGCAACTTTGATAGATGTTATAAGTAAGTGCTTATTTTCATTTGTTGTTTCTAATATAATACAGGTAAATTATTTGATATTACAGTCAAGTGCTTGGATGATGCATGATGCATGAAAATGAGCACTTGTCTGTAATATCTAACCACTTGCTTGTAATTTCTAAGCAGCTGCCTGTAATTTTCAATTTAAAGAACTGATAGTTATGTTTTAATGTTAAACTTTGTTTTTCAACAGAATAAAGCATGGAGATACGCTCATCATTCGGGCGTATGTTGAGGTCGTTCGCTACAACAGCTTCATGGAGAGATTGAAGCCTCATATTTGTGCCCAATAAATATGGAGGCTAAAAAAAACTCCGTTTCGCCATTATCTCAACTTGCCAACTTTGGCTCGAAATAGGCCTATCATATGTAGGCTTATCTCTTGTTATGATCGAGGCACTGGGGAGTTCTCTTTTAAAGCTGCCTCTCATAAATTCATTTTAAATTGGGTTAGCCAGCACACCGGCTTGCCCAATTCCTGTGAACATGTCCTGTCTAACCGTTACATCACCCTGCTTCGAAAGAAATACTTTAACATAGAGAAAGGTGAAAGGATTTTGATCGCATATTTGGAGTCTGGTTTGGAGGGGATTGTGAAGGAAAGATCTCCGAAAGTGATGGATGATTTCATGGTGTTGCAGATTCTTTATCAGCTTTCGTTATTTTGGATGCCCATCACATCCCCCACCGTCCCTAGAAACGCACGAGCTATCGGTAGTGCCGAATGTGAACTAGGCTAAAGCAGTGCACGACTTGATAATTGAGGGTGTCATGGATAAGCTTTCTTCGAAGAGCGACGCTGCACAGTTGTCTGGGTGTCAGATCCTTCTCTCTGTAAGTATATGCAAACTATTATGGAGATTGTACTATATATGTATGCAAAGTATAAACTACATAAATCATATTATATATTGTTGGTAGATGTGTTTTGATTATTTAATATCAATCATGCGAATATGATGTATGTTTGTTTGCAGCTATAGTTTTATACCCTGACGGATTCGAAGGTACCAAAATACGTACACGTTTACAAACCAGCTCTATGTGGGTAGGAATTTAGTGGCTCAATGAGGGTGTTGGGATTGTAGGAGGCTATGAAGAGGAAGATGTTCGCTTTTATGGAGAAGGAGGACGTGGAAGTGTCGAAACATTCATTCGGTTCTACGTCTTCGAAAAGAATGAGGATTTCTGAATTTCTAGCAGGCACAAGCGGTATGCATGAGAAGAGAAGTGAAGATGACGACGTACCAATTGCATTGGTAAGTTGTATATTCTCTATTTACATTCAAAAAGTATCTTGTGTGTACATACACATATATGCATATGTATTTGTATGTATATATGTATAGGTATTTATATGTATATTTTTATATGTATGAATGTTTGCAATTCTGTATGTATATAGATATATAGATACATACATACACATACATATTCATGTATATTAAAAAGTTGCATGTAATATCTAATCACTTATCTGTAATTTCTAAGCACTTGCCTATAATATCTAAAAAGTTTTCTGTGACATCTATAATTAGTTGTCTGTAATATATAATCACTTGTCTATAACATCTAAAAAGTTGCATGTAACATCTATAAGCTGTTGTTTGTAATATCTAACCACTTGCCTGTAACTCCTAAACAGTTGCATGTAACATCTAAAAAGTTGCCTGTAATTTCTAAGCACTTGCATATAACATCTATAAGCACTTGTCTGTAACATCTAAGCAGTTGCTTGTAACATCTAGAAAAAGTTGTATGTAACCTGCACTTTCCTGTAATATCTAACCAGTTGCTTGTAACATCTACAAAAGCTGCCTATAACATCTAAGCAGTTGCCTGTATCATCTAAGTAATTGCCTATAACATCTAAACAGTGTTAACTTATCTATTGTGGTCTTCATGCTGGAGAAACAATTTGCTAAAAAGCCATATCAGAAGACAAGCTTAAAGGCATGTCTTCTAAAGTGCAAGCGACGTACTGGAAGAATCTTTGTGCGATAAAGGAGATGTATTTTAAAATGGTCCTTTTCAAGAAGCAAGCGGCAATGAAGGCAGCGGAAGCCGAGATTCTCCGTCTGCGTAATATACTATATGAGTTGGGATGCGAAGAGATTGCCGATGCTGGCCCAGGAAAAGCCAAGGCTGTGGACGAGGTAGAAGAAGAAGAAGAGGAGAGAGCTGAAATGGATGAAGTACGGGAAGAAGAGAAGAAGAGTGAGGAAGAGGATGAAGTTAGCGGTTTTAATGGTGGTTTTGAGGATGATGTGTCGATGAAAGTTTGGCATTGGTTTTATCCCTGTCTGTTACTCAAATGGAGGAGAAAGTACTTGCGGCTGCTTGTGATGAGGGGAAGTAGTTGCAGCTGCTTGTGATGAGGAGAAAGCAGTTGTGGCTGCGCTTGATGAGCCCGCTGCCGAGGGTGCTGATGACGTATTACAGTCTTTCGCGGTCATCCCGGTATCCTTAGTCAGGAGTGTAGGGTGTTTTTCGTCACCCCATTGAGATGGGAATACGCGCGTTTGTCAGGCATGTACATATTCCTCCTGTCGGCTAGACTGCGGTTTATTGATTGTGGAGATCCGAATCACCGGCAGCCGCGGACTAAGTTGCCGTTGATTACCCCTCACATTTGGAGCGAAGGATCCTCCGATTGACGGGTCAACTGTTCATGCGAACTCAATGTGTAGTGGGCGTGTGTTGTGTTTTGAGGGGTCTTAGGCATACCGGGAGGCCTCACCGAGTTTACGGGGGTCCTGCTACCCGGATAGCGGGCTGGGGGTCAAGGAGGCTAATAGCCCCCTTACGGGGCGCGTGGCAGTGTCCCGTTAGAAATTTTTTCTAATGAGAAAAGTGTTGTGGAGTGTGTATTTAAAAAAAGGTGAATAGCGTCCAAAGGACGCGTGGGCGCCGGTGTCTCATGCACCCGGCATGCAAGCGCCGGCGCTACACGCGCCCGGCACGCGGGCACCGGCGCCACAGCCACGCGGGCGACGGGCGCCGGCGCGTCATGCATCCGGCACGTGGGGGCCAGACGCTTGCAGAAAAAGGGGCTTAGCCCCTGTATTGGGAGTTGTACTCCCAATTGACTTTTGGCGTTAAACTCTTAAAAGAAGAACAAAATGAGTTTATCCTTTGCACTAGGAGTTGTACTCCCAATTGACTTTTGGAGTTAAACTCCTAAAAAAAGGATTTATTATTTTATATATTTTTTGTGTGGAGTTAAACTCTTGAGAGATTTTCGGAGATGATGAAAGGGGACCCCTTTCTTCTCCTTTGAGCCCTGGGTCTTCTCTTGAGTCTTGGATCTTTCCAAAATAGGATTTTTGGAGATGGGTCTCCTTCTTCCTCCTCTTTGTTGGCTGGATCTTGGAAAAAAGGGGGTGGGACTTAAAAATCTTCCCTTTTAGAGATTTGATGGGAGATCTGGATTTCCCTTCAAGGGTTTTATGATGAAAAACTGTTTCTTTTTGGAAAAAAAAGAGTTAAACTCTTGATTTAATTCAAAAAACGGAAGAAGGTTTAGAAGCTTGAGGAAGGAGAAGGAGGCACAGAAACCCTAGATTTTGAGTGGAATGGATTGTTTTCTTTCATTTCATTATCATGTTTCCTTATATAAGCTTACAAATTTACACATAGCCCTTTGGTCTTTACAAAATGGTATTTTGCCTATCCCATGCCTCATGTGCTTATTTCTTTTGCACATGAGCTATGTTCTTTACAAAAATTTGGCTTTATACCCATTTTTCTTACATTTATTCATAAAAATTACATCATAATTATTTATTACATAATTTTCATATCGTCATGGGGGAGGCTGGCCACGGGGCTCGACTTGGTCATGTTCCCGTTTGCTTGGGGTTGATTTTGATTTTGACTTAGTCAACCGGGGTGTAATTTTTGACCCCAACAAAGTGCCCTCCATCAATAAATGCACACCGCGCATATAAGTTGTGTGCATGAAATTGATGGATCTTGGAGTTGGACTTCAAGGTGGAACATCATTCTGGGGCGGAGCATTATTCCGGGAGCTTAATTTCGGGTATCGGAGCATAATTCCGAGGAGCAGAGCATGATTCCAGGGATTGGAGTATAATTCCGAAAAGTGAAACATAATTCCGGGGACCGGAGCATAATTCCTGGGATCAGAGCATAATTCCGACATATGATAGGTGTATCCTGAGACGAAACTTAGTTTCGGTACAGGGTGGACATTCTGAACGAAGTATAGCTCTGATACAGAGGTTGATTTTGAATCGAAGCATAATTCCGACAAGGAAGACAGAGACTCTAAGGCGAAGCATGATTACAACACGGGGTACACTCTGAGACGAAGCATGATTTCAACACAGAGGTCAATTCTCAGGCGAAGCATAATTCTGACGGGGAAAGTAGGTACTTCGAGGCGAAGCATGATTTCGACACGGGGTACACTATGAGACGAATCATGATTCCGCCGCAGAGGTTGTTGGTTGACTTGATTCCGAGACTGAGCATAATTTCGACGGAGAGGTCATTGGTTGACTTGATTCCGAGACGGAGCATAATTCCGACGGGGAGGTCATTGCTGCCTTTTTTGCGACTTGGACGGTTGGTGCTTGATTTGACTTGCTCTGCTTCTTGCGGCGTCAGGGATTCGACTTGTTTCTGAGGTGGAGCTTGATTCCGCTAGGGAAGTCATTGGTTGTCTTGTTGATTTGATGTGATTTGGGTTGACATCAACATCGCTACACTGGAATATGGTACCAGGAGTGAATCATCATTTGCCATGATAGCATTTGGGGATTTTGGTTTTGGTTTGGCATCAGCACCGCTACACTGGAATATGGTACCAGGAGCGAATCATCATCTGCCGTGAGGGGTTTTCCCTCGTTCCCAGTTTAACGACTTAGGGGTCATCTGTTCCCAGTTTTAACGACTTAGAGGTTATCTGTTTCCAGTTTAAGGACTTAGGGGTCTATTGGGTCGAAAGTTTGGAATTTTGGGGTTAGGGTCGATATCAACGTTACTAATACTGAAGTACAGGTGTCGGGAGCAATTCATCATTTGTCTTTTCCTGTTGGGGAGCGATGGCTTAGGAGACAGGTTTAGGTCTCTATCACCTAATACTTTTCAATTTTATGAGCCGTAAGGGTCTGATAAAAGCATTTTCTCCCTACGAGTCAAAAGGATCTCATAGATGTAGTTTCTCCTTAGGAGTCGTGGGGACTCCCAAGTGTGTTTTTCCTTTGTGAGTCGTAAGGATCCCACGAAAGTGTTTTCTTACGAGTCGAGAGGATCTCGTAAGTTTGTTCTCCTCATGTATCGTGAGGACACATGAGTGGGTCTTCCTAATTGGAGCATAATTCCAAGGGCGGAGACCAGCCGCGTGACTGGTGATTGTGGTGGTGAGTGTGATGAAAATTATTTGAGCCCGTGGATTGTATACGGTATTTAGTTCGGGAACCAACCGTAGGGCTAGGAGAATTTTGGGACTTTGTTGGCGTCTGCATCGCTGCACTGGAATATGGTACCAGGAGCGACTCATCATTTGCCGTTGGGATATTCAGAGATTTGAAATTTTGGTTGGCGTCTGCATCGCTGCACTGGAATATAATACCAGGAGCGACTCATCATTCGCCATTTGGGGATTTGGATTTTGGTTGGCGTCTGCATCGCTGCACTGGAATATGGTATCAGAAGCGACTCATCATTTGCCTTTGGAGTTTTTTTTACTGCGATTACTCTATCATTTCAGCTTTTCTTATCGCGAAGGTCGTGATTGCCCTATCATTTCGGCTATTCATTCGCGGTTGCCCCATCATTTTGGCTGTTTATTTTCATTTTTATTTTACTCGCTGATTTTTATTACGAGTTGCCCCATCATTTCGGCCCCTTTTTTAAATTTATTTATTTACACATTTTTTACATCCCCAGTTTAATGGTTTAGAGGTCGATTGTTCCCAGTTTAACGACGTGGTGGTCGACTGTTTCCAGTTTAACGACATACTGGTCATCTGTTGGAGCTTGGGCTCGATTCTGCAAGAACCATGGGCTCCTTTGGCTTAATTGCATAAGCGGGCTTTTCGTCATCTAGACCAAGCCGGTGTTGGATGGCAACAACCACGTCATCATTATGGCTATAAGGCATAGGAGAACTTGTTCCTCTGGGCTCCATCATATAGACCGTATGGGTTGTGTACCCATCTACCGCTTCTTCATTGGTAATATTGCTCGTTTGTCTCTTAGCTTGTTGTCTTGGTCCACTCTTTTCATGGAAATGCATATGTCTGAGAGAATCAGGTTTCCGAAAGACTTCGGTCTTCGTTTTTATGAAATTGGCGGTCGCAGCTTGACTATTTGCTAACACGCCTTTAGACAGTTCTATCTTTCATGTCGTGTATTGTTTTTCGTTCCAATATTTAAAGATAAAGCAGTCCTCAATGACATGACCTATCACTCTATGATAGGGGCAATATTTGAGATCGTCGGTCATATTCGCTTCTTGATGTCTTTTTGATTCTGGCAATTATAGACCGTTTCTTAGGGCATCCTTGAATATTTTACGGACTTTGTCCCATCTGAAGGAATAGACCTTATCCAGCTTCTCTTTCAGTAGAGATTCTCCTCCCTCTCTGAACACTGGCTTCCGAGGCCGGTTGGACTTAGGCCCGCTCATCCCTTGCTTATTTCGGTTAGCCTAAGTGTTAAAAGATTCAGCATCGTCGGAATTTCCGCTTTTGCGATTATCGTCCTATCGGTTTTTCCAGGACCTATTGTTATTTTGGGAATCAGAAGATGACTCCTGTTTTGAGCGCTCCAACATCTGAACTTTACTGGTCAGCTCTTGGAATGTTTTGAGACCCGCGGTGCATAGAAACGAGGCCATCCAATTGTTGAGATTTTCGATGAGGAGGCTAACAGATTGGTCCTGCTCTATCGGTCGTTCACATTTGACAGAGAGATTACGCCATCGGATTATAAAATCCGTGTTACTTTCGTTGTTCTTTAGCTTGGTCCTTATGAGGTCGGTAATGGTGATCTTATCGCTGACATTCATGAACCTTTGTCGGAACAGAGATTCCATTTGGACGAAACTAGTAACGGAGCCATCCGGTATGCTCGCATATCAGTCGAAAGCGACATCGATTAAGCTATTAACGAATTGGTGGAGGAGAAGTGCATAATTGCCCCCAGTATTCTCGCATGAGGCTTTAAAATGGGCGATGTGCTGATTCGCATTTCCTGTCCCATCAAATCTTCCGAACTTGGGGATGACTTAGCCGCCAGGAAACTCTACCAGATTATACCGAGTAGATATGGTCTCCCACTACTGCTGATATCTTTTTGCGCTTCGGCTTCGTTTACCAATGTTTTGACTTTGTTGGCGACCAAATCCCTGATTTGATCTTGCATTAGCGGGTTGCTGTCATTGGTAGTCAAGACATTTCCTGAGATATGATGCGGTCGACTTTCATGCAACTCGCCCACCTTTGGATTTGAGGGAATAGACGTTGGCTGCCTCGGGACACAGTTTCCCGGTTCATGAGCAGAGCCCTGCGCTTGATTGGGCGGCTGAGAGGCAAGTTGGGCCGTGAGATGTAAGGCGACGTTTGTCAAGTCATCAATCTTTGAGTAGAGCTTGGCCATCTCCTTGTCTTTGTTTCTGAGCTGCTTCTGGAGCTCTTGGAGAAGTTGCTGTTCTGCGGTCTTGGAACGGAAGATTGGCTCCTCTTCGCTTTCCGAGCTCGACTCCTCATGAACCGAGAGATCTCTCTGCTTATCAGCCTCACTGGAAGGGTTTTCATTACCTTACAGAGGAGGCTGGTCTTGGGAAGTGGCAGCTACATTCACACTAGATTGGATTTGAGATGTGATGGTCCCGTCCTTGCTCTTGCTGCGCGTATCCACCATGTAGACAGTGTGGACCACATATCCAGTCATCTTTTTTATCTTTGGCGGCTGATTTTTTGGACCATCGTCGTGGCCTTTCCTCTTTTGGAAAGGACATGCGACTGAAGACGGTTGGTCTGACTGGGTCCTTGGGTGGCGCTGTCCGGATCGTAGCTTTCTTGACTTTTGAGGTCTTATCATTCTTCTGGACCAATTTCAGTGGTTCACAAGAGTTAGCCAGTTTTACAGCCGATTCAGCTATTGTTGCGAGGTAACCCTGTTTTAGAAACCTTATGAAGTTCAGCCTAGCAGGAGCCTTAGCCCTTTTGTTGGCTCTATAACTGATCCTTTTCTGTCTTAGCTTCTCGATTTTGAGGGCTTGACGGGCATCCGTTATCCAGAAAGCCATCGTGAGTCGATTGACGAAGAGCTTAGAGAAGATACCCGATTGAGCAGTTGTCAGGGCACCGCTGGAGCTTACCCGAGATTCCTTGTTGCTTTGTTGGTGTTGATAGTCTTGCCCCCAGCTGGGGCCAAGGAAAGTCGTTCAAACACCGACTTGCGTTTGGGTAGTGGCGCCCTTGAGATCACCACATTTGGCCTCCTGCCTTTTGAGGACGGTCTGTCTGTTACTGGAGCTTGAGGAGCTGGGATGGCGTTAGCTGGCACGAACAGAATAGAGCCAAATGGTAGCGGCGACTCCTCCCACCATTTCCCGAGATTGGCCGGGAGGATCATCCTGGCGTCCATCTTCATCGTGTAGAAGATGGGAGCTGTATCGAGAGCTGAGCTTGTCCTTGGAGACACTGTTGAGGCTTGATCGCTTGAAATCCTGCATGAAAAAACATTATTTTAGTATAAATATCGATATGTATGTTGATTGAGTTCGCATGAACGTTTAACCCGAAATATGGGAGGAGAGAAAATGTCCCACTGGGTGTGCCAGAATCTGCAGGGTGTTTTTCGTCACCCCATTGAGATGGGAATGCGTGCGGTTGTCAGGCATGTACAGATTCCCCCTGCCTAGGGTAGGCTGGGGTTTATTAATTGTGGGGATCCAAATCTCCAGCAGCCGCGGACTAAGTTGCCGTTAATTACCCCTCATCTTTGGAGCGAAAGAACCTCCGATTGACGGGTCAAACTGGTCATGCGAACTTAATGTGCAGTGTGCGTGTGTTGTGTTTTGAGGGGTCTTGGGTATATCGGGGGGTCTCGCAGAGTTTATGGGGGTCTTGCTACTCGGATAGCGGGTTGGGGTCAAGTAGGTCAGCAACCCCCTTGTGGGGTGCGGGGCAGCATCCCATTAGAAATTTTTTCTAACGGGAAAAGTGTTGTAGAGTGTGTATATAAAAAAAGGGTGAATAGCGTCCAAAGGACGTGTGGGCGCTAGCGCCTCACGTGTCCAGCACGCGGGCGCTGGACGCCATACGCGCCCGGCACGTGGGTGGTGGGCACTGGCGCCTCACACGTCCGGCACGTGGGTTGCTGGGCGCCTGCGGAAAAAGGGGCTTAGCCCTTGTTCTGGGAGTCATACTCTCAATTGACTTTTGGAGTTAAACTCCTAAAAGAAGGACAAAAGGGGTTTAGCCCCTGCACTAGGAGTTGTACTCCCAATTGACTTTTGGAGTTAAACTCCTAAAAAAATGATTTATTATTTTATATATATATTTTTTTGTGGAGTTAAACTTCTGAGAGATTTTCGGAGATGATGAAAGGGGTCCGCTTTCTTCTCTCTTGAGCCCTGGGTCTTCTTTTGAGCTTTAGATCTTCCCAAAGTGGGATTTTTGGAGACGAGTCTCCTTCTTCCTCCTCTTTGTTGGCTGGATCTTGGAGAAAAGGGAGTGAGACTTAAAACTCTCCCATTTTAGAGATTTAATAGAAGATCTGAGTTCCCCTTTAAGGGTTTTATGGTGAAAAACTGTTTCTTTTTGGAAACAAAGAGAGTTACACTCTTAATTTAATTCAAAGAAAGGAAGAAAGTTTAGAACCTTAAGGAAGGAGAAGGAGGCACAAAAACCCTAGATTTTGAGGGGAATGAATTATTCTCTTTCATTTCATTATCATGCTGCCTTATATAGGTTTACAAATTTACACATAGCCCCTTGGGCTTTACAAAATGGCATTTTGCCCATCCCATACCTTATGTGCTCATTTCTTTTGCACATGAGTCATGGGCTTTACAAAAATTTGGTTTTATGCCTATTTTTCTTATATTTATTCATAAAAATTACATCAAAATTATTTATTACATAATTTTCATATTGGCATGGGGGAGGCTGGCCGTGGGGCTCGACTTGGGTATTGGCCCACTTGACCTGGGCTTGGGCCCGTTTACTTGGGCTTGACTTTGACTTTGACTTGGTCAACCGAGGTGTAATTTTTGACCCCAACAAGGAGGAAAGTAGTCGCCCATAGGTCCACCACCAAAAGTCTCGAGAGACGCGTGAAGAATATGCATGACTAAAAACCGTCTAAGTATCTAAATGAGGACGAATACGTAATCGCCAAGATTATGAAAACATAGGTCACAACGAGACCAAGGCAAATGTTGAAAGCGGAGTTTGAAACCATGATTGAAGTTTCCATCGCCGCCGACATGGTTGACAAGGCCTGCGCGCTCATTACGGTCAAGATACTGATCAAGATGCATTAGATTTTGGGCTATTACGGGAAGGTACGCCCTAGAAAGGTGGATGGTCTGAAGTCTCCACGTGGGAAACAGTTGTAATATGATCGTAATGTGTTGGTTGTTGCTTGTAATATTATGTATGGATACTATCCTTGTAAACTATAACTTTTATGCGAGGAAATTGTCTGAATGGTGTATGCAATCGTCAAATAGTGTCTTAACCGAAACTTTTTTGGTTGTTTGCAGGCATCTTCGCGAGGGTATATGGGAATGGGACATTTGTCACTTATCCTGTAATATCACACATCGATGAGCTTGATAAAGTAATAGGGATACCGTTGACGCTTTTTTGAAGGCGCGTGTTACTTTTGAGGCAATATCCTTTGACCTTACGAATCACAGTTCGATATCCCGATTTGAACTCTTCGATTTCTTAACCGAGCAGCAGGTGGGAGATACAGTAAGTGTCTAATGTCTGTCGTTTTCTAACCGCTAATAAAGTGTTTAGATATTAGAGGAAACTATTTTAGTTGTGATATTATGTATCAATACTATCCATGTAAACTGTTTAGATATTACATGTAACTGCTTAGAAATTACATGCAAGTGGTTAGGTATTATAGGCAACCTTTTCTAAATATTATAGGTAGCTTAGTAGATGTTATAGGCAATCGTTGTAGATGTTGCAAATAAGTCAGTAAATGTTGGAGGCAACTAAGTAGATATTACAGGCAACTTAGTAGATATTACAAGCAAGTCATTAAATGTTACAGACAACTTATAAATATTTAAACTCTTTATAGGCGATGACCTACTTTATTAAGCTGGCAAAAACTCTGTATAGATTATGAACCCTCAAAGAAAAGCAGCTGTATTTGCCTTGGTCAGGCCGTGGATAATTGTAATGCCTACTCATTTTATCCGGTTATCATGATTACATTTATCAAATTATTAACAAGTTAAATGCTTGTGGCAGAGCATGATTATTGATCCTCAAGACATCGGAAACCAACACATGAATACAAGTGGATGGAATATATACGTTGATGATGCACGAAATTCCGCTTCTACTTGTATTATGACCCCGATATGTCATAACTCTCATTGGACGTTACTCGTTATAGACTTCTCCGAAAAGGAATTGTGGCATTATTCTTCACTTGTGCGTGACCCCCATTGGGAGAAAGGGGTTAGGCTATATTTTCAGTACCTACTTAATTTTGGGGCAAAGAAATTCAATAAGTATATGGGTTTCAATGAATTTCACTTTACTAGTGTCTCTTGCCCGACACAAAAGAATTCGTAAGCAATATTTCCTTTAATTATTTAAACTTCTTATATTTTTAGAGCTTTATTTTATCTTTTGAATGTTAGGGATTATCACTATATGTGTTTGTTAACCGTGTTGGTTAACAGTTTTGATTGCGGAGTGTTCTTGTACTTATTTATGAAGGTCTTTATTGAGGGCTAGGCGATAGCAGATGCCATGGAGGGAAAAGGTTCGCTGCAGTGGCGGCCGATAATTGCGGCGAAAATTCTATTGTCGAACGAGTTAGAAGCGTGTTGATATTGCTTGATTTAAATTCTATTGTAGAACGAACAATGACGACAAATTGATGATGTTACTGATTTTATTTCGCTGATATTGGCCGATGCTATGTATTTTCTAATGAAGACAAAAATTGTTGATGTATTATTTTAATATCATTGATATTAGGCTATACTATTGGTTGCGTTATGAATGACTACTTTTGTTGATGTATACATTTTGATTTCGGCGATATTGGCCGATACAATTAGTGTGGATTGTATTATGCTTCATTTTTGTTCAAAGAATGCACACTTAGGTTTTATAGGGAACTGCTTAAATCTTACAGGCAACTTAGTAGATGTTACATGCAACTGCTTAGATGTTACAGGCAAATCCTTTGATATTACAAGCAACTGCTTATAGATATTACAGGCAACCTTTTAGATATTATATGCAACTGTTTAGAAGTTACAGGCAAGTGGTTAGATATTACATGCAAGTGATTAGATATTATAGGCAACCTTTTAGATATTACAAGGAACTGCTTATAGATGTTACAAGCAACGATTTAGATGTTACAGGCAACTGCAAATACTTTTCATAAAACCGCCTCTAAATTTTATTTAGATGCATACTTAACCAAGAGCAATTTTTACAGCAAAATTATAACAAATATCGTAATATTTTAGTACAAAAGGTCTACAAAACTTGATGGTGGATACATAAACATAAAACCAATGTTGAAAAAAACCCGTTACGCAACTCATTATTTTGCGTTATGTAACATAACTCAACCTATTGTTGCGCAACTCAACCACATAACTTAAATACAAAGCAATTTACGTTATATTATGTTATTTCTACAAATAGCTTACGTTATGCTACGGATTGATAGCCATATATCCTACGCTGTTTATAAATAATATTTTACATATGATTTTTGTTATTAAACTGGATTTGAACTGCAATACATCAAGCGAATTTAGAATTTATGTAACATATCCTCCAACTTTCAATTCTCCATAAGCTAAATATAAAAAAAGTTTAATTGCACTTGATTACATTGATACCTAAGTATGAATGTAAACTTATTAAATTGAAAATTAGGAATTTGTTACGTTAATTCTAGTAGGTTTAGGTTATTTTCTTAACTCTTTCAGTTTTAAAACTGTTTTTACTTAACTTTGTGATATAGTATGAATATAAATAGTTATTAAAATTAATTAATAATACTCCATGTGGCTTACGTTTTGCGCAACGTTATTTGTGTTTTTCGCCTTTTGGAGACGGAATGCTACGCTCTACGTTATCGTTATTTTCAACTTTGCATAAAACAAAATACCAAACAACCAACGTGTAGCTATTTTAAACTTAATCGATGGGAGCGGTGCATGTCGTTTTATTGTGTCCCTCGTTGCTATATCTACCACAATTCATCTTCCTTTTGAACATCTCTATTGTTTATCCGCCTTATAAGAGGCCAATTCGGCCGTTTCTCGTCAAAAGAGGCTGAATCTCAATGTTATTTTCCGTCACTGTCGGCTTATCAAATGTAGCTATTGGGTATATGGTATTCGCATAAGTAGCCATAAAATATTGAATCATCAAGAAAATGTCATATTAGTTATAAATTGATTGCCGCAAGAAATTGATAACGGCGCAAGCATGCCTACAAAGAACCCTAGTAACATACATTCTCGGCATGTACATGATCAAGCCGGCACATTGATCCGAACAGTTTTAATGTCGAATACCTCGTAATGCTCCATATCAGCTTGATGAATAGAAAAGACTCTCGCGGCTTCAATTTTTTTTCCGAATTTCCTCCGACTTGGGATATAACACTCCATTCCACCCTTCATCTTTTTCTCGACGACTATTGAAGCGGTCTATCAAATATACTCTTATGTGGTCCACCATCTGAAGAATAGGAAAAGTGTGGGGCTTACGTAACCTGTTATTATATGATTCAACAATATTGGATGTAATATGACCATACATGCATTCAAAAAATAGATAAATAAATAAAGACCACACGATGACTATGACTGTTTAGATGTTGCAGGCAACTGTTTAGATATTATAGGCAACTGCTTAAATGTTACAGGTAGCTGTCTAGATGTTGCAGGCAACTGTCCAGATGTTATGCATATCTATGTTAATCATGTTCATCACCAAATAAGGTGTATTTAGAAGCAAGAATTGAGATGATTGTACCTTATTTCAGGGAAGTAATAATTAGCTCAATGTTGAGAACTGTAATGTTCACCTAATAAGTTATAAACAAATATCGATTCATTCTTTAAGAGGTTCATCTTCTTTAAGAATTCAACCGTCGTGTACTGGTAACACGCACTATTCATCAAATGTGCAAGTTTCGGCTTTCGAATTCTTCATACCAAGCCTCTTGAGCCTATTCTTAAAATTCTTCTTTAAGTGAAGAATGCAAATTGAATACAATGCGGTGGGAAAACACATTCCAACCGCATCTTTAATTCCCTTGTCGGAGTTGGATACAAACACAAGGGTATGCAGGGGGTGGTAAGCCTTAAGATCATCAAACAATGCGACTTTTAACTGATCTAAAAATCATGTCAAATTTGTTATGTTCTTTTGATCGCAAATAGTGAAAGCTAATGGAAACAAACCATTATTTTCGTCATAAGCTGTTGATGCCAATAGAAGGCCATTTGCCTTGTTCTTGATGAAATTTCCATCAAGAAATATGAGAGACCGGCAACCATCTAAAAACCCGTCAATACAAGCACCATAACTAACAAATAGCATCATGAATTTGTCATCCGCTGATTTATCGATACTAATTACGTTCACGGGATTGGTTTCCATGCACTTATTTTGATACCAGCTCAAAGAGTCATAAGAATGCCGATACTTGCCGAAGAGGGTATCTTGTACCAATTCCTTTGCATTCCACACAACATCGTATGAAATCTTGACCCGGAACCTTTGATGGAAATCTTTCTTAGCCTTGATTGGCCAATAGCCCGGCCGTGATCTCAAAACATTTACAAGTATGTCGCTACTAATTTCTTAGTAGCCCGGAGATATCCGTCGCTTGAAATTCCTCCGGAACATGTGTGTGTTGGGTAGTATTTTTTTATAGTCCATAGAGAATTGCTCATAGATGAAAAACATGCAAATCCTGGCGTAACTCAACTATTGAAAAAACGATAATTGTAATTTTATATTACTAACATATATGTTAACTCTATACCTCCGAATACAAGACGGTGCATGCAATCTTCGTTGGCATCCTTTATTCCTTTGGGAACAAACCACTGTTACCATCAAGCCATCGTTCTTAATGTAGTGGAAGTTGAATTGTTTCGCAATAGTAAATTGGTTGAAAGCCATCCTAATTTTGGAATAATCCTTGAATATTTGAGATGTGCTCTCAATTGCGTCATGCCATACAGTGGAAATATTGTTCCTCATTATTTGATCATCTTGCCTCACCGGTGGTAAGCTCGACTCCCAATTATGTACTCGGTCATACACAATTGCTGGAACAGAAAATGATGATGCTTGTTGACTGTTATATAGAAAACTCTTATGTTAACATATTATTATTTGCATTTATGTAGATATTACATGCAACTTATTAGATATTACATGCAACTTTTCTTAGATATTATGGCATGCAACAGCTTAGAAGTTACAGACAAGTGGTTAGATGTTACATGCAACCGTCTAGATGTTTCAGGCAACCGTCTAGATGTTACATGCAACTACTTAGATATGACAAACAAGTGGTTAGATTTTACAGGCAACTTCCTTGGATATTCTTCTAAACAAAAATAAAGTCAAATTGAGACCAACTCTGCTCATAGTGACTTAAGTATAAACAAAGGCTTGCGTATGGATGACCTTCTCGTTCATCTCTTGGTCGATATAGACAATATTTATATAGTCATCTTCAGTTATCATTCTAACCATACGATCTTCATATTTCTCCATTTTATATGAAAGCTTTAACTTATCGGCCGGCATATCAAGTCGAAATGAGATGATTTTTTTCAATTCAAACCTTGTTGTGGCATCTGAGATGGTTAAGATTGCACCTTTACCATTAGATCCATTCACAAAACACATTAATGTCCAAGTTTCGGTCATCATCATTGAGCAAGATAGTAAATGAAGATTTAATTTGTTGGGGATAGCAGATGAAAGTGGAGTAAGGATAATGGATAATAGAGAAAATGAAAGGGATAATTCTTGTTCTGATAGCAAATTGGGTTTTTGGTGGGAAAACTAGTGAATTTAAAGGGAAAATGGATTGGTTGGAATATTTAATGCTTAGTCTTTTAAGCAAAAATCAACATAGGATAGAACTTATAGGCAACCCCTAAGCTGTTACAGACAAGTCATCTGTGTGACATCTGATACTTTATTGCCAAGAAATTGATGCAGTTGTCATTGTACCTGCACACATGGGTCAGCAAGGGTAATTCTAGGATATATTAAAATACAAATGGTTTTGAGTATTTGAGAGAATTCTTCATGGGCCAAGGGGTTTTTCTACTAGTTGAAAAGGCTCTGGGATTTTCTCACAAGTTTTTAAAGGGCCAGGGGTTTTTCAATAATTTACCCTACATTTTACTCTTTGGATAATATCTACAAACGGAAAGAAAAATATAAAGTTTATAATACTATAAGTTACTGCGAAATTACGCAATTACTAGCCTGTTGGCACATCAGATAAACGTAAATAAAAGAAAACGAATGCCCTCATCCATTAAAGTAATAAGACAATATATTAAAAATTAAACAGAATTGTTAACTTTTTACTTATGTGTGTGCGAACGCTTTGTTAATTTGATTTTTTTATTAATTTATTATTCTATAAGATTTTGGTGGACGTACATTTGAACAGCTGCATGTCATTTTTATAAAAAAAAATTTCCCTCAAATGAGAAGTTCGCCTGCCAAATAGGTGATATCAATATGAAACTCCCATACATCAATAAATTAGCATAAATAATCTTGTTTTTGTGAAAAAAATTAGCATATATTATCTGTTAAGGACAATTTGACGTTTGAACCATCGGCAGTCAGAAAGCAACATTACAATGCGATTTATTTCATGCATATATCTTGATAACTATATTTGTATTCTAAGGTACATGTATGTAAAAATTCATGCTGCCTCTCTCCTGTGTCTTGCATGAATCATGCAAAAAAAATGAAGTGAAAAAAAATATAAAAATCTACAGCTCTTGGAAACCTCTTATTGGGTTGGTTCAGTTTTCATAATTTTTAAATGGCATGTTTATATCCTGATTTTCATAGTCTTGTCACGACCTTTTATCTTTATAGATAAATTTCAAGTCCAAAACTTATAGTTGTGCATCTCACGTTCCAAACACCATTAGAAAGCACTTGTAGCATTCATTAGGCCAAAGAACTAGCCATCATCTTGATTTGACTTTCTCCAAATCATCGTCCGTGTAATCTAATACCAGTTTGTTACGACAACTGCAATCTACAGCTTTATGCTGAAAGTCACTAGTATATGTTCCGATCGATTTTTAATTGATCCGGCTGGTTATATATTCTACATGTCTCAAAATTAAAATCTTATGTCAAGATTTCGGATTCGCTCCATCTTTTTCTAATTTACAAGTTAAACCTTGTTTACATGGAACTTGTATAGAATTTTAACAAATTAGAATACCTCCCGATACAGCTGAGTGCGAGCATTAACTGAAATGATGGATTTATCGTATCCGGTCTCTTCAGAAGTTGAATTACAAATCAGTTCTTGGATCTCGAGCACATCTTATGTTGGCATCGGGTTTCTACCCGACTCGAACACGCCCAATTAAGTGGGTGGGTGGATTGGGTCTAGAGACCTGACCCACTTGGCAAGATCAAGCCCAATTGGGGCTCAGCTTAGCCAAGGCGAATGCACCCAATAGGGTGCAGGTTTGAGTTCGGCTAGGAGCTGAATCCTAGCTTGGCTAGGATTAGGGCTCTAGCTAACCTTGCTCAACCATTTTCACTTTTACGGGGCTATACATTGGAGCTACTTAGATGGTTGAGAGTTAGATGAAAAAATTAGTGTTTGTACCTCCATCAAAACTAAGTTTGGTTTTCTCATTCATCCTATGCTTGCTATCCAGCTCCGTGGTAAAAAGAGTTTCCCTCGTAACTATGTGGCTGTCTCTCGTTGTCCGTTAAAAGATATCAAATATCCCGAAGATTCAGAAGAACGAGCGAATACGTACACCACCGATCGAATTAATGTAAATCTTCTCGTTAATGCTTGCAGATCATTAAATATTCCGTTGCATTGCCTGTGTATCAGATCTAGGTACTAAATTCTGATTTGACATGGTGATCATCAGGCTACGTCTTCTACATGCTAAGCATATACGTTCGGCCACGAAAAAGAGTCTGAAAGACGCCCATGAAAGCTTCTGCCTCCGCTTCTCATCCACGCATCCGAAACACGGAATAATTTCTTGGGAATCTACTCTTTTACGGTATAAACAAGATATACACGAGAGACATACCCAATTCTTGCATGCCCTGTTAAAGGACAACCAAGGGCCTTCGAGGGGTCAGTCCCAAACCCTGTCCTTTTGCACGTATCCGACCGTGGCTTGTCCTTCCCTCCCTTTAATTGGGTCTCATCCCTTCACATGCTCATCTAATATCTATTTAAATACCCCGACACACAACTAATTGAAACACTCGATCCTCCTCCTCATCTCTCTTAATTCTCTCTCAAATCTCTTCATTCATTCATTCATTCATTCATGGGCATCAAGAAGGCCAACAAGCTCCCGCAAGCGGCGGCGCTTCGGCAAATCCTGAAGAGGTGCTCGAGCATGGGGAGAGAGAATGGGAGTCTGCCGATGGATGTGCCCAAGGGGCACTTTGCGGTGTATGTGGGAGAGAGGCGGAGCAGACACGTTGTGCCCATCTCTTTCCTGTCGCACCCAGAGTTCCAGAGGCTGCTGCAGAGAGCCGAGGAGGAGTTCGGGTTCCATCATGACATGGGGATTGTGATCCCTTGTGAGGAGCTTGTGTTTAGCTCCTTGACCTCTTCCTTGCTCAGTTGAGTTGAAGAAAACAGAGAGCTCTGTTTTTTTCCCTTCTTCTTCTTTTTTATTTTATTTTTATAAAAATAGTAGTCCTAGAGAAGTACTGATGAGGTTTGTAAATTTGGAGTGGCAGTAGTGTTAGGATCTTCACAACTTTATGTTCGGTCTACGATGTAGCCGAATGTGTTTGGAGGAGAGAATTGATAGAGAATGGAGAAAGTATCAATAAACTCTTCTTATATTTTCCTTGCTCTTTTAAAAACTTTACAAAACATCTCCTTATATAGGAGTTTACATGCCCATTCATTATGACTCTTCATAATACCAATTGATTACAATAACCGTTACATATCCTTTCATTAAACCTATTCATGAATTGGTATCCCTTCCTTTTATAACCGATGTCTCTTCAATTCTTTGTAACCGAAAACAAGTTTAATTTCTAACATGCTCCCTTAAACTTGTTTTACCATGCCGATCTTTCCTCGCAATTTTGCGAACACTTCAAATTTTAGGGGCTTTGTAAAAATGTCGGCCAGTTGATCTTGTGATTTGACATGAACGAGTTCGACCTCTTTCTTCCTCACATGTTCTCTGATAGAGTGATACCGAGTATCAATGTGCTTGCTTCGTTCATGAAACACTGGATTCTTCGCCAGTGCTATAGCAGATTGGTTGTCCACATACATCTTCGTAGGTCCTTCCTGTTCAACCTTTAGATCTTTCAGCAGATTTCTTAGCCATATAGCATGGCAAACTCCAGCCGATATAGCAACGTATTCGGCTTCACAAGTTGATAGTGTCACTATCGGTTGCTTCTTGGAACACCAAGTAAATGCTGATTCACCGATGAAGAAAATGTACCCTGTCGTACTTTTCCGGTCATCTATATCTCCTCCCCAATCGCTATCGGTATATGCATATAATTCAAAATTGTTAGATTTCGAATAGAACAAACCGAAATTTGGTGTACCTTTGATATATCTCAATATCCTTTTCGCCGCTGATAAATGTGTCAATTTCGGTTCTTCCATGTATCGGCTGATCAAGCCGACTCCATATAGAATATCCGGTCTTGTGCATGTAAGATACCGAAGACTGCCTACCAAGCTTTTGAAATGCGTCGAGTCCACATTGCTCCCTTCATCGAACTTTGATAATTTTGTTCCGCAGTCTACTGGGGTATTGACTGAATTGCTTTGCTCCATATTGAACTTTCTCAAAATCGACCGAGCATATCCTTCTTGGGATAAGAAAATCCCATTCGGTCTTTTGCTTTACCTCTATTCCCAAATAATATGCCATCTGACCGATGTCGGTCATTTCAAATTCTTTAACCATCGAGCTTTTGAAGTCATCGAACATACGTGGATTGTTTCCTGTGAAGATGAGATCATCCACATATAAACATACTATAAAAATATCACCTTTTTCGGACTTCTTTATGTATAATGCATGCTCATAAGGACACTTCATGAAACCGTGTGCTTGGAAGTATATGTCGATTCGACTATTCCATGCTCTCGGTGCCTGCTTCAGGCCATATAAAGCCTTCTTTAGCTTCAGTACTTTCGACTCATGTCCTTTCTTCTCATAACCGAGTGGTTGCTCGATGTAAACTTCTTCTTCAAGATATCCATTGAGGAATGCCGATTTAACATCCAATTGATATATCTTCCAACTGAATTGAGCCGCCATAGCAATGATCAGTCGAATTATCTCGAGTCGCGCTACTGGTGAGAAAACTTCATCATAATCAATGCCAGCTTGTTGTTTGTAGCCTTTGACTACTAACCTTGCCTTGTATCGCTCGATTTCTCCCTTAGCGTTCTTTTTCTCCTTGTACACCCATTTCACTCCTATGGGTTTCTTGCCTTTGAGAAGTTCGGTGATCTCCCAAGTTCCATTTCTCTCAATAGCACTGATTTCTTCGTCCATTGCTTCTTTCCACCTTCGGTCTTTGACCGCTTCTTCAAAATTCATTGGCTCGCATTCGGCAAACAAACAAAATAATGTTAGATTATTTTGCATTTCGGTTACCTCATATAACTCGGTCATAGTCCTCGTTCTTGGATTTCTTGGTGGAGTTGAACTTGACGGCGCTTCGGTTTGTGGAGAACCGACTTGAGGCGAATTGAACCGAGGTGTTGTTGCAGGCGATGGAACATCAACTTCGACTTCATTTCTTTTCTTTTCTTCTTGACCGAGTACTTCATTCGGTCTGCTGCTTTCGGCTTCATCGCTCCAACTCCATGAGCTTTCTTCATCAAATTCGACATCTCGGCTAACAATGACCTTCTTATTGACTGGATAAAACAGCTTGTAGCCTTTGGTTCTTAGATCATAACCGATAAAAATCAACCGAGAACTTCGGTCATCAAGTTTTACTCTCTTTTGTTCGGGGACATGAGCATATGCTATGCTCCCGAAAATTTTAAAGTGACTTACATTCGGCTTATAACCATGCCACATCTCCTGCGGTGTTACATTTTGTAGACTCTGGGTTGGGCATCGGTTTAGAATGTACACAGCACATGCAACCGCTTCTGCCCAAAATTCCTTCGGCATATTTTTACTACTCAACATACATCTCACCATGTCTAATATGGTTCTATTTTTTCGTTCGGCCACTCCATTTTGTTGTGGTGAATAGGAGGCCGTTAAGAAATGCCGAATCCCATTTTCTTTGCAAAAATTTTCAAACTCATTTGAAGTGAATTCTCCACCTCGGTCTGACCTGACCGATTTCAAATAAAACCCACTTTCTTTTTCCACATTCATTTTGAATCTTTTAAAATTTTCAAAAACTTCCGATTTATTTTTTAGAAAATATACCCATGTTTTCCTTGTGAAATCATCAATAAATGTTAGAATGTACCTTTTTCCACCAAATGAATTTGGAGTAATTGGTCCACATACATCGGTGTGGACAAGTTGTAATGGCTCCTTGGCTTTAAACTCGGCTTCTTTTGGAAAACTTGCTCGGTGATGTTTACCAAGTAAACACCCTTCACATAACTCTTTCGGTTCATTCATAATCGGCAAACCTTTGACCATGTTCTTCCTCGCCAACAAGTTTAGTCCGCCGAAATTGAGATGTCCATACCTCATATGCCATAACCGAGCCGAATCTTTCACCGATGATTTTAGACACTTTGCTTCACCATATTTGATATCCAATAGAAATAGCCGATTCTTCGTCATCTGCACTTTTGCTATCAACTTCATTCGGTTATCTCTTAAGAAAAGAGTTCGATCCTTTAAATGAATATCGAAATTCTTTTCTAAGAGTTGTCCCAAACTCAAGATGTTGTTTTTCATATTCGGCACATAATACACATTTTCGATATATTTTTGTGATCCATCTTTCAGTCGAATTAAAATTTTACCTTTGCTTTTTACTGGTACCTTCGAACAGTCACCGAATGTGACTTGGCCACTCACCGATTCGTCCAAGTCTACGAACATGTTTCGCTTGCCACACATATGATTACTTGCACCAGTATCGAGATACCAAGTGTCGACACTTTCTTCGTCACCTTTAAAAGCCAGCAGAAGTACATCGTCATTGTAATCTTCTTTCTCCACAAAGTTTGATTTTTCCTCGACTGTTTTTCCCCAACAGTCTGCTGCGTAGTGACCGAATTTCTTGCAATTATAGCATTGAACATTCGGTCTTCCTCTTCCACCAGTCGATCGACCTCGGCCTCGACCTCGGCCGAAATTTTGGCTTTGACTTCTATCGTCATTGTTTTGACCTCCTCGACCACCTTGTCCTCGACCGAATTGACCTCGGCCACGGCCTCTTCCTCGGCCGCGTGCATTTCCTCGATTTCGGTCATTTTGACCATTTTCAACCGAATCTCCTTTCAAATTAACTTGTGTTTGTAGTAATTTTTCAATCGGTTCTTGCTTTTTCACGAACCGTTCTTCGTGGGCTTTTAGTGAACCCATCAACTCATCTATCGTCATTTCTTCAAGATTCTTTGACTCTTCAATTGAACACACAATGAAGTCAAACTTCGGTGGTAGTGACCGAAGAATTTTCTCTATCACCCTTACATCCTCCATTTTTTCTCCGTTCCTCTTCATTTGGTTGACCACCGTAAGCACTCGGGCATTATAGTCAGTCACCGATTCATTCTCCTCCATTTTTAACAATTCAAACTCCCTCCTTAGTGATTGTAAGCGTACCTTTTTAACCTTATCGACTCCTTGAAAGGTTTTCTCAAGTATCTCCCACTGTTGCTTTGCATTAGTGGCAGCCGAAATCTTCTCGAAAGTCGAATCATCGACACCTTGCTCGATAAAGTATCTTGCGGTACAATTTTTCTCGAATAATTTTTCATGGGTCGTTCTCTGAGCTGCCGTCAGTGCAGCTTCATCTTGAGGCCGATCATAGCCTCGGACCACCACATCCCAAACGCCTACTGTTCCCAAAACAGTCTTCATTTTGATGCTCCAATTTTCATAGTTATCTTTGGTGAGGCGTGGGGCGTTGTACGAGAGTGTTGTCTTCGACATTTTCTTCGAACCTTGCTCTGATACCACTTTGTTAGGATCTTCACAATTTTATGTTCGGTCTACGATGTAGCCGAATGTGTTTGGAGGAGAGAATGGATAGAGAATGGAGAAAGTATCAATAAACTATTCTTATATTTTCCTTGCTCTTTTAAAAACTCTCCTTATATAGGAGTTTACATGCCCATTCATTATGACTCTTCATAATACCAATTGATTACAATATCCGTTACATATCCTTTCATTAAACCTATTCATGAATTGGTATCCCTTCCTTTTATAACCGATGTCTCTTCAATTCTTTGTAACCGAAAACAAGTTTAATTTCTAACAAGTAGTAACTTGAGAAGTGGGAGGCGATAAGTCCCCTGTTTTTATTTTTACTTCATCTCTCTTTCTTCAACCAGTAAGCTTTCATAATTTAAAAATGGCTTACCGTAAGACCATGCAGGAAGAGAGAAACCTATTTTTTTTAATTTTCTTTTTTAAAACTTTTCATGAGACAATCACGTAATTAAGTTGTAGCAGTATACTTTTTGTATCAAAATTAGGTTTTTAATGCAGAACTACGCCGTGATTGTTCGGTGAAATACTAGGGTTTGGGCAGTTATATATACTTCATTAAATATTCTGGAATGCAAAATCATAGTCCATTAAGAAAATGAAGGAACAATAACAACAAAATAATTATTTTTCTCATGTACTGTTTTTAGTACCAACCTGGTTGATCACAAATGTGCTACTTGGTAAATAATTGTCTAAAAAAAATGGGTCAAGGGGCTGTTTGGTTGCAAGATTATGAAATTTGGATTCCAAAATAGAACGGCTGAAAATTTTTGGATTTGGTAATTTGTTGTTTGGTTGGTTTTGAATTCCTAGTATTGGATTTGTAGATCCTTGTAATCTTTGTTTGGTCGGTGAAAAAAAGTGAGATTTGGATTTGAGCATTCCAGAGAAAGACAAACAGAGAGAGGATTGTTAAATAAATAAAGTACCACGGGTCCCATCTAAAAGCACAATGAACAGTGTCAAATCCTTGCAAATTCTCCAAAATTTTTAGGATTCAAGAATCCTTGTTTTGTGGTGGGCCCATCATAAAAAACAAAGGAATCCTACAAATCCAAATGCTCCAACCAAACACAAAATTAAGGAATCATTGGATTCCACAATCCAAATCCATCATAATCCTACAACCAAACAGGCCCTAAGTGTTCAAGTTTTAAAGTTATCACACGTTATTAACCAATCACCAACCTTGATAGTCTATATGAAATCTACTGGATTAGCATGCGATACCTTGAGAGAGGGGAATAAAGAGGGTTTCAAAAGCAGTACTCATGCTATTGTACTGCCATTCTTTTATTAAATGGATTGTTTTGAGTTGGTGCTAGTTCCTTTTCAACACCAACCTTCAAATGAAACATAAGAATCATGATTCATTTGACTCAAATCTTTATACTAAAACTTTCATTGAGAATGCTTGAATTTGCACCAAAAATCTCTTTCTAATCAAGTCTTCAACAGCAGTCTAGTCTCTTTTTGGGATTCATGGACCAGTTCGGCTTAATCATTTTTTCTGTAGTATTGATTTGATAGTCATAAGAACATAACAAGCAAGAATAAAAAAGAGAAGGTTTTGTCCCAAATAAACCTCAATTTAATATTTAGAACCCGCTTGGTATATGAAATGTAAGATTACCCGGAATGTGATTACTAGGCATATGATACTCGGAAATGCAAGGTTACCTGGAATCAAGCACGGAGATATTCCGTACCAAACGAGCCCTGCGATGAGTAAACTAGAATTCGCACGGCATCTAAATTGCTTTATTGAAAAGATTAGAAAAACAACCCTCCATTATAAGTGACACTATTTAAGAAAATATATCTAGTAAAGGAGCATTAGTCCATATGTCTTCTTATAATAGGTGTCGACCAATGGAATGTAGAGCACAGAAGAAAAGCTGAGTGTAGTGCGCAAGTCTCCCTTATGATGAAAGAATCCCCCCTCCCCCCCCGCCCCCCCTCTCTAGTCCACAGCCACATGAATCTTTTGACTACACCTGAGTGTGAATCATCTCTTTCAGTATCTTGTGTTGGTGGAAAATTTTCATGGGTTAATTGCCAAATAAAACCCTAATGTTTCACTTGTTTTGCATTTATATATCTTATTGATTTTTTCGCCGTGCTTATATATCATAAAGTACAAACCGTTTATACTTTGCGCCCTTCAGCTGACTATCAAATCCATCACTATTTTAAAAAATGTCCATATGGTTCGTACTTTAAGGTATCTAGGTGCAGAGAAAAAATAATAAGGTATATAAATGCAAAGTAGGAGAAATATTGAGATATTATTTAACAATTAACCCAATTTTCTTTGTTGTTTGATTTCTGGGTTCATGCATTTGCCCAAGAGGATCACAAATTGAACGGTTTGCTGATCATAAATCATTTTTCATTACCAATTCCTCAATTAAAAAGTATCAAAGTCACATGTTGGTGTAAATATACTGTAGGCTAAGAAAATTAAGATTGACATGCCAATTATTATTAAAATAAGTTGTGAAAAGTTGACATTTTGCCCAATTTATAGGTGATAAACTCTCTCTTGAGACAAGGTTACCCGTATTTCTCATTTGTAAATACAAGATGATACTTCTTACTCATGGTCATAAAGCCTTTGCTACCGCATTAAAACTCTCAAGTTGCTATGACAGTTAAGAGATATACTTTTCATAATTTAAAAATGGCTTACCGTAAGACCATGCAGGAAGAGAGAAATCTATTTTTTTTAAAATTTTTTATTTTGAACTTTTCATGCGACAATCACGTAATCAAGTTGCAGCAGTATACTTTTTGTATCAAAATTAGGTTTTTAATGCAGAACTACCCCGTGATTGTTCGGTGAAATACTAGGGTTTGGGCAGTTATATATACTTCATTAAATATTCTGGAATGCAAAATCATAGTCCATTAAGAAAATGAAGGAACAATAACAACAAAATAATTATTTTTCTCATGTACTGTTTTTAGTACCAACCTGGTTGATCACAAATGTGCTACTTGGTAAGTAATTGTCTAAAAAAAAATGGGTCAAGGGGCTGTTTGGTTGCAAGATTATGAAATTTGGATTCCAAAATAGTGTGGTTGAAAATTTCTGGATTCGGTAATTTGTTGCTTGATTGGTTTTGAATTCCTAGTATTGGATTTATAGATCTTTGTAATCTTTGATTGGTTGGTGAAAAGAAAGTGAGATTTGGATTTGAGGATTCTAGAGAGAGATAGTAAGAGAGAATTATTAAATAAATGAAGTACTACGGGTCCCATCTAAAAGCACAATAAACAGTGCCAAATCCTTGCAAACTCTCCAAATTTTTTAGGATTCAAGAATTCTTGTTTTGTGGTAGGCCCCTCACAAAAAACAAAGCAATCTTACAAATCCAAATTCTCCAATCAAACACAAATCAAGAAATTCTTGGATTCCACAATTCAAATCCATCATAATCCTACAACCAAACAGGCCCTAAGTGTTCAAGTTTTAAAGTTATCACACGTTAGTAACCAATCAACAACCTTGATAGTCTATATGAAATCTACTGGATTAGCATGCGCGTTTTTTTAATTCTTCGCTCTACAGTTCATTGAAGATACCTTGAGAGAGGGGAATCAAGAGGGTTTCAAAAGCAGTACTCAAGCTATTGTGCTGGCATTCTTTTATTAAATGGATTGTTTTGAGTTGGTGCCAGTCCCTTTTCAACACCAACCTTCAAATGAAACAAAAGAATCATGATTCATTTGACTCAAATCTTTATGCTAAAACTTTCATTGAGAATGCTTGAATTTGCACCAAAAATCTCTTTCTAATCAAAGTCTTCAACAGCAGTCTAGTCTCTTTTTGGGATTCATGGACTAGTTCGGCTTAATCATTTTTTCTGTAGCACTGATTTGATAGTCATAAGAACATAACAAGCAAGAATAAAAAAGAGAAGGTTTTGTCCCAAATAAACCTCAATTTAATATTTAGGACCCGCTTGGTATATGAAATGTAAGATTATCCGGAATCCCGACATTACCCGAAATATGATTATTAGGCATATGATACTTGGAAATGCAAGGTTACCTGGAATCAAGCACAAAGATATTCCGTACCGAACGAGCCCTGCGATGAGTAAACTAGAATTTGCATGGTATCTAAATTGCTTTATTGAAAAGATTAAAAAAAACCCTCCATTATAAGTGACTATTTAAGAAAATATATCTAGTAAAGAAGGAGCATTAGTGTGCTTTTAACACATCAATTCTAGTAAACTAGAATTTGTCGAAAATATTGCATTTTTAACACATCAATTTCCATACCATTTGCACTCATCTAAAGGTGTTCGGTATAAATATAGCACATATTAGCAAAACATCTGTAAAATACCAAATAACATGTGTTATACATTATAGCCGGCATTTTGAGGGAAATTGTGTGTTTATTATTGCACGCATGATCTTTATATATCGTAACACTTGTCTCGAGAATGTGTGCAGGAAATTCCAGGAAAAGAACCGGAAGTGCTGATAAAAATACGCCAAGTCCAAGATTTGTGAACTGGCAGTAAATAAAGAAGATTTATAAGATTCCACACATCAGAAAAGTGCCATAAGGCCAGCACAAAATCAGCACAGAAATTCCATGCACCAAACCCACAAGATGGTCGCGGATCCGCGGACGAATGGGCAGATCTGCCGTGGATCCGCACCTCAATGGACACGTCAGCTTCTCAAATTTCCTCCACGTGTTTACCTGTAACGGCCAAGCTTCCAGAAGACTCTAAAAGACCACGTGGCTTCTTCCAGAAGGCTCGGCCTAACAATTTTATCCTAAAATATACCTTATTCTAGAATATTCCCTTCAACAAACTTCTTCTAGAAGCCTCTCTCTAACAACCTAGTTTTGGAGGGAAGATTCAAATGAGCTGGTTATAAAATGAGATCTAGATCTAGGGTTTTGAGGTTGTTCATTTTTGGAGGGAAAAGTTGTTGAAAAAATTTGAGAGGAAAAATTGTAGATCCAAATCAAATCCAAATCAAATTGAGTGACACAATTTGATCAAAATCAAGATCTATCGAGTGCCGATTCAAGCAAGAAGCCATCAAGCCTTTTTGGAGCGACGCCGATCTTCAACCGAGCAAGTGATCCAAGACGATCCGTGACTCACGGAGACGATGCGAAGCTAATTCGACGATCAAGTTCTCTCCTCAATTCTTGTAGTCTTGGGTGAATTGTAACGAAATTGTTGAATAATAAAAGGTGAAATTTCTTTATCTTGCTTATCTTTATATTTGAGCATTATGATGAGTTTTCGATTCTTGATTGATTTCTTTGTTATAATGTTTGAGTAAAAACTTCGCTCGTGGAGGAATCGAGAGAATAGATAGATGATGATTACGATCTTGAAACGATTCTTAAGTCCTATGAGTTTTGTAAACTCTTGAAAATTGAATTATCGACAACCTAGTTTTGAGTGAGATACTTTATTGAATATTTTCGCTCTTAATTAGAGATCAACGATCGGTGATTGAATTTCCTAGAGGCTAGCTTATGAATGATAATCAACGAAAGGACAAGGGATGATGATGAAGAAACCCTAGTTTCTTCAAGAGATCCCTAATTCTCGTTAATTATCATCGATCTAGCAACAAATCATCAATGGATAGGAATACGTAATCACAAGTCTTCATCCTCACTATCGATTCGATCGATTCTTACGAGCTTCATTACAAATCTTGATAGTTCATTAGATTTGGACATCTTCTAGAACTTTATTGATTCTTGATCTTTAGATCTAGTTCTTTACTATTCTTGAAACTAAATTTCAAAATTCTTGAATCAATTTTCTTGCAATTTTTCTTTTATCTTTTCATTTCGACTCATCTAAAACGAAAGCGAGCAAAACACACATCTCAGTGGACGATCCGTATTCATTAACGCGCTACATCGACACCGTTAATTGATTGCGGTATAAATTTCTTTGGTTGTGATCTTTACACATCTTTCTAAACACGACACACAAAGAATCATTCAATCAAGGGTTATCTTGCAACTTGTCATTTGGAAGTCTAGGAGCGGTCTAGTTGGACTTTGAAGACCCTAGCTCTAGGTGTGTTTGTGCATATTGTGATTGTGCTTATGTAAAGTTTAGTCCCATAATTCCGTATTCTTTAAAAAACTAACAATTTCAAAACTCCAAAAATAAACATTTTTTTTTAAAAATAAAAAAAAACCGCTTCCTTCCCTCCCTACCTTTTCACTCTTCTAACATGGATACCCCACCTCGTAAAACTCTTGCCAAACTTTGGTACTCACAACCAGACATTTCTTCATATGGTTCTTCCTTTGGCCGAACTTCAAACGATCCATCCATGGCCGCAATTTCTTTGAGAGATTGGATAGACGCGTCTAGGACAAACAATTGGACTCCGCAATCCACTTCGTATCAACCGTTTCAAACATTCACCCCTTCTTACGTTGATATCCCTTTTGAGAGTCCTGTTGTAACTCCAAACGTATTGAACGTATTGAACAATCTCATAACCGATCTTTCACTCCTTTCACCACTGCAAATTATTTTGATCAACAATTCCATTCACCTTCTTATCATGACGTTGATCATCACCATGTCGAACCATTCAATTCCTATCAGTTCTACCCGACTTTTACACCTTCCCTAGACATTGCTTCTGAACAGCCATTTGGGAGTTTCCAGTGTCCAAACAAATTTGAATCTTTTACTAAAACCCCTTCACAACCCATGTCTAGTCTTGAACAGTTGTTAGAGGAATTTCGTGATGTAAACAGATGATAGATTTGATTGCGTCCATGGTCGCCTTCATACAACCTAACGACCCGGTAGCTAGTTTCCAACTAGCTCCAAATTTTCCAATGTATGATGAGACGGTTGGACAGGTTGAGAATTTGAGTGGAGAGAGTGAGTTGTATACCCTTCCAAATCAAACCTACCCGTTTCAACTTGAATCCCACAACTCCGGTTTTGAATGTCTATCAAGTGTTCCAAATGATTTACCAGTTGAAGATAGAACGTTTAATGAGTTGTGCGACTTCGTAGTGTTTGATTTACTTGATTGTGAAGGGTCCCTTTCAAGTGAAATCATTACCAATCCTTTTGACATCTACGCCTCCATCTTAGAACCACAATTGATTGAACTCCATGCTTTTGATGAGGTGTCTGGGAATATTGATTTTCACTTGATTGAGGATATCGACGCTGGGAATATTTTGGATGATGAACCTACAGTTTTGGATGAGTTTGTCTCTCAAATTCATCATTTACCATCACTTCCGTATGGACATCATCCTGAGTCATTAAATGTTTTTCCCGAACCTCATATGCATCTGGAATTTGATGATAAATGCATGGATGAGCTAATTTTTGAGGAGAATATTGAGGAAATTTTTGAGGATGAACCGGTTTTAATTGATGAGTCGGATTTTCCAATTCATCCTATCCCTTTCATTGACTGTGTACACCCTTATGAGCCTTTAACCGATACCTTTCCTCGATCACTTCCCTTTATCGTTTCAACCTTGCAAGAAACCGTATCACTTTCATTTCGAGTGTCTGGTTTACCAAGTTCGGCTTACCCATGGTTTCTCACGAATTTTGAGCGATTTGACCCAATTTCTCGCCATATTGATTTGACCCAATTTCTCGCCATATTGATAGATTAGTACAATCCATCTTTTCACATCGATCATTACAGATTGTACTAATTTATTCAATCCATTTCCACCCTCAAGATCGTATTCCACTCCTTTCTTCCTTCTGCCATTCTTCTCCTCCACCGAGACCGGACGCCGCTTCTATCCCTACACGGTCTCGCGTGTTTCTCATTTCTTTTCTCTACACTCCATTCTTTCACCAACCACCGCTTTATAACGATAAGATCTTTGAATGGTTGGTGCTCACTTTTGGCCTTTGTAAGGCCTTGTATATCTTGATACTGTGTTCTATCCCCCCTAACCCTGAACCTTAATGCTTAAACAGTGGAAACACTGTTTCACTTAAGTTTGGGGGTAACCTTTTTGTGTATATATATTTTATTTTTCTGTTCATAAATAAAAAAAAACAGCGGAGCACCGACAGTTATGACCCTCTTGGTGTAGCCTGACAGTGAGGGCACTGTCAAGTTTAAGTTTGGGGGTGTGCTCAGTAAGCTTTCTTCCGTCGCATTCATTTGTGTATTTTGCATTTGCATACTTATAAAAAACCTATAAAAATAAAAAAATTTACAAAAATATAAAAACTTTGTCGTCAAGTTAGCCAATAGGGTAACTTACATTTTTTATTCCGAAAGTTTAGTTGATACGTTAGAAATAACTAAATCTTAGGCTTAGGAATTAAAAACCCTAAAAATAACCCTCATTCTGTTTAAAGTTGGTAATTATATGTTCTTGCAGTTTTTTTTATAGAAGTAGGTAATCCTGAGTTCAGTTCTTGAGTTAAGTCGAGATGAAGGGAAAGTATTGAAGCTTTACTGAAGGATAATTCTGAAAAATAATTTCTATTCTTAAGTCCAAATTCAGAAAGTATATACCTTACAAACTGCACTTACACGTACCTTGAAACTTGGGATAGTAGAGGATACCTAGAAATACTGTTACTTAAAATTCTAGTATGAACGAAAAAACGGTATTTAAAGCTAACCACCAAAAGAGCATCATTGAAAAAAATATATCCGGTCTTGAAAAGAAAGAAAAAAGAAAAAAGAAAAAATAGAATAAAGTTAAGACCTGGAAATTGCTATTTACGCTTTAAGCTCACACATTCAATAATCGGCCGTTAGTGTCTCAAAAAGCATTAAAGTCGCATGAAAGGTGTGTGAGTATCACCTTCCATCATTAATGAAAAGAAGTAGTATTAGGTATTAGGGCAAGGGTGCTATAGTTTTAATTGAATTCTTAAGTGTAGGGGTGGAATTTTACACACATGTAGGGGTATACGATCGATATTTGGAGGAAAGATAGGAATAAAGAATAAGACTTATGTTTTCTGTAAAGATGATAAAAATCCCGGATTGGAGATTGCACTTTAGAAGGAAAATTCAAGAGATACCGTTATCGTTCTAAACTGTCAAAATGTATAGGAACCGGGGTTGAATAAATATGAGGTGTGAAACATAAGGGTTGGATATTTCTAATTTAGGATAATAGAGTTTCTAACTTAAATGCTAAACTGTAGGAGTAGAATCAACGTTAACTTGTGAAACTAACTTAATGGGATTTTGTGAGTAGTATCCGCTGAAAACCCTCAGGAGACAACACTCCTCCTACTAGGGACACTTAGAGATTTAACGGCTTGTTGCACGAGCTCAGTGCAATCGCATTCCCTGCGAAAGTGAGGTTAGGACTTTTTGTGCATAACTGGTTTTGCTCGGGACAAGTAAAAGTTAAGTTTGGGGGTATTTGTTCATACCAGAATATTGCATTTAATACCGCCCATTCTTATGCTCGTTTGTTTATTAGTAGGTGCTTTTAATCCCTATTTTCTACATATTTACAGGCTATAGGTTGCTACTCCAAAATAACGCAAATGATACAAAATCTCCACAGTTACGCTAAAATACAGAACATCTATTACCAACAGATAAAAGCCGGGTTCCGGTCATCCGTATCCGTCCAATGCCGCTTACCAGTTCCAGAGACAAGACAAATGACAGTGGTCATTCGTGTCTCGGACAAGTATAGAGCACGAGAGGGGTAGCACAAGAATCAATGGGTGCACGGAGCTCGAGGGAGATGAGGTCAAAAGAATTATTTTTGATGCCATTTTGGACTGTTGCAGATCTGAAGAAATTATGGATGCAATTTGCAATTTGGAATATGTAGAATAACAGAAGAGAACAACATAAGAAACCCCACAAAACACGACAAGCCAACTCCTCAAAATAGCCGCGGAACCACGGCCAAAGTGGCGACTCGGCCGCGGATCCGCGGCCGAGTTGACTCAGTGTCAACTCGGAATTTTGGGATAGTTTGGTCATTTCATTTGGGCTCAGAATCTTGCCCTAGGGTTTCAGCACTCAACCTATAAATAGCCCAGTTTTATGCCAAATCAAGGATGCTTCTTTTTGTTAGGATTTAGTTTATCTTTAGTTCTTCTTCTTCTTCATGTATTCTCCATTAAAATGTAGTGAGAGTATTGAGTGGATGATGAAATGAAGATGAGGGTTTGTTATTTTCTAACTTGTATCTTTTAATTCTTGCATTGTCTTTTAATTTCTAGTGTAATTTTATTCTTGTTGTTAAGTATTTGTTGATATTTCTTTCCTTGTTCTCTTTTCTTTTCTTTTCTTATCCGTATTTTTCAAGCCGTGATACTCGACGGAGTTCCTTGCTTAGGTGAGAACCCAAGTAGTTAGCTTGTAAAACCGTATTTTTTCCTTTTCATTCTTTTCTACCTTCTTGTTTTGTTTTTATTTTCTTTAAAATGTGTGAATAATTCCACACTTGTTAAGGCTAAGGAAGGTGGTATGAGGGACGGAAAAATCGCTTGTGCTTCTCTTCTCTAAATATCTTGAAACGAACCCCGACCAAACAAACGCAAGCCCCTCACTTAGGCGCGCTATACGTGACATATAGTCTCGACCTAAGTCAAGAAGTCATTTAAGCGTATTACAACGTGACATATACTTGTGACTTAATTGGATATATGGTTGCGGGTGTTTGACCGAGGGTTGGGATAAGCGAATTTAGTGGACGGACAAGGGGCACTAGGAATGGATTTAGCGTTGGAAAGCTTGCTTAAACTCGCAAATCCCATTCCTATGTCTTCCTAATCCCCGCTACTTTCGATTATTCCAACATCGTTTTAAGAATGGCAAAAGATAAGCACAAGACTAATTCTAATCTACTAATCAATCTTAATCTTAACAAACTTACTTGAACATAAATATGAACACTTAGGTGAGAACGGAACAGAACACATATACATTCTTTATTGACTCGTCTAAAACACGAACGGACATACAACCATCTCCTTACGGATCGACCCGTGCTCAACCGGCTAGCTGCAAAGCGACACCGTCCTTGATCGCGGTTAACTTTAGAATTTTGAATATGCGACACGCCAAAAGCGTGCGATCAATGCGCTTCTTGATGAGTAATACTAAAAAGCCTTTTTCAATTAAGAGATGCACTAAACATAAATGCATATATATTGATACCGGTTCCACCTAAATCAGTGTCTCAAATTCTAAATGTGATATATAATGGATTATCATCTTAAGATTGTTAAGATGTCAAGTTATCCGTCTTATGCTTAAAAGCAGAATCCGGATAAACTCAAGACATGTTTTGGTAATGGTAGTTTGTAGATTATCCTGGGCATTGACGAAACTTTCTACCATTTTCGGTATCAGAAGTTGTTTTGTTCTCGACATGCCATCTTTTTAGGAAAGAAATTTCTTGCAAAAGAAATTAGTGAGAGTATGGTAAAACTGAAAGTGATTTCAGAACCACAAACAGTTATTAAAAATTTAGTAGAACTTGGAGATTCAATTGACCCTGAAAAACCTTTTCTTACCCGCATATTTGGTAAGTGACCTTAGCCACCTGAGAGATACTACGGTTTTCTCGTTGACGGTGATAAGGAGGCTTGCATCATGTGATGACGACTCTGTAAATTATCAGCAGGCAATGGGAAGTGGTGACTTTCGACTGATGGCTAGATGCCGAGTTATCCTAATCGAACTCCATGCAATGCAACAATATATAGATTTTGTTGGGTGCTCCTGAAGGGGTAAAACCCATAGGAGCAAGTAGATCTTTCGAGATCAGTGCAAATGAAAAGTTACTGACCTAATAAGGCTAGACTTGTAGTAAAATGTTTTCATTAAATACTCATTGTGGATTATGATGAAACTATTACTTCAGTATTTGTGCTGAAGTCCATACGGATATAACTTGTCACTGCTGTTTATCATGATTGTGATATCTGGCAGATGGATGACTATAACGTTTTTCTAAATTGGAATTAGAAGTATACGTGTATATGACTCTGCCAGAGGGTTATCTTAGTCAGTGGGAGCAGCGATAAGCGTGCAAGTTGCTTAAGTCTATCTTTAGACTAAAACAGGTATATCAGAGAAGGATCATCTGTTTTGATGATATGGTCAAAGCGTTTGACTTCATCAAAATGGAAGATGAACCTAGTATTTGTAAGAAGATAGCAAGGAGTGTTGTCGGATTTTTTATATGGTATGTAGTGTTAGGTTTACCTAGCACCTCATGAAGGGTTTGCAAGTATCACATGTCTCAAAATTAAATTTTTAAGGTGCTAAGTGAACATGCAAAGACTCATCACTAGAATTTTAGGGTTTCTTAAACATTCACATCATCATAAGTAGATAAAGCTAGGGTTTTAAGAGTCAACCTTTGTAGCTCCCTACGCTAGACTCCTCGGCAACTTGGGGGTTGGAAAACGTCCTCTTGAGAACCTCTAGGTCCACGATGATCCACCCGGAGTCCTCTTTGTCCAAGCTTGTAACTTCGCAAGATTAAGATAAGAAAATGGAAGCTAACACTCTTCACAAGTGGGCAAGACTAGTGTAGAATGATGTTGTGGTTGGTTTTCTCACTTCAAAATCCTAACTTGATGAGTATTTTGCTCACCTGAGAAATCTAGAGAGCAAAAGAGTAAGGAGGAAGAAAATGATGGCTTTTGAAATATCAAGAGAATGATAATTGTATTGTGAAAAATAGAAAATATAAGTATATATATTTTTCACTCTTCATCTCAAACCATAGTTACATTATATGGATATTATTGCACTTGAGTTAAAACATAAAAGAAAGATTAACACATGGTTAAAAAGTAAGTGAGCATGGTTAGTTCAAAGAAGAGTGTAGAAGATAATCATGTATTAACCTTTTTCTTTTCTTTTGTTTTAAAACAAATGCAATATATATCCATATATATAATTATAAGGTGTGAGTCTTATATTGCCACCATCTCCTATATATACAACCATGATAACCTTTATGTATGCATGTATGTGTGCATGCACATCCTATGTGCATGAATGAGAATGAATGAGAATGAGTGCATACATGCATGCATAAAGACAAGAAAGGATTTCAAGTGAGAAACTAATGGTTAAATGATAAATCAACACTTGATTTATCAACCCGGTCATATCACATACGACCCGACCAAAAGCAAGCCGCCCGATTAATATACGGTATCTCATACGCGCATTTTAACTGGGCCCACGTACATATCGCATATGCGCACCACAACGTTTCGCCTGGACTAGGTAACTCCTTTGTGGGACTCTAAGACTCGTTAATACGCCGGCAGTGGGTGATGATCATATCAAGAACCCCCAAGCCGCAAGCGGTCAGCTAAACGTAACGGCCACCCGGGTATTGAGCGATCAGAAGAAAACAAGCGAACCTGTTATAACTCCCGTCGAGCAACCGGCAACACTACCGTACAGTCCGGTCTCTTCATCAGATATGCTGCATATCGAGTCTGGGGATGGTAACGTCGACCCCAATAACTCAATAAGTCGTACCGATGAAAGGTCTATAACAGATCGAGAAACTACTGATAACACTTATCAGCAAATCTCAACAGCCCTGGCCAGGGACTTACTGATATAGCCAGTCGAGCACAGCACAGCATCAACTCCCAATACCGGGAGAGATGAAACCCCTCCTATCGCTCATCGCCTTCGTGTGTCTCGGGACTGTACCCAACGGCCACCTGTTTGTACGACTCAGTAGAGCCGTGGTAGGGTGGTAATCAAAGTACAGTGGGAGAACACACAAGACTCTATGACGATCTCGGGTCTACAGACTAACCTGCATCAGTGTCACCTGAGAACTGCTATCCGACGATAGATATAATTCCATATAGGAGTTCTCGACGAGTCCGTCCAGTGTACCCAGTCACCACTGAGCACCCGTATACGATCTCGATGTCAAACATCGATGAATGTGGGAACATCCATCGCCCATCATATGGATCTGGTGTCATATACGCTAGTCTACTCTGGTATATCGATGCCCCGTCTCGATACACCTGCGACTAGGGACATTCTAGGATATGCTTATAAACTACTGATGTCCCACTAGTATGATCTCCATCATAATCACAGTAGTCAAGCCAATATCCTCAGAGCTTTATCAACATGTATGAATGAATAAAAGCATGATCAAATCAACATGTCAGATAAAGAAGAACCAGATAGCATACTATCATGTCGAGCAAGAATGTACACTGAATATATAAATATATACATGTATAAATACATCCACTATCACATAATGGCCTCTAGGGCATACATATATCCAACAATCTCCCACTTGCACTAAGGCCAGTTATTGGCGTATCTCATACCCCACATCTCAAAAAGTCGCTCATGCTGCGGCTGAGGGAGGGCCTTAGTGAGTGGATCCGCGGCGTTATTCTTCGTATCTACTCTCTTAATCTCAATCTCGCGGGGATCTACAATCTCCCGGATCAAATGAAAGCGCCTCAGGATGTGTCTGGACCGCTGATGGGACCTGGGCTCCTTGGCTAATGCCATAGCCCCATTATTATCACAATACAATGGTATTGGATCAATAATGGTTGGAACTACTCCTAGCTCCGAGACGAACTTCCTCATCCAGATGGCTTCCTTGGCGGCATCATTCGTAGCAATGTACTCAGCTTCCATCGTAGAGTCTGCAACGATATCCTGTTTGGAACTCTTCCAACTTACCGCCATTCCATTGAGGGTAAATACAAACCCAGAAATAGATTTGCTGTCGTCCTTATCGCTGTGGAAGTTCGAATCGGTAAAGGCCTCCATTTGGAGATTTCCATTACCACACACCAAGAACAATTCTTTAGTCCTTCGCAAGTACTTAAGATGTTCTTCACAGCTATCCAGTGATTCTCCCCTGGGTTGGATTGATACCTGCTTACAACACTAAGTGCATAAGCTACATCTGGGCGTGTACATAACATCGCATACATTATAGATCCTACTGCCGAAGCATAGGGTATAATGCTCATGCGAGCTCTCTCTTTATCGGTCTTTGGGCAAGATTCCTTGGAGAGAGTGACCCCATGGCAAGCGGGTAAGGCACCCCGCTTGGAGTCTTCCATACTAAAACTTTTTAGGATGGTGTTAATGTACCTGGTTTGGGACAATCCTTATAACCTCTTGGATCTATCCCTATAGATCCTAATGCCCAGGATGTATATGGCATCATCCAGGTCCTTCATGGAGAACCTTAGTGATAAGAAAAATTTGACCGACTGTAGCATAGGAATGTCATTTCCTATCAGAAGAATGTCATCCACGTACAATACGAGGAATGTGACAGCTCTCCCTACAGCCTTCTTATAAACACAAGGTTCATCTGGATTTTTGATGAAATCAAACTCTTAGATAACATCATCGAAACAGATGTTCCAACTCCGTGATGCCTGCTTTAACCCATATATGGATTTAAGCAATCTGCATGCTTTCCCGCTGCTCCCACTGTCAATGAAGCCCTCCGGCTGATCCATATAAACGCATTCTTCTAAATCTCCATTTAGAAATGCCGTTTTAACGTCCACCTGTCAGATTTCATAGTCGTAGTGAGCAACAATAGCAAGTAGGATCCGAATGGATTTAAGCATGGCTACGGGCGAAAAAGTCTGGTCATAGTCCAAACCTGGTCTTTGACGAAAACCCTTCGCCACAAGTCTTGCCTTATAGGTCTCTACCTGCCCATCCACACCAATCTTTCTTTTAAAGATCCATTTGCACCCTACAGGTTTTACCCCAGGGGGTACAACGTCCAAAGTCCATATTTTGTTGGTGTACATGGACTCCATTTCGGATCTCATGGCATTCAGCCACTTCACAGAGTCACCACTCGTGATAACTTGCTGAAAACTGGTAGGATCATCATCCTCCATGATGCAGTCTTCTCTGTCACCATCAATGAGGAAACCGTAGTACCTCTCCGGTGGGCGAGAAGTCCTACCAGACCTACGGAGTGGCCGAGGTTCCTCAGTTTCTATTGCAACAGCCGGTTTAACCAAGTCGTCATTTGTAGTTTGTGTCTCTAGAAGCTCTTCTAGATCCACCACATTGCCATCATCTTTATCTGTGAAAAACTCTTTTTCCAAGAATGTGGCATGCTGAGAAACAAACACCTTTTATTCCTCCTTGTGGTAGAACAGATATCCATAAGAGTTCTTTGGATATCCCACAAAATTACACATGACTGACCGTGTCTCGAGTTTGTCCGGATTCTGCTTTTTAATATAGGCCGGGCAACCTTAAATCTTAATTCTCTTAAGAGATGGTCTCTTCCCATGCCATATCTCATATGGCGTGGTAGACACGGTTTTGGTTGGAACCCTGTTCAAAAGAAACGCTGCAGTCTCCAATGCATGCCCCCAAAATGAGACAGGTAACTCAGCATCACTCATCATGGAACGGACCATATCTAATAGGGTCCGATTCCGTCGTTCAGACACACCATTGTGCTGTGGTGTGTAAGGAGGAGTAAGTTGAGAGAGAATCCCATTCTCTTTTAGGAAGTTTGCAAATTCTGTACTGAGGTACTCCCCACCTCGATCTGATCGAAGCATTTTGATACTCAAGCCGGTTTGTTTTTCTACTTCTTGTTTATATTCAGTGAATTTCTCGAAAGCTTCGGATTTGTGTTTTAATAAAAATACATGACCGAATCTTGAGAAATCGTCAGTGAAAGTAATGAAATAAGAAAAACCGCATCTAGCTTGTATAGACATTGGCCCACATACATCACTATGTATGAGTCCTAGGAGCTGGGTAGCTCTTTCTCCGTGTCCGGTAAACGGAGTTTTGGTCATTTTACCCTTGATACAAGACTGGTAAGTCGCATAAGATTTATATTCAAAAGAGGTTAAATGTCCATCTTTGTGTAACTTGTTTAGTCTTGTTTCGTTAATATGACCAAGTCTACAGTGCCAAAGAAAAGGTTCATTTATTTCTGAAAGTTTTCTTTTATTAGTGTGTTGTATGCTGAAAACTGTGTGTTGATTTAGGACGTATATCCCATTATTAAGTGTACCATACCCAACCAACATTTGATTCAGGTGAATGTTCATAACATTGTTCTGCAATATAAAATTATATCCTTCATTGTCTAACAAAGAAACAAATATTATATTACAAAGCATACTTGGTACAAAATAACATGGGTTCAAAACCAATATACACCCAGATGGCAACCCCAAGTGATACTTTCCCACTGCGACTGTATGTACATTGGAACCATTTCCAACGCGGAGAGTATGGTCACCTGTCTTCAAAACTTTGCTATTTCTCAGCCCCTGCATAGAATTGCAAATGTGAGAACCTAAACCGGTATCTAATACCCAGGAAGCAGAGTTTATTGAAAAACAGTTTTCTGTCACAAACACACCTGAAGCGGAAGCATCCCCATGCTTCTTCTTGAGATTCAAGTACTCCGTATAGTTGCGCTTCCAATGTCCTGTTTTGTGGCAATGAAAACATTCCCCTTTCCCCGAGTCTCCAGCTTTGGACTTTTCCTTTCCCTTCACCTTTTTAACTCCACCCTTAGGATTGGTGGGCTTCTTCTTTTTCTTTCCTTTGGCCTTAGCTTTTGGGCGAGAAGAGGAAGATTGTCCAACAGTCATAACGGGAGTTTTCACTGATTTCAGTGTGCTCTCTGCACTCCTTAACATATTAAGGAGTTCAGGTAGTTCCCTCTCCATGTTGTGCATGTTGAAGTTAACTATGAACTGAGCAAAGGTGGAGGGGAGGGACTGCAGAATAATAGCAGTATATTGTCCATTATCCATTGTCCATCCAAGGTCCTCAAGCTCTTCTATGAGAGCTATCATCTTCAGAACATGGTCTCCTACTGATGTGCCAGGGGCCATTCGCATCTGAAACAATTTCTTTGATGCTTCGTATCGTAATACGCGGGATTGCTCTCCATACAACTCCTTTGTATGGAGGAATATGGTTTGAATGTCCATATTCTCGTGCTGCTTTTGATGTGTGTTGTCCATCGATGCAAGCGCAAGGCATTTGGCCGTGGCACAATCAGCGTACCATGTCTTGCGGACTTCAATGTCCGCAACTGAGGATTTTGGACCTGGGACGGGCGGGGCTGAAGCCGTGAGGACATATGATATTTTATCATAAGTCAAGGCTATTTTCAGATTCCTCAGCCAGTCTTTATAATTGTTCTCATTCAACTTGTTTTTATCTAGTAGAAGCTTGAGTCCAGTCATTGGTATCTGCCATTAAAAGAGAGAAAACAATACACTCAGCGAAAGCTCTTGCAAAGATCAAATTGGTTATTATCTTGTCTAATCGATGTCTCCCACTGCTTTAATCAAGTTTTTCTTTCAAATCTTAAAAAGAAAACTAGCCAGGATTAATTACAGTCTACAACTTCGCTAACCGTTCAGCCAGGCCAGTGTCGGTACTTGAGGGAGGTTCCCCGTGCTTTCGCACGAACCTAATTAAAGTAAACCTCGTTTTCCCAGAGGCGTAGTCCCGTTAACACCTTTCTAGACACCTAATGAGTTAGCTAATTGTAAACTGTAAAACTCTCCTAGGAGCAACTATTGCCCACAGTGGGATCGGGATCCAACCATCATATGGAAGGTATGCAATCTCATTGCAAATCTCAACACTTGAAATTCCCGATGTGATTTTTACCCCTAGTAACTATGACCTTGGCTATGGTCAACAAATCACAAGTACTAGTCAAGTTCAGCCCGTCATTTCTTGATTAATCAGACCCGTTTACATGACCCTTGGCTAAGGTCAACAAATTCATATGCCCGTCCTAATTAATCTGCATCATATGCATTGTAGGAAGACATCATTTAGCTACCGTACACTACGCCTTGGTTAAGGTCAACAAACGTAGCACGAATACTAAGTACTCTACTTCCTAAAATTACGGAGGGTTGTGGATGATTTTTAAGAAAATCTTTAACGCTTTGAACTTGATATCGTTGTAGAATCAAATGGTTTTCAAAAGGAGTGGCTTGAGCTCCGCAGTTTTGAAATATAGCTTTTTTATAAAGAGCCGAGTGGAAATCCGATTCTACAACATCTTTTTAGGTTTATTTTCTTTACATTAATCATATTAATGTAGTCCCATCATTTAAGTCCTTAAGCCAATCACAGAAAAGAAACGAAAATACAACGTACGCTTATGCCATCCGCATTCGCCGCAATGTTCCGTTATGCACCGTTAGGTTACTTAACTAACGGCATACCGGGACGGGACTAGCGCGGGTGTAAAACATAAGCAACGTCTACTATATATCTCATATATAATATATCATTCGTCTCAGATATCGCAGAACACAGGCAGCAGAAACATATATATATATATATATAATGTGGGATATACTAGGACGTCCGTATTTAGTATTTAGCCAACAATAGAAAATACGGATTCCACAGTCGCGATGAATAGCCAAGCCCACACCCCTAGACCCCTACGAGAGCGGCAAGTGACCCTACCAATCTTGGAGTTTAGGAGACCGGTCTCGACGCCTCGAGATGGCCTCCCACTGAACCCCAGAACCCGGTCACTTGTGCTCCCCTCCTTGGGTCTATCCTAATACGGAAAAGTAAATAATATACAACACTGGTGACATCAACCTCAACCCGGAAGTGCCCCAAATAAAAGAATATTACATTACATTTGAATTTTACATGAATGAAAAATAAAACTCTCATCTCACATAAAAACCCCGGCTATTCAATCGCGACAATCCTGCACATCATATCTCAGCAACACATAATATCATATATCATCAACGTAAGTAAGTATGCGTACCCCGATTGTCGTTGATGTATAGCAACGAAACCGGTGATATGCGACATACTACACTTACGGTCACAGAAAATAAAGTGTAAAATTACAATATTTGGAATCCATATTCTCTTTAGACATCGTAAATCCGAGATATCACATACCTCGCATTTCATGCCTAACTATATGAATTCCACATATTGTATCATATTCCAGATAAATAGATAGTATTAAACATTTCGATCGAATAATCAAATACCCAAAATTTCCTAAAGCTCAACACTTGAGCGGAGTTCAAAAAAACCCGGAAGTTGTCACAGTAGTAGCGGTCCAGCCGTAGAAGGGTCAAGCCAACGCCTCACATGTGGCACGCCGTACTGCCTCAAACCCTAAGGTTCAAAACGCAGTTTAAGACGGTCACATAATAGAGTTAAGGTTTGTTGTTTTCTAGAGGGCCCACCACAAAACTTGCACGTATTTCCGAAAGATTTAAACCCCGTGAAAAAGTGAGTAAATGATACTTGTTCGAACAATTCAATACTTTCTAAATTACCCGGAAAAAAAAGCACGAAATTAAAATTCTGATCGAATCACCGAGTCCAAAACCATCCCCAGAATATTCAACACATGAATCAAATTAAACATACCTAAAACAATATACAAGCAGGTATAGGCATTACTGTGTAAATAAGAAGCTATGAAGCCTCTGTACGGCCGTGGAGCCGCGGCCCAAGCAAGGTATGGCCGCGGTTCCGCGGCGGCTTCTACGGCTCATGGCTTCGTATTTCATAGTGTTTCTTAGATTTTCCTGCTGTATTTTTTAAGTATTTTTAATTCTGGAAAAACCACAGTTTCAAAAATTGTCCAGAGAGGGTTCTAAAAATCCACATTTTGGTTCGATCGGAGTTTTAACTTCGTTAAAATGTCGCCTAAAGTTCTAGGTCGGCTCTAATACCAATGTTAGGTTTACCTAGCACCTCATGAAGGGTTTGCAAGCATCACATGTCTCAAAATTAAATTTTTAAGGTGCTAAGTGAACATGCAAAGAATCATCACTAGAATTTTAGGGTTTCTTAAACATTCACATCATCACAAGTAGATAAAGCTAGGGTTTTGAGAGTACAACCTTTGTAGCTCCCTACGCTAGACTCCTCGGCTACTTGGGGATTGGAAAACGTCCGCTTGAGAATCTTTAGGTCCACGATGATCCACCCGGAGTCCTCTTTGTCCAAGCTTGTAACTTCGCAAGATCAAGATAAGAAAATGGAAGCTAACACTCTTCACAAGTGGGCAAGACTAGTGTAGAATGGTGTTGTGGTTGGTTTTCTCACTTCAAAATCCTAACTTGATGAGTATTTTGCTCACAAGAGAAATCTAGAGAGCAAAAGAGCAAGGAGGAAGAAGATGATGGCTTTTGAAATATCAAGAGAATGATAATTGTATTGTGAAAAATAGAAAATATAAGTATATATATTTTCCACTCTTCATCTCAAACCATAGTTACATTATATGGATATTATCGCACTTGAGTTTAAATATAAAAGAAAAATTAACACATGGTTAAAAAGTAGGTGAGCATGGTTAGTTCAAAGAAGAGTGTAGAAGATAATCATGTATTAACCTTTTTCTTTTCTTTTGTTTTAAAACAAATGCAATATATATCCATATATATAATTATAAGGTGTGAGTCTTATATTGCCACCATCTCCTATATATACAACCATGATAACCTTTATGTATGCATGTATGTGTGCATGCACATCCTATGTGCATGAATGAGAATGAATGAGAATGAGTGCATACATGCATGCATAAAGACAAGAAATGATTTCAAGTGAGAAACTAATGGTTAAATGATAAATCAACACTTGATTTATCAACCCGGTCATATCACATACGACCCGACCAAAAGCAAGCCGTCCGATTAATATACGGTATCTCATACGCGCATTTTAACTGGGCCCACGCACATATCGCATATGCGCACCACAACGTTTCGCCTGGACTAGGTAACTCCTTTGTGGGACTCTAAGACTCGTCAATACGCCGGCAGTGGGTGATGATCATATCAAGCACCACCAAGCCGCAAGCGGTCAGCTAAACGTAACGGCCACCCGGGTATTGAGCGATCAGAAGAAAACAAGCGAACCTGTTACCACTCTCGTCGAGCCAACCGGCAACACTACCGTACAGTCCGGTCTCTTCGTCAGATATGCTGCATATCGAGTCTAGGGATGGTAACGTCGACCCCAATAACTCAATAAGTCGTGCCGATGAAAGGTCTATAACAGATCGAGAAACTACTGATAACACTTATCAGCAAATCTCAACAGCCCTGGCCAGGGACTTACTGATATAGCCAGTCGAGCACAGCACAACATCAACTCCCAATACCGGGAGATACGAAACCCCTCCTATCGCTCATCTCCTTCGTGTGTCTCGAGACTGTACCCAATGGCCATCTGTTTGCACGACTCAGTAGAGCCGTGGTAGGGTGGTAATCAAAGTACAGTGGGAGAACACACAAGACTCTATGACGATCTCGGATCTACAGACTAACCTGCACCAGTGTCACCTGAGAACTGCTATCCGACGATAGATATAATTCCATATAGGAGTTCTCGGCGAGTCCGTCCAGTGTACCCAGTCACCACTGAGCACCCGTATACGATCTCGATGTCAAACATCGATGAATGTGGGAACATCCATCGCCCATCATATGGGTCTAGTGTCATATACGCTAGTCTACTCTGGTATATCGATGCCCCGTCTCGATACACCTGCGACTAGGGACATTCTAGGATATGCTTATAAACTACTGATGTCCCACTAGTATGATCTCCATCATAATCACAGTAGTCAAGCCAATATCCTCAGGGCTTTATCAACATGTATGAATGAATAAAAGTATGATCAAATCAACATGTCAGATAAAGAAGAACCAGATAGCATACTATCATGTCGAGCAAGAATGTACACTGAATATATATATACATGTATAAATACATCCACTATCACATAATGGCCTCTAGGGCATACATATATCCAACATGTAGATGACATACTCATGATAGGAAGTGATGTTCCTATGCTGCAAATCGGTAAAACAATGGTGGTCACTTGTGTTTCTCCATATAGGATATAGTTATCAGTCCAATCCTGAAGAAACATAGGGTAGCAGTGAAAAGCATTTGACGTTCTTTGTATACGGCAATAGCAGCCTCCTGAAAGAGATGGTTACTGATTCTAACTTCTCAGGTAACATGGAAGACAGAACGTCTGTCGCGAGTCATAAGTTTACTCTGTTTTGAGGAGCAGTATATTGGAAAGAGTTCTAAATGGGATATTGAGCTAGTTGTGATGCTGGATGTTGATTGTGAATCAACAAAGGATACCGCCCTAGAATTCGTTAGATATAATTGTTCATTTATGAAAATGATCCCATCGTCTGTCCAGGAAAATACTAAGGTAGGCATCGCTTAGTTCGGAAGATATTTGATCTCCGCGAAGTTGAGATTCGGGGAGAAACAAAGAGATGCGTTGTGCCGAGTCCACTCGTTGAGGCTAGTTCTCGAACACAGTTTGCGAAACTGTCAGTACAGAAGTTGGGTATAAGATACCGCAATAATTGGCTGCAAATGAGAGATTGTTGGATATAAGTGCCCTCAAGTCAATTATTGTTGTCACGCCCCGCTTCCCAGTATACGGAGAAGTAGACATGACGTGTCGCGACGTATTTACTTAGAAGTAAACAAGTTAAGCGTAAATAAGCAATATAAATGAATATACAAGAATAGCAAGAGATGTAATAATAACAGCAACTTTTATTAACATTATTTCTTTACATTACAACTGATTTGAAAAGGAAATATACAATGATAAAAGCAATACCTAAACAGTGGCATACAAATGAAAATGTAAGTACAAGTAAAAAACTAGAAGTCTGGCTCTTCTGTGAACTGATCCAAGTCCTCCTGGCTGGGCTCTGTCTCCTAAGAGTCAGGTCCTCCTGACGACCATTCCAAAGAGAGAAAGAGACAGGAATGTCGTCAGCGAACTAGCACTCGGTAAGTCCCAAAAGTAAGAGTGGAACAGATCAAATAAAGGGGAAAGAACTGGTAATATAAAGAGGTATATGTTTATTATACTAACATAGTTGTTTGTAGCTTGGTACAGAATGTATCAGTGTATACGAGAGGAGTCTAGCTATCCCATGGACTATGGTAACATGTAAGTATAAGGTCCCGTCAAAACCCACGAGACAACGACATATGATGTTCATGTAGGTGCCTTTTAGTGTCCTTCATCATGCCACTTTTAACACATTCCGTACCAGTCTACCCCTTTAAATCTCGTAATGTATATTACATAAATTGTAGTTATCAGACTTGCCGGGACTATGGATATAAGTTGTTCATGTAAACAGTTTCAGAATGTATCAAGTAGTCATGTAGTCAATTCAAGTCTTAGCCATGGTTCGGTCAAATCAAGTCATGTTTGTATGTTGAACTTTTTCTGGTATTCAGGTTTAGCTTCAAGTATACATATTGGATATATTGAATTCATGTTGAATTGGATTCAGAATGATTTGGACTCAGACTTGAGTCAGACACTTAGAACTGATTTGAATCTTGAATTAGGTTTAGGAGTTATTGGTAACTGCTGCACATGGACGACAGAATTTGTGTCTCTTTCCAATACAATTACCATTGATAACTCCGTTTTAGTTTTTCTATCTTAAATAGGCAAGCACTTAATTTCTATGGCTCCCTGAGGCTCAAGAGAATTGATCCCGGTTAAAACTATATTTACTAAGGTACTTAATGTAATTTTATATAACTCGAGAGGATTTTATGAAAAAATATTTTATATACTTTCAAAATAAATCTCGAGTAATTATTTATGTTCTTTAGGGTTTTCATGGATGTGAATTTTAAAGAGTGGGGTATATTAGTGAATATTCATATAGCTTGAATAGTTCAAGGTATTTTAGTGTAATACTTGTCTTATATTGATACTTGATGGTATTTTAGTGAAACCTGTCATTCTTTTATTTTTAGAAAAAACATGGAATTTTATTATAACTTGAAAATATGTGGTTTGATAATATTTATATATTATTAAAAATTAATTTTTATTATTAATTAGAAAATCTCGTTTTTCTTGAAAATTGTATTAAAATTCTTTCGAGACCAAATGCTCCGTGAGGAAGTCAACATCTCGCTCTACTAGTCCGAGAATGTACGATAATCCGCACCATCCAATAGCGGGTTCCCCAAAATGGATTGTAGAGGCATAATTGCAATGAGTTTAATAATACTATTTAAAAGAAAACCGGGTTTTTATAGTTCATGGTATTTTAATGATAAGTTCTAACCACCACAAAAATAGGTTTCCAAGAGTATCATGCTATACCAATATGTGTGTATGTGAGGGGTAGGTCATTATCCAGTGAAGTTTTCTAGAGGTAATAGTTATCAAAAGAACTAAAAGATGAATATATGAAGTTCATGGTATTTTCATATAGAAGTTAGGTTAAAATTATATAACCTGGTGTTTTAAGGTGAAGATTGTTTTTAATTATTAGTTATGATGTTTAACAAGTATGGTGTAGAAATATACATAAAGAAAATATAAGGAAAGTGGAATTATAAGTTTTTTAAAAAAGATGTCGGGTTAACTCCACTTCCGACATTTTATAAAAAAAGACTTTTTATGTAGAAAGAGAAGGAGGGGGGTGGGACTTATAAGTGAACTAGGGTAGAGAAAGATTGAAGAAACTATATTGATGGTTGTAGCGTCGCGGGGTCACCGGAACTTGCGTAGATTCTCGCCGGAAGTTGACCTTGGGCTAACTCCACTACTAATCCACTTGTACTTAGAAAATTTGATAATTTTGGTTAGATATTTCAGAATGTGGAAGGGATAGGGTATGAGATTGTATTTATAGTGTGGAATTAGGGTTTTGGAATTGAAAGAATGAATTAAAATGCATTGAGCAGTGGATTAATTGGGAAATTGAATTCTCTGTTAAATTGCAGAGAAAACAAATAGTGCAGGGGTAATGAGGGTAGGCCAAAGGTTTTCTGTGCAAGACATGGGGACTTTTCCCCATGGTTCACCCGTTGGCGCCGGTCCCAAGCTCGATCTCGCCGGCCACGTGTATGGAGGGGGTCATCGGATTGAATCCACGTGTCCTACTCCGTATAAATATCATTTTATACTTGTTTAATTTTCCAGACTTTTCATGTTTGTGTGTAGTGCACGTGTAAACTTTTGGGCTTCCAAAAAGTTTAAAAGAAAAATCAAGAAAAAAATAATATGTGCCGGAGGGGATCGAACATAGAGGCTATGTTACAGCTGTGCAAGGCTTTACCAATGAGCTATAAGTACTTTCTTGCTGTTCTTAAACAAATATAACTTTTAAATTGTAGTGAGGCTTGCAAACTCCATTCTGTACATTAACTTAAAAAATTTTGTACAGTAAAATCAGAGTCATTACATTCTACCCTCCTTGCAAAAATCTCGTCCTCGAAATTTACAATTACATAAGGATTAATTTACAAATAAGTGAGGATATCTTGCACGCATATCATCTTCTCGCTCCCAAGTTGATTTTCCTGGTGAATCTTTTCTCCACATCACTCGGACCAAATTTACTTCCTTTTTCCTCAGTGATTTTACCTTTCGTTCCAGGATCTCAATGGGTTGTTGCTCACAAGTTAAGTACAGTGAGCTCGGAGTGATCAAGGATGTAGCTGGGGTCGCTCACATATCTTCGAAGTTGGGATATATGGAACACGTAGTGCACTCCTTCCAATGAGGGTGGTAGTGCCAAACGATATGCTACTTCTCCGACTCGTTCGAGAATATCGAATGGTCCTATATATCTCGGACTGAGCTTACCCCTCTTGCTAAAGCGAATTACTCCACAGTTTGGAGAGATCTTTAAGAAAACATGATCTCCAGGTTGGAACTCCAGATGTCGGTGCTTTGCATCAGCCTGGTGCTTATGTCGGTCTTGGGCTATAGACATTCTTTCCCTGATCGTGCGAACTATGTCCACAGTTGCCACGATCATCTCTGGTCCAAGGAGTTCCCGATCTCCAATGTCGTCCCAATTTAATGGTGAATGACACTTCCTTCCATAGAGAGCTGCAAATGGTGCTATTCCAATACTCGCATGGTAGCTGTTGTTGTATGAAAACTCCACAAGATGTAGGTGATCTTCCCACGATCCTCCGAAGTCTAACATACAAGCTCTTAGCATGTCTTCTAGAATCTGAATTGTTCGCTCAGACTGTTCATCTGTTTGCGGATGGTAAGCTGTGCTGTAGTTCAGACTCATTCCCATACTAGCTTGTAGACTCTGCCAAAATTGCGATTGGAATCTGGTATCACGATCGGAGACGATGCAAACTGGTACTCCATCTAATCTCACGATCTCCTGCATGAGTTCATGGGTATAAAAAATAGTACATCTTGAGATTAAATCTTACATTAGATTCATGCTTACCTCCATATACTTCTTTGCTAGTGTTTCTGTAGATTGGCCAACTCGAAATGGGATGAAGTGAGCCGACTTGGTGAGTCGACCCACAATAACCCATACTGCATCGTTACTTTTTGTGCTGCGAGAAGGGCAGTCATGAAGTTCATTGTGATGTGTTGCCATTTCCATTCTAGGATAGATAAAGGTTGAAGTAAACCAGTAGTTCTGTGATGTTCAGCCTTTACTTGCTGACACACCGAGCACTTAGCTACGCTTCTGGCTACTTCGCGCTTCATTCCATGCCACCAGTAATGTTGCCATAGATCTTTGTACATCTTTGTACCACCACGATGTACTGAGTAAGGAGGGTTGTGAGTTCCTTTCATTAACTCTTCCTAAACAGAACCTTGTGGTACACACAACCTGCTTCCATATCTCAAAGATCCGTCTTTGTGGATGATGAAGTCCGTTCGCAGTCCACTTTCTACTTGTTCTCGGATCTTTTGAAACTTGGCATCACTTGCTTGAGCTGCCTTGATCTGATTGACAATAGTAGACTGAACTTGTAAGTTCATAAATATGAAGCGTTACCTGGCATAACCACTTCTATCTCCATTCCGTGCAATTCCTATTGTAGCTTCCACTGTGCAGTGAGATTCATTGATAATGGCTGGCGACTAAGTGCATCAGGAACTATATTCACCTTCCCTGGATGATATTGTAGGTTAATGTCGAAGTCCGCCATAAGTTCTATCCATCTTCTCTGCCGCATATTCAATTCCTTCTGAGTAAATACATACTTCAGACTCTTGTTGTCAATGTATATATCCACTCGCTCTCCCAGAAGATAATGGCGCTAAATCTTAAGTGCAAAGATGATGGCTGCCAACTCCAAGTCATGTGTTGGATAGTTCCGCTCATGAATCTTTAGCTGTCTTGATGCAAAGGCTACAAATTTTCCATATTGGTGTATAATGCATCCTAATCCTTTACCGGATGTATCGCAATGCACAACGAAACCTCCAGATTGATCCGGTATTACGAGAATAGGAACTGATATCAATCTTGAATTGAGTTGTACAAAAGCTTGTTCATATGCTTCTGACCATACGATTGTTTCATCTTTACGTGTGAGCTTGGTCAGGGGTGTTGCAATCTTTGAAAAGACTTCTATGAATCTTCGGCAGTATCCTTGTAATCCCAAGAAACTTTGAATATCCTTCACCGTCTTTGGTGTCGGCCATTCGCTGACAGCTGCCACTTTAGCTGGATCTACTGAGATTCCTTCGCCCGAAATAATGTGTCCGAGAAATCCGACTTGGTCTAGCCAAAATTCGCACTTGCTGTACTTGGCATAGAGTTGATGCCGTCGTAATGTCTCCAGGACAATCTGCAAATGCTCAGGTGGTCTTTCCGATTCTTTGAATACACTAGGATGTCGTCGACAAAAATAACAATAAACCTGTCTAGGTACTCTCGGAAAACCTGGTTCATCTGATTCATAAATATAGCAGATGCATTGGTCACTCCAAATGGCATCATGAGAAACTCATAATGACCATAGCGAGTTCTGAATGCCGTCTTCGGAATATCAGACTCTTTGACTTTCACCTGATGATAATCCGAACGAAGATCTAGCTTTGAGAAAACACAAGACCCACTTAGCTGATCGAACAGATCGTCGATGCACGATTGTGGATACTTGTTCTTTATCGTCACTTCGTTCAGAGCTCGGTAGTCCATACACATTCTGTATGAACCTTCTTTCTTCTTCACAAGCAAAACCGGAGATCCCCAACTTGAAGTACTAGGACGAATCCAACCTTTCTTTAGCAGTTCGTCTAACTAAGCACGGATCTCTTTCAATCCTTCAGGGCTTAATCGGTAGGAAGGTTTGATCACCGGTTGTGCACCAGGTACTAAGTCAATACTGAATTCAAGAGCTCTATCGGGAGGTAAACCTGAGATGTCTTTAGAGAATACATCCTCAAACTCTCGAACTACCTCTGGCTTGTCTTCTTTCACTTGTATTGTTGTAATCATTGCCTTCTTTGGTTTAGCCTTGTAGGTGCTAGGTTCCAGGGTACGGTCTCCATTCTTGAAATAAAAAATCGGATGATCTGGTATCTCGAACACTACCCTCGTTTGACGACAGTTGATGGTAGCGAAGAAAGTTCCTAGCCAGTCCATTCCCAAGACTACATCGAAGTTCTGTATATCCAGCACTTTGAAGTCCGCATAAAATTCTCTGCTGCAGACGACCGTGAAAGGTTCCTAGGCACACTATAGAGGTCTCACATGGCATCAACCATGCCAATTTAAAATTTTATGGGTGCCGAGAAACCCTAATACGGATCATATATGGGATCCTGACCCGGTATCTAATACCCAGGACGTAGAGCAAATGGAGAAACAGTTCTCTGTAACGAACACACCCGAAGAAAATGCATCATCATGTACTTTCTTCATTCGGGTGGCATGGGAATCCTGGTATTCCCCTATATCCTGTTCATTCCTATAACTCTTATAAGAAAGAACGGAACCAACGTTCCCCAGCACAGTATAACATGCGGGTTCGGTCAATACATCCATATTATTATCATCATTAGGGCATGAAATGGTCGCTACCTGGAGAGAGAGAGAAGAAAACACTTTAGCGTATGCTCGTGCAAGATCAGATTGGTTATTATCTTATCTAATCAGGATGGTTCCCACTGCTTTTTATCAAATCTTCCTTCAAACCCTAAAAGGAAAGACTAGCCGGGATTAATTACACACTACAAGTTCGCCAATCTTTCAGCCAGGCCAGTGTCGGTACTTTGAGGGAGGTCCCCCGTGCTTTCGCACGAACCTAATTAATGTAAACCTCGTTTTCCCAGAGGCGTAACCTCGTTGACACCTTTCTAGACACCTACTTGATCGGCTAATTGCAATGTGCAAAACTCTCCCAGGAGTAACTCTTACTCGCAGTGGGTATCGGGATCCAACTATCTCATAGAAGGTATGCAATCTCATTGCAAATTTCAACACTTGAAATTCCCGATAATATTTTGCCCCTAGTGTCCTATGACCTTGACAAAGGCCAACAAATCACAGGATGCTAGTCAAGTTCAACCCGTCATTTCTTGATTGAATCAAACCCACCCGCACGACCCTTGACAAAGGCCAACAAGGTCGTACGACTACCCTGAAACAATCTGCATCACATGCATAAGCAGATAAGCACTATTCAGCTACCGCACACTACGCCTTGACAAAGGCCAACAAACGCAGCACGAATACTAAACAGTTCTTATCTGAAATGACGGAGGGCTACGTAAGGTTTTTCTGAAAACCTATTGCGTAATGAACTTGATATCATTGTAGAATCAAATGAAGTTTTGAAATGGAGTGATTTTGAGGCTTTTCTAGTTTTGCTAAAGGGGTCACTCCCGGTGAAGGGATCGTCGGCCCTTTCCTCGTCGAATGAGGTGCGGGATATATCATATATATCACTGTGCAAAGCAAAAATTCTTAAAAGCAATCAATAACCAAACCGAGTGTGTAGCATCTACCAGTTATTGCTAAAGGAGTCACTCCCGGTGAAGGGATCTCGGTCCTTTCCTCATCGAATAAGGTGCGGGATATATCATATATATCGCTGTGCAAAGCAAGAACTGTAGCTACCTGTTTTATTTAAAATTTGATTCTACAACATCTTAGGTTTCTTTTCTTTCATTAATCTCATTAATGAAGTCCCATCATTTAAGTACCTAAACATCACAGATAAATACGACGTACACTTATGCCATCCGCATTCGCCTCGATGTCCCCTCGTGCACCGTTAGGTTAGGTAACTAACGGCAGAGCGGGGCAGGGCTAGTACGGGTGTAAAACATAAGTAACGTCTATATAATATATCATATATACTATATACTGTATCCATCACAGAACATCACATGATCACATCACAGATATCGCAGCAGAAGAAACATATGAAACATTGGATATACTAGGACGTCCGTGTTTTCAATACGAGCCAGTATAAAACACGGATTCCACGGTTGTGATGAATAGCCAATCCCACACCCCTAGACCCCTACGAGAGCGGCAAGCAACCCAACCAATTCTAGGGTTAGGAGACCCGGACTCGACTCCTCGAGTTGGTCTCCCACTGGACCCCAGAACCCGGTTACTTGTGCTCCCCTCCTGGGTCTATCCTAATGCGGAAAAATAAATAATATACAAAAGGTGACAACTTCCGCTACCTGGAAGTGCCCCAAATAAAAAGAATATTACATACAAGTTTTTACATGAATGAAAATGAAAAACACTCATCTCACATAAGAAAACCCCGGATATTCGAACACGACGATCCAATATAACATATCCAGCAACACATAACATCACATGTCATTAACGTAAGTAAGTATGCATACCCCAATTGTCGTTGACGTATAGCAACGAAACCGGCGATATGAACATACTACACTTACGGTCACAGAAAAGAAAGTGTAAAACTACAACAGTTGGAATCCGCAACCTCTTTAGACATCACATGCCTAATCAAATGAAATACTTAGACATCACATGCCTAACAGTTATAAACCCCGCATTTTAGTCTCATTATCGAAAACTCTTTTCAATATCAAGTGAAACTAAACCGCTAGATTTATAACATTCATTCAGTTATCTCATAACTGTTTGTGAATTCCAATTATTGTATCACATTCCAGATAAACAGAAAATGTTAAACTTTCCGATCGAACAGTCGAATACCCAAGTTTTCCCGATACAGCTCAACACATGAAATAAGTCTAACAACATTCAGTTCGTGCCTCAGTACCAACGGTCCAGCCGTAGAAGGGTCAAGCCAACGCCTCACATGTGGCACGCCGTACTGCCCCAAACCCGAAGGTTCAAAGGGCAGTTCAAGACGGTCACATAATCGAGTTAAGGTTTGTTGTCTTCTAGAGGGTCCATCGCGTTACTTGCACTACTTAGAACGTCGTTAAACTACGGAAAAAATCCAACACTTGGAAATTTCCCGACAGGGGAAAAATTGGGTATTTATATCCGGTCGAACTTTTTAACATATTCTAAAAATTATCCGGAAATACACAAAGACGAAATTTGATAATCCGATCGAAACATCGAAGCTCTAAAACACCCCAGAAAATTCAACTCTTGAATAAATATTAAAAATACCCATAAAACTCAGCTTCTGAAATAATGAATTACTGTGCAGAGGAGGAGGGCTTACGTCATACTTTAGCCGCGGAACCGCCGCCTAAGCTGGCTTAGGCCGCGGTTCCGCCGCTTATTACACTGTTCATTGAAAACAAATTTCACCGTAATTCTTAGAATTCCCTGCTGAATTTTTTAAGCATTTTTAATATTGAAAAATCCCAGATTTTAGAAAAAGTCCAGAGAGCACTTGGGTTTTAGGGTTTCGGGTTCGTTCGGGTTTCAAACGTCGTCTAGACTTCGCCTAAGGCTCTAGCTAGGCTCTGATACCAGTGAAAGGTTCCTAGGCACACTATAGAGGTCTCACATGGCATCAACCATGCCAATTTAAAATTTTATGGGTGCCGAGAAACCCTAATACGGATCGTAGACTAGATGCTTAGGCGAAAAACGAATCTAGTTAACAACTTAACTAAAGATAAGAAGCTACAACCTTTGTAGATCCGGATATCCACTTCCTTGGCTCCACGTAGGCATCCTCTCGCTGTCCATCTCGAATTCCGGACTCAATCGTCGGCTTGATCGGAGAAATGGGCGAACTAGCCCGTCGGCTTCGTGCCGAAGATGATCTACGTCGAGGCATCACAAGTTCAAGCTCCGACTTCACAAATTTATGAAACTTGTGAAGAAAACACCCAAGACAACTTGGCAAGAGGTAGAGGGTGAAGAAATAGGAGGTGGGTTCACTTTAGAATTGGATTTCTCACTTTAGAACTCAAGTTGCCATTGATGGCATCAAGGTTTCTTTCTTGAAGAAGAAGATCAAGAAGAAGAAAGAATATGATAAGTGTTGAATTAAAATGAAAAATAATTCAATACTTATCATAAGCTAACCATAGTTGAGTGTAGAGAATAGACCATGGTTACTTGGATGGGTTAGGGTTAAGCATGAAGACAAGAATGGTTAAGAAGTCAAAGCTTCATGAAGCTTTGACTAGAAACAAATAAAGCCACCATTCTTATCTAAATCATTTCCAAATAAATAAATGAACAAATAAATAAATAAATGAATATGCAAAACCCTAATTATCAAATTAACCATGGTTTAATTCTATACACTTAACTAAATGATCAAGTATCATCAAACATGATACAAATATGTGCACAAAAGTATATCACATATACTTCTTGCACATCAAGTGAGAAAATCCATTTAAAGTGAACCAATACTAGCTAATGCAAAGTAATATATCAAATATATAATTATACATTAAATCATTAAATCAACACTTGATTTAACGATCCGGTCATATCGCATATAACCGACTAGTATCCTATGTATCGGCTTATCGAATCAATCCTTGATTCGATATCTAGGTTATATCGCATATAACCAATCGAAACATTCATCGCGAGAACAGAATACGGTATCACATACACGCATTATTCTCGGTCCTGCACATATCTCATATGCGCTCCTATTTCGTTTCGCTTGAACCAGGAAACCTCTGTGTAGGACTCTAAAGACTCGTCAATACGCCGGTAGCAGATGATGATCATATCAATCATCCACAAGCCGCAAGCGGTCTGCTAAACGTAACGGCCATCCGGGTATTGAGCGATCAGAAGATCGACGAGCTAGCCCGCTCACACTCCTGTGAATCCAACCAGTAACGCTTACCGTACAGTCCGGTCTGTTCGTCTGATACGTCGCATATCAAGTCTAGGGGTGGTAAACGTCAGACCCCAATAACCGATAAGTCGTGCCGATGTGAGGCTCATAACGGGTCGAGAAACTACTGGTAACACTTACCAGCAAATCTCTGATCAGCCCTGGCCAGGGACTTCCCTGTTACGGCCAATTGAGCACATCGCAACATCAACCCCCAATACCGGGAGAGACGAAACCCCTCCTATCGCTCATTGCCTCCATGTGACTCGGGACTGTACCCAAAGACCACCGTTTTGCACGCCCTCATGGACGTGGTAAGGTGGAGATCAAAGTACAGTGGGAATCACACAAGACTCTATGACGATCTCGGGTTTACAGACTAACCTGTACAAGTGTCACCTGAGAACTGCCATCTGACGTGAGGTATAATACCATCTGGGAGTTCTCGGCGAGTCCGTCCAGTGTACCCAGTCTCCACTGAGCACCCATATACCATCTCTGATGTCAAACACCAATGGATATGGGATCATCCATCGCCCATCTCATGGGTCGAGAAGCGTATACGCTAGTCTACACTGGTATATCGATGCCCCGTCTCGATATACCTACGACTAGGGACCTTGAAGGATGTACTTATGGACTACCATGTCCCTACTAGTATGATCTGCATCATAGTCCAGGCAGTCAAGTACACATCCTAAGGGCTTTACCAACATGTAACCATAAGACAGTTTAAAGAGACTAGTATACATGTTAAGATAAAGAGTAACCAGATAGCATATTATCATATCGAGCAAGAAAGTCATCTCTATATATGTCCAAGCATCCAATATAATATACATCATCTGTACAATACTGGCCTCTAGGGCATACATACAACTAACAATCTCCCACTTGCACTAGGGCCAGCTGCTGTAGTATCGCATACCGAGCATCCCGAAGAGTCTCTCAAACTGTATCTGGGGAATGGCCTTCATGAGTGGATCCGCCGTTTTGTTCTTCGTGTCAACCCTCCTGACCTCGATCTCCCGGCGATCAACTATCTCCCGGATCAGGTGATACCGCCTCAGAATATGCCTGGATCGCTGATGGGACCTGGGTTCCTTGGCCAAAGCCACCGCTCCATTGTTATCGCAATACAAAGGTATTGGATGCTCAATGGATGGAACCACTCCAAGTTCAGTAATGAACTTCTTGATCCAGACAGCCTCTTTGGCAGCATCGTTGGCAGCGATGTATTCAGCCTCCATCGTCGAGTCTGCCACGGTTTCCTGCTTGGAACTCTTCCAGCTAACCGCCCCTCCGTAAAGGGTAAAGACAAAGCCCGACTGCGACTTAGAGTCGTCCTTATCACTCTGGAAGCTCGAATCGGTAAAGGACTCCACTTGGAGTTCTCCGTTACCATACACCAAGAGCATCTCTTTAGTCCTTCGCAAGTACTTGAGAATGCTCTTCACAGCTGTCCAGTGACTCTCTCCAGGATCAGCTTGATACCTGCTCACTACACTTAGTGAGTATGCTACATCGGGTCTGGTACATAGCATCGCATACATGATAGAGCCTACTGCCGAAGCATAGGGTATCCCTTGCATGCGAGTTCTCTCCAAATCAGTCTTGGGAGACATCTCTTTGGAGAGAGTGACTCCAGAGATCGTGGGCAAGTTCCCACGCTTGGATTCTTCCATACTAAACCTCTTTAGTATGGTGTCAATGTACCTGGATTGGGACAATCCCAATATCCTTTTGGATCTATCTCTATAGATCCTAATCCCCAATATGCAGGAGGCATCACCAAGATCTTTCATTGAGAATCTTTGTGATAAGAAGAGCTTGACCGATTGCAGCATAGGAATATCATTTCCTATCAAGAGTATGTCGTCCACGTACAATACGAGGAAGACGACCTTACTCTCTGCCACCTTCTTGTAGATACAAGGTTCATCTGGGTTTTTGACGAAATCAAACTCTTTGATAACGACGTCAAAGCAGATGTTCCAACTCCGCGATGCTTGCTTTAATCCATAAATGGATTTAAGCAGCTTGCACACCTTCCCGCTGCTCCCACTGTCTACGAAGCCCTCTGGCTGAGTCATGTACACTCACTCTTCTAAATCACCATTTAGAAAGGCGGTCTTAACATCCATTTGCCAGATTTCATAATCATGATATGCAGCGATGGCAAGCATGATCCAGATGGATTTAAGCATAGCCACTGGAGAAAAGGTCTCGTCATAGTCCACACCTGGTGTTTGACGAAAACCCTTTGCTACAAGTCTAGCTTTGAAAGTCTCCACTTTCCCATCTACACCAAGTTTTTTCTTGAAGATCCACTTGCTCCCAATGGGTTTTACCCCTTCAGGAGCAACTTCCAAAGTCCATACTTTGTTGGTGCACATGGATTCCATCTCGGACAGCATAGCATCCAGCCATTTCACTGAGTCCCCACTCGTGATGGCCTGCTCGAAGCTAGTTGGGTCATCATCCTCCATGATGCAATCCTTGCTCCCACCATCCATGAGAAAACCGTAGTATCTCTCAGGTTGGCGAGGAACCCTACTAGATCGGCGGAGAGGCTGAGGTTCGTCGGGAGCTACTGAATCCTCTGGTTCCACTAAATCTTCAGTTTGAGTTTGTGTAGCCGGAATTTCTTCCAGTTCTACCTTATCGCCACTAATTTCCTTTGCAAGAAATTCCTTTTCCAAAAAGGTGGCATGTCGAGAAACAAACACTTTTTGTTCCTCTGTATGGTAGAAAAGATATCCATGTGAATGTTTGGGATATCCCACAAACTTGCATAGAACTGACCGTGCCTCGAGTTTGTCCGGATTTTGCCTTTTGACATAGACCGGGCAACCCCATATCTTAACTCGTTTAAGACATGGTCTCTTCCCACTCCATATCTTATATGGTGTGGTAGGTACAGATTTAGATGGAACTTGATTCAATAGGTATGCTGCTGTCTCCAGCGCATAACCCCAAAAGGAAATAGGTAACTCAGCTGTGCTCATCATAGAGCACACCATATCTAATAGAGTGCGGTTCGTCCGTTCTGATACACCGTTGTGCTGTGGTGTATATGGAGGAGTCAGCTGAGAGAGAATCCCATTCTCTTTTAGAAAGTCCAGGAATTCATTGCTTAAGTATTCTCCTCCTCGATCAGATCGTAGGATTTTAATACTTTTTCCGGTTTGGTTCTCAACTTCTTGTTTATATTCCCTAAATTTCTCAAAAGCTTCTGATTTGTGTTTCATCAGGAACACATACCCGAACCTAGAGAGATCGTCTGTGAATGTAATGAAGTATGAAGAACCATCCCTGGCATGTGTAGACATGGGACCGCATACATCACTATGTATAAGTCCCAATAGTTCGGTAACTCTTTCTCCGTGTCCCGTAAACGGAGTTTTGGTCATCTTGCCTTTGAGACATGACTGGCAAGTGTCATAAGATGAAAATTCAAACGGATTTAAATATCCATCCTTATGCAACTTAGCCAGTCGTGTCGCATTGATGTGACCCAGTCTACAATGCCACAAGAAGGATTCGTTCAGTTCTGAACTCTTCCTCTTGTGTGTGTTTTTTATGCTCAGAACTGTTGATTGATTTAGAACATAAATGCCATTGCACAATGTGCCTGATCCAACCAACTTTTGGTTACGGAAAATGTTCATAACAATGTCCTGTAATACAAAATTATATCCCTCTTTACTTAATAAAGAAACCGATATAATGTTGCATATCAGGTTCGGCATGTAATAGCATTCGTTCAGAACCAATGTATTACCAGTTGGTAATACAAGGTGATATTCCCCGACAGTCTTAGCTGCAACAATTGCACCATTTCCAACTCTAATGTCTTTATCACCTTCTCCAAGTTCTCTACCTTTCCTAAGCCCATGTAACAGATTACATATATGGGATCCTGACCCGGTATCTAATACCCAGGACGTAGAGCAAATGGAGAAACAGTTCTCTGTAACGAACACACCCGAAGAAAATGCATCATCATGTACTTTCTTCATTCGGGTGGCATGGGAATCCTGGTATTCCCCTATATCCTGTTCATTCCTATAACTCTTATAAGAAAGAACGGAACCAACGTTCCCCAGCACAGTATAACATGCGGGTTCGGTCAATACATCCATATTATTATCTTCATTAGGGCATGAAATGGTCGCTACCTGGAGAGAGAGAGAAGAAAACACTTTAGCGTATGCTCGTGCAAGATCAGATTGGTTATTATCTTATCTAATCAGGATGGTTCCCACTGCTTTTTATCAAGTTCGCCAATCTTTCAGCCAGGCCAGTGTCGGTACTTTGAGGGAGGTCCCCCGTGCTTTCGCACAAACTTAATTAATGTAAACCTCGTTTTCCCAGAGGCGTAACCTTGTTGACACCTTTCTAGACACCTACTTGATCGGCTAATTGCAATGTGCAAAACTCTCCCAGGAGTAACTCTTACTCGCAGTGGGTATCGGGATCCAACTATCTCATAGAAGGTATGCAATCTCATTGCAAATTTCAACACTTGAAATTCCCGATAATATTTTGCCCCTAGTGTCCTATGACCTTGACAAAGGCCAACAAATCACAGGATGCTAGTCAAGTTCAACCCGTCATTTCTTGATTGAATCAAACCCACCCGCACGACCCTTGACAAAGGCCAACAAGGTCGTACGACTATCCTGAAACAATATGCATCACATGCATAAGCAGATAAGCACTATTCAGCTACCGCACACTACGCCTTGACAAAGGCCAACAAACGCAGCACGAATACTAAACAGTTCTTATCTGAAATGACGGAGGGCTACGTAAGGTTTTTCTGAAAACCTATTGCGTAATGAACTTGATATCGTTGTAGAATCAAATGAAGTTTTGAAATGGAGTGATTTTGAGGCTTTTCTAGTTTTGCTAAAGGGGCCACTCCCGGTGAAGGGATCGTCGGCCCTTTCCTCGTCGAATGAGGTGCGGGATATATCATATATATCACTGTGCAAAGAAAAAACTCTTAAAAGCAATCAATAACCAAACCGAGTGTGTAGCATCTACCAGTTATTGCTAAAGGAGTCACTCCCGGTGAAGGGATCTCGGTCCTTTCCTCATCGAATAAGGTGCGGGATATATCATATATATCGCTGTGCAAAGCAAGAACTGTAGCTACCTGTTTTATTTAAAATTTGATTCTACAAAATCTTAGGTTTCTTTTCTTTCATTTATCTCATTAATGAAGTCCCATCATTTAAGTACCTAAACATCACAGATAAATACGACGTACACTTATGCCATCCGCATTCGCCTCGATGTCCCCTCGTGCACCGTTAGGTTAGGTAACTAACGGCAGAGCGGGGCAGGGCTAGTACGGGTGTAAAACATAAGTAACGTCTATATAATATATCATATATACTATATACTGTATCCATCATAGAACATCACATGATCACATCACAGATATCGCAGCAGAAGAAACATATGAAACATTGGATATACTAGGACGTCCGTGTTTTCAATACGAGCCAGTATAAAACACGGATTCCACGGTCGTGATGAATAGCCAATCCCACACCCCTAGACCCCTACGAGAGCGGCAAGCAACCCAACCAATTCTAGGGTTAGGAGACCCGGACTCGACTCCTCGAGTTGGTCTCCCACTGGACCCCAGAACCCGGTTACTTGTGCTCCCCTCCTGGGTCTATCCTAATGCGGAAAAATAAATAATATACAAAAGGTGACAACTTCCGCTACCTGGAAGTGCCCCAAATAAAAAGAATATTACATACAAGTTTTTACATGAATGAAAATGAAAAACACTCATCTCACATAAAAAAACCCCGGCTATTCGAACACGACGATCCAATATAACATATCCAGCAACACATAACATCACATGTCATTAACGTAAGTAAGTATGCATACCCCAATTGTCGTTGACGTATAGCAACGAAACCGGCGATATGAACATACTACACTTACGGTCACAGAAAAGAAAGTGTAAAACTACAACAGTTGGAATCCGCAACCTCTTTAGACATCACATGCCTAATCAAATGAAATACTTAGACATCACATGCCTAACAGTTATAAACCCCGCATTTTAGTCTCATTATCGAAAACTCTTTTCAATATCAAGTGAAACTAAACCGCTAGATTTATAACATTCATTCAGTTATCTCATAACTGTTTGTGAATTCCAATTATTGTATCACATTCCAGATAAACAGAAAATGTTAAACTTTCCGATCGAACAGTCGAATACCCAAGTTTTCCCGATACAGCTCAACACATGAAATAAGTCTAACAACATTCAGTTCGTGCCTCAGTACCAACGGTCCAGCCGTAGAAGGGTCAAGCCAACGCCTCACATGTGGCACGCCGTACTGCCCCAAACCCGAAGGTTCAAAGGGCAGTTCAAGACGGTCACATAATCGAGTTAAGGTTTGTTGTCTTCTAGAGGGTCCATCGCGTTACTTGCACTACTTAGAACGTCGTTAAACTACGGAAAAAATCCAACACTTGGAAATTTCCCGACAGGGGAAAAATTGGGTATTTATATCCGGTCGAACTTTTTAACATATTCTAAAAATTATCCGGAAATACACAAAGACGAAATTTGATAATCCGATCGAAACATCGAAGCTCTAAAACACCCCAGAAAATTCAACTCTTGAATAAATATTAAAAATACCCATAAAACTCAGCTTCTGAAATAATGAATTACTGTGCAGAGGAGGAGGGCTTACGTCATACTTTAGCCGCGGAACCGCCGCCTAAGCTGGCTTAGGCCGCGGTTCCGCCGCTTATTACACTGTTCATTGAAAACAAATTGCACCGTAATTCTTAGAATTCCCTGCTGAATTTTTTAAGCATTTTTAATATTGAAAAATCCTAGATTTTAGAAAAAGTCCAGAGAGCACTTGGGTTTTAGGGTTTCGGGTTCGTTCGGGTTTCAAACGTCATCTAGACTTCGCCTAAGGCTCTAGCTAGGCTCTGATACCTGTGAAAGGTTCCTAGGCACACTATAGAGGTCTCATATGGCATCAACCATGCCAATTTAAAATTTTATGGGTGCCGAGAAACCCTAATACGGATCGTAGACTAGATGCTTAGGCGAAAAACGAATCTAGTTAACAACTTAACTAAAGATAAGAAGCTACAACCTTTGTAGATCCGGATATCCACTTCCTTGGCTCCACGTAGGCATCCTCTCGCTGTCCATCTCGAATCCCGGATTCAATCGTCGGCTTGATCGGAGAAATGGGCGAACTAGCTCGTCGGCTTCGTGCCGAAGATGATCTACGTCGAGGCATCACAAGTTCAAGCTCCAACTTCACAAATTTGTGAAACTTGTGAAGAAAACACCCAAGACAACTTGGCAAGAGGTAGAGGGTGAAGAAATAGGAGGTGGGTTCACTTTAGAATTGGATTTCTCACTTTAGAACTCAAGTTGCCATTGATGGCATCAAGGTTTCTTTCTTGAAGAAGAAGATCAAGAAGAAGAAGAAAGAATATGATAAGTGTTGAATTAAAATGAAAAATAATTCAATACTTATCATAAGCTAACCATAGTTGAGTGTAGAGAATAGACCATGGTTACTTGGATGGGTTAGGGTTAAGCATGAAGACAAGAATGGTTAAGAAGTCAAAGCTTCATGAAGCTTCAACTAGAAACAAATAAAGCCACCATTCTTATCTAAATCATTTCCAAATAAATAAATGAACAAATAAATAAATAAATGAATATGCAAAACCCTAATTATCAAATTAACCATGGTTTAATTCTATACACTTAACTAAATGATCAAGTATCATCAAACATGATACAAATATGTGCACAAAAGTATATCACATATACTTCTTGCACATCAAGTGAGAAAATCCATTTAAAGTGAACCAATACTAGCTAATGCAAAGTAATATATCAAATATATAATTATACATTAAATCATTAAATCAACACTTGATTTAACGATCCGGTCATATCGCATATAACCGACAAGTATCCTATATATCGGCTTATCGAATCAATCCTTGATTCGATATCTAGGTTATATCGCATATAGCCAATCGAAACATTCATCGCGAGAACGGAATACGGTATCACATATACGCATTATTCTCGGTCCTGCACATATCTCATATGCGCTCCTATTTCATTTCGCTTGAACCAGGAAACCTCTGTGTAGGACTCTAAAGACTCGTCAATACGCCGGTAGCAGATGATGATCATATCAATCATCCACAAGCCGCAAGCGGTCTGCTAAACGTAACGGCCATCCGGGTATTGAGCGATCAGAAGATCGACGAGCTAGCCCGCTCACACTCCTGTGAATCCAACCAGTAACGCTTACCGTACAGTCCGGTCTGTTCGTCTGATACGTCGCATATCAAGTCTAGGGGTGGTAAACGTCAGACCCCAATAACCGATAAGTCGTGCCGATGTGAGGCTCATAACGGGTCGAGAAACTACTGGTAACACTTACCAGCAAATCTCTGATCAGCCCTGGCCAGGGACTTCCCTGTTACGGCCAATCGAGCACAGCGCAACATCAACCCCCAATACCAGGAGAGACGAAACCCCTCCTATCGCTCATTGCCTCCATGTGACTCGGGACTGTACCCAAAGACCACCGTTTTGCACGCCCTCATGGACGTGGTAAGGTGGAGATCAAAGTACAGTGGGAATCACACAAGACTCTATGACGATCTCGGGTCTACAGACTAACCTGTACAAGGGTCACCTGAGAACTGCCATCTGACGTGAGGTATAATACCATCTGGGAGTTCTCGGCGAGTCCGTCCAGTGTACCCAGTCTCCATTGAGCACCCGTATACCATCTCTGATGTCAAACACCAATGGATATGGGATCATCCATCGCCCATCTCATGGGTCGAGAAGCGTATACGCTAGTCTACACTGGTATATCGATGCCCCGTCTCGATACACCTACGACTAGGGACCTTGAAGGATGTACTTATAGACTACCATGTCCCTACTAGTATGATCTGCATCATAGTCCAGGCAGTCAAGTACACATCCTAAGGGCTTTACCAACATGTAACCATAAGACAGTTTAAAGAGACTAGTATACATGTTAAGATAAAGAGTAACCAGATAGCATACTATCATATCGAGCAAGAAAGTCATCTCTATATATGTCCAAGCATCCAATATAATATACATCATCTGTACAATACTGGCCTCTAGGGCATACATACAACTAACAGACCACTGGACACATATCGTATCCCATAGTTTCCTTTAGAATGCCATTCCCTGAACTGACATTCCAGCTGGATACGAGCGGTTTAATTGGAATCGCATGAGTTCGGACGAACCGTTGCGACATAAAGCAATGTGATGCTCCAGTATTGAAGAGTGCTAAAGCAGGTAGGGAGGCTACTAAGATTGTACTTAAGTTGTATGGGATATATTTAGGTATAGGAAAAGAATATATTGATGTATAAGGATTGAAAAGATTTGAAATATGGGGAGTTACCAGTGATGACTTGGTCGGTGGCTTCAGCTTCTTCCACAGTCATCGTGAAAGCCTAACGCCGGGGTATATTTCTCCTTGCTGGAGGCACATTCCTCTGTCCGCTTCTCTGTCCTTGAGGCATGTTCCTCTGTGCCTGATGGAACTGATGAGGAGGCTATGCAGGAGGTCCATGAGGAGGTGGAGCAGGTAGAGCTAAGCGAGGAGCAGGAGCCTAAATAGCTGGCCGCTGCGGAAAAGTGATCGCTAGTCGGGGTGCGGGAGCTAGGGTGAGACGATGTGGGCAAGTTCCGATGGCGTGAGTGGATGCGCCACAAACTAAGCACAGGACATTCGTACGCCTGCAGTCCTTCGCCATGTGTCCATTCCTTTTTCAATAGAAGTAAAAGTCTAGACTGGGCCGGTTAAATGGTACTCCCAGTCTCCTGGGTACAAAAGGTGTCCTGGAAGAGCCTCCTCTTGCCATCTGAGTGGCAGGGCGTTTCATACCGGCCGTCTGAGGTTTGCCCTTTTCCTTCACTACTGCCTCATATCGTCGGACAGCTTTTAGCGCAAGATTATGGGTTGGGAAATCTCCTGTAGCTAGTGTAGCTTGGATCTCTGGGTCCAACTCTTGCTGAGATCTTCGAGCTCGGATCTCAGCAGTCGGAATAAGGTGTGCCGCGAACCTGTTACGGTCTTGTGTTAGCAGTGTATTATGTGATATCAAGAAATTTGAATATTGAGACATATCTTACCTGCTAAGTATGGTAAACTCAGTATCGTATTCATCCATAGATTTGTTCCACATTGAACCTTGCTATAAGTGGATGAACTATTGTTCTATGTCGAAACGGACGGTCTCGGGGAAATATTTCGTGTCAAACATATTGCGAAAAGTCCTACATTCGATCGGTTGGGTGAGTCGGCTTTCTTTAGTCTTCCACCAGACTCTGGCATTATCTGTGAGTTGCAGCTTCGCAACTCTCACCCAAGCAACCTCTGGCACTTGTGCTACTGCCAGGTCATCTTTTATAGACTGAGCCCATTCTTCTGCCTCCAGGGGGTTCTCTTTCCCAGAGAAATGCTTTGGATGCAGAGCCCGGAATTGCTTTACTCTGGGTGCTTCGGTCTCTGGGCGGTGTATGAGGATAGCAGTCTGCTGCTGCTGACCCTCCAAGAGGCTCTTTATCACCTCATGAGGATAGCAGTCTGCTCGTTGATAGGAGCTGTAACGGTAGGTGGTGGTGGTAGAGGAGGTGGTGGGGTGTTGCCGTTGACATTGGTACCCGTGTTGTTCGGTGAATCCATAACCTTTAAAGAAAAGGAAGGGTTAGGATAGATTCAAGAGATTAAAAATGTAAAGGATGTATAATTGCCGATTCTTATAATTCTTATGATATATTGCTTATGATTCCATGGAGAACTGACCCGTATGGGCCACCAACAAAACCTGTCACGCCCCGCTTTCTAGTATACGGAGAAGTAGACATGACGGGCCACAACGTATTTACTCAGAAGTAAACACGTTAAGTGTAAATAAGCAATATAAATGAATACACAACAATAAAAAGAGATGCAATAATAACAACAACTGTTATTAACATTCTTTCTTTACATTACAACTGATTTGAAAGGAAATGTACAATGATAAAAGCAATGCCTAAACGGTGGTATACAAATGAAAAGGCAAGTACAAGTAAAAAACTAGAAGTCTGGCTCCTCTGTGAATTGATCTAAGTACTCCTAGTCGGGTTCTGCCTCTTGAGAGCTGGGTCCTCCTGACGACCATTCCAAAGAGAGAAAGTGACATGAATGTCGTCAGCGAACTAGCGCTCGTTCAGTGTCCTTCATCGTGCCACTTTTAACACATTCCGTACCAGTCTACCCCTTTAAACCCTGCAATGTATATTATATACATTTTAGTTATCAGACTTGCCGAGACCATGAATATAAATTGTTCATGTAAACAGTTTCAGGATGTATCAAGTAGTCATGTAGTCAATTCAAGCCATAGCCATGGTTCGGTCAAGTCAAGTCTTGTTTGCATGTTGATCTTGTTCTGGTATTCAAGTTCAGGTTCAAGTATACATGTTGGATATATTAAATTCATGTTGAATTGGATTCAGAATGATTTGGACTCAGACTTGAGTCAGACACTTAGAACTGATTTGAATCCTGAATTAGGTTTAGGAGTTATCGATAACTGCTGCACATGGACGGCATGATTTGTGTGTTTTTCCAAGACAATTACCATTGATAACTCCGTTTTAGTTTTTCTACCTTAAATAGGCAAGCACTCACTTTCTCTGGCTCCCTGAGGCTCAAGAGAATTGATCCCGCTTAAAACTATATTTATTAAGGTCCTTAATGTAATTTTATATAACTCGAGGGGTTGTATGAAAAAATATTTTATATACTTTCAAAATAAATCTCGAGTTATTATTTATGTTCTTTACGGTTTTCATGGATGTGAATTTTAAAGTGTGAGGTATATTAGTGAATATTTACATAACTTGAATAGTTCAAGGTATTTTAGTATAATACTTTTCTTTTATTGATATTTGATGGTATTTTAGTGAAACTTGTCATTCTTTTATGTTTAGAAAAAACATGAAATTTTATTGTAACTTGAAAATATGTGGTTTGATAATATTTATATAATATTAAAATTAATTTTTATTATTAATTAGAAAATCTCGTTTTTTTTTTAAAAATCGTATTAAAATTCTTTCGAGACCGAATGCTTCGTGACAAGGTTTGCATCTCGCTCTACTAGCCCGAGAATGTGCGATAATTCGCCCCATCTAATAGCAGGTTCCCCAAAATGGGTTGTAGAGGCATAATCGCAAAGAGTTTAATAATACTATTTAAAAGAAAACCGGTTTTTTTTATAGTTCATGGTATTTTAATGATAAGTTGTTATCGTCACAAAAATAGGTTTCCAAGAGTGTCGTGCTATGTTAATATGTGTGTGTGAGGGGTATGTCATTACTCCGTGAAGTTTTCTAGAGGTAATAGTTATCAAAAGAACTAAAAGATGAATATATGAAGTTCATGGTATTTTCATGTAGAAGCTGGGTTAAAATTATATAACATGACGTTTTAATGTGAAGATTGTTTTTAATTATTATTTATCATGATTAACAAGTATGGTGTAGAAATATACATGAAGAAAATGTAAGGAAAGTGGAATTATAAGTTTTTTAAAGAAGATGTCGGGTTAACTCCACTTCTGACATATTTTATAAAAAAGACTTTTTATGTAAAAAAGAGAAGGATAGGGGTGAGACTTATGAGTGAACTAGGGTAGAGCAAGGTTGAAGAAACTATATTGATGGTTTTGGCGTCTCGGAGTCTCCGGAACTTGCGTAGATTCTCGCCGGAAGTTGACCTTGGGCTAACTCCACTTCTACTCCACTTGTACTTAGAAAAATTTGATAATTTTGATTAGAGATTTCTGAATGAGGTGGGGCTAGGGTCTTGAGTTGTATTTTTAGTATGGAATTAGAGTTTTGGAAATGAAAGAATGAATTAAAATGCATTTAAAATTGGATTAATTGGGAAATTGAATTCTCTGTTAAATTGCAGAGAAAACAAACAGTGCAGGGCTAATGGGGGTAGGCCAAAGGTTTTCTGTGCAAGACACGGGGACTTTTCCCCATGGTTCACCCGTCGGCACCGACCCCAAGCTTGATCTCGCCGGCCACGTGTAAGGAGGGGGTCATCGGATTGAAGCCACGTGTCTTACTCAGTATAAATATCATTTTACACTGTTTAATTTTCCAGACTTTTCATGTTTGTGTGTTGTGCACGTGTAAACTTTTGGGCTTCTAAAAAGTTTAAAAGAAAAATCAGGAAAAAAATAATATGTGCCTGAGGGGATTCGAACACAGGGGCTATGTCACAGCAGTGTAAGGCTTTACTAATGAGCTACAAGTGCTTTCTTGCTGTTCTTAAACAAAAATAACTTTTAAATTGTAGTCAGGCTTACAAACTCCATTCTGTATATTAACTTAAAAATTTTCGTACAGTAAAATCAGAATCGTTACAATTGTAATTGAAAGAGGAACTACACGAGAGAACAATCTTACTCGAGATGATAGTATACTATTCGGTTTATCTTTATCTGTCATGTGAATATGTTTTACTATTTATCACGTGTCACTAATACATGATATAAAGCCCTTAGGATTTTGCTTGGCTACCAGGATGATGGTGGAGATCATACTAGTGGGGCCTGGCTAGTTGATAAGCACATCCTTAAATGTTCATAGTTGTAAGAATATCGATTCTGGGTATCGGTACTCCAGTTTAGACTAGTGTGTACGTTTCCTGACCCAATTGGAGGGCGATAGATGATCCTGCCGCTATTGGTGTTTGACATTGAGTATTGTATACATGTAATCATTGGATGAGTTACACTGGACGGAATCAGCGAGAACTCCTAGTTGGTAATATACCAATGTCAGATAACAGTTCTTTGGTGACATGAGTACATGATATTCCCTAGGACCTGAGATCGCCATAGTGTCTCATATGTGTTTCTACTATACTTAGACTTCTATCTTACCATGGCTCAAAGGAGTCATGCAAACCGATTTTTGTTGGGTATAGTCCCGAAGCACGTGGAGGCAGTCAGCGGTCGAGGGGATTTGTCTCTTCCGGTATATGGAGTTGATATCGTGCTGTGCAAGACATGACTGCAACCAAAAGTCGGTGGCCACCGCGGTAGAGATAAATTGATAAGTGTTACCGGTTGAATTTCTGGTTGGTTATGAGTCCCCCGTTGCACGACTTATCGAGTTATTGGGGTTCGACAGATTCCAAACCCTAGACCCGATATGCGATATTCGTAGACGAAGAGATCGAAATGTATGGTGACTGTCACTTATAGACTTTGTAGGGTCCGGATGAGTTTGCTCGTCGACCTGCTTTTATTTTGATCATACCTGGGTAGCTGTTACGTATAGCTAGTGCCATTGACGTGCTTGTGGGTTACCCTGTCAGGAGATTGATTCGAAAGGGTTTCAGATTCAATCGAATATGATCCTATATAATTTTCTGCCAGCGTATTGATAGGTCTTTAGAGTCCTGCAACGAAAGTACTTGTCTAAGAAAAATGTTGATGTGAAGTGTGTTGGGTTGCTAGGCACCTCTATTAGGGTTTAAAATTCGGCGGAAGCGGTAATTTTAAAAATCTAGAGAGCATTAGTAAACCCAAACTAAGAATTAAACCAAACTACTAAACTTGTCACCAAACTAGTAAGGTTATAACAAAAATTTAGTGGACTCCGGTGTCATTTCTCCTTAGACTCCGGTGTCACGACCCACCCCTAAACACAGATGGTATTGTCGCTCTGGCCGAAACCGCACGGTTTTGTCCCTTTGAATGAACCCGGGGCTACTCCCCAGTAGGTCACCCATCCCAGAATTTCTCTGGCTCAAGCACGCTTAACTACGGAGTTCTCCAAACTCCGGAGTTCCGATTCATGCAAAAGTCGCCTCTATGTTATAAGAGTGGTATCATTCCATTTATAGTTTAGATCGTGCCCTCTTTCGGAATGGAATTCGATACTCCCCATTGTTCTGATGGGTCCCCATGTGCATCCGTATCGGTTAACATCCCCACCTCGATACCGGATAACATCTCACTTCTCACGGGGTAGGTGGTATTCAGCCCTAACTCCACCTGGGGTGTTACATTCCCCCCACTTAGAACAATGGTTCGTCCTCAAACCACTCGGTTTTGTCCCTTTGAATGAACCCGTGGCTACTTCCCAGTAGGTCACCCATCCCAGAATTTCTCTGGCTCAAGCACGCTTAACTACGGAGTTCTTCAAACTCCGAAGTTCCGATTCATGCAAAAGTCGCCTCTGTGTTATAAGAGTGGTATCATTCTATTTATAGTTCAGATCGTGCCCTCTTTCGGAATGGAATTCGATACTCCCCATTGTTCTGGTGGGTCCCCGTGTGCATCCGTATCGGTTACATCCCCACCTCGATACCGGATAACATTCCCCCCACTTAGAACAATGGTTCGTCCTCGAACCACATACTAACTATTGAGGGAGCGGCTCTGATACCATATTTTTCACGACCCACCCCTAAACACAGATGGTATTGTCCGCTCTGGCCGAAACCGCACGGTTTTGTCCCTTTGAATGAACCCTCGGCTACTTCCCAGTAGGTCACCCATCCCAGAATTTCTCTGGCTCAAGCACGCTTAACTACGGAGTTCTTCAAACTCCGGAGTTCCGATTCATCCAAAAGACGCCTCTGTGTTATAAGAGTGGTATCATTCCATTTATAGTTCAGATCGTGCTCTCTTTCGGAATGGAATTCGATGCTCCTCATTGTTCTGGTGGGTCCCCGTGTGCATCCGTATCGGTTACATCCCCATCTCGATACCGGATAACATCCCACTTCTCATGGGGTAGATGGTATTTAGCCCCAACTCCACCTGGGGTGTTACATCCGGCTAGTCTCCACGAAACGCGGAATAAGCTTGCTCGATGGTCTCCTCGCTGAAAATGATCCACTTTGAGATAACTCCAACACAAGCTCTAGTTTCAAATTGATCTCATCAAAATAAAGCAACCCATTAATTAAACTTGCTAAGAATGATTAGCAGGAGATATAGAATAATTAGTTCACTTAATTTTTCTCTTTTCTTTTTCCATTCCTCACTTGAAGAAAATCAAGAGAAGCATCCATGAAGGAGATGAGATGAAGAAAAAGATTGGTGGAGATAAGAGAATCAAGAAGATAAGCATGGCTAAAAACTTTTAGAACAAAACATGAATGATCATCAAAGAATCCAACTCATGAATTCTACAACCATCTTATTTTATATGACTCATTCTTACATAATTGTGTTCATATCTTCCATATAATTCTCATATACCCATCTCCAATGTATCATTATACATTATATAATATTTATATCAAATATAAATATAATTAAAGAGAAGAAAATAATTAAGTGGGTATGATATTAGTTAATATATAAATATATCAATATATAAATATACATTTAATTATTAAATCATCACTTGATTTAATAATTTGGCTATATCATATATATACCGGCTAATATCAATAAACACCAAATTAAAATATGTGTACCAAATACACGTGTTTAATCGAATTCCTGCACGTATCCCTATATGTACCCTACATCGTTTTGCATGTGCTGGGAAAGCTCTATGTGGGACTCTAAACACTCGACAATATACCGGTAGTGTTGGATATAGTGCCTTCAAGGCAATTATTGTAACTTCAGGTAGGCGATTACGATAATTGAACGAGGACCTATACAGGTAGAACAGTCTTATTTGAGATGATAATAATTTATCTGGTTTATCTTTATCATTATGTGTATACGTTTTGATAAAACCCGTAGGATTATTGCTTGACTATCAGTATTATGATGGCGATCATATACGTGGGAGCTGGGAAGTCCATAAGCACATCCTTAAATGTCCCTAGTCGAGAGAGTATCGAGACAGGGTATCGATACTCCGGAGTAGACTAGTGTATACTTTTCGAGACCCCGACGAGGGGCGGTGATTGGTTTCACAAGCCATTGGTGTTGAATCACCTGAGATAGTATACAGATGGTAACTGGAGGTGAGTACACTGGACCGACTCGTCGAGAACTTCTAGATGGTATTATACCTATCGTCAGATGGAAGTTCTCATGTAGCATGAGTATAGGTTAGTCTTTTGACTTGAGATTTTCATTTGTCTTGTATGAGTTCTTACTGTAGTTAGATTACTACCCTACCACGGCTCAAAGGAGTCGTGCAAATAGGTTTTAGTTGGGTACAGTCCCGCGCCATATGGAGGCAGTGAACAATCGTCAGGGATTCGTCTCTCTCGGTATTGGGAGTCAATGTCGCGCTGTGTTGGGCAAGCCATCACCATAAATTCTTGGCCAAGGTGGATGAGAATTACTGATGTGATGCCAGTAGTTTCTCAGTGGGTGATGAGCTTTAGACAAACACGACTTATTGAGTTAGTAGGGGTCTGACGTTATCCACCCCTAGACCCGGTATGCGATATTCTCAGACGAAGAGAACGAACTGTACGGTGATTGTCACAAACATGCTCAGTTGGGGGTAAATGAGTTTGCTCGTCGGCCTTCCTTTCGCTCAATACCAGGGTAGCCATTACGTATAGCTAGTGCCGCTGACATATTTGTGGTTAAACCCACTGCCAGCATATTGACGAGTCTTTAGAGTCCCATTCAGAGGGTTTTCCCAGTTCAAGAAAAATGATGTAGTGGACGTATAATGATACATGCAGGGTTCCGATTAGGTATGTGAGCTAACCACGCGGACTTCAATTAGGCGGATGATAATACTAGCCGGCTTAGAATTAAGCCAAATTATTAAATCAAGTTTTGATTTAATAATTTACGTATATATATATATATTTCGATATGTATATTCTATTATTAATTTCATTGTATTTTTCTATCTCTTGGGTATTCATATTTTGATACGAATACGTGCATATATTTGTGGGGACGTTTTCTTGTATTTATACAAGAATACTTCTGAAAGAAGGACAACTCATTTAAAGATTTTTCTTTTTAAGAAATTAAGAAATGAGATGGAAAAGAGAAATGGTGGAGAGTATGGGTAAATGAATTTATAATTCATTTGCAAATGCTATTCAAGCATGGTTGTAGTTTTAAAATGGAAAATTTCTTTTTACAAAAGTGTTGAAGCATGCTTGAATTTGTGAAGGAAATTATTCATTCTACCATTCTTTCTCCTCTCTCTTCCATGGCTTCTTCTTCTTATTCTTCATCTTCAACCCTCTCATGAGTTAAGAATCATGAAGATAAAGAGAAAGAAAAATCATTAGAACACTTATACACATCACTAAGCATCCTAAATTAGCATCCTAAGATCTTTAGTTACTTCATGGATGAAGTTGAAGCTTGAACTTTGTTCCTTCGAGGGACCATCTTCGGCGAAGGAAGACCGACATGCAAGCGCTATCCGGAGCTCTTGAGAGTATGCTAGAGTCCAACCCAATTGGAGCAAATGAAGTCGCTACAAAGGTTGTGATTTCTATCCTTATGTTGTTCTAGTTTTAGGTGTTTGGTTTAGAATCTTGGGTTTAAGTTTCTAGTGCCATGAAATTTTTTGTTTTCGGATTCCGCATTAGCCGTGGGTTAGTGGCGAGGACACCAAAAACTTACAAGCAGTAAGTTAGGATCATATCCATAGCCCACAAGCACGTCAGCAGTATTGGCTGCACATAACGTCTATCTAGGTATTGATCGAAAAAAGATCAACAAGCAAGCTCATCAGAACCCTGCAAAATCTATCAGTTGCATTACCGTACAGTCCGGTCTCTTCTTCTAAGAGTATTGCATATCTGTTCTAGGGTTTGGAATCTGCCAGACCCCAATAACTCAATAAGTCGTGCGATATAGGACTCATAACCAACCGGAGATACAATTGATAACACTTATCAGTTTATCTCCACTGCGATGGTCATCGACTTGTGGTTGTAGTCATGTCTTGCACAGCGTGACATCAACTCCCTATACCAGGAGAGACGAATCTTATCGATCGCTCACTGCCTCCACGTGCTTCAGGACTATATCCAACAAAAACCTGTTTACACGACTCCTTTGAGCCATGGTAGGGCAGAAGTCTAAGTATAATGGGAACACACATGAGACACTATGGTGATATTAGGTCTAAGGGACTCTCCTGTACATATATCACAAGAGAACTGCTACCTGATATTGATATATTACCAACTAGGAGTTCTCGGTGAGTCCGTCCAGTGTAACTCATCCAATGAGCACATGTATATAATTCTCGATGTCAAACACCAATAGCTGCAGAATCAGCCATCGCACTCCAACCGGGCCAGAAAACGTACACACTAATCTAAATTGGAGTACCGATGCCCAGTCTCGATACTCCTATGACTAGGTACATTTAAGGATGTGCTTATCGACTACCCATGCCCTATTAGTATGATCTCCATCATTGTCCTGGTAGTCAAGCAAAATCCTAGGGCTTTATTTCTTGTCTAAACGATACGTGATAGCGAATAAAACGCATCACATGAAAGATAAAGATAAATCAGATAATATATTATCATCTCAAGTAAGATTATTCTCTCATATATGTCCTCCTTCAATTACAATAATTATCTTGAAGGTATCTATATCCAACAATCTTCCACTTGCACTTATGGCCAATTATTGAGGTATCTCATACCCAACTTCTATACTAGCAGTTTCACAAACTGTGTTCGAGAACTAGTCTCAATGAGTGGACCCGGCATAGCGCATCTCTCCGTTTCTCCATGATTCTCAACTTCACGGAGATCAAATATCTTCCGAACTGAGCAATACCTGCCTTAGTATTTTCCTGGATAGACGATAGGAACATGTTCATAAACGAACAATTATATCCAGTGAATTTTCAGGGGGTATCCTTTGCTGATTCACAATCAGCATCCAGCGCGATGACTACCTTAGTATCCCACTTGAAATTATTTCCAATATACCGCTTCTCAAAAGAGGGCAAACTTATAACTCGAGACAGACGCTCTGTCTTCCTTGCTTTCTGTGAAGCTAGAATTAGTAACCACCTCCTTCAGGAGGCTGTCATTACTAAACACCAAGAACATTAAATGCTCTTCACTGCCATATTTCTTCAGAATTAGACTGATATTCATATCCTATATGGAGAAACACATGTGACCACCATTGCTTTACCGATTTGCAGCATAGGAACATCACTTACTATCATAAGTATGTCATCCACATACCATATGAGGATTCTGAAAACACTCCCTACTACTTTTTTTTTCAAATATCAGGTCCATCTTTCATTTTGATGAAGTCAAACACTTTGACCGTGACCTCAAAGTTGATGATCCATTTCCGCTATGCCTGCTTTAGTCTAAAAATAGACTTAAGCAACTTGCACACTTACCGCTGTTCTTACCGACTAAAATAATTCTCCGGCAGAGTCATATACACGTACATTTCTAAATCCAATTTAGAAAGGCGTTATAATCATCCACATGCCAGATATCATAGTCATGAAAAACAACAATGACAAGTTATATCTGTATGGACTTTAGTACAAATACTGAAGTAATAGTTTCATCACAATCCATAACGGGTATTTGATGAAGACTTTTTACTACAAGTCTAGCTTTATTAGGTCGGTACCTTTCCATTTGCACTGATCTCAAAATATCTACTTGCTCCCAATGGGTTTTACCCCTTCAGGAGCACCCAACAAAGTCTACACTTTGTTGCAGTGTATGGAGTCCAACTAAGATAAATCGACATCTAGCCATCAGTTGGAAGTCACCATTTCCCATAGCCTGCTGATAACTAGTAGAGTCATCATCACATGATACAAGCCTTCTTATCACCGTCAACGAGGTAGCTGTAGTACCTCTCAGGTGGTTGAGGTCACCTACCAGATCTGCGGAGTAGGCTAACCTTTGTCAGGGTCAATTGAATCTTCAGGTTCTACCGAGTCTTTAGTAACCGTTTGTGGTTCTGGAATCACTTCCAGTTCCACCGTACTCCCACTAATTTCTGTTGCAAGAAATTCCTTTTCTAAAAAGGTGGCGTGTCAAGAATAAAAAACTTTTGATCCCGAAAATGGTAGAAAGTTAATCCCTCGTCTATGCCCGGGATAACCCATAAACTGCCATTATTGAAACATGCCTTGAGTTTATCCAGATTCTGGTTTTAAGTATAAGCCGGAAAACTCAACATCTTAACAATTTTAAGATAATAACCCAATTTATATTAGATATAGAATATGAGGCATTGATTTAGGTGGAACCAGTATCAATTGATATGCATCTATTTCTAGTGTATCCCTGTATTGAAAAAGGCGGTTTAACATTATTCATCATGGAGCGCACCCACGGATGAGCAATCTGAGAGTGAATCAAATTCTCGATTATATTACTACGGAATACCTAGCATAAGTATCAACATTTTTGAACACTTCAAAATTTTTTGATACTTCCAACGTTTAGTTCTCTACTTTATTTCTATATCTTATGAACTTCTCAAAATCTTTGAACTTTGTATTTCAACAAGAATGCACGTCTAAAATCAGAGAACTCATAGTAAAACGGAATGAAGTATGAGTACCAACCCCTTATGCGTACGGACACCGGACAATATACATCATTATGTATAAGCCCTATGAGTTCACTAACTCATACTCTGTGTGTTGCAATTTAAAAATTGTATTTTGGTTAAGAATGTATATCCTGTTATTCAATACACCCTACCCAATCATCGAATGATAAAGGCAAATGTTCATAACATAATTTTTGAAAATTTATATCCCACTTTATCAAATAAAGAGACGAATATATCAGTTTTTAAAAGTTGGTGCACAATAACATATATTCAAAACCAAAAGTTTGCCGAAAGGCAAAACCAGGTGATTTCCCCAATAGCAACAATTGCTTCGATATCCGATATTGAGAATCAAATCACCTTTCCAATAACCTAATCATTCTCAGCATCTATAACAATTTACAGATGTCGGATATTAATCCGATATCTATATACCCAGAATTCAGAATTAATTGGAAAACAGTTTTTGATTACAATCACATAGAAAACAAGAAATATCAAAATGTTTCAAGGGGTGACTAGGTATTCCAAGTAACGCCACTTTCATTACCCAGGATCATAACAGTAGTTGTATTTTTCTTTCCGTTCACTTTGTCCTCTATTGTTGTCTTTCTTTTTTATTTTTTTTATACCAGACTAATGCTAGTTAGTTTTCTTCTTATCTTTCCTTTCAGCTCCAGCATCGGGATTAGAACAAGCATAACCGGTATATACTTCTTATTTAAGGAGCTCTCAAATTTGAGATAAGATGGAGAGGAGATACAAATGAATTGTATCATATACAATTCACTTTCTCTAGAACCTGCGGCCATTCTCGACTTAAACAATTTCTTCGAGCTCGTATCTAACTATACGATAGCTTTCCAAGCAATATGGATCTCTGTATCGGATATAGAGTGTCCTGGAGAAAGCAAAAGGGGAAGTGGGAGGGGTAAGGACATATGCGATTATGTCGTGAAATATGACAATCATGACATTCCAAAGCCATTGATTTTAAAATGATTCGGTTAACTTGGTTTACGAGTTTTTAGTTTAGGGTGAGTCTTAGGTCGCTGCCAGAGAGAGAGAGAGAGAGAGAAAAGAAACACTCGTCGTGCACTCTAACCTAGATTAGATTGGTATACTTATCTAATCAGGATGGCTCCCATTGTTCCGTCAAATCCTTCTTCAAACCCTAAAAGGAGAATTAGCCGAGGACATCTGAAAATCTCCCAGGAGTAACTATTACTCAGAGTGGGAATCGGGATCCAAACTATCACGAATTGGTAATCTTGGCATAGTCAACAAGTCACCCCACACCATAAATGGTATGCAATCTCATTGCAAGTTTCAACACTTGAAACTCCCGATATAGGTTAGCGGCTTATGACCTTAACATAGTCAACAAATCATAAGTCGCAAGTCCAGTTCTATCCGTCATTTCGTGATTAAATTAGATCCACCCGCATGACCCTTATTATGGTCAACAAATTCGTACGACCGTCCTAACCAATCGCATCATTATGCTAACAGGAAGACATCACTTAGCTGCTGTATACTACGCCATAACATGGTCATCAAATATAGCATGAATACTAAGTACTCTGCTTGCTGAAATGACAGAGGGTTACGGTTGGTTTTAAAAAAAACCTTTAACCTAATGAACTTGATACCATTGAAGGAATCAAGTGGTTTTGCAAATTTATAGTTACATAGACTATTGCTTAAGTGTGGATTCCCCGTGAAGAGATCAAGGCTCTTACCTCATTGAATGAGGTGCAGGATATTCCTAACTGAATATCTCTATGCAAAGCAAAAGACCACTGCTATTCAACTTGCAAATTTATAGTAATAAAATTTTGCTTAAGAGCGAACTCCTGGTGAAGGGATCAAGGCTCTTCCTTCATCGAATGAGCTGCAGGATATTCCTAACCGAATACCTTTATGCAAATCAAAAGATTCGACTATAACACCATAATATCTGATATTTGGTTCATACTATGTATTTTAGGTTTATTATCTTTGAATTAATCCGAATCAATGCAATACCATCAAATAGATAATCACATTATCTAGCATCTTCTCATACAATCACAGAAAAGTATGAAAAGAAAATAGAATGCACATATACGCTATCCGCATTCGCCATGGGGCGCCAGGTCTTCACCGTAAGGTTACTTAACATACGGCATGGCGGGGGCATATCTAGCCCAGGTGCAAAACGTATATAGCGTTTATCCATATATCCAATATATCACATATATCAATATATCATCATATAAAATATCGCAGGCAAATAATCAACATTACAGCTAAGCGATAAATATCATCACAGGCAGGTAATCACATCACAAGCAAGTAATGAATATCAGAGAATAGGAATGGTCAAATCACCTAAGAATCCCGCATTTCGTTCGAGCCACAAAAGAAACACGACATTCCCCGGTCACCTGAATAGCCCATGCGCAACAAAAAAGAAGACCCTTACGAGTGCGGCAAGCTACCAAGCAAACCAAGAAACAAGGCAACCCAATATCATCATCATGATAGGGCCACCCGACACTTTCTCGAATCTAGTGACTTGAGCACTTCTCTGTGGGTCTATCCTATACCCCTTACAAGCGCGGCAAGCAACCCGCTAATGCCAGTGTATACGAGTCACTCGGTAAGTTTCAAAGATAAGGGAGAAATAGAATAGACAGAATAAGAAGATATCTTTTAAAGTTGTATTATATTGTTGTAATGTTGTGTTAACACTATTGTTTGTAGCTTGGTATAGATGGATGCCAGTGTATACGAGAGGGGTCTCTATATGCTAGAGACCAGGGCAATCGGAATGTATAAGGAACCGTTAAGCCACGACACAACATCAACGGAATATATGTTAGATGTCTTAATCTTACTGTCTCGTGCCACTTTTAACACCTTCCGTACCAATCTACCCCTTAAACCCCGTAGTGTTTTGATTGTATTGTATGTCTTGGATGACTGACCGTAACCATGATATCAGTAAACGGATGTAACTGTATAATCATGTAAATAGAATAACTGGAGAATCATGTAAATGGATGTATATCCATGGTTCGGTTCAGTCAATATCGATTGAATGTATTGAATAGATTGAATATAGAGATTCATGTTGAATAAGAATATTGTAGATTGTAGATTGTACTTGAATTATATTCAAGTCAGATTATTAATGAGACTCAGTCTGAGTCAGACAATTAGAAAAGTAAATTGAAGTCCTGATGGTTTTGATGTTATTGGTAACCGCTGCACATGGACGGCAGGATTTGTGTCTTTTTCAAAAATGATTACCGTATTGATAACACCGTTGTTAAGTTATCTACCTTAAATAGGCAAGCACCCACTTCTCCGGCTCCCTGAGGCTCAAGAGATTGGTCTCGCTTAAACCTATGTTTACTAGGGTCTTTAGGGTAATTTATAGAACTTGAGGGGGTTTTATGTAAAAATATTTTATATACTTTTCAAAATATCCCCCAAATATTTAGTTATCGTCTTTAGAGTTATCATGAATGTAGATTTTATAATTGTGATATTTCTAATGAAAATATCCTAACTTCATAATATAAGGTATTTATTTGTAATATTGATTTGTATGGAACTCATGGTATATTAATGTAAAGTGATTCTTGTGATTTTTGAAAAGAGTTGGAATATTTATATTATTTCAAAATAGATATTTTAATGTTACATATACATATAATAATTATATACAAATAATTTTAATATATATTTTATATTTCTAAAAATCTCATTTTCATAAGATATCGTATTTTAAACCTTTCGAAACCGAATGCTCCTTGCAGAGGTCTGCATCTCGCACTACTAAACCCGAGGATGTGCGATAATCCGCACCATCCCGAACGGGTTCCCCAAATTGGGTTGTAGCGGCTCTTTGCAAAGATTTGTGTAAAATACTTAATCCTTTAGAAAATGGTTTTATTAATTCATGGTATTTATTTGTAATGGTTCATTTCCCATATTCTATGTTCCCAAAAAGTATTGTGCTATATTTCATATGAGTGTTGTGAGGAGGTAGGTCATTATCTCGTGATCTACTTAAAGGTATAGTAAGTTTGTGATATTTAAATGTCGAAAATGAAACTATATGGTATTTTAATGAAAAAGATACGGTAAAATGGAAATAGCAATTACTTTTGATATAGAACTTGTTCAATATGATTAGTTAGTGTTTAATAGTCAACATGAATTGGTTTTAGCATAATTGTATTAAAGAAAAATGAGGTTTTTGGGAGAAACCGAATCGGAAATCGGATTTGTTCTGATTCCGTCGGGTTTTGTAATTCCGTATTTTTAGAAAAAGAACAGAGAAGAGGAATGGGGACTTACTGGCTTAGAGGTTAGAAGGGAGGAAGAGGAACCGGGAGGAGGCATCAGTGCGTCGTTTCGTTGCCGGAAGCACCTAGGGTTGTCGTCGGAATTTCGCCGAAGCTTCGCCCTTTTGCTAGCTTGAATTGTACACAATTTTACTAGGGTTTTCTTGAGAGTTTTGATCATAATTTTGGAGTGAGGGGGTAGTGTTTAAGGGTTGTTTTTATAGGGTTAGGCTAGGGTTAGGGTAGATGAAAGGCTAAAATGAAAAATGTAATAAAATGTATTAAAAATGTATTAGTAGTGGAGTAATTGTGGTTTTAAAAGAGCTCTGGAAATGGTATGAAGACAAAATTTTGCAGGGGTACAGGGGAGACCAAAAGACACAATTTTTGTGTTGGGGTCGACGCCGGAATCGGCCGACTAAGCCGTGACTCGGTCGGAGGCCTGAGTCGGCCGAGTCGAGGCCGAGTTGGCCGATTTCCGGCCGAGTTAGGTGGCTGGAATCCTCCCCGACGGTTCACCTATCCTCTGGCAATGTTACATTTTTGGGTATAGTGGGGTTTTTGTGAGATATGCACGTGTAAACCCTTGGCATTCTAAAGGTTAAAAAAAATCAATATTAAAAATAATGTGGGGTATGAGATTTGAACTCTGGTGGCTTGGTTCAACAGTGCAAGGTATTACCAATGAGCTACAAGCTCCTTCTTGTAATTAAAGAGCTAAACAAATATTTAACTTGTGTTCAAGCAAAAGTACCCTTTCTTTAAATTTTGAAAAATTTGCATAAAAAGTTGTACAAGGAATTTAGGGTTGTTACAGGAACATATGTCCGAATCTTTAGAGATTATCAGTGAATGTAATGAAGTATAAAGAATTAATCCTGGCATGTGTAGACATGGGACCTACATACATCGTCGTGTATCAATCACAAGAGTTCACTAACTCTTTCTCTGTTTCCAATAAACGGAGCAATGGTCATCTTATCTTTGTAACATGACTGGAAAGCTTCACAAGATATAAATTCAAACTGATTTAAATATGCATCTTAATGTAGTTTAGCTAGTCGGGTCGCATTGATATGACCTAGTCTACAATGCCTCAAGAAGGATTCGTTCATTTCTGAACTCTTCCTCTTGTGTGTGTTCTGTACGTTGAGAACTGTGGTTTGATTTAGAATGTATATGCTTTTAGGTAACGTGCCTGAACCGATCAACTCTTGATACAGGAAATGTTCAAAATATTAATCCAACAATACAAAATTATATTCTTCTTTATATAATAAAGAGACTGATATGATGTTGTAGATCAGGTTCCGTATCTAATAACATTCGTTTAGAATCAATGTATTTGGTAATACTGGGTGATAACTGCCAACACCTTGGTTGCAACACTCGCACCGTTTCCAACTCTTGAAACTTATCACACATTTCCAGTTCTCTACCTATCTATAGCTCATGTAACAGATTACATATATGGGATCCTGATCCGGTATCTCATACCCAAGACGTAGAGGATACCGAGAAACAGTTCTCGGTAATGAACATACCCTAAGAAGATACATCAGCATGCACTTTCTTCGTTTGGGGAGCACGGGAATCCTGGTATTCCCCTATTTCCTGCTCGGTTTTAAAACAATTATAAGTTGGAGCGGGACCAACGTTCTCCCGCTCAGTATAACAAGCGGGTTCGCTCAATACATCCATGTTATTATCTTGATTAAGGCGTGGCATGGTCGTTACCTGGAGAGAGAGAGAAGAAAACACTCCGCGTATGCTTTTGCAAGATTAGATTGGTTGTTATTTTATCTAATCAGGATGGCTCCCACTGTTTTAGTCAAATCTTCTTTCAAACCCTAAAAGATAAGACTAGCCGGGATTAATTACACCCTACAAGTTCGCCAATCTTTCGGCCAGGCCAGTGTCGGTATTTTGAGGGAGGTTTCCCGTGCTTTCGCACGGACCTAATTAAAATAAATCTCGTTTTCCCAGAGGCGTAATCCCGTTAACACCTTTCTAGATACCTACTTGATCGGCTAATTGTAATGTGTAAAAACTCTCCTAGGAGTAACTCTTACTCGCAGTGGGTATCGGGATCCAACTATCTCATAGAAGGTATGCAATCTCATTGCAAATTTCAAAACTTGAAATTCCCGATAATATTTTGCCCTTGGCGTCCTATGACCTTGACAGAGGTCAACAAACCATAGAATGCTACTCAAGTTCTACCCGTATATTTCATGATTGAATTAAACTCACCCGCACGACCCTTGACGGAGGTCAACAAGGCCGTACGACTACCCTAATCCAATCGCATCTCATGCTTTAGCAGATAAACGCTAGTTAGCTACCGCACACTACGCCTTGACAGAGGTCAACAAACGTAGCACGAATACTAAGTAGCACTTATCTGAAATGACGGAGGGCTACGACAGGTTTTTAAAAAAACCCTTTGCGTAATGAACTTGATATCATTGTAGAATCGAGTGATTTTGAAAAGGAGTGTTTTTAAAGTTTTTACTAGTTTTGCTAAAGAGGTCACTCTCGGTGAAGAGATCTCGGCTCTTTCCTTATCGAATAAGGTGCAGGATATTTCACAAATACCACTATGCAAAGCCTAAACTATAGAAGCAATCAAAAGACTAACCGTGTGGGTTGTAGCATTTGCTAGTTTCGCTAAAGAGGTCACTCCCGGTGAAGGGATCTCGGCTTTTTCCTTATCGAATAAGGTGCTGGATATTCTACAAGGAATACTGCTATGCAAAGCAAGAACTAGAGCTACCAGTTTTTAAAATAAGTTTCTACAACATCTTTTAGGTTTCTTTTATTTCATTAATCACATTAATGAATGTCCCATCATTTAAGTTACATAAGCATCACAGATAAATACAACGTACGCTTATGCCATCCGTATTCGCCTCGATATCCCGTCATGCATCGTTAGGTTAGGTAACTAACGGCAGAGCGGGGCAGGGCTAGCGCAGGTGTAAAATATAAGCAACGTCTATATAATATATCACATATACTATATACAATATCTATCTTAACATATAAAGTGATCACATCAGAGAATATCGCAGCAGAAAAATCAACATATGAAATATTGGATATACTGGGATTTCTGTGTTTTAGATTAAGCCTGTATAAAACACGGATTTCACGGCCAATGATGAATTGCCAAACCCACATCCCTAGACCCCTACGAGAGCAGCAAGAAACCCTACCAATTCTAGAGTTAGGAGACTCAGTCTCGACTCCTTAAGATGGTCTCCCACTGGACCCTAGAATCCGTTTTCTTATTCTCCCCGCCTTGGGTATATCCTAATGCGGAAAAGTAAATAATATATATCAATGGTGACATCATCCTCAACCCGGAAGTGCCCCAATAAAAGAATATTACATACATTGAATTTTACATGAATGAAAATGAAAAACTCTCATCTCACATAAAACCCTCGGCTATTCAAACACGACGATCTAATATAACATATCCCAGCAACACATAACATCACATGTCATCAACGTAAGTAAATATGCGTATCCCAATTGTCATTGACATAGAGCAATGAAACCAGCGATACACCACATATTACACTTACGATCGCAGAAAGAAAGTGGAAAACCACAACAGTTAGAATCCACAACTACCTTAGACATCATAAACCCAACGTATCACATATTTTGGATTTCATTCCTAACTAAATGAATTCTTTAGACATCGCATGCCTAACAATTATAAACCCCCCATTTTAGTCTCAATTTCGAAAACACTTTTCAATATCAAGTTGGGTAATTCAACAAGATTCCCAACATCCTGATCGAATGCTCGTCGGAAACTTTAGCAGATAGCCGCACCCCCCGATACCGTCGACGAAGTGCACTAAGGAGGAACACCGCAGTCGCGAGCACCCAAATGGATGATTTTGGCAATGGGGTTCTCCTACAGTCACTTGGTCGGGGCTATGGGGAATGACTATCTAATAAGGTTATCCGGCGAGTATCCGCGTACGCTACGTGATTGCGACAAACTTTTGATCACATCAAAATCCCGTGGCAACCGATCAAATGAGACTAAATTGCTAGATTTATAAAATTCAAATTAGTGTGCATTCCAAGTATTGTATCCCATCACATGATACCCGGACGACGTTAAACTTTTCGATCGAATCATCAAAGTCCCTCAATTCTCCGAGAGCTCAACACTTGAGCACAGTTTAATAATACCTAAAACATGCTACAGTACCTATGCACCAGCCGTACAAAGGTAGAACCAAGCCTCATTAATGGCACCGCGGAACTGCCACAAACCCTAAGGTTCGAAAGCGGTTCCATGGTCATTATGTCGAGTTAGGGATTCATTCTTCTAGAGGGTTCACAGAATTACTTGTATGTTTTTCCGTATACATTAAACTTGGAAAAATAGGTTTTTGACATTCGTTCGAACTTTTTAACTTCTCATAGACAACATGCGAATACCCGAAACAATGTTAAAACTACGAATACGAAACACTCCGAATTGCTTATAGTGTAAGATTACATCACATGCAAAATTAGCAAAAACAAACAACACCTGAAACACCAAAACCCAGAGACTGGAACACAGACAAAAATTGAAGCCCAGAACTGCCTATCCAACCGAGCAGGCCGGATTTTAGCCTCATGTGGCCGGCCAAAGTTTGCCAAAATTGCATCAATTTTCGTCTGTGTTCATGTTATATCTTATATAACATTCTGCAGTTGTTTAAAAAAAAAATTGAATTTTTTTAAAAATCGACAGAAACTACATTTTCGTATTTCAAGTTTCAGAGTCGTTTCTGTTTCGTAATCTATCAAATATCGTCTAATTTTCTAGCATGGCTATGATACAACTGCAGGGTTCTCTAGCACGGTAGCAAGGTTTTGGGAGGCATCGTATAATTTTCTACCATGGCTCTGATACCACTGCAGGGTTTTCTAGCACGGCAGCAAGGTTTTGGAAGGTATCGTCCATACCAATTTCAAATATTTGCCGTTCTAGCTAACCCTAACCCTAGAATCGTTATACTAGAAAATCCGATGATCGAATGCAAACAACTTTGCAACTAAAGTGAACAAGGAATACAACCTTTGTAGATCAGTACTTCACTTCAATAGCTTCGTGTAGTAGTCCCTTCGCTACGATCATAAACTCCCGGACTCTAGAGAGGCTCTCATGAAGAAATGAACACGCTTGCATCGAAGTCTTCGAAGCCAAAGATGATCTACGTCGAGGATACACTAACCCAAGCTACCCCTTCACTAATTGTGAAATTAGTGAAGCAAACACCTTATACTAAATGGCAAGTAGTAGAGAATGATGAAGTAGGAATTTTACTCACTTTAGAAACAACTTTCTCACAATATTTTCTCACTTAAGAAAAAGCTAGCAAGATTTTCTCAATGAAGAAGAAGATGAATAATGAGTAAGAGAGAATGAACTCATGAGGTGAGAAAATAAACCATGGTGAGTATATGATATACACTAACCCTTGTAGAGAGTTAACCATGGCTAGCTATGATGGTTGGGTTTATAAATATCTTAAGTAAAACAAAACATGTCGACTTAGTCAAAGAACAAGCAAGCTTCTCCAAGCTTCTTGCCATGACAAAATCCAACAATTTTGAATTACTTAATTAATTAAAAACCCTAGATTATAGAAAGCATGGTGTAAGTCATACACACACCCATGAAGTATGTATCATCAAGCATGACATAAAATCTTGTACACTAATATATATCACATATTACTAAGTGCACAAAACAAGTGAGAAAAGAAATCTTAAGTGAATGAGTATTAGTTAATGGAACTTAATATATCAAATATATAATTATACATTAAATTATTAAATCAATACTTGATTTAATAATCCGGCTATATCACATATAACCGACTAATATCATGTGTATCAACTTATCAAATCAACACTTGATTCGATAATCCGGCTATATCACATATAACCGACCGATGTCACAAATCGGGAGAATAGAATATGGTATCATATATCGTATTAATCTCGGTCCCGCACATATAACATATGTGCTTCTACTCCGTTTCTTTTGAGCCAGGAAACCTCTGTGTAGGACTCTAAACACTCATCAATACGCCGGCAGAAGGTGATGATCATATCATACACCCACAAGCCGCAAGCGGTCTGCTAAACGTAACGGCCATCCGAGTATTGAGCGATCAGAAGATCAACAAGCAAGCCTGCTCATACTCCTGCGAATCAATCAGTAACACAACCGTACAGTCCGGTCTCTTCGTCTGATATGTTGCATATCTCGTTTAGGGGTGGTTAACGTCAGACCTCAGTAACTCGATAAGTCGTGCCGATATGAGGCTCATAACGGGTCGAGAAAATACTGATAACACTTACCAGTATATCTCTGAATCAGTGCTGGCCAGGGACTTCCTGTTATAGCCAATCGAGCACAGCGCAACATCAATCCCCAATACCGGGAGAGACGAAACCCCTCCTATCGCTCATTGCCTCCATGTGACTCGGGACTGTACCCAAAAGACACCGTTTTGCACGTTCTCTTGAACGTGGTAAGGTGGAAATCAAAGCACAGTGGGAATCACACAAGATTCTATGACGATCTTGGGTCTACAGACTAACCTGTACCAGTGTCACTAGAGAACCGCCATCTGACGTGAGGTATAATACCATCTGGGAGTTCTCGGCGAGTCCGTCCAGTGTACCCAGTTTCCACTGAGCACCCGTATACTATTTCCGATGTCAAACACCAATGGATATGAGATCATCCATCGCCCATCTACATGGGTCGAGAAGTTATACGCTAGTCTACTCTGGTATATCAATGCCCTGTCTCAATACACCTACGACTAGGGACATTTGAAGAATGTACTTACCGACTACTCTGTCCCCACTAGTATGATCTGCATTATAATCCTGGTAGTCAAGTACTCATCCTAAGGGCTTTACCAACATGTAATAGAGAGACAATAAGTGTACATGTTAAGATAAAGAGCAACCAGATAGCATACTATCATGTCGAGCAAGAAAGTCCTCCCTATATATGTCCAAGCATCCACTATAATATACATCATATGTACAGTAATGGCCTCTAGGGCATACATATAACTAATATAAAGTAGGATTGATCCATAGCCAACTAAGACGAAAAATTATAAACTATCATTATAACGAGACATGTGCTGTGGTTTCCAGCCATATAGTTGAATGGGCAGAAGCCATCACTAGTGAGTCCGAGCCTGACATTGCGAGGATCACTATTGAAAATTTCGTGCCTCCTACAGAAATCTTTCCATGCCGGTGAATCTCTTGGATGACTCATTTTTCCATTTTCAGTTGGAGCAGTACGGTGACGACAAATCATTGCCTCGGCTGTTTTCTTGCACCTGAATAGCCTCTGCAGCTTCTGTGTTATGAGAAAGTATCGTGCTATCTTGACAGGTATATCGGGCTTCTTATCAGATTCTTTCGGCTTATACCTGGCATCTCCGCATGTTGGACACTCTTCTAAATCTGAATTCTCTGTCTGGTACAATACGCAATTTTTAGGACATGCATGAATCTTCTCACACTTCAGACCCAAATCAGACATTATCTTCTGGGCTTCGTACCAGCTGTCGTACATGTTATTTCCCGAGAGCATAGAATCTTTCAGGAATTTCAGAAGTATCGTGAATAACTTGTTGCTCCATCCATTTAGGCACATAATCTGTAAAAGTTGGACGAACCATGATAGGGTGGAATACTTTGCATTCTTATAAATTGGTCTTCTAGCATCATTTTTGAACTTTTCATACTTATCCGCACGCGGTCCTTGACCGGAAGGAATTTCATCTTCAGTAGGAATATTATCACGTAGGGCAACTTCTACCATATCCTTCATTTCTTCTCCCGGAAAGAAGTTATCGTCTTCTTCTTCGGCCGCATTACCGTCTTCTTCTTGTCCTTCCCCGTGATATAGCCAAATTGTATAAAATCTAGTAAAACCATGTTTAACGATGTGAAGCTCTACGATTTCTACTTTTCTTCCAGAACTTATTCCCATATCTATCGTACGGGCAGAGAATCTTTTCTAACACGATCTTTTTATGTGTGCGAGCAAATTCAATGAAAGCAGCAACTCCTGCTACAAACTTAGATTGCATGCGTTGTTGCCAATCCACGTACATCCAGTCTTTAATTCTGATGTACTCATGGGTCATGTTAGACTGTATAACATATAAATTATAGGTTATTGTGACTATACTGAGAAATCTAAGAATGGGATAGTTACTGATAAAGAAGAAAATCCGTAGAGACAAGTTTGTCATTGAAAAGAATAAATTATCGATAAACAAAGTTAGATTTGAAGATACCCAAGTATGAGTTGTATTCTGTGTATGTGTGTTTCAATTTATAATTTCGCTTAAGTGTAAGGTTGTTAATGTGTGTGTGCTTTGTGTGTGTGTTTGTTGTGTATTCGTGTTGTATGTGTGTGTTTCGGCTGTCGGGGGTAAGGCTTCTATACCATTAAGAATGTATAGAGCAGACACCTATTCGCTTGTGCTTTCATCCGTTTCGAGTAAATTTCGGCAGCACCCACCATCTGTTCTCCGAGTACACTGTAATAGAATAGATAATCATTTCAATACTGTGAAATAACGTTGAAATGAACATCTAATCTATCTTTATATACGGAGAACCAGCGGAAAAGTACCGACGAAATAACTCGAAACGAATGAAAATACAAGTGAATGCAGGTGTTTGATTTATACATTCCTAACTTGTCCACAGTGAAAAATCTATCGGTTATCATACGATTGAATCTTCTCATTACATAAACTACACGACGGTTGTTAGTACCGAACTATACCGTACGATATTTAACAACTTTCATATAGTTCTATATCACGACGAACATCGAACGTTTGTTAACCGATAGACGGGGACTAAGTCGCGCTTTGATTTTTACACACATATGAGTATCAATGAGAATATGAAAGATTCATATTATCATCGAGTGTCATATATTGGTTTTAACTTGAACATTTAACTTGAATAGATTTTACGTTTACATTTCATTTTTAAGGGTTCGAAGTTTTTAGTTTAGGATAAATTTTTCTTACGTTTACGGTAAAATTGTACGTTTACATTATTATCGAGTATCCTACTAAAAGAACCAGTGCACCCTAAACCCTAACCCTGATTAACCCAAATTAACCTAATTAATCCAAATTAAACCTAATCATCAGCCTAACTCAAATTATCCCTAATTAACCCAAAATTAACCCATTTAATCCAAATTAACCTAATTAACCCAAATTAACCCTAATCATCACCCTAAATCAAATTATCCCTAATTAACTCAAAATTAAGCTAATTAAATTAAATTAAGCCTAATCAACACCCTAACACAAATACACTCTATTTTACCTAATTAACCAAAATTAACCATAGCCTAAACCCTAACCTAAATTAACCTAACCCTAATTATCACCCAAACCCCAACCCAAATTAACCCTAACCCAAACCAAAATTAACCCTAATTAATCTAATTAACCCTAATCTTAATCATCACCAATCCTAACCAACCTTACCTAATTAACCCTAACCCTATTTAACCAACCCTAACCCTAAATATCAATCGAACCCTAACCCTACCTTACCTAATTAACCCTAACTCTAACCCTAATTAACCCTAAAATCAACCGACTCTAGCTATAACTCTAACCCTAAAATCAACCGAACCCTAACCCTAACCCTAACCCTACCTAATTAACCCTAATCCTAACCCTAAAATCAACAATAACACAAAAAAGTATAATTATAAGTTCAAAATGGAAATTTACTCATCTCGGTAGTAGTTTTGCTGGCGGCAAAGCGCTCGACGAGATGGAAGAGGCCGGGGATGGAGCTTAACGAGACTGTGGTTGCGGCAAAGAGGTCGATGAGCGTGTGGTGACGAGACCGTGGTGCCAACGACGATGAGAGTGTGGTGGCGCCGGCGGAAAATGTTGGGGATGAGAGTGTGGTGACGAGAGAGTGGAGGAGACGGATGATCGATCGCGCGGGATAGTTGGTGGGAAAATTTGGGGGCGGTGAGAAATTACTGAGATTTATTTTTTTTATAAATAACCCTTTGTTGTTCTTACGGATTAATCCGTAGAGCTTTTTTTTGCGGTTCCGTAGGACCAAATATAAGATTATATTTTAATATTTTTAAATTTATTTATACCCCAACGGTGGACACCGTAGGGGCAAATATATGGCCTTACGGATTAATCCATAGGGACAATAAAAATTTGTCTTTACGAATTCTTATATCCGTAGGGGCAACCCTTTGTTGTAGTAGTGTATATATTTATAGGCCTTAGTTTGCTTGTAGATAAGGTTTAAAGATTAGTTTCAAACTTCACTTAACCCAAGCAAAACCTACCCTTCCCACATGCAGCCGCATACACATTTGGCTTCTTTGCACGTTAGTTTGGCCACACCTAGACATATAGGCTAGGATTGGAGAAGAGATATATGCATGCATCTCATCCGGTGGCAGCACTTAATTGCTCATTAGCCTCATGGGCCATGAAGTTTGCATCAAAAAATTAACAAGCACGACAACAAGAAACTAGCAATTAGCCTTAGCAAATCCTACACCAAACATAGATAAGCAACCGTATCGAAATCTTTAAATTTATTATATTTTAATAACACCTCAAGAAAAGTTAGAACTCCAAGTGCAGCACCAAAAACTTTCAGCTGAAGCTTCAAAATCAAACTGCCACAAACCAAGAAATTATATAACAGAAGAAAAAGCCTATTATATTTCTATTAGGTAATGATGGAGATCATAAATGCTAGATCGATAACTTAATTTGTCCGATAACAAAGAAATTTGTGTTCTTCAAAAGACATTGTATATAATCTGTCTTATGACATCCAAAGCAAGAGTACGTTTGAAAGTCTGTATTTTGATTGCTTTTTGAAACGGAAATACTTGACTCCGCAGAATAATTGCTAGAGCTCAAAGTGATCATGGTGCATTTTTCTCAAAAGACGTAGTTGCCACACCCTTCTGAGATTCATCTGTCCTATGACACCCTATCCGAATAAATAATAGAAGCAATGAACATTTATTTGGCACTTCTGTTGCAAGAAATATGTATTATGATGCTTGAAATTTGGCAACACAAAAAGTTCATAGGCTCTATGATTGTGTAGTCTACATCCAAGCTCCTTAATCACAGAGACAAACTAGATGATATATTAGTCAAATAGGTGACTTAATAGGTTGAAATTTGAAAAACGAACAAGATTGTTGTTTGTAGTTGTAGCATCAAGAGTTCATAGGCTCTTTTATAAAGACTGAGATTGAGTGCATAGCGCGTGCCACCAAATCTCCGAGGATTTTTGGCTGACCCAGCTATTTAATTGCGAATGGTCACTGGTCTGAATACGATACTGTATGTTTCTGTAAATTTCATGTGAATTCAAGAATCACAAGCTTCACTTTGCAAAGAGAAATTATTATGTGCGCCGGATGCATATCTGATCAGGAGAGAAAAAAAAAGGGAGCTTTTTGGGGCATCTTTGGGCAATTCGGAGGCATCGACAATACTATTTTTTTCCCTTTTCATGTCCGGGCATATATGAACAACAGGCGTCATACATGATAGAACTTTGTTTGTTTTTTTAACAGGTCCGAGCCTTGCCCAATCACACACCACACACGCACACAACAGATATGCACCACTACAAATATGCCCAACAGTAACGGAGTATTGGTAGCGGTTCCAACCACTACCAATTACTCGTAACGGTTGTCGTAGTACTGGTAGCGATTGAAACCGCTACCAATGCTAGTATAGGACGGTCCGCACAAGTCTGTAAAACACCAATTTTCCCGCAATTTTCCCCGAGTCCTCTTCTATTTCCTTCATCTGAAATTTTGGAGCCAAAATCGCGCAAGCCCCCGCCATCTCTCCTTGCCTCCGTGGCCCTAGCTCGAGTCCTCGCCGTCTCTCCTCGCCTCCATGGCCGTCGTTATGCCATTGTGGCCGCTGCCTCTCCTCCGTGCCCTAGCTCGAGCCCCGTCTTCATGCCCTAGCTTGAGCCCCGTCTTCGCCCAAGACTTGATCTCGCAGCCGTTTGAGTGCTCGCCAGCCGAAACAGTGATCGATTTGGCCCAAGATTGCGAGTTCCCATCCAATTTTACTTTTTTATATGGATTATCTTGAAATTTCTATGTGAAATTTTATTTCCCTCTTTTTGATGATGATTTTCTCTATCGAACTCTTGAAATTTGGATTTGATAAGATTAGGGTTTTTTCAGTTTTCGAAATTAATTAGTAGGTTTAGTACTGTTAGTGTTAGGGTTAGAGTTAGGGTTAGTTCTGTTAGGGTTACGATTACGGTTAAAAATTGATTAGGGTTAATGGTTAGTGTTAGAGTTATGGTTAGTATTATTGTTAGGGTTAGGGTTAATGGTTAGGGTTAGTGCTAGGGTTAGGCTTAGGGTGTTTTAGTATAAATTTTAATGATAGTTTAGTGGAAAAAACAACAATAGTTAAGGATATTTTAGTGAAATTTATAGTAATTTAGTTAATTTAAGAAAATGAATTATTTAGTTAAAAATTTTAAGGCAGTTTGGTAAAAAACCAACAATAGTTACGGTTATTTTAGTGTAATTGAAAGTATGTCTTAGCATCTCTAGTAGAGTTCTATGAATATAAAATATACAATTTTAAAAAATCTAGAGGGCTAAATATACTAAATAAGAATCGAACTAGAAAATAATAATTTCAAAGTTAGAAAACAAGTTTCTAAGCTATGTGAGGAGAGTTTACAACCTTTGTAATCTAGTCCTTCACTTCAAAAGTTCCAAGTATTAGTCCTAGAACTTTTCTTTGACTCCACTCGAAGGTTGGAACGAACCTGCTCGAAGTTTTCGTCGTCGAAGATGGTCCACCTTGAGGCAACTCATACTCAAGCTCACGCTTCACTGATCAAGGTATTAGTGAAGAGAACAATTTATACTAATTTGCTAGAGTAATGTAGGTCGATGAAGTAGGAATTTTGCCCACAAAAAATCTTTCTTTCTTTTTCTTTTTCTTTTTCTCATCCTAGAAAAAATCTAGAAAGGAGATGAAGAAGATGAACTAGAAAGTGAGTGTGAACCATTAGATAAGTTAAGATAAAGAATATGATAAATATCTATGAATAAAACAAAGTAAGAAGATGGGTCATGGCTTTTCCACGCTTGTCCAAGCACCCAAGAATAATGACTCATTCTCCTTTGTTTTAATTCATAAAACTTTGTCATTATCTTTATCCTAATATGATTCTCACACATCCTAGTTCTATGTATTATCAACTATGATACAATATGCATGCACGCGCGCGCGCACATACATATTGTTAGTTGTATGTATGCCCTAGAGACCAGTATTGTACAGATGATGCATATTATATTGGATGCTTGGGCATATATAGAGATGACTTTCTTGCTCGATATGATAGTATGCTATCTGGTTGCTCTTTATCTTAACATGTATACTTGTCTCTTTATACTGTCTTAGAGTTACATGTTGGTAAAGCCCTTAGGATGTGTACTTGACTACCTGGACTATGATGCAGATCATACTAGTGGGGACATGGTAGTCCATAAGCACATCTTTCAAGGTCCCTAGTCGTCGGTGTATCGAGACGGGGCATCGATACACCAGTGTAGACTAGCGTATACGCTTCCCGACCCATGAGATGGGCGATGGATGATCCCATATCCATTGGTGTTTGACATCAGAGATGGTATGCGGGTGCTCAGTGGAGACTGGATACACTGGACGGACTCGCCGAGAACTCCCAGTTGGTATTATACCTCACGTCAGATGGCAGTTCTCTGGTGACACTTGTACAAGTTAGTCTGTAGACCCGAGATCGTCATAGAGTCTTGTGTGATTCCCACTGTACTTTGATTTCCATCTTACCACGTCCATGAGGGCGTGCAAAACGGTGGTTTTTGGGTACAGTCCAAAGTCACATGGAGGCAATGAGCGATAGGAGGGGTTTCGTCTCTCCCGGTATTGGGGGTTGATGTTGCGCTGTGCTCGATTGGCCGTAACAGGGAAGTCCCTGGCCAGGGCCGATTCAGAGATTTGCTGGTAAGAGTTTCTCGACCTGTTATGAGCCTCACATCGGCACGACTTATCAGTTATTGGGGTCTGACGTTTACCACCCCTAGACTTGATATGCGACATATCAGACGAGGAGACCGGACTGTACGGGAAGTGTTGCCGATTGGCTCGACGGGAGTTGTAGCAGGTTCGCTTGTTTTCTTCTGATCGCTCAATACCCGGGTGGCCGTTACGTTTAGCTGACCGCTTGCGGCTTGGGGGTGCTTGATATGATCATCACCCACTGCCGGCGTATTGACGAGTCTTAGAGTCCCACAAAGGAGTTACCTAGTCCAGGCGAAATGTTGTGGTGCGCGTATGCGATGTGCGCATGGACCCGATTAAAATGCGCGTATAGGATACCGTATATTGATCGGGCGGCTTGCTTTTGGTGGGGTCATATGTGATATGATCGGATTGATAAATCAAGTGTTGATTTATCATTTAACCATTAGTTTTCTCACTTGAAATCCTTTCTTGTACATGATGGATGTATGCATGCATGTATGCATGCATGTATGCTTTCTTTCTTTTAGTTTCATGCACATATGGATGTGCATACACACATACATACATACATCATCCTTCATGGTTGATTACACATGAAAATGGTGGCAATATAAGACTCACACCATGGTTGGATTTATATATGAATTATTATTGCATTTGATTTAAAATAAAAGAAAAGAAAAGGATAATTCATGGATGCTTTCTACACTCTTCTTGACCTAACCATTCTCACTCACCATTTGACCATGGATTACTTTTCCTTTTGTGTTTTTAACTCAAATTCAATAATATCTTAACCATGGTTTGATATGAGAAGTGGAAAATATATATTGATATATTTTCTATTTTTCTTTTATGGTTAAACTTATCTTCTTCTCAAAAATCCATCATCTTCTTCCTACTTCCTCTCTTACTCTCTAGAATTTTCAAGTGAGCAAAATACTCAAGAAGAAAGGATTTTGAAGTAAGAAAGAGAACCACAACACCATTCTACACAAGTTTAGCCCACTTGTTTAGAGTGTTAGCTTCTTTTCAATCTCTTGATAAAGTGAAGTTGCTAGCTTGGACAAAGCGGACTCCGGGTGGATCATCGTTGACCTAGAGGAGTTCAAGCGGACCCGTTTCCAAACCCCAAGTAGCCGAGGAGTCTAGCGTAGAGAGCTACAATGGTTGTACTCTCAAAACCCTAGCTTTTCTTGCATATGTTGATGTGCAAAAATTTAAAACCCTAATTTTCTAGGAACGATTTAATGATCGTTAACTTAGCACCCTAAAAATTCCATCTTTGGTACATGTGATGCTTCCAATCCCTTCATGAGGTGCTAGGCTAACCCAACACATATAAAGAGAAGAAAATCTTAAGTGAGCTTAATATTAGTTTTTATATATATATATATATATATATATATATATATAAAATTATTAAATTAACACTTGATTCAATAATCCGGTTATATCATATCTATAATCCGGCTAATATCAAATATATAAATATATACATATAAATCAAATTATTGAATCAACACTTGATTCAATAATCCGGCTATATCATATATAACCTGGCTGATATTAAAAATGCTATATTAGAATACGGTATCATATACTCGTATTTAATCAAGCTCCCGCACATATCTCAACGAAGAGATATTCGCTTTTCATTACAACCTGACACTTAACCAACATCCGTTTCAACCGGTAGGATTCTCTATCATTCCCCTTAACCCTAGTCACATTCTTTGAATATATTCATCTTGATAAATCTTGCTTGTTCACAATTTTAACACGACTTTTATACTTTGTTACATATTGTATTTAAGTAACGTTAAACAAGCCCGAAGGATGTTTTACTCTAAACTTGTAACTCATGCTAGAACCTTACACCTGTTAGGGTTGGGATAATGATCTATCCCAACCATTTTTCAATGTTAGACTCATGAACCCTCTCACGTTGTTATGTTGCCCATTTTTAATATAATAAAACACTAGATATAAGTTGAAGTGCTGCTCAAATTGAAAACAACTCTTTTCACTAAAATACCTTTATATTCCTAATGTGGTGTTTACATCAAAATACCCTTTAAGTTCCCAAAAACCAATTTTCACTTAAATACCCCAAAATTAGAACTTCACTAAAACTTCTCGAACTCTTAAAATCGTATTTCTTTTAAAATAGAACCCCGACTCCTAAAGTCGTATTTCTTTTAAAATAAAATCCCGACTTCTAAAGTCATATTTTTAAAATACCGTGTCGAGTTTCTAATGTCTTGTTTTTAAATGATACTTCGACTTTCGGGAATCACATTTTACATAAATACCCTAAACTATTTTTTCACTAAAACATCCTAAACTATTTTTTTACACTAAAATACCCTAAATTATATGGTTTCCCTAAAATACCCTAAATTATATTATTTTACTAAAAATATTCTAAACTACTTTGTTACACCAAAATACCCCAAGTTTACCAAAACCCGTATTTTTAAATAAATACCTTAGACCTATACAAATCCCCTTTTCAAATAAATAACTCAACTTTATCCAAAGTCATATTTTTAAATAACTAACCTGATTTATCTAAAGTCGTATTTTCACTAATATACCATGAACTTTCCTAAATGTATTATTTTACTAAAATACCATGAACTATTATGGTAATCTGGTCACATGAGTATATCTTATACTTAACCTAACACATGGAACTCCACATGACATGTTAAATTTGTACAGTTAGGATTAGACGTGATCAACTAGGCATGGGGGTTCATATAGATTTTGTCTTTACGGATGACCTATATATTCCATCTTTACAGATGACCTGAATATGGAAAGAAAAGATTCTGTTTATACAGATGACCTGATGGGAACCTTTTTTTGTGACACCGCCTAGTAGTGTCGCATGCTAACAACGACCTGTACTCCTATACCACTGAACAAGACCGGACATGATAGTTTGGATAAGCGATGATGTATTAAGAGTCTCGGATTCCCCTTTGGTTAACCATGGTTTAGGGAGGGAAATGGTAGGCTATCCACTCCTGGTTGCTATTGTTCCGTGGTTCTAACGGAATAATCGCAAGAACCCGATATCCTTATCTACCGAACTGAGACATGCACGACACTAAGTAGATACCTGATTTTCTTACCACCACACACATATGACATCATGCATCACACACATTGTAATACCCAGTTCCTTTATAAATATTTTCCATGTTTATAAATAAATGTTTCCCGTTTTTTTATTTTTTAATATTTTCTATAAATAATTTCCTATATTTTTCTAATTCTTAAAATCTAAACCCAAACCCTAACCCTTTTTCTTAGCCTAGCCCGGCCCATAACCCATACCCTAAACTACCCTACCCGACCCGACACGACCCTACCCGACTCGACACGAACCCTCCCCCCACATTCTTCTTTTTCTTCTTCTCCTTCTCCATCTCTTTTCCCGTCTTTTTCGCACTGAGCTCCCCACGACCCGCTCCCGTTAACAGCCACGACCTCGACCTCGACCCAACGGCCATCCCCGAGATCCCCTCCCACAAAGCCTCACTTGCTCCCCTCTCTCGCCCCTCGCTGGCGTATCCGCGAGACCCGTTCCCCCACGACTCGCTCAAGCCCACGACCCCCCTTCTCCTTCGCCAACTGCCCGCGACACCCGCTCCCCTCGACGTCGCCCACTTCCCCGAGATCCCCTCAACTCCCTCCGCGATCCCCTCGCTTGCCTCTCCTCCCTCTCAACAACTGACCCTCTCTCTCTTCACCTCGTTCTATCTCGTTCTCTACCTCTCTATCTCTTCACTCTCGAAGACCCCGAACTCTACCTCCTCTCGTCGTCGACCCAGCACCACCGATGATCTCGCCTTCACCACCGCACCCCCATCACCTTCATCTTCTTCTTCACCAAACCCGAGCCCTCAATCCTCCACGAGCACCTACCACCACCATCACCTTCGCTCGCCTCTACCCCTCTTTCTCCCGCGGACGAGCTCCTCCATCAATCTCATCGCCATTGACACCTCTCTCTTCCTCTATCACCCGAGAGCCTAACCCCGGCCATCAGCCCGCTGCTACAACCACCGGCCACCTCCTCCCTACTTCCACACCGAAGCCTCCCCTCTGCGACACCACTGCTGCAGCCACCCATCACCTCCGACCATCACCAGATTCCTCAACCTCACCGGAGCCCCAACACCATCAACCTCTGTAGCCACCCTATTACAAATCATCGAGGCCAAGCTCAAGCCACGCCGAGGCCGCGCCACGAGCTCGGGCCAGAACCGAGCCCAAGTTTGTTGCTGCTTCTGCTGCTGCTTATGTTGTTGTCGTTGCGTCGTGATCGTGCCATTGTTGTCATCGTCATCATCATGGTTGTGTCGCAAATCATCTTCAAGCAAGTGAACCCCACTTGTTTTTACATGCTACGATACTAATCGATCTATATAACTATATACCTATATAACAACCTAAGTCGTAAAGTCGTATTTTTTTATGACAAACTGTGTTAAGCCAATGGTGTTGTTTTGAGTTATGATCTAGTCCAAAATATTAGTGATGACACCGTATGAAAATTATAAGATTAAATAGTATATATTTAGATAAAAGAAAAGGACATTTCAGTTGCGAACCGTATGTTTAGCTTATGTGCGCAACACGTAATTTCAAATGAAAACCTAATAAAATATGGCGGAACTTGTTATAGATAGATCTGTTTGCTAATAAAGAACATCATGTAGGAATTTGGGTTGAAAATAGTGAAGTTATATTATGTAACGATGCCCCTAAAAGGCGATGTTGAATCTGGAATTCACCGCACATGCCACGTTCTAAAATCTATATTAAACTGAATGCAACTTGTGACCTAATGTTCTAGGGCTCGTATCGAAGCCAAAAGATAAACCTACAGTATCCCATAGTTGATCTCTGAATTTTAATAAGTTATAACGACGAAAACTGAGGTGATTCATGGCTCCAGACTGCAGTTTAGAGCTAGAGTCTTTACCTTTCCCCATTTTGGAACGCATGTTTCTCCTTGTTTAAGTGTGCAAGTGTGCGGAAACATACATAGAAACGTAGAGTATTGAATTAGCTTTCCAACGGTACTGGTTTCATTGCATTCCGGTGTCGTTTGATATTTATAACACCTTTTAAACCGTAGATGTGTTCTGCAGTTTCATGCAGAAACAGAATGTATATCTTATCCTTAGACAGTGCATATCTCTCTGCGTACAGCAAATATGTCACGACCCGAAATAGCCCGTGACTGGCACTTGAATCATATAAAGTCTATAAGACTCCATCTAATTCAAGTGAGCCAAAATCCCAGAAATCTAAAACCATTTTTAAATAATAATGGATGGAAAACTCGTTTTAAAACAAGTGTTTTTAATAGTAAAAGCTGAATTATGCATTTTTAAAATATCAAGTCTTTTCAGAAAATTTCGACAGGGTTTCCTTTGTAAATACTGGCCCCGAACGGGGTACAACATGAATAGTATACGAAATAATAAAAGGCATCTCCAAGCGGGAGCTAGCTCTTCGTCAATCGATGGGCACAATCACGCAAGCAATATAATATACAACGCCGATGGGCGAGGATCAAAACTGAAAAGGAAATTCAAAACAGCATGAAATCCATAGTAATACAACGCGCGACTCTAAGGTCGAAAGAATAACAACCCTAGTCTCTAAGTAAATAAATATACAAGTTTGGTTGATGGAGTTTCTAGATACAACAGAATAAAATAAGTATAATGGTGGTCACGATGCAAGCGAACCCACCTACAAAAGCAAATCATCCGGAAAGGAAGCAGTGTGCTAGCAAAGTCGTAACGAAATCTGTACGGCAAAACCTGCAAGAAACTGTGGCACAACGGGGGTGAGTTGCCAACTCGTGAGTAGAAAACATCACAGAGTAGAAATCGTATGTATGACGCAATCCTAGGTCATACGATCAGATATAAATAACCTCAAATGATAGGTATGAAGCATAAAAAGGTGGCAAGGATAAATGTCTATACATAAGTGTAAACCCAGTGTTCGTGTCAGTGCCTCAGGTAGCAATATATCATATGTATGATGTATGAATGTAATGTAATGAAATGAGTGAGACAACTGTTTTCTAGTTTTAATGAGATATATGTATGTATATAAATCGAGTAACATCAATGAAATCAACAGAGAAATTCGTGTCAAGTATCGACACAAAACATAAATTCCAATATCTCAATATCTCAGGCTCCGGCTACCCGGAATAACCTGTATCATCAAATCTCAATATCTCAGTGTCTCAAATCTCAAATCTCAAATATCAATATCTCAGGCATCCGTATCATCTACGAGATCGGCCCGCGGGCTCCGGCAGAACAGATCAGCCTATAACCATCTCATGACTCTGGCCGGTATCCTCCGGATAACCGACGAGTCCAAATAATATCACCGGTAGGTAGTGCTCCCCTGCCAGGCTCATCGAATACAACTCGAGCTTCTTGCCCCGGGGTACCATACCGGGCCCACCATGTACCCGAGACGGTTCATCCAACTTCTCGAATCGGGTCTCGAAATCCAACAGCAATCCTGAAAACTCATGGTGGACGACTCGTACATCACGAGAAAACCACACTTTTCATTTTAAAGAGAGAGAGAGAGAGAAATTTATATATATTCCTGCGGTTTTCTCCCAAATCCAGAAAATCTCATGAAAATCCGAAATCCAATCATCAATAGCAAGTAAACAATGAATATCGGCATAAAACTCCATAATACTGCATAACAGTGAATAATAATATGCATGAAGTAGCAAGTAATAACTGCAATGTCTAAACTGGCATATAAAGCAAGTACACTATATCATGTCGAAACTATCAGTTAATAAGCTATGTCAATGAAATGATATTCTCTAAAGTGTACATGACATGGCAATTACCGATGATAATGTGTGAGCCGGCAAGTAAGTGTATGTGGAACATACGCATCATTGGTAATGGTGATGGTGTCCTGACAGCATGATCTCAATATTAACATATGAAAACACAATATAAGCATGCGATGCGATGCGAACAGTAATAATATGCGGGAGCTGAATAATAACGCAACAATAAGGAGTTTACAATACTATACAAGTGTCAAAACTGGTTTGCCATTTGAAATAATACGAATCGTGGTGTTTTAAAAATAAGGGCTACAGTGTTTTTATGAAAATATACGTCCTTTGAAATACCCGTAGAATCCCTTGAACTGTCTTTAAAATAGACACGATTGTTGGTTTTGAAATAGGTATGAGTCAAATTTAGTCTAACATCTACAAATGAACTACAGAACTGAGCTAACAGGTTAAACGAAAGGTAAGGAAACCGCCTAACATCTGACTCGATACATATATAATATATAATAGTCGGTGATGCCGCCTCAATAGTATCCCATACGATACCCTAATATAATATGACATCCTCGAGTCAAGAGTGCGGATCTATCATCAATATACAGCTCGTACGGTAAATCCCTCGTACGGCTTCCCAAATCTGGGTACGGGTCAAAAGTCACATCTATCACAAGATCTCATTATTTAACTGGTATCCTCTTTATCAAATATCATGATCCGGGGTACTAATCTACATCTAGTACAACACTGATACCGTCTATGTATAAGCATGCGTGTGTATGAAAACACCACGCCAAAAGGACCCGCTAAACCATCATGTCGTATCTCAAATACGAACCAGGTCATATCACCGATCTCACGGCCTCAAGCCCAATCTCATCGACTCATCACAAATCCCAAATACTATCCTCATAGTCCATGTATGTATGTATGTATGTATGTATATATATATATATATATATATATATATATATATATAGTCCCATACCCATGTGTGTGTGTGTGTGTATATATATATATCCCCATATACGCACAGTTAAACGAATGAATGTATGTAAGTATGTGGGTGCGTGTGTGGGTGCAACAAGTACTCTAGGGTTTCGCAACTAACACTAAACCAATCCAAGAACACCTAGGATCTATCTTTATCATCAATAACTCATATCAACATATAATATATATATGCGTGTATACGCATTCGTATACATCACTACGAACTGCGGGGATGTTATACGCCATCCACCCGACTTCCCCCGTAGATATATATCTACTCACCTGATCTTGCTTGCCGATGTCGATGCCGCTATCATCTTCTTCATCGTCTCTAATCATCGGGGCGAGTACCTACATGTCACACGTATCACATCGCATTAAAACCAAATCGAAACCAAAACGACACGCGGAATTCACATAGGTCAAAACCTATCGCCTCGCATGCAAAACACGACCAATCTTCCCTAGTCGTTGATGTAAAAACATCCAACAACTAAACGCAAATCTAAATATCAAAACTTATCATTTAAAATACGGAAAACATGTCCAAAAAGCATACCAAAGTGCTTCCAGATTTTGATTAAGGTGCAAACAAAGTTCCAAAACAACACTAGGGTGATATATAAGGTGTATATGACCTATGGAAGCAACCTAGACACCTGACTCAACCAAGTGGCCGGCCACATCCCTGGAAATTCCGGCCTGCTCGGTTTGGTGGGTTCAGTTGGGGTTCGTTTTGGTAGGGTGGTCTCTTGGTGTCTCAATTTAGCTTCTGGACTTGTTTGTTTTTCTCGTAAAAATCCCAATTCACTCCAGATTTCCTTGCACCCTCAAATACTCACAAAACCGACGTGAACAGTTTCAGTTTTTCCAGAAAAAATAGGTTTCAGGTTTTACATTGTGCAAATTCTGGGTTTCTAACATCTATGGGGATTTAAGGTCATCTCTAAAGCCCAAATACACAATATCTATTCAAATCAAAGCCTAATTCCCAACTTGCGATTTCAAGGTTCACTAAATTTCACCAAAATGATTTTAAACTTGAAATGATGCTTAAGCAAATGAAATAGTACAATAATTGTGAAGGGATTACCTCATTTGACACTCAAGAATTCTTCACAGCGCCAAAATGCAAACTTTCTTGGTCCCAAGTGTAGCTTGAGAGCTTGTGCACAATTTTTGTGAAGTGGGGGTGGAGTTTTGGAGTTGTTTTGGGGTTGTTTATGAAGGTTGAAGATAGTGGAGGAGAGGGTGCTGCCATGGTTGAGGAGAGGGAGAAGAATGAATGATGAAGGTGATGAAGACAAAGAGCAATGACCATGTTGACCCCTCACTTCACTTTCTCTCTCATGCCCATACCTCTTGACTTTTCTACTCTTTATGGTTTTCTTTTCTTTTCTATTTTTCTTTTCTTCTCTCATAATAAAACCCAAACCATGCATGATAAAAGAGAAAACATGAAAGAAAAATGTAACAAGTGCTAAAAATGACTTAGTGCACGTCATGTGCACAAATCCGGTTTAAAGCATGATTAGCGATTTTTAATCGCGATTAGCACTAAAATAGTGTCAAATAAATCATAAACTTTTATAATTTGCATGAATCATACAAAGCACCCTCTTTTTAGTAATTTCCATAATTTTCAAAAATTTTCCCAATCTATCGGTATTTAATTATACCGCCCTATTAAAATATTCATTAAATTTAATATTTAATTATAAAAATTCCCTAAAATAATATTTTACTTTTCTGAAATGTTACAGAATATTATTGATCCTTCTGATGCGTTAGAAACATAACAGATAAATATAAATATTATCTAACTGTAGTGCCGCCTAATTATGATCCCAACAGGGAGTAAAACGTGTTAAAAAACGGACTTTCAGTTCAGAAACTGGATTCCCAGCAGAGAACACTTAAAATGGAATAACCATAACTCGCAAAACTGAAATCTGATTGACACGAAACTAATTTTGCTGTAAAGATAATTAAATTTACTGCCTACTCCTTTTATATTGATTTGCTTAATTCTGCACATGTGATTTATAGTGAATTTTGTAAGTTATATGGCACCGGCTGCTATATTTTATTCGTCATAATCGATTGTATTCTTATCATATCAGGTAATGGTTATACCCTCGTTGAATAGTGGTCATATTTATTGATATTCGAGTGACCTTGTTACATTACCAAGCGATATGTGTTAGTGAACGGATTGTGATAAGTACGTTATTGTAAAAGCGTGATTAAATAATGGAAGTGACACGTACGTGTATATAATCAGCAGAACCGGTTAGTTATTGCATTGTCGACGCCTATGGGGCATATATAAGTGTAACTATAACTGGTATGGGATGGGTATGGAAGCACTTATATTAGTGTCATAGGTAAGACATCGAGCACTGTCCATTTATTTGGATACCAGTCGAGACATGCTTGATGGGGACCCTGTCTCCAATTCTCGTGTAGACTTGTCATGGAGCGATTAGTATTTAGATTCATGGTCGGTGTTAGATATAGACCGCAGGGTGCGGGGTAGTTTAAGTGTGAGTTCGATCAACGGAATCTCAGGAGTCCCACTGTCGCCATATTTCGTGATTTCGGGATTTGTACCGATCATGTTTCTGATTCTTACTGATCGTGATTCGGGCCTGTGTTTTCTTGCCCCTGGGGCTTACCCTTGGGTTGGGGATACTTCTGCGGTGGTTGATACTCATACTTGGACTGACGATAAGTTTGGTGACTTGAACATTGAGACTTAAAGACCGATAGTTTTAGTGACATAGATATTGCATTGATTACTGATTCGATACACATGCTTTACTGTTGACCTGTACCGGTTATTTCATGCTCACGTCATTACTCTATGTTTGCTGCTTCATATTTATCATCATTGCACGTATTACATATATGCATAGATACATTGCTATTGTGTCGCTCTGACGACCTGAGTATGGATGCTCAGAGTGAGAAGTGGACTTAGCTCGGATCAGGACCTTCTTTACCTTGAGAACATTGCGGACATATAGATCAGCGATGTTAGTACTATCGTTCCTTTTGACTCTATCTGGTTAGTTTTATATTTGTTTTGATAGAATTAGTGACTGCATTTCTCATTATTTGTGCTATGATTACTGATTACTACGTAATGCTAGAAACCGAAATGTGACTACAGCAGGATATTTCCTTGACCGTAGGACCATGACTGGCCTTGTCACCCCTCATATTCCGTATTTTGGGAAGCGGGACGTGGCATGGTTTTGTTGGCATCAGAGCCAGGTTGGTATGGAATGAGATTACTGTTCAGTCTAGGGATCCCTTGATTTATATCCAGTGATATTGCTCGTCACTTCCATATAATCCTCTTTACATCATCGTTCAAAATCTTGTCCTAACACTTAATCTTACTTTCAGTTATTAATACGATACCCTATTTTGAATCTTACACCTTATACCATCCGAAAACTTATTGTTTCAGGACCATGGCTTCCAACGACCCTCCTTCCACTTCCACTCCCCAGAGTCAGACTGTCGAAATTTTGGGTGTATTGCAAGGTTTAATGGAATCCCAGGAGCGAACAAACGATCTCTTAGCTGAAGGACTAAGAAGGCAAATGGCTCAGGCACTAGCGGGAGTCCCTAATCGTAGGAGAATCCATGTTAAGCAAAGAGGAGGTACGCAGATGAAGCGCCCATTCATTTCTCAGCAACGAAAGAAGCGGAGAACCCAATGTTATGGTTATTGAAAGAGGCCAGGACACCTTCAGAGGGACTGTCGTCCTGCCAAAGGGCAGTGCTTGATTTGTGGATCCGACGAGTATCTTGTCAATGGTTGCCCTCGAAGGAAAGAGCTACACGGAGGTGATTCGTCAACGCTCTCCACATCTGCTTGAGTAACTTGGTTGTTTTCGTAGTTTGAGTTTCGAGGATGGTACGGACCCAACACAAGATTTAAACCCGCTTTACGAGATCGTAGCGATCTAGATATCAACGCGGAGTTATCACCCTTCCTGCTTTCAATAAAGACATTGTTATTTTATTTAGTAATTATTTCTTTTCGTTTGAACCTTGTATCTTGTTGAACCATTAGTTTAAATGGAAAAAAATGTTGGTTGTGATTTATATATCGTTCTCCTACCACTCACTTCCATATACTACTTACTGCATCATCACTCAAGTTTATGATTTTAGATTTTATCCGCCTTATATTTTTCCATGAGCTCCACGTCTTTAGTTGTTTTTTTGTGTGTTCCCTATTTAATCATGACTCTCTCTTTGCAGTCCATGGCCAACCCTGGGACAGCGTCGTCTCTCGATGAGGACACCCGGTCCTGCGTTTCTTTTGACTGCATACTAGTGAGTTCAGATGACGATATCGATGGCCCATAGGTTATTTTCGACAACAGCGACCCCGAGGACAGGGAGTCACGGACGCAGCTCCAGAAGTCAATATGATCAGTGACTTTGACGATGAAGAAGAGGACCCCGAAGAAGACCCAGTAGAAGAGAATCCAGATGAAGATCTTGAAGAGGAAGATCCTGAGGAGGACCTAGTAGAAGAGAATCCAGAAGAGAAAGATCCTGAAGAGGATCCAGTGGAAGAGGATCCAGAAGAGGCGGATCATGTGGAAGAGGACCTCGATGAGAAAGCTCCGGCCGAAAAGGAAGGGCCAGGAAAAGGAAATCCCATGGAGGAAGAGTCCAAAAACGAGGCCCCAGCCGAGAAAGAGTCGGAGGAGGAAATCTGGAGTGAGGAGGAACTCGAGGCTGAAGAACCTCCAACGGCAATCCCTGTGAGGAGCTATGGGAATGGACGCCCCTATCTTAACGCGAGAGCTTATCGTAACTTATTGAACTTCCACAATCGCGACTGACGCGACTTATCTTCTTTTCTTCTAGCCAAATAAAAACAATGTATAGCTTAGGGCCACTTTTATCTTTCAAGTAAGCTTTGTTAAAAAATTTCTGAAAAATAAAGTTTCTGATCATGCAAATCTTCTTTGAGTATTGTACTTTTAAGATCCGCGTGATGCATTGATTGTTCCTTCTTATAATAATTTCTTTCCCTTCTTGAGTTTTATCCCAACCTTGAACCTTGTAGTAACCTGACCCCCAGTTTGGTAGACTATAGACTAGCGTCGCATTCCTGACTTCTTTTCGATTAGGCCGTATCTTACCGTAATTCATGCCCTGGTTAGTCTCTTATACATTACTAGTATTATTTCCTATTAATGTAATTACATTCAGTGACATTTGTTATTCGAAATTTAGTTTTCTCTAATTTTGTGTTTATCAAAATTGCGTATTATTAACTACTTTTTTTTACTTATTTTAAATGATCTACTATTCTTCACATTTTCAATAGTACAAACTTACATCGCATATACTATTCTGTTTTATTTTCTCTTATATTTTTCCATATGAGTATTCTTAAGCTATTTTATAACTGCCTGATTTGTAGTTTTACTAATGTAGTTTCAGAGCTTAAGACTTATCAGCTAATCTTTCACTATTGTTATTTGTTGTCATTGTATTCTTCTTTGTATTGTATATATAGTTTATTACTATTAATTGTTATGCATTTGTTCTTACTTATGACTATTCTTTTTAGCTACGCTATTTCTTATATATATAAATCTTTGATTTTCATCTAGTTGCTTTTGCGAAAATCGTTATATAGTAGAATTTGATTTTTGTTGCTTTTCGCATAGCATTTTATAGCTTATTGTTTATTTTAAATTTCGAGGACGAAATTTTATATAAGTGGGGTATGATGTAATACCCAGTTCTTTTATAAATATTTTCCATGTTTATAAATAAATGTTTCCCATTTTTTTTTATTTTTGAATATTTTCTATAAATAATTTCCTAAATTTTTCTAATTCTTAAAATCTAAACCTAAACCCTAACATTCAAACCCTAACCCTTTTTCCTAGCCCAGCCCGGCCCATAACCCACACCCTAAACTACCCCACCTGACCCGGCACGACCCTATCCGACCCGACCCGAACCCCTCGATTCTTCTTCTTCTTCTTCTCTTTCTCCTTCTCTTTTCCCGCCTTTTTCGCTCTGAGCTCCCCATGACCCGCTCCCCTTAACAGCCATGATCTCGACCTCGCCCCAACGGCTATCCCCGAGATCCCCTCCCCCAAAGCCTCACTTTCTCCCCTCTCTCGACCTTCACTGACGTCTCCACGAGACCCGTTCCCCCACGACTCACTCAAGCCTGTGACCTCCTTCTTCTTCGCCAACCGCCCGCGACACCCGCTCCCCTCGACGTTGCCCACTTCCCTGAGATCCCCTCAACGCTCTCCGTGATCCCCTCGCCTACACCTCCTCCCTCTCAACAACCGACCCTCTCTCTCTTTACCTCTCTCTATCTCCTTCTCTACCTCTCTATCTCTTCACTCTCAAAGACCCCGAGCTCCACCTCCTCTCATCGCCGACCCAGCGCCACCGACGATCTCGCCTTCACCACCGCACCCCCATCACCTTCATCTTCTCCTTCACCAAACCCGAGCCCTCAACCCTCCACTAGCACCCACCACCACCATCACCTTGACTCGCCTCGACCCCTCTTTCTCCCGCCGACGAGCTCCTTCATCAACCTCATCGCCATTGACAACTCCCTCTTCACATATCACCTGAGAGCCCAACCTCGGCCATCATCCCGCCGCTACAACCACCGGCCACCTCCTCCCTACTTCCACACCGAAGCCTCCCCTCCGCGACACTATTGTCGTAGCCACCCATCACCTCCGACCATCACCAGATTCCTCGACCTCACCGGAGCCCCAACACCATCAACCTCTGCAGCCACCCCATCACAAATCATTGATACCAAGCTCAAGCCATGCCGAGGCCACGCCACAAGCTCGGGCCAGAGCCGAGCCCAAGCTTATTGTCACTGTTGCTACTGTAGCTTGCGTTGTTGTCGTTGCGCCGTGATCGTGTCGTCGCTGTCATCGTCGTCATCACGGTTGTGTCCCCGATCATCTTCAGGCAAGTGAACCCCACTTGTTTTTACATTCTATGATACTAATCGATCTATATAATTATATACCTATATTACTACCTAAGTCGTAAAGTCGTATTTTTTTATGACAAACTGTGTTAAGCTAGTGGTGTTGTTTTGAGTTATGATCTAGTCCAAAATATTAGTGATGACACCGTATGGAAATTATAAGATTAAATAGTATAGATTTAGATAAAAGTAAAGGACATTTCGGTTGCGAACCGTATGTTTAGCTTATGTGCGCGGCGCGTAATTTCAAATGAAAATCTAATCAAATATGGAAGAACTTGTTATAGATAGATCCGTTTGCTAATAAAAAACATCATGTAGGAATTTGGGTTGAAAATAGTGAAGTTATATTATGTAACGACGCCCCCAAAAGGCGACGTTGAATCTGGAATTCACCGCACATGTCGCGCTCTAAAATTTATATTAAACTGATGGAGGCTGGGATCTCCTTCAGATGTTCTCCTCCGTCGATCCTTTGATGGCGGTCTTTGACGGCTGAGATTTGATTGGGAGTTGCTGAGTGTGGATCTCAATGGGTTGATATTGGACGCCGAGCTACCTGCAAAGAAGTCCCGGGGTAAGTGACCACCGTAGGACCCTCTGACGACCAAGTTAGAGCCGAGGAATAGGTGCAGAGTAGTGGTGTATTGAGATAAAATTCCCATTACCTAATTCGTTTGGAAGAGGGGTTTTTATAGTGGTCGCATGGAGTGAGCTGGTACGAGATCCTCGCCGTCAGTTATGCCCTTACATTATATCCACATTAATGGCGGGATCCGCTGATTAATAGGGGAACGAGCCTTCGTGGGACGTGGAGCATGGGGCGTCGGATATCTCGCTCTGGCGAGATGCGCGAAGCCGTTGCGGAGGCGCTTGGGCTTCACGTTCTCGGTTGATCGGGAGAGCCGAGGAGGCTCGGCATGTCAGGGCTCGGAGACGGGCCGGGAAGCTGAGGAAGCTCGGCACGTCAAGGGCTCGGAGATGAGATGGAGGCTGTTCGCTAGGTGAATATGGAAGTACTTAGGGAGGTCTCCTGAAAGGTCGGATACGTCCTTGGAGACGAAGTCCCGAGGAACGCCTCTAATGCATCTAATTTATTCCTTCTCAATAGCATATGGGACACGTCATCTACCACACGTTGTAATCTGAGGAAATACCACTTTTGAGCACCATCATTAGCCCCCCACTCTCGTTCCGATCTATTAATGGGTCGGATCGAAAGTGGCATACTCGGTTTTTCTTCTGCTGTTAGTGATATATGCCCCAGAGGCCATTATTATATCATACTGGATTGTATATTACTTAATGGGAGCTTGGGATATACACGGATATAGTAACAGTCTTGCTCAAAATGGTAGTATGCTACCTGGTTTGTTTCTACCTCAATATGTGCATGTGTTTTCTTAGCATATCACTTATACATATTGGTAGAGCCCTTAGGATCTTTGCTTGATTACCAGCGTTGTGATGGCAGTCACACTAGTGGGGGTTGGGTAGTCTATAAGCATATCTTATACAGGTCCCTAGTCGTAGGATTATCGAGACGGGGCATCGATACTCCATAGTAGACTAGTGTATACGCTTCTCATCCCAGCAGGGGAGATGGTATGTCCCACAGCCATTAGTACGTCGTACTGGAGATAGTATGGAAGTGCTCATTAGGTTATGAGTACACTGGACAGGACTCATCGGGAACTACTGGTGGGTATTATACCTATCGTCGGGTAGCAGTTCCCAGGTGACATGAGTACAGCTTAGTCCGTCGACTTGACACTGCTACTTCGCCTCGAGTGTGTTCCCACTGTACTTTGATTACTACTTTACCACGGCTTAAAGGAGTCGTGCAAATAGGTAGTAGTTGGGTGCAGTCCCGAAACACTTAGAGGAAGTGGCGGTTAGATAGGATTCGTTTCTCCCGGTATTAGGGGTTGATATCGCGCTGTGTTCGGAAGGCCGTTACACAAAGTCCTTAGCCAAGGAAAGCGAGATTTACTGGTAGGTACCCCAGTAGTTTCTCAGGGTGTTTTGGGCTATACCCCGACACGACTTATTGCGCTATTAGGGGTCTGAAGATTACCGCCCCCATATGCCCGATATGCGATACTCTTAGATGAACAGACCGGACTGTACAGAGGTTGTCACATACAGGCTCAGTAGAAGTTCAGATGAGTTAGCTCATCGGCCTTTTCATCGACACATACCTGGGTAGCCGTTACGTGTACCGCTTGCGGCTTGTGGTTAAACCCACTACCAGCATAATGTCGAGTCTTTAGAGTCCCACATAGAGAGTTTCCCTGCACCGGGCAAAAGGTGTAGAGGCCGTATGGTTTTTACGGCAGGGCTTCAATCACGTACGTGCACTTGTGCGCGTATGATGATTGGGAGGATAATACTAGTGGGCTTTGGTTTAAGCCGGATCCTAGTGTTACATTGATGGATTATTTTCGTCTCTTTGTATTCGTATTCTTCGGAATGCGGTTGCGGGTATGTATATACGGATGAGGGGCATTCTCGTAATTTGCACGAAAGCTTCTAGAAGAGACACCTCATTAGGGTTTCTTTTTTCATTTGGATTAAAGAATAATGAGGTGGAGGAAATGAGGTGTAAACTTGACAAAATATCAAGCATGACTCACTACTTAGATATTTTCAAGCATGCTTGATATTTGTGAGATATTTTTATCTCATCAATAATTAGCATGCTTGAAGATTCTATTCTTGAGCTAAGTCATTCTTTAGTTGCTTTCACACTCTCTCTTCCTCAAGCGACCTTCTTCTTCCTCATAACCCTAGAACTCTCAAAAACCTAGGGTTCCAAGAGACAAATCACTCCATCTTCTCACTCTACACAACTCAGGACATCTAGTTTGGCGAGCTAGATGCCGTAGTTATCTCGGATTTGAGATAGGAGCTCAGACTATAGACTCTCGGGTGGATCGTCTTTAACTTGAGGAGGCCGTCGAGGTTGCTTCGATCCGTTCCGATCCTTGGAGCTGACGACGAGGTAGAGGACAGCGATGAAGACCCGGAGGACTTCGTATCGTGAGGTATAACATCTGTCCGAGTAGTTAAACCTCATAGCATGTTAGCTAGTTAGGGTTTAGCAATGATCCTGGAGTTCAAGTTGGTGTTGCGAGCTTTGAAAAATCGTTTTTTGAATATTCCGCCTCCCCGCTGACACGCGGAGTGCGCGACATTGACTTACATCTGCTCAGTTTGGCGCCGAGAATCATGATGGGGATCGCCTGGGAACGACATGGCGTTTGGCGGTTGCGTCGTTTCGATCTTTGGGCCCACGTGGTGTCGCACCGTGCGCTTTAATTTTTGCGCGTATCCCTGATGACGTCAGTGGATCACCGAAAGGGCGCCGCCATAATGGAGATGTTGCTTCGTCTGTTCGGGCTGCTATCGACCGAACTCGATCTTTTTTACTTGGGACATGTTAGGAGTTTGCCTTCTTTGGGTATATGCGCCGGGTAGAGGCTTGCTAGCTGGTTTAATATGAGGCTCAAGGATCCACCATTGAAACCAAGCAAGAAGATATCCGGCGGCGTCGTGATGAGGACTTTTGAGTCCACCGTGCTGTTGGGTAGGGAGCTATCCACTGTAGATGGGCCAGCAGGAAATTGCTCGGCGGCCTTATGATGAGAGCTTTGAATCCATCTCTTTGTAGGGTAGGAAGCTGCCTATATTGGATGAACCGAGCAGGAGGCTGTCCGGTCGCCTCGAGATGAGGGCTTTTGATCCACAGCGTTTTGTTGGGCAGGAAGCCACCCACTGCGGATGAACTGAGCAGGAAGCTACTCGGTCGTCTCGTGAGGAGGGCTTTTGATCCACAGCGTTGTTGGGCAGCAATCTACCCGCTGCAGATGGGCCAGCAGGAAATTGCTCGGCGGCCTCGTGATAGGGTTTTCGATCCTTAGCGTAGTTGGGTAGGAATCTACCCGCTAAGGATTGGCAAGCAGGAAATTGCTCGGCAGCCTCGTGATGAGGGCTTTTGATCCACAATGTTTGTTGGGCAGGAAGCTACCCACTACGGACGAACCGAGAAGGAAGCTACTCAGTCGCCTCGTGAGGAGGGCTTTTGATCCACAGCGTTGTTGGGCAGGAATCTATCCACTGTAGATGGGCTAGCAGAAAATTGCTAGGCGGACTCATGATGAGGGCTTTCGATCCTTAGCATAGTTAGGTAGGAAGCTACCCGCTATGGATTGGCCAGCAGGAAATTTCTCGGCGGCCTCGTGATGATGGCTTTTGATCCACAGCGTTTATTGGACAGGAAGCTACCCACTGTGGATGAACCGAGCAGGAAGCTACTCGGTCGCCTCATGAGGAGGGCTTTCGATCTACGGCGTTGTTGGGAAGGAATCTACCCGCCGCAGACGGGCCAGCAGGAATTGCTCGGCGGCCTCATGATGAGGTCTTTGGAGCCATCTCTTTGTAGGGTAGGAAGCTGCCCATAGTGGATGAACCGAGCAAGAGGCTGCCCGGTCGCCTCACGATGAGGGCTTTTGATCCACAGCGTTTTTTTGGGCAGGAACCCACCCACTGCGGATGAACCGAGCAGGAAGCTACTCGGTCGCCTCGTGAGGAGGGCTTTCGTTCCACAGTGTTGTTGGGAAGCAATTTACCCGCTGTAGATGGGCCAGCAGGAAATTACACGATGGCCTCGTGATGAGGGCTTTAGATCCTTAGCGTAGTTGGGTAGGAAGCTTCCCGCTAAGGATTGGCCAGTAGAAAATTGCTCGGCGGCCTCGTGATGAGGGCTTTTGATCCACAACATTTGTTGGGCAGAAAGTTACCCACTGCGGATGAACCAAGCAGGAAACTACTCGGTCGCCTCATGAGGAGGGCTATTGATCCACAGCGTTGTTAGGAAGCAATCTACTCGCTGTAGTATAGTGGTGAGTATTTCTGCCTGTCACGCGGGTGACCCGGGTTCGATCCCCGACAACGGCGCCATTTGATTGGTACGAAAGAGTGTGTTTGTAGTTAACCGCAATCAGAACAGTGTCGCGCGTAGCTAGACCGAGATGAGTACGGGTCGTCCTCAGGGAAACGTTGAACCTTTTAATCTTACTTTAGATGTGTTGAGAAAGAGAGGAGGGATAAAGAATTTTTGAAGAATGGTTTCTAGATCTACGTTAAGCAAGAATGCAAAAATATAGATCTAGATTATTTTAGGGATGTAGTTAATATAATAAGGGGTCTTGTAGGGTTCGTTAGGATTTAGTAGTTATGGATGATTAATTAAAAGTTACCTTTTTTTTATCCTTTAATAGATTTAAAACTAGAACGACAGTGATGCGTGTAGATTAGGGTTTCTGGAGGGAAAAAGAATCTCACTCTTAACCCTTATCTTGACACGGAACTCCGTTCATATCTAGCCTTTACCAAAACAATCATTAATCTAATCTCTAATCGCGGTCGGAACTAACAAGGAATTGTTAGTGCGCCCGATTAGGATGTTAATGATTCTTTTGATAAAGTTCATAAACTTTATATGACTTAAAAAGGGTTTAGAGATGTTCATCATCCATTAGCCTACCCTAATCCTACGAACCCTAACAAGCGGAGAATTACTCGCGCATGTTGGGAGAAAAAGAGATAGAGAGAAAATGCTTAATTAAACTACGAAGAAATAGAATAAGAAAAAAAAGCTACATTTATTAATCAACAATATTCATTACACTTTGATTCCTTAGAAAATGATTACAAAGACTAGTTTGCTTCTCGATCTCTTCCAAAGAGGTAGACGAACAGTTGATGATCAGCCTGGATGCGTGAGCCGTCTTGGACTTCGTGATCTTGTCGGCTTGATAAATTTTCCAAGAGGCTCTCGGTCTTTATTTATAGTCCCAAAGCCAGAAGTCTAGCTTCCAAATTTGTAAGCCAACAGTTTAGATTCTCCCTAAAAAATCTCAGCTTCCAACCTCTCAGATCTGCGGCGGATCCGCGGTCAAAGGGTAGGTTGGACCGCGGATCCGCGGTCTTGTATAGTGATCGTTGGATTTTCTCTCCTGCGTTTTTGTTCTTGTGACACTTGGAGATCTCTGGAACTTTTGAAATTTGGAAATCTTTTCTTTACTTCTGCTAGACTTGATTTCATAGTTTGCTTTCTTAATTAGGCAGGTTTGCTTTAACAACTTTGATTCCCTTGATTTTAGACCTGAAAAATTCTGCACAATCTAAACAAATAATATTTAGTAGACCTTGTTCTACTAGGATTAGGTCAATGATATTATTTGCATACATTTTCCTACCAAAAGCTAATTATAATATATCAATACATGGAAAATAGTATTTTTACATATAAACCCTCATATGTATGATATATTATAATAAAGATCTTTTTAAATATGGAAATAGTAGGAAAAATGTAATAACAAATGTGCAGTTTTATCAACTGAACAAATACCCCCAAACTTATCTTTGATCGTCCCGAGCAAACTAGTTTATTCAAGAGAAGGAGAAAAAGAAAGGAGAAAACTAAGCACACTTTCGTAGGCAAACACGATTGCACTGAGCACGTGCAATAAGCCGTTAAACCTCTAGGTGTCCCTAGTAGGAGGAGTGTTGTCTCCTGAGGGTTTTCAACGGATTACACCCACAAAATCCTATAATAAAAGAGAGATGGCGAAATTTACATATAAAGATAAGAACCATAAAAGAAAGACTTTGAAAATAAGAGTTTCCAACTACACTAGCTTTTCAGTCGTCATGAGCCCTATCTCAATAGTCATGAAAAAATGTTAGAAATCACATCATCCCTCAATAAAACATCGTCTTTATTCTTCATTCCTATCTTTCATCCAAATATCGATCATATACCCCTACGTGTGTGAAATGGACATCCCTACACTCGGAGAATTCAATTCAAGCTATCATACTCTTGTCCATCTACCTCAGTAATTTTTTTTAATTTGATGAATATTAAGATTTGCTCACACACCTTCATGCGACCGTTAATACTTCTTGAGGTACTAACCGACCGATTACTCATGTACTTGCTGATTAGGTGATAATATTTTCCTCGTCTTGCACCACCTAAGGCTTAGCAGTGACTCCCAGACCAGTTGGCCTTAGGGCACTAGGTGATGAAGCACCCTCGCTATATTTTTTTTATTACTGCCTTGGCGATAACAAAACCAGTGTTCATTTTTTTCACCATTTTATATTTTATTCATTTTTTTTTATTTCCTTCATATTTTGGCTTTAGACAAGAGCATTTCAAGGTATCCTCTACTATCCCGAGTTTCAAGACGTGTGTAAGTGCATATAGTAGGGTATCAACATTCAAATGTTTGGCTTCCAGAATAGAAACTATTTTTCAGACTTATTTTTATCCTCAGATTAGTGACTTCCTTCATCTTACTAACCCTTGGGACAACAGCTCATAACTACTTATTACCAGTTCGTTTAAGAAAACTTCTAATTTTCTTGGTTTTCTTAAATTATTCCTATCTTTTGGATGTAATTTTTCACTTTCTACTCTTTTGTTATAAAAGTTTTTTTTTTAAATTTTTTTTGAAAATGTTGTGCTTATGCAAAATATGATGCAAATTGATGTGTAAATAAGCACAAACCTCCCCCAAACTTGTTTTCAACAATGTCCTCACCGTTGCTATCTGCTGGATCACAAAAACCTGTAAGCTTGGGAGGACATTATTAATGGGGGCAAGAATATATGAAAGTGAAAATCCTCCCCCAAACTTATTTTTGGCTCACAAATTTGAGGACAAAAGTTATGTTCAGGAGCCAAAAATATACCCCCCTCAAACATGAGTTAGACAATACGAAGCATTTTAAAAGGGGGTGAGTCATTTGGTCAAAGTATGACTTTATAAAGACCAAAAGTTAACACCAACCATTCAAAGATTTTATCAGTATAGCGTATAGGTCGGTGGAAGAATGTGTTGTATCGAGTCAAGAAAAAATGGGGAAGGGATAAGAGGTGGTCTGGAAAGGGTTTAAAATTAGAGAAAAGAAAGAATGAGGATGAATGTGAATGATTAGGAAGAAGGAATGGTGGCGGTTCAACCTCTATAGGTGGAGATTGATCAATCACAAAATCCGTAATGTTTAAAAATTCAAGTTCGTCAGCAAAAAGTTCTTCAAAACTTTTATCAATGGTGTGATTGAGCATTTTGCTGTCAAAGAGTTTTGTGCCAGAATTTATCCTACTTGATTCATCAAAAATCATTGAGGTAGAGGACTCGAAAAACTCATCTACCTCATTTTCAACAATATCCAAATCAAGTTGAATTTCTGGTATTATTGAACTTGAATTAACGGATTGTGATTCATCAAAACTCACTGAAACTATAGGAACAGAAGAAGAACCGGAGAAAGTAGAAGGTGAAATGGGTAAACAAATTGGTGTGTCGAGTGTTGCTGTACCAGATGTGGAAGATGGAGGCTGTATTTCTTCGGGTATACCTTTATCATCAACTTCAAGACATATTTGGGGTTCGGTAAGAATTAAAGGCTCAAGATGATGACCACAAGGAAGTGAAAGGATTTGATGAATTGGTGGGACAAAATCATCCAAAATTTTGGGTTCATCAATCAATATATCCCTAATGTCAATCACCTCATTCAAGTGAAAGTTAAAATTCTCAAACACCTTATCAAAAGTATGGTTTTCAATCAGTTTTGGTTCAAGAGTAGAGATGTAGAGATCACAAGGGTTGGGTATGGTTTCACTTGAAATGGACCCTTCACAGTCGGGTAAATCAAACACTACAAAGTCACACAACTTATCAGTCATTCTATTTGGTGTACTTGATGAATCTATGAAACTGGAGTTGTGGATTTTAGTTTCGAATAGGGAGGTTTGATTAGGAAGGGTGTACAGTTCTGTTTCACTACCCAAATCCTTCCTAATTTGGTTCAACAGTTCCAGAAATTTTTCTAATGTCTGCTCCAGACTAGTCTAGGGTTGATAAAGGGTTTCAGTATAAGATTGAAATTCCTGTGGATAATTAAAATGCCTAAATGATTGATTAGAAGAACTGTCTAGAGTAGGTGGAAAAGTCGGATTGGATTGATAAGAATAGAATGGTTGCGAAACTTGGATAGGAGTAGGATCAATATTATGATAAGAAGAATATTGATATGGGTTGGTTGGTTGGCTATTTTCAATTGACATCTTATATGCCACAAACCGCATATCAAACTCTTCTTTGGACAGTGGTGGTGATGGTTGATATTGGTCCGGGTTGAAACTTTGGCCTCTAGACCTAGCAATGTGCTCAGCAATGGACATTCGTCTAGGGGCTTCCTCACTCTGGGTATGAACTGAAACAGGTGTAGGATTAGGATACAGTTGATAAGACCTAGACTGAGGTGGCCAACTGTTTCTTCCTGCTTGTTCTATATGATCTCTTAAGGACATAGAAGAGCCGGACGGTATACCGAAGGGATTACGAAAACAAGAGATATCTGGTTGTGGACAGCAAAGCTCGGCAAGTGTTCTTCTGTTTAGGTCACCCATTATAAGAAGAGAAGAAGGGGGAAGGGGAGAAAATAATTGGTTTGTTTTGAAAAATGACGGATTTAGACAAATCACACAAAAATGCACAAACAACCCTAGAACTATGGTTACCTAGGTCCAGTCTCTAGACCGCTCCTAGACTTCCAAAGGACAAGCCGCAGGATCAATCCTCTACCGCCTCCGTACTACCCTTGTAACCAGGTAAGTGCCAGGTAAGTGGGAAGGAACCACAGTAGTGGGCCTAATTAAAAACCACTAGCCTTTGTCACACTTGCCTAGACACTACAAAAGTAATGCGGATAAACGATAGATTACCCACGACCTTCCTCTGTCCTTATTGAGCGCGACAGTCCTTAGAGTCTGGTCTAGATATTTTTTAAATTAATGTAGGGTTGATGCAGATGCTCGGTTTGTGATTTGTGGGGCTTAGGAAGGGTGATGAAATCCCCACCTAATCTGGATTTTGGTCTTGCCCCTTAAAAATCCGTATTAAAATATGCAAAAACAAACCGCAAAACAAAACTTTGCAAAAAGATTTTTGAACAACGATATTTTGCAAAGAATCCTGCAGAAAACATATTTTATTGGATTTCAGAGGAGAGAGAAGGAGGTTAGAATCTTACCAGAGAAGACTGAAGCCCTAGATCTCCTAACTGGCCGCGCTTCCGCCGCCGATGTGCACTTCCGGCCGCGGTTCCGCCGCCGACTTGAGGGATCAGGTGATGAGTTTTGCTATGTGGCCTCCTGTCCTCTTCTGGATCTTGATGAATGTCTCTGTCTCTTTGTATCCTTAAGTATGTGACTCCAGATTCCCTCGCAAAATTCACACAATAATCGTTAAATATACAATTTACAGTTTTGTTGTTTTATTATGATATAGATCGTATAAGAATTCAACACAAATAGTAAGAATAAAAAAATTACGCACGTATCCCCGGCAACGGTGCCATTTGATTGGTACGAAAGAGTGTGTTTGTAGTTAACCGCAATCAGAACGGTGCCGCGCGTAGCTAGACCGAGATGAGTATGGGTCGTCCTCAGGGAAACGTTGAACCTTTTAATCTTACTTTAGATGTGTTGAGAAAGAGAGGAGGGATAAAGAATTTTGAAGAATAGTTTCTAGATCTACGTTAAGCAAGAATGCAAAAATATAGATCTAGATTATTTTAGGGATGTAGTTAATATAATAAGGGGGCTTGTAGGGTTCGTTAGGATTTAGTAGTTATGGACGATTAATTAAAAGTTACTCTTTTTATCCTTTAATAGATTTAAAACTAGAACGACGGTGATGCGTGTAGATTAGGGTTTCTGGAGGGAAAAGGAATCCCACTCTTAACCCTTATCTCGACACGGAACTCCGTTCATATCTAGCCTTTACCAAAACAATCATTAATCTAATCTCTAATCATGGTCGGAACTAACAAGGAATTGTTAGCGTGCCCGATTAGGATGTTAATGATTCTTTTGATAAAGTTCATAAACTTTATAGAACATAAAAGGGTTTAGAGATGTTCATCATCCATTAGCCTACCCTAATCCTACGAACCCTAACAAGCGGAGAATTACTCGCGCATGTTGGGAGAAAAAGAGATGGAGAGAAAATGCATAATTAAACTACGAAGAAATAGAATAAGAAAAAGAAAGCTACCTTTATTAATCAACAATATTCATTACACTTTGATTCCTTAGAAAATGATTACAAAGACTAGTTTGCTTCTCGGTCTCTTCCAAGGCGGTAGACGAACAGTTGATGATCAGCCTGGATGCGTGAGCCGTCTTGGACTTCGTGATCTTGTCGGCTTGATAAATTTTCCAAGAGGCTCTTGGACTTTATTTATAGTCCCAAAGCCAGAAGTCTAGCTTCCAAATTTGGAAGCCAACAGTTTAGATTCTCCCCAAAAAATCTCAGCTTCCAACCTCTCAGATCTACGGCGGATCCGCGGTCGAAGGGTAGGTTGGACCGCGGATCCGCGGTCTTGTATAGTGATCGTTGGATTTTCTCTCCTGCGTTTTTCTTCTTGTAACACTTGGAGATCTCTGGAACTTTTGAAAATTGGAAATCTTTTCTTTACTTCTACCAGACTTGATTTCTTAGTTTGCTTTCTTAATTAGGCAGCTTTGCTTTAACAACTTTGATTCCCTTGATTTTAGACCTGAAAAATTCTGCACAATCTCAACAAATAATATTTAGTAGACCTTGTTCTACTAGGATTAGGTCAATGATATTATTTGCATACATTTTCCTACCAAAAGCTAATTATAATATATCAACACATGGAAAATAGTATTTTTACACATAAACTCTCATATGTATGATATATTATAATAAAGATCTTTTTAAATATGGAAATAGTAGGAAAAATGTAATAAAAAATCTGCAGTTTTATCAACTGAACAGGTAGGAAGCTGCCCATAGTGGATGAACCGAGCAGGAGTGTAACAACCGAGTCCAGTTCTACTATTTTCAGTTATCATATGTTGATGTGTGGTATTTATTTCATTTATCTTGCTTGATTGTTACTTATTGCAATTTTACCCCGTCAGTTCAATTTTGCATATAACAATTTAATGCACCTAAAATAAAATTCAAAATATTCAACCTGGCCTACTCGACACCCCTAACCCTGTTGTAGCGTCCGTGCATCGTGTTCTCGTCCCGTTCGGTGAAACGGGCGAGTTTGGATGGCTACGCGTGCGTACGTGTGTCCGTCTTGGGGGTATGCTTTTTGATCATAAAACACTTCATTTTAAATTTTGGATCCCGCCTAAAATCTTCTTGGTTCAATTTTAAATTTTTGGACCCGACCCGGACGCAATTTGGAAATATTTTACTTTGCGCCAAAATCCCAAATTTCTAATATTTATCTAAACTGTCGAATATATTATTTTAACCATATAATATTTGATTTTAATACTAAATCTTTCAAATTTTCTTTTACAACCAATCATAACCTCACTTTATCCCGTGGGCCCCACACTTCATTACTCTCTCTCTCTCTCCCGTCTCTCTCTCTCTCTCTCTCCGCATCCTTCTCTCTCTCCTCTATATATCTTTCCCTCCTCTTCTTTTCTTTCAAAACGCAGAAACCCATCGCGCAAACCCCCAGCCGAGTGCCCGTCGCCGCTGCAGCCCCAACGCCGACGCCACCACCACCGGCCTCCTTGCCTCCTCAACCTCGTCTCATCCACATCCTCCTTCATCGTTTTCCCGAGCGTCTGCACACCTCTGCACCAGCACCGCGGCCACCTGCACCCCCTGCACGCGTCTGCGCCGCCGTGAGTCGCCGCCGGTGACCTCGTCCCCGTGTCCCTAACCTTCGTGCGCACTCAGTGAGCATTGCTTCCCCTCCTCTTTTCCTTTCTTCTTTCTTCCCCTCGCTGTTAATATTTCTGATCTGCAGATTTCTTTAGCCGTCGTCGTAGGCCACCGCCGGAGTTCCGTCGACGTGGTCGACCGTCACTACCCGTCCCACGGATTATCGTGAGCACCCCTTCTCAGATCCTCCTTCCTTTCTTCTCTGTTTTTTCTTTTCTCTTCTTGTTTACATGTCTTGATTATTGACTGTTCATTTCTTGGCCAGAATCCGACGATGCCGACGACGTATCCCAACGTTCCAGTGTAGTACCCCGACCCGTGTGGCTTCACTGTTTATCGTTTGGGTTCGTTCCGTGAACCGTGCGCCCGTCGCGAGATTCCCCGCCGACGTTTATCGTTCCGTATTCCCGGTTCGCGACCTGTCGAGGCAAGTACCCCTTGCTACATGCTAAATAATATTTACATATTCATTAATGTCACCCTAACCCTACTATTTAACTTTAGTATTATAATTTCCCATTTTCATATCAATATTGTTATATATCATTTTAACTTCCAAACGTGAAACCTACTATTTGCAAATTACTATATTGAACCTAATAACCACATTTACCTGTTTAATCACATTTTTAATATTGATATACCTTATGGTATTTATCTCTATAGTTTTGTTCCATTTGGACACTCGTGTGCATTTTAACCTGTAATAGCTGTATTGAACTTTTATATAAATCATTGCACCTCTGAAAGTCTTAACTTGGTAACATGATTAAACGGCTATAATTGTCTTACTGCATTCTTATAATGTTGAAATCATCTCTGTGACACAACTAATAACTGTACTGCAAATGGAGTGAATCTGCCTATTCCTTAATTCATTGCTTATATCATGTTGTTGATAACCATGCTTGATTATATAACTGATTGTGAGTATACCTATGATATCGCTTGCTTCTTGACCTGACTTGCTACATGCATAGTGCTTGACCCGACATGGTACCGTATACTGCTTGACTTGATATGGTGTACGATGACCTGACCCGTTACCTGATCTTGTGTCTAATGCCAACAAACCTGACATGTAGTCCTCATGGGCCGTTCCTGTTGTCTATCCAGACAAACCTGTTTACCTGATCCTGTGTTGGCATTAGTTTCTTGATTTCGGGATATCTGACTTGATTTACACATATAACTTGGGGGTATGGGGAAATCAAAGGTGAAACCTAACTTGTAACTCAACAGTTCACTACTTGTACTGATCAGTTTTAGAGGCCAGGCCCGCATCGTGACGATGCTGCTGACATCGTTGGTCTTTATCCTTTTCTGTTAGTGCCTAGCGGCACGTCTCGGTTTCAGCTCGAGAGTCTTAGACTGTGGTCCCTGGCATGCACGGGATACTATTGAGTTACATCGATGATTCATCAATTTGATTTCAAAGACTTTAGAACAGAAAGCCTGATAGAACAGTTTAGTTTACCCACTGCATACTACCCTGCACTGCCCTGATTTATATTATTGTTACCCTTGCTTTATTCATGTTTATGTTGCATTGCCTGTTACCCTGTTTATATTTTATTACTTGATGACATGACGCGCTGACTTCTGGGTTTTGCATGGTCCAGATTCTGTACCGCTGTTGCAGTCCGAGCGGGATTCAGCCAGTAGGCTGAGCTGTGAGGTGTCAGTGTTAGTTAGTTCTTTATTTCCTGCATTTTATTCCTGATGTGAGCCCGCATTATGGGACATACATTTCAGTTATTGTATATTGGATCTTTTGCTTCCGCACTTTTATTATTCTTGACTCATGTTAATTTTGGATTATGGACATGTTTTAGATAGTTTTATTTTATTCTTGATATCTCTACAACCGTAATGTGACTGTGGAGGGATGCTTCCTATCCACAGGTAGCATGGTTGGCTATGTCATGTGCCCATTTTAGTGTACTCTGGGAAGCGGGGCGTGACATGGTTCTTTTGGTATCAGAGCCATAGGATAGTCGGGTTGATTCTTTTGTATTTGGGTATTGTACCCAATAGACGAATCAGAATACCCGTGTTTAGGAAATATGTCCTGCCACCTTGCCGTTTTACCATTCTCGAATCACATTCTTCCTGATTATATCTTTTACGATGTGCAAACTTCTTTTGCATATCGACTCGCAAACCTGATTCCTTGTTATCTCTAGGACTTAGGCGACTTGGGTGGAGTTATGTAATTGTGGCTATGATACCGCGGCATAGTTACAATGCGGTACTCTATTTAAGTAACTTGGAGTTCTAGTCTTGATCTATATTTTGAATCTATCATCATGCTAATGTTGGGTGTTTTGATTTCAGGAATATGGCAGATAAGAACTTGAAGACGTACCAGAGGCGTGTGGACGAAGCCGCCATGCTTGGAGTGATAAGGGGAATGCTGGAGAATCAAAAGAGACATGAGCTGATCCAGCAGCAAGCGGAATCGTTTCAGGAAGGTTTGCAGATCGTTCAGCAGTCTGTGAACAATGTTGGAGCTAAACCAGTTGACCGAGTAGGGACCGTAGCAGATTTCAGGCGTTTGGGTCCGTCTGCATTTACTAGATTGGAGGAGCCGTTGCCAGCGGAGCAGTGGCTAGTTAACACGGAGAACTTACTTATTGCGGCACAGATTCCAGATGACAAAAGAGTGGATGTGGTGCGCATTCAGTTAGTGGACTACGCCCGTGAATGGTGGCTTGTAGAGGAGACCCGCTTGCCCAAGCCGATCAAGTGGGCGGATTTTTCAAAGAGTTTCCTAGAGAAGTTCTTCCCGCGGACCGCACGGGAGGAAATGGAAGAGAAATTCATTGGGCTAAAGCAGAATGGATCGCCAGTGGATGTGCATGCAGCAGAATGGACAAGACTCAGTAGATTCGCTGGACCTTTAGTTGCCAACGATGCAAACAGGGCACGGAGGTTCATGCGCAGCTTGGACGTGGACATCCAGAGGCAGATTGTCTCCCTGGGTTTGACCACTTTCTCACAAGTACTTGCGGCAGCTCGAGAACAGCAGAGCCTATCGGGAAAAACTGGGAGTTCACAGCAAACAGCAGTTGCGGTAAGGAAGCCGGCATTTGTACCCAACCGAGCTCATGGTCGCAGAGGTATTCCAGTGGACCGTCGAGGCATAACACCGATGAAGAAGCCTACTGTCATTGATCAGAAGAAGCGCGTGGTCTATAGCTATTGCCACTTACCTGGACATTTGCAAAAGGAGTGTCGCAGGATGAAAGGACTCTGTTTAGTTTGTGGAGCGGCAGATCACACTATTAACTCATGTCCGTCGAAGCTTCGTACAAGGGATGATATTCAGAAGCCTCCGCAGAGACCGTTTCAGGGACAGAAGCAACTGACTCAAGGACCTAATCAGGCTCGAGCTTTTACCTTGACAGCGGAAGAAGCTAAGGCGCCGGGAGAAGTTGTTTCAGGTATTCTACTCATTCATGGTTTTCCCGCATTAGCGTTATTTGATTCTGGTGCATCCCATTGTTTTATGTCATCCAAGTTTATAACTACACACTCGATTGACTGCACGACCCTGTCTAGTTTCTGGGACATACACACTGGGAATGGGAAAATCATAGCTAGTAGGGAATGTAAAGATTGTACAGTTGTTGTGTGCGGACGGGATCTTTTTGCAGATTTCTTGGTGATTGATACGGGCAGCTACGAAGTCGTCTTGGAAATGGATTTTCTTGGCACTTTCCACGCTCACATTGATTGTAGGGCAAAGAAAGTAATTTTCCAGATTCCCGGACATTCTGAGTTTACCTTCATTGGAGGAAGCAGTTCTGTCGGGCCAGTCGAGTTTAGGGCTAGGCCGACAAATGATATTCTTGCATCGATGGAAGTTGATAAAAGTGAAGAGCCGGCTGTTGTTCGCGACTTTATGGACGTGTTTGAAGATATATCGGGTTTACCGCCGAAGCGAGACGTGGAGTTCGCAATTGATTTTATTCCTGGTGCAGTGCCAGTATCCAAAGCGTATTATCCAATGGCACCAGTAGAGTTGGAAGAAGTCAAGAAACAGGTGGCTGAATTGCTCGAGAAGGGTTGGATTCGAAGCAGTAACTCGCCTTGGGGAGCTTCGGTTCTTCTAGTAAAGAAGAAGGATGGCACAAGAAGGATGTGCATCGACTATCGAGAATTAAACCGGGTGACTATTAAGAACAAGTACCCTATCCCTCGCATTGGAGAACTTTTTGAGCAGCTTAGTGGTGCGAGGGTGTTCTCGAAGCTGGATTTGCGATCCGGATATCATCAGGTCCGAGTGAAAGCAGAAGATATTTGCAAGATGGCGTTCCGAACTTGGTATGGACATTACGAATACTTAGTGATGCCCTTCGGAGTAACGAATGCGCCGGCAGTATTCATGGACTTGATGAACCGAATCTTTTCACCATTCTTGGATCAGTTCATTGTGGTATTCATTGACGATATTCTGGTTTACTCAAAGAGTTATGAAGAGCATGCTGAACATTTGAAGATCGCACTGCAGACGTTGAGACAAGAGAAGTTGTATGCGAAGATGAGTAAGTGCGAGTTTTGGCTGGAAGAAGTAAAGTTTTTGGGGCATGTTGTATCTGGCGATGGAATTGCCGTCGATCCAGAAAAGATTGCAGCAGTTCGAGATTGGCCGATTCCAAAGAATGTTGCGGAGATAAGAAGCTTTCTTGGACTCGCCGGATATTACAGGAGATTTGTGAAGACTTTGCTTGTCTGGCGGAGCCGTTGACCAAGCTTACGCGCAAGGAGGTACCTTTTGAATGGACGGATAAGTGTGCGTTAGCTTTTGAGACGTTGAAGCAGAAGTTGATAACCGCCCCTATTCTGACCGTGCCAGACAATTCCGGGGGATTGGTGATTCACAGCGACGCATCTGGGAAAGGATTGGGATGTGTTTTGATGCAGCATGGGAAGGTTGTAGCATACGCATCGAGACAGTTGAAGACCCATTTGAAGAATTACCCAACTCATGACTTGGAGCTTGTGGTAGTGATTTTCGCTTTGAAGATTTGGAGACACTACCTTTTAGGCGAAAGGGTCAAAGTTTTCACAGATTATAAGAGCTTGAAGTATGTGTTCACGCAGAAGGAGCTTAATATGAGGCAGCGTAGATGGTTGGAGCTGATGGCTGACTACGATCTTGATCTTAAGTACCATCCGGGAAAGGTTAATGTCGTGTCGGATGCGCTTAATCGGTTACCAGCAATTCAGATGTTAACTACGCAGAAGGAGCTCGTTGAAGATTTTCGAAGATTTGACTTGGAGGTTGTGCTACCGCATTCTTTGGGACAGTTGATGTAGCTGCAAGTACAGTCATCGTTGATCGAGAATATTAAAGCAGCACAATCGCAGGATCCTAGACTGCAAAAGTTTCGAGGACAAGTTGAAGCCGGACTACATACAGATTTATTGATCCACGAAGATGGTTCGTTGAGGTATGATAGCCGTTTGTGTGTGCCAAAAGGGGATATTCGTGAAGAGCTTATGAAGGAGGCACACAGTTCAGCTTATTCTGTGCATCCAGGAGGCACCAAGATGTACCAAGATATTCGACAGCATTTCTGGTGGGAAGGCATGAAACGGGAGATTGCTCGCTTTGTGGAAAAGTGCTTGGTGTGTCAGCAAGTTAAGTCTGAACATCAAAGGATTGCTGGTTTATTGCAACCACTTCCGATTCCTCAATGGAAGTGGGAACATATAACCATGGATTTCGTGACGGCTTTACCGCAGAGTCCAAAAGGCAACAATGCAGTATGGGTGATTGTTGATCGATTGACCAAGGCAGCTCACTTTATTCCTTTCCGGGTTGGTCAATCCACAGAGACTTTGGCGGAGGGGTACATGCAAAAGATTGTAAGATTGCATGGAGTACCGGTGAGCATCGTGTCCGATCGGGACACTCGGTTCTTATCACACTTTTGGCGGAGTTTACAGGAAGGTTTGGGGACTCGATTGAACTTTAGCACAGCTTATCATCCTCAAACTGATGGTCAGTCGGAAAGAACGATCCAAATTCTTGAAGATATGTTGAGAGCATGCATGTTGGACTTCAAGGGTTCTTGGGAGGATTATCTACATTTGGTGGAGTTTTCTTACAACAACAGTTTTCAGGCAACTATCCAGATGGCTCTGTTTGAAGCTTTGTATGGTCGCAGATGCCGTTCACCTGTTTGTTGGGACGATGTAGGTGAACGAAGATTATTGGGACCAGATTTGGTTGTGCAGACAGTTGAGAAGGTTAACACTATCAGAAATCATATGAAGGCAGCTCAAGACCGACAGAAGAGTTGGGCAGATACGTCGAGAAGACCTCTAGAGTTCGCGGTGGGTGATTTGGTATTCTTGAAGATATCACCGCCTAGAGGGGTGATTCGTTTTGGAAGCCGAGGAAAGCTTAGTCCTCGATTTGTTGGACCCTTTGAGATCTTGGAGCGTGTTGGTGAGGTAGCGTATCGTTTGGCGTTACCGCAGTCCTTGGCAAATGTGCACGATGTGTTTCACGTATCTCAACTCCATAAGTATGTTCGAGATGAAACGCACGTATTGGATCATTCGGAGCTAACAGTACGAGAAGACTTGACTTTTGAGGAGCGACCGACTGAAATCGTGGATCGAAGGGAAAAGGTTTTTAAGAACAGGGTGATTCCCCTTGTGCTTGTTTCTTGGGGTAATCGCTCGCATGGGGAGTCCACTTGGGAACGAGAAGATGAAATCGGGCAGAAATTTCCTCACCTTTTCTTATAGTGGTTTGTCGCCTATCTTGTGTTCTTGGAATTTCGATGACGAAATTCTTTTTTGTAGTTGGGTATAATGTAACAACCGAGTCCAGTTCTACTATTTCCAGTTATCATATGTTGATGTGTGGTATTTATTTCATTTATCTTGCTTGATTGTTACTTATTGCAATTTTACCCCGTCAGTTCAATTTTGCATATAACAATTTAAGGCACCTAAAATAAAATTCAAAATATTCATCTTGGCCTACTTGACACCCCTAACCCTGTTGTAGCGTCCGTGCATCGTGTTCTCGTCCCGTTCGGTGAAATGGGCGAGTTTGGACGGCTACGCGCGCGTACGTGTGTCCCTCTTGGGGGTATGCTTTTTGATCATAAAACACTTCATTTTAAATTTTGGATCCCGCCTAAAATCTTCTTAGTTCAATTTCAAATTTTTGGACCCGACCCGGACACAATTTGGAAATATTTTACTTTGCGCCAAAATCCCAAATTTCTAATATTTATCTAAACTGTCGAATATATTATTTTAACCATATAATATTTGTTTTTAATACTAAATCTTTAAAATTTTCTTTTACAGCCAATCATAACCTCTCTTTATCCCGTGGGCCCCACACCTCATTACTCTCTCTCTCTCCCGTCGCTCTCTCTCTCTCTCTCTCTCTCCGCATCCTTCTCTCTCTCCTCTATTTATCTTTCCCTCCTCTTCTTTTCTTTCAAAATGCAGAAACCCATCGCGCAAACCCCCAGCCGAGTGCCCGTCGTCGCCGCAGCCCCAACGCCGATACCACCACCACCGGCCTCCTCGCCTCCTCAACCTCGTCTCATCCACATCCTCCTTCATCGTTTTCCCGAGCGCCTGCACACCCCTGCACCAGCACCGCGGCCACCTGCACCCCCTGCACGTGTCTGCGCCGCCGTGAGTTGCCGCCGGTGACCTCGTCCCCGTGTCCCCAACCTTCGTGCGCACTCAGTGAGCATTGCTTCCCTTCCTCTTTTCCTTTCTTCTTTCTTCCCCTCGCTGTTAATATTTCTGATCTGCAAATTTCTTTAGCCGTCGTCGTAGGCCATCGCCGGAGTTCCGTTGACGTGGTCGACCGTCACCACCCGTCCCACGGATCATCGTGAGCACCCCTTCTCAGATCCTCCTTCCTTTCTTCTCTGTTTTTTCTTTTCTCTTCTTGTTTACATGTCTTGATTATTGACTGTTCATTTCTTGGCCGGAATCCGACGATGCCGACGACGTGTCCCAACGTTCCAGCGTAGTACCCCGACCCGTGTGGCTTCACTGTTCATCGTTTGGGTTCGTTCCGTGAACCGTGCGCCCGTCGCGAGATTCCCCGCCGACGTTTATCGTTCCATATTCCCGGTTCGCGACCCGTCGAGGCAAGTACCCCTTGCTACATGCTAAATAATATTTACATATTCATTAATGCCACCCTAACCCTACTATTTAATTTTAGTATTATAATTTCCCATTTTCTTGTCAATATTGTTATATATCATTTTAACTTCCAAACGTGAAACCTACTATTTGCAAATTACTGTATTGAACCTAATAACCACATTTACCTGTTTAATCATATTTTTAATATTGACATAGCTTATGGCATTTATCTCTATAGTTTTGTTCCATTTGGACACTCGTGTGCATTTTAACCTGTAATAGCTGTATTGAACTTTTATATAAATCATTGCACCTCTGAAAGTCTTAACTTGGTAACATGATTAAACAGCTATAATTGTCTTACTGCATTCTTATAATGTTGAAATCATCTCTGTGACACAACTAATAACTGTACTGCAAATGGAGTGAATCTGCCTATTGCTTAATTCATTGCTTATATCATGTTGTTGATAACCATGCTTGATTATATAACTGATTGTGAGTACACCTATGATATCGCTTGCTTCTTGACCTGACTTGCTACATGCATAGTGCTTGACCCGACATGGTACCGTATACTGCTTGACTTGATATGATGTACCATGACCTGACCCGTTACCTGATCTTGTGTCTAATGCCAACAAACCTGACATGTAGTCCTCATGGACCGTTCCTGTTGTCTATCCAGACAAACCTGTTTACCTGATCCTGTGTTGGCATTAGTTTCTTGATTTCGGGATACCTGACTTGACTTACACATATAACTTGGGGGTATGGGGAAATCAAAGGTGAAACCTGACTTGTAACTCAACAGTTCACTACTTGTACTGATCAGTTTTAGAGGCCAGGCCCGCCTCGTGACGATGCTGCTGACATCGTTGGTCTTTATCCTTTCCTGTTAGTGCCTAGCAGCACGTCTTGGTTTCAGCCCGAGAGTCTTAGACCGTTGTCCCGGGCATGCACGGGATACTATTGAGTTACATCGATGATTCATCAATTTGATTTCAAAGACTTTAGAACAGAAAGCCTGATAGAACAGTTTAGTTTACCCACTGCACACTACCCTGCACTGCCCTGATTTATATTATTGTTACCCTTGCTTTATTCATGTTTATATTGCATTGCCTGTTACCCTGTTTATATTTTATTACTTGATGACATGACGCGCTGACATCTGGGTTTTGCATGGCCCAGATTCTGTACCGTTGTTGCAGTCCGAGCGGGATTCAGCCAGTAGGCTGAGCTGTGAGGTGTCAGTGTTAGTTAGTTCTTTATTTCCTGCATTTTATTCCTGATGTGAGCCCGCATTATGGGACATACATTTCAGTTATTGTATATTGGATCTTTTGCTTCCGCACTTTTATTATTCTTGACTCATGTTATTTTTGGATTATGGACATGTTTTAGATAGTTTTATTTTGTTCTTGATATCTCTACAACCGTAATGTGACTGTGGAGGGATGCTTCCTACCCACAGGTAGCTTGGTTGGCTATGTCACGTGCCCATTTTAGCGTACTCTGGGAAGCGGGGCGTGACAAGAAGGCTGCCCGGTCGCCTCGCGATGAGGGCTTTTGATCCACAGCGTTTTTTTGGGCAGGAACCCACCCACTGCGGATGAACCGAGCAGGAAGCTACTCGGTCGCCTCGTGAGGAGGGCTTTCGTTCCACAGTGTTGTTGGGAAGCAATCTACCCGCTGTAGATGGGCCAGTAGGAAATTGCACGATGGCCTCGTGATGAGGGCTTTAGATCCTTAGCGTAGTTGGGTAGGAAGCTTCCCGCTAGGGATTGGCCAGTAGAAAATTGCTCGGTGGCCTCGTGATGAGGGCTTTTGATCCACAGCATTTGTTGGGCAGAAAGTTACCCACTGCGGATGAACCAAGCAGGAAACTACTCGGTCGCCTCGTGAGGAGGGCTTTCGATCCACAGCGTTGTTAGGCAGGAATCTACCCGCTGCAGATGGGCCAGCAGGAAATTGCTCGGCGGCCTCATGACGAGGGCTTTCGATCCTTAGTGTAGTTGGGTAGGAAGCTACCCGCTAGGGATTGGCCAGCCGGCGGCTTCATGATGAGGGCTTTAGATTCACAACATTTGTTGGGCAGGAAATTACCCACTGCGGATGAACCTAGCAGGAAGCTACTCGGTCGTCTCATGAGGAGAGCTTTTGATCTATAGCATTGTTGGGCAGGAATCTACCCGCTGCAGATAGGCCATCAGGAAATTGCTCGGCGGCCTCGTGATGAGGGCTTTCGATCCTTAGCATAGTTGTGTAGGAAGCTACCCATTAGGGATGAACCGAGCAGGAAGCTACTCGGTCGACTCGTAAGGAGGGCTTTCGATCTACAGCATTGTTGGGAAGGAATCTACCCGCTGCAGATGGGCTGGAAGGAAATTGCTCGGCGGCCTCGTGATGAGGGCTTTTGATCCACAACGTTTGTTTGGTAGGAATCTATGTCACGCTCCGCTTCCCAATGTACGGGTAATGAAACGTGACTGGGTCCGCTACGTATTTACTCAGAAGTAAATACACTAAGCATAACTAAGCAATATAAAGTAGATATACACAAGAAGACATGAAATGTAAATGAAAATCAACTTTTATTTATTGAACATTTCTTTACAATATAACTGAAAAGTAAATACAATGATGAAAGCAGTGCCTAAACAATGGCATGAACATGAAAGTAAAGTATATACAAGAGTCTAAAACTCGGGGTCCTCACTGAACTGATCCAAGTCATCTGAACTGGGCTCTAACTCCAGTGAGTCGGATCCACCTAACAACATTCAAAACAAAGAAGAGAGAAGGAATGCCGTCAGCGAACAATCGCTCAGTAAGTCCTAAAGAAAAATAGGAATAGAATAGAAAGATGAATAGACAGATATGAGAATATAACTGGTGTATTGTGAGTTTGTTATGTTAACGCGGTTGTTTGTAGCTTGGTACAGAATATTCCAGTGTATACGAGAGGAGTCCAACTATTCCGTGGACTAAGCTATACAGAGCACAAGGAACCGTTAAGCCATGGAACAACAACAATGGATATTCAGGTTAGGTGTATTAAAGTGACCGTTTCGTGCCACTTCTAACACATTCCGTACCAGTCTACCCTTTTAAAACATCGTAATGTATTATGTATTGATATATATTGTTTTGTTTAATATATGTACGACTTGCCGAAACCGTGATATCAGTAGTTCTTGTAAACGGAACAGATAGTCATGTAATCAGAGTATAACCATGATTCGGTTCAGTCGAGTCATGTTGACATAGATTGAATTCTTGTATAAATGGATTCATGTTGAATTGGAGTTATACTTGAATCATATTCAAGAATAGATTGATTGATTTCAGATTAGACTGAGACTCTGCCTAAGTCAGACACTTTAAAACGAATTGAAGTCCTGAATTAGTTTTGATATTATCGGTAACTGCTGCACATGGACGGCAGGACTTTTGTCTTTTTCCAAGACAATTACCGTATTGATAACACCGTTTTTTAGTTTTTCTACCTTAAATAGGCAAGCACCCAAATTCTCTAGCTCCCTGAGGCTCAAGAGAACCGGTCCTGCTTAAACCTATATTTACTAGGGTCCTTATTGTAAATTAATATAACTTGAGGGGGTTTTATGAAAAATAGTTTTGATATATTTTCAAAATAAACCTCAAGTATTTATTTATCATCTTTACGGTTTTCATAGTTGTAATTTTTATAAAATGAAATATTCTAGTGAATATAAACCTAACTTTGAATAGTATATGGTATTTTCTTGTAATTGGACTTGTATTGAATGTGATAGTATTTTCATAATCTTTTGTGACTCTTCTATTTTGATTTAGAAAACATGGAATATATATTATATTTAAAATAGATATTTTGATAATATTTATATATATATAATTATAAAAATAGAATTTATTTATTAAATAGAAATCACGTTTTCTTAAAAATTGTAATAAGAATTCTATCGAGATCGAATGCTCCGTGAGGAGGTCTGCATCTCGCTTAATTTGCTAGTCCCAAGGACGTGCGATAACCTGCACCATCCCGATCGGGTTCCCTAAAATGGGTTGTAGAGGCTTATTTGTAAGAAATTAATTAAAACAATTTAAAGAATACGTGTTTTGATAGTTTAAGGTATTTTAATATAAACTGTGTTTTGTCCCACAAAAATTGTTACAAAAGCCATCATGCTATATCAAGATAAGTGTTGTGATGAGGTAGTTCATTATCTCGTGCAATTTCTAAAGGTAAAATGAGCAAAACGATAAAGTAATGTCGTATGTAAACTTGATGGCATTTTACCGTAAAAAGTGAAATTGAATTTGTTTAACATTAAATTTTGAATTGAAACTTGGTCAAATTGTTGTTTAATGGTTAATAAACAATATATAAAAAGATGGTAAATTTGTTATTAAGAAAAATTGCGTTTTTTATGAAATTAGAATCAGAAGTCGGAATAATTCCGCTTCCGACGAGTTTTGAAAATAAGATTCTATTTACTAGAGAGAGAAGAGAGAAAAGGGGACTTACAAGCTTAGGGTTTAGAGGAGAGGTAAAGGAAAAAGTTTGCGGCCTTCGTGGAGTCGCGAGGTCGCCGGAAGTGCTTCAAATCCTCGCCGGAACTTTGACCTTAGCTAACTCCACTTATACAACTTTTGACCTGGAAATTTTTAAAGAGTCTTGACAAAGGATTTCTGAATGAGGAGGGCCAAAGTGTAGGGGGTATTTATAGGATAGAATTAGGGTTTTGTGAGTGAAGAGAGAATTAAAAATACATTAAAATTGTGGATTAATTCGTCATTTTAAATTCTCTGTTAATGTGCAGGAAAAAAAACAGTATGGGGGTAATGAGGTAGGCCAAGGGGTGCTATGGTTAAATTTTGGGGGCATTACCTACGGATTTAATCGTCGGTGCCGGTCCCATATGATGATCTCGTCGGTCGGATCCGAGGGATTGGGGCTTGGATCTTAGCCACGTGTCAGGGTCTACTTAATTATCATTTTCCACATGTTTGTTTTATGAGACTTTTCATTCTTACGTGTATTGCACATGTAAACTTTTGGGCTTCTAAAAGATTAAAAGAAAAATCTTTAAAAAATAATTTGTGGCTGCGGGGATTTGAACACAGGGGTTATGTCACAGCAGTGCAAGGCTTTACCAGTGAGTTACAAATTGTTTCTTGCTGTTCAAAAGCAAATTAAATACTTAACTCGGTATTGCAAATACTCCATTTGCACATTAACTTTTAAACAAATTTTCTGTACATTAAAACAGAGTCGTTACATTCTACCCTCCTTACAAAAATTTCGTTCTCGAAATTTACAATTATTTTTAAGGACTAATATACAAACAAGTGAGGGTATCTTGCACGCATTTTTTCTTCTCTTTCCCACGTTGATTCTCCTGGTGTGTCTTTTCTCCACATCACCCTGGCCAAGTTTACTTTCTTGTTCCGAAGTGACTTCACCTTTCTGTCCAGGATTTCAATAGGTTGTTGCTCACAAGATAGATCCATCTGTACAGCGAGCTCGGAGTGATCAAGAATATGACTGGGGTCACTTACATACCTTCTGAGTTGGGATATATGGAACACATTGTGCACTCCTTCCAATGAGGATGGAAGTGCCAAGCGATAAGCCACTTCTCCGACTCGTTCGAGTATGTCGAACGGTCCAATGAATCTCGGACTTAGCTTACCCCACCTTCCGAAGTGAATCACTCCACGATTTGGTGAGATCTTCAAAAAGACATGATCTCCCGGTTGGAACTCAAAGTGACGGCGCTTTGCATTAGCCCAGTGCTTTTGTCGATCTTGGGCTATGCACATTTTTCCCTAATGGTGTGAACTACATCTACAGTTGCTGCTATCATTTCAGGTCCAATGGGTTCTCTATCTCCGATGTCATCCCAACTTAATGGTGAATGACACTTCCTTCCATATAGAGCTGCAAAGGGTATCATTCCAATACTTGCTTGGTAGCTGTTGTTGTATGAAAACTCTACAAGATGTAGGTGATCTTCCCACTATCCTCTGAAGTCTATCATACAAGCTCTTAGTATGTCTTCTAAGATCTGAATCGTTTGCTCAGACTGTCCATCTTTTTATGGATGGTAAGCTGTGCTAAAGTTCAGACTTGTTCCTAAGCTAGATTGCAGACTCTGCCAAAATTGCGATCAAAATCTGGTGTCACGATCGGAGACAATGCAAACCGGCACTCCATGTAATCTCACGATCTCCTGCATGAGTTCATGGGTATCAGAGATAGTAAATATTAAAGAGTTAAATCTTACTTGGATTCAAACTTACCTCCATATACTTCTTTGCTAATGTCTCGGTAGATTGGCCAACTCGAAAGGGAATAAAGTGAGCCAACTTTGTGAGTTGATCCACAATAACCCATACCGCGTCGTTACATTTCGTGCTGCGAGGAAGAGCAGTCACGAAGTCAATGGTGATGTGTTGCCACTTCCATTCTGGAATAGGTAACGGTTGAAGTAAACCAGCAGTCCTGTGATATTCAGTTTTTACCTGCTGACACACCAAAGATTTAGCGACGCTTCTGGTTACTTCACGCTTCATTCCATGCCACCAGTAATATTGCCGAAGATCTTTGTACATCTTTGTAAAACCTGGGTGTACTGAATAGGGAGAGCTATGAGCTTCTTTCATCAATTCTTTCCGAACAGGACCTTGTGGTACACACAATCTACTGCCGTATCTCAAAGATCCGTCTTCATGAATGATGAAGTCCGTTCTAACTCCACTTTCTACTTGTTCTCTGATCTTTTGCAACTTGGCATCACTTGCTTGAGCTGCTTTGATCTGATTGACAATGGTAGATTGAACTTGTAAGTTCATCAACTTTGAAGCGTTACCTGGCATGACCACTTCTATCTCCATCTGATGCAAATCTTGTTGAAGCTTCCACTGTGCGGTAAGATTCATTGATAGTGGTTGGCGACAAAGTGCATCAGGAACTATATTCACCTTCCCTGGATGATATTGTAGGTTGATGTCGAAGTCTGTTATAAGTTCTAACCATCTTCTCTGCCGCATATTCAACTCTTTCTGAGTAAACACATATTTCAGACTCTTGTGGTCTGTGTATATGTCGACTCGTTCTCCAAGAAGATAATGGCGCCAAATCATAAGAGCAAAGATAACGGCTGCCTAAGTTGTTTGAAATCCCCATGGATGTGGGGTTACGAGCCAAGGCCTTCTCTTCTACTGGAGCTGCAGGTGTTTTTCTTTCCAGCGAGGACCATTTCTTGAGCGGAGGAGAGTGAAGCAACGAAAGAAGGCAGGCAGCGCTGGAGATTGACTCCCCCCTCTCTTCACTTCACATCGTTCTCAACGGAAGAACTCATGTGTCGGATAGTTGCGCTCATGAATCTTCAGCTGTCTTGATGCATAAGCTACAACTTTACCGTGCTGATATAGAACACATTCTAATCTTTTACCGGATGCATCGCAATGCACTTCAAAACCTCCAGATTGGTTCGGTATGACGAGAATAGGCACTGATGTTAATCTTGATTTAAGTTCTACGAAAACTTGTTCGCATGCTTCTGACCACACGAATTCTTCATTTTATGCGTGAGCTTGGTCAGGGGTGTTGCAATCTTCGAAAATCCTTCAATGAATCTTCTGTAATATCCTGCTAAACCCATGAATCTTCGAATGTCCTTCACTGACTTCGGTGTCGGTCATTTACTTACTGCTGATACCTTAGCTGGATCTATAGAGATTCCATCGCCTGATACAATATGTCCGAGAAAACCGACTTGATCTAGCCAAAACTCGCACTTGTTGTACTTGGCATAGAGTTGATGCTGTCGTAAAGTCTCTAGGACAATTCGTAGGTGCTCGGCATGTTCTTTCCGACTCATAGAATACACCAGGATGTCGTCGATGAAGATAACAACAAACCTGTCTAGGTACTCTCGAAAAACTTGATTCATTAGGTTCATGAATATAGCTGGTGTGTTGGTTACTCCAAATGGCATCATAAGAAACTCATAATGACCATAGCGAGTCCTGATGCCGTTTTCGGAATATCAGACTCTTTGACCTTCACCTGATGATATCCCGAACGAAGATTTAACTTGGAGAAAACGCAAGACCCACTTGGCTGATCGAACAGATCGTCGATGCGCGGAAGTGGATACTTGTTCTTTATAGGTACTTCGTTCAGAGCTCTATAATCAATACAGATTCTGTATGAACCTTGCTTCTTCTTCATAAGTAGAACCGGCGATCCCTAATTTGAAGTGCTGGGATGAATCCATCCTTTCTTCTATAATTCGTCCAACTGAGTTCGGATCTCTTTCAAACCTTCGGGACTCAAGCGATACGGATCTTTGATCACCGATTGTGCTCTAGGTACTAAATCAATGCTGAATTCAAGAGCTCGATCGGGAGGCAAATCTGATATGTCTTCAGGAAATATATCGTCGAACTCTCGAACTACCTCGGGCTTCGATCCTTCCTCTGCTTGAAGTGTTGCAATCACTGCCTTCTTCGGTTTTTCTTTGTATGTGCTTGTCTCCAGGGTACGGTCTCCACTTTTGAAATAAAAGACCGGATGCTCTGGAATCTCGAACACTACCCTCCTTTGATGACAGTTAATGGTAGTATAGAATGTTCTTAACCAATCCACACCCAAAACGACATCGAAATTCGGTATGTCCAGCACCTTGAAGTCAGCATAGAATTCTCTGCAGCAGACGACCACTGGACACACGTTGTATCCTATTATTGTCTTTAGAACGCCGTTCTCTGAACTGACATTCTAGCTGGATACAAGTGGTTTGACTGGAATCGCATGAGTTCGGACGAACCGTTGCGACATAAAGCAATGAGATGCTCCAGTATCGAAGAGTACTGGTGCAGGAAGTGAGGCTACTAAGATCGTATCTAGGTTATGTGGGATAGGTTTTAGGTATAAGAAAAAGATATATGGGTATGTTTAAAGATTGAAAGAAAGCTTGAAAGAAAAGAGTTACCGGTGATAACTTGGCCAGTGGCTTCAGCTTCTTCCACAGTCATTGTGAAAGCCTGTCGCCTCGTTATATTCCTCCTTGCTGGAGGAGCATTCCTCTGTACTTGAGGTAAGTTCTTTTGTGCTTGGTGGAACTGATAAGGAGGAGGTGCAGTCGGTCCACGAGGAGGTGGAGCTGGGAGAGTGAGTCGTGGAGCAGGTGCCTAGATAGCTGGCCGCTGCGGATAGATAATTGATGGTCTGGGTGCAACATTTGGATTGAGTCTATGAGGACAAGACCCAATATCATGTGTGGCTGAGCCACAGACTAAGCAAAGGCGATTAGCACGCCTACAATCCTTCACCAGGTGTCCATCTTTCCTGCAGTAGGTGCAAAAGGCTGGACTGGGCCAGTTGATTGGTACTCCCGGTCTCCGGGGTATAAAAGGTGTCCTTGAAGAGGTTCCTCCTGCCATCTGAGAGGTAGAGCGCTTCACTCCGGCAGATTGGGGTCTGCCCTTCATCTTTACTACTGTCTCATATCGACGGGCAGCTTTCAGAGCCAGTTCGTAGGTTGGGAAATCCCCTGTAGCTAAGGCAGCTTGGATCTCCGGATATAACCCTTGCTGAAATCGTCTAGACCTGATCTTAGCAGTCGGAATGAGATGTGCCGTGAACCTGCTATGGTCTTGTGTTAGCTATGTAGTATGTGATATAAGAAAATCGAATATTTAAGACATATCTTTACCTGCTCAACATAGTGAACTATGCATTATACTCATCCACCGATTTGCTTCACATAGAGCCTTGTTGTAAGTGAATGAATTGCTGCTCCATGTCGAATCGGGCAATCTTGGGAAAATACTTCGCGTCGAACATGTCGCGAAAGGTCTTCCATTCGATAGGCTGGGCAAGACGGCTTTCTTCCGCCTTCCACCATACTTAGGCGTTGTCGATGAGTTGCAGCTTTGCAAGCCGTACCCAAGCGATATATGGCACTTGTGTTGCTGCCAGATCGTCCTAAATACTCTGAGCCCATTCTTCAGCTTCTAAAGGGCTCTCTTTCCCAGAAAATTGCTTCGGGTGCAATGCCCAGAATTGCTTCACTCTGGGTGCTTCGGCTTCTGGGCGGTTCAATAAGATAGCAGTCTGCTACTGCTGTCCTTCCAGGAGGCTTCGGATTGCCTCAAGGAATACCGTTTGCTCATTGATCGGAGCTACAACGGCAGACGTAAGTGGAAGAGGTCGTGGTGTGTTGTTGAAGTTTGTGCTGGTATTGTTTGGAGAATCCATAATTTTGAAAGAAAAAAATAGGGTTATGATAGATTCAAAGAATATGAAATTGTAAGATTCAATGAATATGAAATGTAAAGAATGTTTTTAGTTGCAGATTCTTGTGTTATATTGCTTAGGACTTCATGCAGAATTGACCTACATGTCCATGCAGAACTGGCCTGCATGGGCCGCCAACAAAACCGGTCACGTCCCTGTTGGGGTAAAAATTTACACCCCGGTTGACCGAGTCAAAGTCAAGGTCAACCCCCAAGCTAGGTGGGCCCAAGCCCAGGTCAAGCGGGCCCATGCCCAAGTCGAGCCCGCGGCCAGCCTCTCTCATGCCAACAACAAAATCATGTCATAAATAATTTTTATGTAATTTTTTATGCATGAATGTAAACAAAATGGGCATAAAGCCAATATTTTGTAAGCCCATGGCTTATGTGCAAAAATGAAATGGCACATGAGCCATGGGATGGCTAAAATGTCATTTTTGTAAAGCCCAAGGGGCTATATGTAAATATGTAAGCCTATATAAGACAATATGATGATGAATAAAGCATACACTTTTTCACTCCCTCAAAAAACTAGGGTTTGTGCCTTCACTCTCTCTTCTTCAAGTTCTTTCTCTTCCTTTTCATTTTCAAAATAAATCAAGAGCTTAGCTCTCTTTTTTTTTAAAACTAAATAAAGTTTTACCATAAACCCATCTTCCAAAACTCCATCAAGAGAAGAAAAATGGTCTCTTTTTTTATCAACCAAGATCTAGCTCTTGGAGTTTCAAGAGAACCCATTTTGGGTTTCTTCTCAAAGGAGAAAGGAGAAAATAAAATTCTTTTGGAGTTCAACTCCACAAATAAAATTCTTTTGGAGTTCAACTCCACCACCAGGAAAATTCTTTTGGAGTTTAACTCCACTACAAAAATTCTTTTGGAGTTTAACTCTACAGTAAAAATCTTTTGGAGTTCAACTCCACAAATAAAATTCCTTTGGAGTTCAACTCCACAAATAAAATTCTTTTGGAGTTTAACTCCACTACAGAAATTCTTTTGGAGTTTAACTTCATAAAAAAATACTTTTTTTGGGAAGTCTAACTCCACATTACATTTTTTTTAGCCATATAAAATTCTTTTGGAGTTGAACTCCACGTTCTCAAAAAAAAAAAAAGTGGTGGTCACATGCTAAGCATGTGACGGGCGAGCATGTGACGGGTCACAAGCAAAGCATGTGACGGGGTCACATGCTAAGCATGTGACGGGTTACATGCTAAAGCAGCCCCATCACATGTTTAACATGTGACGTAGGTCACATGCAAAGCATGTGACGGGTCACATGCTAAACATGTGACTTGGAGGTCGTCTGTTTCCAGTTTAACGACTTGGAGGTCATCTGTTTCCAGTTTAACGATGTAGAGGTTATCTGTTTCCAGTTTAAAGATTTAGAGGTCATCTGTTTCCAGTTTAAAGACTTAGAGGTCTACTGTTTCCAGTTTAACGACGTAGTGGTCATCTGTTTCCAGTTTAAAGACTTAGAGGTCATCTGTTTCCAGTTTAACGACTTGGAGGTCATGTGTTTCCAGTTTAACGACGTGGAGGTCATCTGTTTCCAGTTTAACGACTTGGAGGTCATCTGTTTCCAGTTTAACGACGTAGAGGTCATCTGTTGTGACAAGGAGCTCAGAGAAGATACCTGATTGAGTAGCTGTAAGGGGCACCGCTGGAGTTTGCCCGAGATGCCTTATTACTTTGTCAGTGTTGATGGCCTTGCCCCCAGCTGGAGCCAAGAAAAATCGTTCAAATACCGACTTGCATCGAATATGGCAATTGGAAATTGTTAATCTGCAAATAGAAACATTATTTCAGTATAGACAATCGATATGTATATTGATTGAGTTCGCATGAACATTTAACCCGAAATATGGGAGGATAGATGGTCCCACCGGGCGTGCCAGAATCTGTAGGGTGTTTTTCGTCACCCCATTCAGATGGGAATACGCGCGCGCTTGTCAGGCGCATTACAGATTCCCCCTGCCTAGGGTAGGCTGGGGTTTATTGATTGTGGGGATCCGAATCTCCGACAGCCGCGGACTAAGCTGCCGTTAATTACCCCTCGCATTTGGAGCGAAGGAACCTCCGATTGACGGGTTAAACTGGTCATGCGAACTCAATATGCAATGCGTTGGTGCGCGCGTATTTTTTTGTTTTGTTCCACTTATAAAAAGAGATATATAAATATATATATATATATATATATATATATATATATATATATATATATTTTCTATATATAAAAACAAAAATAAATAAGTAAATAAATATTTGGAGAATTTTTTTTTAAATTTTTAAATATTTGTTTTAATTTTAAAATATTATTTATAATTTATTTTTATTTATTTAATATTTATTTATTTTTATTTTAAATTAAAAAAAAGAGGAAGAAAGAAGAAAAGAAAAAAAGAGGATTTTGTATTTTGTTAAAAAAAATAGGGTCACATGTTAGCATGTGACCCCTCATATGAGGGAGGTCACATGCTAAGGGGGAGTCACATGCTCAGCATGTGACGGGTCACATGCTAAACATGTGATGGCCTTCTCACATGCTGAGCATGTGACGGGTCACATGCTGAGCATGTGACTCCCCCTTAGCATGTGAAGGGTCACATGCTAGCATGTGACCCCCCTCATATGAGAGGTCACATGCTAACATGTGACCCCATATTTTTTTAACAAAATACAAAATTCTCTTTTTTTCTTTTCTTCTTTCTTCCTCATTTTTTTATTTAAAATAAAAATAAATAAATATTAAATAAATAAAAATAAAGTATAAATAATATTTTAAAATTAAAAACAAATATTTAAAAATTTTTAAAAAAAATTCTCCAAATATTTATTTACTTATTTATTTTTGTTTTTATATATAGAAAATATATATATGTATATATCTCTTTTTACAAGTGGAACAAAACAAAAAAATACACACGCACCAACGCATTGCATATTGAGTTCGCATGACCAGTTTAACCCGTCAATCGGAGGTTCCTTCGCTCCAAATGCGAGGGGTAATTAACGGCCGCTTAGTCCGCGGCTGTCGAAGATTCGGATCCCCACAATCAATAAACCCCAGCCTACCCTAGGCAGGGGGAATCTGTAATGCGCCTGACAAGCGCGCGCGTATTCCCATCTCAATGGGGTGACGAAAAACACCCTACAGATTCTGGCACGCCCGGTGGGACCATCTCTCCTCCCATATTTCGGGTTAAATGTTCATGCGAACTCAATCAATATACATATCAATTGCCTATACTGAAATAATGTTTCTATTTGCAGGTTAACAATTTCCAATTGCCATATTCGATGCAAGTCGGTATTTGAACGATTTTTCTTGGCTCCAGCTGGGGGCAAGGCCATCAACACTGACAAAGTAATAAGGCATCTCGGGAAAACTCCAGCAGTGCCCCTTACAGCTACTCAATCAGGTATCTTCTCTGAGCTCCTTGTCACAACAGATGACCTCTACGTCGTTAAACTGGAAACAGATGACCTCCAAGTCGTTAAACTGGAAACAGATGACCTCCACGTCGTTAAACTGGAAACACATGACCTCCAAGTCGTTAAACTGGAAACAGATGACCTCTAAGTCTTTAAACTGGAAACAGATGACCACTACGTCGTTAAACTGGAAACAGTAGACCTCTAAGTCTTTAAACTGGAAACAGATGACCTCTAAGTCTTTAAACTGGAAACAGATGACCTCTACGTCGTTAAACTGGAAACAGATGACCTCCAAGTCGTTAAACTGGAAACAGACGACCTCCAAGTCGTTAAACTGGAAACAGACGACCACCACGTCGTTAAACTGGAAACAGACAACCACCACGTCGTTAAACTGAAGACAGATGACCTCTACGCCTTTAAACTGGAAACAGATGACCTCTAAGTCGTTAAACTGGAAACAGATGACCTCCACGTCATTAAACTGGAAACAGAGGACCACCACGTCGTTAAACTGGGAAACAATCGACCTCTAAGTCGTTAAACTGGGAATGTAAAAATATATTTATATATGTAAATAAACAAAAAAACGTGTAAATAAAAGAAAAATAAAGAAAAGCCGAAATGATGGGGCAACTCGCAATAAAAATCAGCGAGTAAAATAAAGATGAAAATAAAGCCGAAATAATGGGGCAACCGCGAATAAAAGCCGAAATGTTAGGGCAATCGCGATAATCGCGATAAGAAAAGCTGAAATGATTGAGTAATCGCGGTAAAAAAAACAACAAAAACAAAAACAAAAAAAAGGCGAATGATGAGTCTCTCCTGGTACCATTTTCCAGTGCAGCGATGCAGACGCCGACCAAAATCCAGTTTCCCAAAATTCTTCCGGCCCTACGGTTAGTCCCCAAATTGACTACCGTATACAATCCACGGGCTCAAATAATTCTCTTCATACCCATGCCCCACCGCAACCACCAGTTACGCGGCTGGCCTCCGCCTTTGGAATTATGCTCCATTGGGAAGACCCACTCATGTGTCCTGGCACCTCTACTTCAGTGTTAGCAACGCTGATGCCGGCCCCTACCCCAAAATTCCAAGCTCGCCATCCGTAGACCTCTAAGTCTTTAAACTGGAAACAGATGACCTCTAAGTCTTTAAACTGGAAACAGATGACCGCCAAGTCGTTAAACTGGGCACAATAGACCTCTAAGTCTTTGAACTGGAAACAGATGACCTCTAAGTCTTTAAACTGGAAACAGATGACCGCCAAGTCGTTAAACTGGGCACAATAGACCTCTAAGTCTTTAAACTGGAAACAGATGACCTCCAAGTCGTTAAACTGGAAACAGATGACCTCCACGTCGTTAAACTGGAAACAGATGACCATCAAGTCGTTAAACTGGAAACAGATGACCTCCAAGTCGTTAAACTGGAAACAGATGACCGCCAAGTCGTTAAACTGGAAACAGATGACCTCTAAGTCGTTAAACTGGAAACAGTAGACCCCTAAGTCTTTAAACTGGAAACAGATGACCTCCAAGTCGTTAAACTGGAAACAGATGACCACCAAGTCGTTAAACTGGAAACATTAGACCTCTAAGTCTTTAAACTGGAAACGGATGACCTCTAAGTCTTTAAACTGATGACCTCCAAGTCTTTAAACTGGAAACAGATGACCTCCAAGTCGTTAAACTGGAAACGGATGACCTCCAAGTCGTTAAACTGGAAACGGATGACCTCTAAGTCGTTAAACTGGACACAGATGACCTCTACGTCGTTAAACTGGAGACAGATAACCTCTACGTCTTTAAACTGGAAACAGATGACCTCTAAGTCGTTAAACTGGAAACAGATGACCTCTACGTCTTTAAACTGGAAACAGATGACCTCTAAGTCGTTAAACTGGAAACAGCAGACCTCTAAGTCGTTAAACTGGAAACAGCAGACCTCTAAGTCGTTAAACTGGAAACAGATGACCTCTACGTCATTAAACTGGAAACAGTAGACCTCTAAGTCTTTAAACTGGAAACAGTAGACCTCTAAGTCGTTAAACTCGAAACAGATGACCACCACGTCGTTAAACTGGAAACAGATGACCTCTAAGTCATTAAACTGGAAACAGTCGACCTCTAAGTCATTAAACTGGGAACAAGGGAAATCCATTCATGTGTCCTCACGATACATGAGGAGAACAAACCTTTGTGGGATCCTTACGACTCACAAAGGAAAAGCACACTTAGGAGCCCTCACGACTCCTAAGGAAAACATACACCTGCGGGATCCTTACGACTCGCAGGGAGAAAATACCTTCGTGGGACCCTCACGGCCCATAAAATTGAAAAGCCTTAGGCGATAGGGATCTAAACCTGTCTCCTAAGCCATCGCTCCCCATACCCCAAACGGAGAATGATGAGTCGCTCCTGGTACCATATTCCAGTGCAGCGATGCAGACGCCAACCAAATTCTAACCCTATACCCCAAACGGCGAATGATGAGTCGCTCCTGGTACCATATTCCAGTGCAGCGATGCAGACGCCAACCAAATTCTATATCCCATACCCCAATAGAGAATGATGAGTCGCTCCTGGTACCATATTCCAGTGCAGCGATGCAGACGCCAACAAAGTCCCGAAATGTTTTTGGCCCTACGGTCTGGATCATACATCCTGCAAAACCGTATACAATCCACGGGCGTAAAACGATCCCAATCTCTCCCAAGTCCTACCGGCGAGACCACATTCAAAGTCCCACCGGCAGGGAAGATTCAAAAAAAAAAAAGAAAAAAAAAGAGAAGAAGAAAAAAAAGAAGGTATGTCCACAAGCAAAATGAGCACGGATGAAAATCCGAAAGGGCTCCGTGAGTAAAAACAGCAGGACTGCCGGCGAGTTTGTGAAAACCCGAAAGGGCGCAAACTCGTAAAAAAGAGATGAAATGCACTCGCAAAGTCCTCTCGACTTTGTGAGGAGAAAATTCCCGCGTGAGATCATTACGACTCACAAAGGAGCAACACACTTGGGAGTCCCCACGACTCCTAAGGAGAAAATACACTTACGGGATCCTTACGACCCGTAGGGAGAAAATGCTTTGTGAGACCCTTACGGCTCACAAAATTGAAAAGTCTTAGGTGATAGGGACCTAAAACCTATCTCCTAAGCCATCGTTTCCTAATAAGCAAACGCAAATGATGATTCGCTCCTGGTACCATATTCCAGTGCAGCGATACTGATGTCAAACAAAAACCAATTCCCAAATCCTCTCGGGCAAATGATGAGTTGCTCCTGGCATTATTCTAGTGCAGCAATGCAGATGCCAAAACAAAACCAATCCCAAATCCTCTCATGGCAGACGATGATTCGCTCCTGGTACCATATTCCAGTATAGCGATGCTGATGTCAACTCAAGTCAAACAAATCAAACCAACCAATTCCAACATTGACCTTTGCGTCAAACAGCGACACTCCGTCTCGGGGAAACGTCGACCAGCGACACTCTGTGCCGGGGGCACGTCTACCAAATCGCTTCGTAACAGAGCGTCGACCGTCTATGTCGCAAAAAGGGCAGTGCAGGCTCCCGCAAATTGGGAACCCAAATCGCTCCGGATCAGAGCGTCGACCGTCTATGTCACAAAAAGGGCAGTGCAGGCTCTCGCAAATTGGGAACCCAAATCGCTCCAGATCAGAGCGTCGACCGTCTATGTCGCAAAAAAGGCAGTACAGGCTCCCGCAAATTGGGAACCCCAAATCGCTCCGGATCAGAGCGTCGACCGTCTATGTCGCAAAAAGGGCAGTGCAGGCTCCCGCAAATTGGGAACCCAAAAATCACTCCGTAACAGAGCGTCGACCGTCTATGTCGCAAAAAGGGCAGTGCAGGCTCCCGCAAATTGGGAACCCAAATCGCTCCGGATCAGAGCGTCGACCGTCTATGTCGCAAAAAGGGCAGTGCAGGCTCCCGCAAATTGGGAAACCAAATCGCTCCGTAACAAAGCGTCGACCGTCCATGTCGCAAAAAGGGCAGTGCAGGCTTCCACAAATTGGGAACCCAAATCGCTCCGGATCAGAGCGTTGACCGTCTATGTCGCAAAACGGGCAGTGCAGGCTCCCGCAAATTGGGAACCCAAATCGCTCCGGATCAGAGCGTCGACCGTCTATGTCGCAAAAAGGGCAGTGCAGGCTCCCGCAAATTGGGAACCCAAATCGCTCCGGATCAGAGCGTCGACCGTCTATGTCGCAAAAAGGGCAGTGCAGGCTCCCGCAAATTGGGAACCCAAATCGCTCCGGATCAGAGAGTCGACCGTCTATGTCGCAAAAAGGGCAGTGCAGGCTCATGCAAATTGGGAACCCCAAATCGCTCCGGATCAGAGCGTCGACCGTCTATGTCGCAAAAAGGGCAGTGCAGGCTCCCGCAAATTGGGAACCCAAATCGCTTCGTAACAGAGCGTCGACCGTCTATGTCGCAAAAAGGGCAGTGCAGGCTCCCGCAAATTGGGAACCCAAATCGCTCCGGATCAGAGCGTCGACCGTCTATGTCGCAAAAAGGGCAGTGCAGGCTCCCGCAAATTGGGAACCCAAATCGCTTTGTAACAGAGCGTCGACCGTCTATGTCGCAAAAAGGGCAGTGCAAGCTCCCGCAAATTGGGAACCCAAATTGCTCCGGATCAGAGCGTCGACCGTCTATGTCGCAAAAAGGGCAGTGCAGGCTCCCGCAAATTGGGAACCCAAATCGCTCCAGATCAGAGCGTCGACCGTCTATGTCGCAAAAAAGGCAGTACAGGCTCCCGCAAATTGGGAACCCCAAATCGCTCCGGATCAGAGCGTCGACCGTCTATGTCGCAAAAAGGGCAGTGCAGGCTCCCGCAAATTGGGAACCCCAAATCGCTCCGGATCAGAGCGTCGACCGTCTATGTCGCAAAAAGGGCAGTGCAGGCTCCCGCAAATTGGGAACCCAAAAATCACTCCGTAACAGAGCGTCGACCGTCTATGTCGCAAAAAGGGCAGTGCAGGCTCCCGCAAATTGGGAACCCAAAAATCACTCCGTAACAGAGCGTCGACCGTCTATGTCGCAAAAAGGGCAGTGCAGGCTCCCGCAAATTGGGAACCCAAATCGCTCCGGATCAGAGCGTCGACCTTCTATGTCGCAAAAAGGGCAGTGCAGGCTCCCGCAAATTGGGAAACCAAATCGCTCCGTAACAAAGCGTCGACCGTCCATGTCGCAAAAAGGGCAGTGCAGGCTTCCACAAATTGGGAACCCAAATCGCTCCGGATCAGAGCGTTGACCGTCTATGTCGCAAAACGGGCAGTGCAGGCTCCCGCAAATTGGGAACCCAAATCGCTCCGGATCAGAGCGTCGACCGTCTATGTCGCAAAAAGGGCAGTGCAGGCTCCCGCAAATTGGGAACCCAAATCGCTCCGGATCAGAGCGTCGACCGTCTATGTCGCAAAAAGGGCAGTGCAGGCTCCCGCAAATTGGGAACCCAAATCGCTTCGGATCAGAGCGTCGACCGTCTATGTCGCAAAAAGGGCAGTGCAGGCTCATGCAAATTGGGAACCCCAAATCGCTCCGGATCAGAGCGTCGACCGTCTATGTCGCAAAAAGGGCAGTGCAGGCTCCCGCAAATTGGGAACCCAAATCGCTTCGTAACAGAGCGTCGACCGTCTATGTCGCAAAAAGGGCAGTGCAGGCTCCCGCAAATTGGGAACCCAAATCGCTCCGGATCAGAGCGTCGACCGTCTATGTCGCAAAAAGGGCAGTGCAGGCTCCCGCAAATTAGGAACCCAAATCGCTTTGTAACAGAGCGTCGACCGTCTATGTCGCAAAAAGGGCAGTGCAGGCTCCCGCAAATTGGGAACCCAAATTGCTCCGGATCAGAGCGTCGACCGTCTATGTAGCAAAAAGGGCAGTGCAGGCTCCCGCAAATTGGGAACCCAAATCGCTTCGTAACAGAGCGTCGACCGTCTATGTCGCAAAAAGGGCAGTGCAGGCTCCTGCAAATTGGGAACCCAAATCGCTCCGGATCAGAGCGTCGACCGTCTATGTCGCAAAAAGGGTAGTGCAGGCTCCCGCAAATTGGGAACCCAAATCGCTTCGTAACAGAGCGTCGGCCGTCCATGTCGTAAAAAAGGCAGTGCAGGCTCCCGTAAACTGGGAACCCAAATCGCTTCGTAACAGAGCGTCGACCGTCTATGTCGCAAAAAGGGCAGTGCAGGCTCCCGCAAATTGGGAACCCAAATCGCTCCGGATCAGAGCGTCGACCGTCTATGTCGCAAAAAGGGCAGTGCAGGCTCCCGCAAATTAGGAACCCAAATCGCTTCGTAACAGAGCGTCGACCGTCTATGTTGCAAAAAGGGCAGTGCAGGCTCCCGCAAATTGGGAACCCAAATCGCTTCGTAACAGAGCATCGACCGTCTATGTCGCAAAAAGGGCAGTGCAGGCTCCCGCAAATTGGGAACCCAAATCGCTCCGGATTAGAGCGTCGACCGTCTATGTCGCAAAAAGGGCAGTGCAGGCTCCCGCAAACTGGGAACCCAAATCGCTTCATAACAGAGCGTCGATCGTCTAAGTCGTAAAAAGGGCAGTGCAGGCTCCCGCAAATTGGGAACCCAAATCGCTTCATAACAGAGCGTCGACCGTCCATGTCGCAAAAAGGGCAGTGCAGGCTTCCTACAAAGCAGGAACCGGATCGCTCCGGGCAAGGGAAACGTCTACCACGAACACTCTGTCTCAGAGACGCGTCAAGCGTCAACCGTCCACGTCGTAAAAAGGGCAGTGCATCCCAAAAAGTGTGAACCAAAACAAGTCGCCTCCACGTGAAAGAAGATCCATCAATTTCATGCACACGACCCACATGTGCGGTGTGCATTTATTGATGGGGGCAATTTGTTGGGGTAAAAATTTACACCCCGGTTGACCGAGTCAAAGTCAAGGTCAACCCCCAAGCTAGGTGGGCCCAAGCCCAGGTCAAGCGGGCCCATACCCAAGTCGAGCCCGTGGCCAGCCTCTCTCATGCCAACAACAAAATCATGTCATAAATAATTTTTATGTAATTTTTTATGCATGAATGTAAAAAAAATGGGCATAAAGCCAATATTTTGTAAGCCCATGGCTTATGTGCAAAAATGAAATGGCACATGAGCCATGGGATGGCTAAAATGCCATTTTTGTAAAGCCCAAGGGGCTATATGTAAATATATAAGCCTATATAAGGCAACATGATGATGAATAAAGCATACACTTTTTCACTCCCTCAAAAAACTAGGGTTTGTGCCTTCACTCTCTCTTCTTCAAGTTCTTTCTCTTCCTTTTCATTTTCAAAATAAATCAAGACCTTAGCTCTCTTTTTTTTTTAAACTAAATAAAGTTTTACCATAAACGCATCTCCCAAAACTCCATCAAGAGAACAAAAATGGTCTCTTTTTTTATCATCCAAGATCTAGATCTTGGAGTTTCAAGAGAACCCATTTTGGGTTTCTTCTCAAATGAGAAAGGAGAAAATAAAATTCTTTTGGAGTTCAACTCCACAAATAAAATTCTTTTGGAGTTCAACTCCACCACCAGGAAAATTATTTTGGAGTTTAACTCCATTACAAAAATTCTTTTGGAGTTTAACTCCACAGTAAAAATCTTTTGGAGTTCAACTCCACAAATAAAATTCCTTTGGAGTTCAACTCCACAAATAAATTTTTTTTGGAGTTTAACTCCACTACAGAAATTCTTTTGGAGTTTAACTCCACAAAAAAATACTTTTTTTGTGGAGTCTAACTCCACATTACATTTTTTTTAGCCATATAAAATTCTTTTGGAGTTGAACTCTGATTGGTTCGAAAATTTGTGTTTTTGTAGTTTAACCGCAATCAGAACGGTGTCGCGTGTAGCTAGACCGAGATGAGTACGGGTCGTCCTCTGGGAAACGTTGAACCTTTTATTTTTACTTTAGATGTGTTGAAAAAGAGAGGAGGAAGAAAGAATTTTGTGAAAGGTTTCTAGATCTACTTTAATGTAAGATATAGATCTAGATTATTTTAGAGATTTAAATAATATAATAATAGAGCTTGTAGGGTTCGTTAGGATTTAGTAGTTATGGAAGATTAATTAAAAGTTACCCTTTTTATCCATTAATAGATTTAGAACTAGAACGACGGTGATGCGTGTAGATTAGGGTTTCTGGAGGGAAAAGGAATCCCACTCTTAACCCTTACCTCGACACGGAACTCCGTTCATTATCTAGCCTTTACCAAAACAATCATTAATCTAATCTCTAATCGCGGTCTGAACTAGTAAAGAATTGCTAGCGCGCCCGATTAGGATGTTAATGATTCTTTTGATAAAGTTCCTAAACTTTATAGGACTTAAAAAGGATTTAATTATTTTCATCGTCCATTAGCCTACCCTAATCCTACGAACCCTAACAAGCGGAGAATTACTCGCGCATGTTGGGAGAAGAAGAGATGGAGAGAAATTGCATAATTAAACTACGAAGAAAAAGAATAAGAAAAAGAACTACCTTTATTAATCAACAAGATCAAGTACGCTTTGATTCCTTAGAAAATGATTACAAAAACCTAGTTTGCTTCTCGATCTCTTCTAAGGAGGTAGATGAACCGTTGATGATCAGCCTGGATGCGTGAGCCGTCTTGGACTTCGTGATCTCGTCGGCTTGATACCTTTTCCAAGAGGCTCTCGGTGCCTTTTTATAGTGAAAACCCAGAATCTTATTGTTGAAAACTTGGTAAAATTCAGCAAAGAATAATGCCCCAAAATCTTGCACTCTAACCTCCTCAAATTGCGGCGGATCCGCGGCCCCAGGGTGGGTTTGGCCGCGGATCCGCACTCAAGGGTAGGGATCATTTGATTCTTTTTCTTGGGCTTTCATCTGGTGACATGTGGCAATCCTAGACATCTTCAGAATCTGAAAATCTTTTCTCTGTTGCTTCCAGACTTGGTCTCCAAGTTTGCTTCTTAATTTGGCAAGATTTCTTCAACAAATTGATTTGTTTGTTAAATCCTTCATAACAACTTGGAAATATTCTGCACAACAACTCAAATAAGATTTTAGTAGACTTTGTTCTACTAGGATTAGATCAATAATATTATTTGCATACATTTTCCTACCAAATGATAATTAAAATATATTAACACATGGAAAATAATGTTTTTACACATAAACCCTCATATGTATAATATATTATAATATAGTCCTTTTTTAATATGAAAATGGTAGGAAAAATGTAATACAAGTGTGCAGTTTTATCAACTGAACAAATACCCCCAAACTTATCTTTGATCGTCCCGAGCAAACTAGTTTATTTAAGAGGAGAAAAAGAAATAAGAAAACTAAGCACACTTTCGTAGGCAGACACGATTGCACTGAGCACGTGCAACAAGCCGTTAAACCTCTAGGTGTCCCCAGTAGGAGGAGTGTTGTCTCCTGAGGGTTTTCAGCGGATTACACCCACAAAATCCAATAACAAAAGAAAGATGGTGAAATTTACATATAAAGACAAGAACCATAAAAGAAATACTTTGAAAAGAAGAGTTTCCAACTATACTAGCTTTTCAGTTGTCATGAGCCCTATCTTAATAGTCATGAAAAAATGTTAGAAATCACATCATCTCTCAATAAAACATCGTCATTATTCTTCATTCCTACCTTTCATCCAAACATTGATCATATAACCCCACGTGTGTGTAAATAACATCTCTACACTCGGAGAATTCAATTCAAGCTATCATACTCTTGTCCATCTACCTCAGTACTTTATGAATACTTAGGTTTGCTCACACCTTTTCATGCGACCGCTAATACTTCTTGAGGTACTAACCGACCGATTACTCAAGTGCTTGCTGATTTGGTGATGGTATTTTCCTTGTCTTGCACCACCTAAGGCTTAGCAGTGACTCCCAGACCAGTTGGCCTTAGGGCACTAGGTGAAGAGGCACCCTCGCTATATTTTTTTTATTGCTGCCTTGGCGATACAAAACCAGTGTTCATTTTTTTTCTTTTCACCATTTTTATCCTTCCTTCATACTTTGGCTTTTAGACAAGAGCATTTTAAGGTATCCTCTACTATCCCGAGTTTCAAGACGTGTGTAGGTGCATATTGTAGGGTATCAACATTCAAATGTTTGGCTTCCAGAATAGAAACTATTTTTCAGACTTATTTTTATCCTCAGATTAGTGACTTCCTTCATCTTACTAACCCTTGGGACAACAGCTCATAACTACTTATTACTAGTTCGTATAAGAAAACTTCTAATTTTCTTGGTTTTCTTAAACTATTCCTATCTTTTGGATGTAATGTTTCACTTTCTACTCTTTTGTTATAAAAGAAAATTTTTGAAATTTTTTTTTTTTTTTGAAAATATTGTGCTTATGCAAAATATGATGCAAATTGATGTGTAAATAAGTACAAACCTCCCCCAAACCTGTTTACAGCAGTGTCCTCATTGATGTCATCCGTTAAGCTCAAAAACCTGTAGACTTGGGAGGAAATTATTAATGGGGGCAAGAATATATGAAAGTGAAAATCCTCCCCCAAACTTATTTTTGGCTCACAAATTTGAGGACAAAAGTTATGTTCAAGAGCCAAAAATATACCCCCCTCAAACATGAGTTAGACAATACGAAGCATTTTAAGAGGGGGTGAGTCATTTGGTCAAAGTAAGGCTTTACAAAGACCAAAAGTTAACACCAACCATTTAAAGATTTTATCAGTATATCGTATAGGTTGGTGGAAGAATGTGTTGTATCGACTCAAGAAAAAGTGGGGAAGGCATAAGAGGCGGTCTGGAAAGGGTTTGAAATTAGAGAAAAGAAAGAATGAGGATGAATGTGAATGATTAGAAAGAAGGAATGGTGACGGTTCAACCTCTAGAGGTGGAGATTGATCAATCACAAAATCCGTATTGTTTAAAAATTCAAGTTCGTCAGCAAAAAGTTCTTCAAAACTTTTATCAATGGTGTGATTGAATATTTTGCTGTCAAAGAGTTTTGTGCCAGAATTTATTCTACTTGATTCATAAAAAATCACTGAGGTAGAGGACTCGAAAAACTCATCTACCTCTTTTTCAAAAATATCCAAATCAAGTTGAATTTCCGGTATTACTGAACTTGAATTAACGGATTGTGATTTATCAAAACTCACTGAAACTATTGGAACAGAAGAAGAACCGGAGAAAGTAGAAGGTGAAATGGGTAAACAAATTGGTATGTCGAGTGTTGCTGAACCAGATGGAGGTTGTATTTCAGTCTGATCTTCGGGTATACCATTATCATCAACTTCAAGACATATTTGGGATTCGGGAAGAATTAAAGGCTCAAGATGATGACCATAAGGAAGTGAAAGGATTTGATGAATTGGTGGGCCAAAATCATCCAAAATTTCGGGTTCATAATTCAAAATATCCCCAACGTCAATCACCTCATTCAAGTGAAGGTTAAAATTCTTAAACTCCTCATCAAAAGTATGGTTTTCAATCAGTTTTGGTTCAAGAGTGGAGGTGTAGAGATCACAAGGGTTGGGTATGGTTTCACTTGAAAGGGACCCTTCACAGTTGGGTAAATCAAACACTACAAAGTCACACAACTTATCAGTCATTCTATTTGGTGTACTTGATGAATCTATGAAACTGGAGTTGTGGATTTCAGTTTGGAGGTACAGTTCTGTCTTACTACCCAAATCCTTCATAATTTGGTTCGACATTTCCATAAATTTTTCTAATGTCTGCTCCAGACTAGTCTTGGGCTGATAAGGGGTTTCAGTATAAGATTGAAATTCCTGTGGATAATTAAAACTCCCAAATGACTGATTAGAAGAACTGTCTAGAGTAGGTGGAAAAGTCGGATTGGATTGATAGGAATAGAATGGTTGCGGAACTTGGGTAGGAGTAGGATCAATATTATGATAAGAAGAATATTGATATGGGTTGGTTGGTTGGCTATTTTCAACAGACATCTTATATGCCACAAACCGCATATCAAACTCTTCTCCGGACAGTGGTGGTGATAGTTGATATTGCTCCGGGTTGAAACTTTGCCCTCTAGACCTAGCTATGTGCTCAGCAATGGACATTCGTCTAGGGGCTTCCTCACTCTGGGTATGAACTGAAACATGTGTAGGATTAGGATATGGTTGATAAGACCTAGACTGAGGTGGCCAACTGTTTCTTCCTGCTTGTTCTATATGATCTCTTAAGGACATGGAAGAGCCGGACGGTATACCGAAGGGATTTCGAAAACAAGAGATATCTGGTTGTGGACAGCAAAGCTCGGCAAGTGTTCTTCTGTTTAGGTCACCCATTATAAGAAGAGAAGAAGGGGGAAGGGGTAAAAAGGAGAGAAAGTAATTGGTTTGTTTTGAAAAATGTAGGATTTAGACAAATCACAAAAAATGCACAACCCTAGAACTATGGTTACCTAGGTCCAGTCTCTAGACCGCTCCTAGACTTCCAAAGGACAAACCGCAGGATAAATCCTCTACCGCCTCCGTACTACCCTTGTAGCCAGGTAAGTGCCAGGTAAGTGGGAAGGAACCACGTCGTGGGCCTAATTAAAAACCACTAGCCTTTGTCACACTTACCCAGGCACTACAAAAGTAATGCGGATAAACGATAGATTACCCACGACCTTCCTCTGTCCTTATTGAGCGCGACAGTCCTTAGAGTCTGGTCTAGATATTTTTTAAATTAATGAAGGGTTGATCTATATGCTCGGTTTGTGATTTGTGGGGCTTAGGAAGGGTGATGAAATCCCCACCTAATCTTGATTTGGTCTTTGCCCCTTAAAGTCCATATTAAATATGCAAAACAAAACCAATCACAAAACTTTTGCAAAAAGATTTTTGAGCGGCGCTATTTTGCAAAGAATCCTGCAGAAAATAGATTTTATTGGATTTGAGGAGAGAGAGAAGGAGTTGAGAATCTTACCAGAGAATTCCGTAGCCCTAATCCCTCCAAGCCGCCGCGTTTCCGCCGCTGGAAGCACCTTTATGCCGCGGTTCCGCCGCGAGGTGAATGGAACAGTTGATGAAAATTTTTCTCAAGCCCTCTGTGCTCCTATGGATCTCTAAAAATGTCTCTGTTTCCTGTTCTCCTTAATTCTGTGTCTCCAGATTTCCTCGCAAAATTCACGCACAAATCGTTAAATATGCAGTTTGCAGTTTTGTTTTAATGATATGACTCGTCTAAGAATTCAACACAAATAGTAAAAATAAAAATTTACGCACGTTTCCCCGGCAACGGCGCCATTTGATTGGTTCGAAAATTTGTGTTTTTGTAGTTTAACCGCAATCAGAACGGTGTCGCGTGTAGCTAGACCGAGATGAGTACGGGTCGTCCTCTGGGAAACGTTGAACCTTTTATTTTTACTTTAGATGTGTTGAAAAAGAGAGGAGGAAGAAAGAATTTTGTGAAAGGTTTCTAGATCTACTTTAATGTAAGATATAGATCTAGATTATTTTAGAGATTTAAATAATATAATAATAGGGCTTGTAGGGTTCGTTAGGATTTAGTAGTTATGGAAGATTAATTAAAAGTTACCCTTTTTATCCATTAATAGATTTAGAACTAGAACGACGGTGATGCGTGTAGATTAGGGTTTCTGGAGGGAAAAGGAATCCCACTCTTAACCCTTACCTCGACACGGAACTCCGTTCATTATCTAGCCTTTACCAAAACAATCATTAATCTAATCTCTAATCGCGGTCTGAACTAGCAAAGAATTGCTAGCGCGCCCGATTAGGATGTTAATGATTCTTTTGATAAAGTTCCTAAACTTTATAGGACTTAAAAAGGGTTTAATTATTTTCATCGTCCATTAGCCTACCCTAATCCTACGAACCCTAACAAGCGGAGAATTACTCGCGCATGTTGGGAGAAGAAGAGATGGAGAGAAATTGCATAATTAAACTACGAAGAAAAAGAATAAGAAAAAGAACTACCTTTATTAATCAACAAGATCAAGTACACTTTGATTCTTTAGAAAATGATTACAAAAACCTAGTTTGCTTCTCGATCTCTTCTAAGGAGGTAGATGAACCGTTGATGATCAGCCTGGATGCGTGAGCCGTCTTGGACTTCGTGATCTCGTCGGCTTGATACCTTTTCCAAGAGGCTCTCGGTGCCTTTTTATAGTGAAAACCCAGAATCTTATTGTTGAAAACTTGGTAAAATTCAGCAAAGAATAATGCCCCAAAATCTTGCACTCTAACCTCCTCAAATTGCGGCGGATCCGCGGCCCCAGGGTGGGTTTGGCCGCGGATCCGCGCTCAAGGGTAGGGATCATTTGATTCTTTTTCTTGGGCTTTCATCTGGTGACATGTGGCAATCCTAGGCATCTTCAGAATCTGAAAATATTTTCTCTGTTGCTTCCAGACTTGGTCTCCAAGTTTGCTTCTTAATTTGGCAAGATTTCTTCAACAAATTGATTTGTTTGTTAAATCCTTCATAACAACTTGGAAATATTCTGCACAACAACTCAAATAAGATTTTAGTAGACTTTGTTCTACTAGGATTAGATCAATAATATTATTTGCATACATTTTCCTACCAAATGATAATTAAAATATATTAACACATGGAAAATAATGTTTTTACACATAAACCCTCATATGTATAATATATTATAATATAGTCCTTTTTTAATATGAAAATGGTAGGAAAAATGTAATACAAGTGTGCAGTTTTATCAACTGAACAAACTCCACGTTCTCAAAAAAAAAAAAAGTGGTGGGCGTCACATGCTAAGCATGTGACGGGCGTCACATGGAGTTGAACTCCACGTTCTCAAAAAGCATGCGACGGGCGTCACATGCTAAGCATGCGACGGGCGTCACATGCTAAGCATGCGACGGGGTCACATGCTAAGCATGTGACGGGTTACATGCTAAAGCAGCCCCATCACATGTTTAACATGTGACGTGGGTCACATGGAAAGCATGTGACGGCCCCCTCACATGCTAAGCATGTGACGAGTCACATGCTAAACATGTGATGGCCTTCTCACACGCTGAGCATGTGCCTTCTCACACGCTGAGCATGTGACGGGTCACACGCTGAGCATGTGACGGGTCACACGCTGAGCATGTGACTCCCCCTTAGCATGTGAGGGGTCACATGTTAGCATGTGACCTCTCATATGCATGTGACCCCCCTCATATGAGGGGTCACATGCTAACATGTGACCCCATTTTTTTTAACAAAATACAAAATTCTCTTTTTTCTTTTCTTCTTTCTTCCTCCTTTTTTTTATTTAAAATAAAAATAAATAAATATTAAATAAATAAAAATAAATTATAAATAATATTTTAAAATTAAAAACAAATATTTAAAAATTTAAAAAAAAATCTCCAAATATTTATTTACTTATTTATTTTTGTTTTTATATATAGAAAAAATATATATACAGTATATGTATATATCTCTTTTTACAAGTGGAACAAAACAAAAAAATACACACGCACCAACACATTGCATATTGAGTTCGCTTGACCAGTTTAACCCGTCAATCAGAGGTTCCTTCGCTCCAAATGCGAGGGGTAATTAACGGCAGCTTAGTCCGCGGCTGTCGGAGATTCGGATCCCCACAATCAATAAACCCCAGCCTACCCTAGGCAGGGGGAATCTGTAATGCGCCTGACAAGCGCGCGCGTATTCCCATCTCAATAGGGTGACGAAAAACACCCTACAGTCCCGCTTCCCGGTGTACGGGTAAGGAGACGCGACTAGGCCCGCTACGTATTTATTCAGAAGTAAAAACGCTAAGCATAATTAAGCAATATAAAGTAGATATACACAAGAAGGCATGAAATGTAAATGAACAACAACTTTTATTTATTGAACATTTCTTTATAATACAACTGAAAAGTAAATGCAATGATGAAAGCAGTGCCTAAACAATGGCATGAACATGAAAGTAAAGTATATACAAGAGTGTAAAGCTCGGGTCCTCGCTGAACTGATCCAAGTCCTCTGAACTGGGCTCTAACTTCAGTGAGTCGGATCCACCTGACAACATTCCAAACAAAGAAGAGAGAATGAATGTCGTCAGCGACTAATCACTCGGTAAGTCCCAAAGAAAAAAAGGAATAGAATAGACAGATGAATAGACAGATATGAGAATATAACCGGTGTATTATGAGTTTGTTACGTAAACGCAGTTGTTTGTAGCTTGGTACGGAATATGCCAGTGTATACGAGAGGAGTCCAACTATTCCGTGGACTAAGGTATACAGAGCATAAGGAACCGCTAAGCCACGGAACAACAGCAATGGATATTCAGGTTAGGTGTATTAAAGTGACCGTTTCGTGCCACTTCTAACACATTCTGTATCAGTCCACCCCTTTAAAACCCCATAATGTATTATGTATTGATGTATATTGTTTTGTTTAATAGATGTACGACTTGCCGAAACTATGATATCAGTAGTTCATGTAAACAGAACGGATAGTCATGTAATCAGAGTATATCCATGGTTTGGTTCGAGTCATGTTGATATAGATTGAATTTTGGTATAAATGGATTCATGTTGAATTGGAATTATACTTGAATCATATTCAAGGATAGATTGATTGATTTCAGATTAGACTGAGACTCTGCTTGAGTCAGACACTTTAAAACGAATTGAAGTCCTGAATTAGTTTTGATGTTATTGGTAACTGCTGCACATGGACGGCAGGATTTGTGTCTTTTTCCAAGACAATTACCATATTGATAACACTGTTTTTTAGTTTGTCTACCTTAAATAGGCAAGCACCCAAATTCTCTGGCTCTCTGAGGCTCAAAGGAACTTGTCCCGTTTAAACCTATATTTATTAGGGTCCTTATTGTAAATTAATATAACTTGAGGGGGTTTTATAAAAAATAATTTTGATATATTTTCAAAATAAACCTCAAGTATTTATTTATTGTCTTTAGGGTTTTCATAGTTGTAATTTTTATAAAATGAAATATTCTAGTGGATATAAACCTAAATTTGAATAGTATATGGTATTTTCTTGTAATTTGACTTGTATTGAATATGATGGTATTTTCATGATCTTTTGTGACTCTTCTTTTTTGATTTAGAAAACATGAAATATATATTATATTTAAAATAGATATTTTGTTAATATATATATATATAATTATAAAAATAGAATTTATTTATTAAATAGAAATCACATTGTCTTAAAAATTGTAATAAGAATTCCATCGAGATCGAATGCTCTGTGAGGAGGTCTGCATCTCGCTCTGGTAGTCCCGAGGACGTGCAATAACCTGCACCATCCCGATCGGGTTCCCTAAAATTGGCTGTAGAGGCTTATTTGTAAGAAATTAATTAAAACAATTTAAAGAATACGGGTTTTGATAATATTAGGTATTTTAATGTAAACTGTGTTTTGTCCCACAAAAATTGTTACAAAAACCATCGTGCTATGTCAAGATGAGTGTTGTGACGAGATATGTCATTACCTCGTGCAATTTCTAAAGGTAAAAAGAGCAAAACGATAAAGTAATGTCGTATGTAAACTTGATGGTATTTTACCGTAAAAATGAAATAGAATTTGTTTAACAATAAATTTTGAATTGAAACTTGGTCAAATTGTTGTTTAATGGTTAATAAACAATATATAAAAAGATGGTAAATTTTTTATTAAGAAAAATTGCGTTTTTGATGAAATTAGAATCGGAAGTCGGAATAACTCCACTTCCGACGAGTTTTGAAAATAGGATTCTATTTACTAGAGAGAGAAGTGGGAAGAGGGTACTTACAAGCTTAGGGTTTAGAGGAGGGGTAAAGAAAAAGGTTTGCAGCCTTCATGGAGTTGCGGGGTCGCCGGAAGTGCTTCATATTCTCGACGGAACTTTAACCTTGGCCAACTCCACTTATACAACTTTTGACTTGGAAATTTTTAAAGAGTTTTGACAAAGGATTTCTGAATGAGGAGGGCCAAAGTGTAGGGGGTATTTATAGAATAGAATTAGGGTTTTTTTGAGTGAAGAGAGAATTAAAAATGCAATAAAATTGTGGATTAATGCCTCATTTTAAATTCTCTGTTAATATGCAGGAAAAACAAACAGTATGGGGGTAATGGGGTAGGCCAAGGGGTGCTAGGGTTAAATTTTGGGGGTATTGCCTACAGATTTAATCGACGGTGCCGGTCCCATATGATGATCTCGCCGGTCGGATCCGAGTGGTTGGGGCTTGGATCTTGGCCATGTGTCAGGGTCTGCTTAATTATCATTTTCCACATGTTTGTTTTATGAGACTTTTCATTTTTACGTGTATTGCACGTGTAAAATTTTGGGCTTCTAAAAGTTTAAAAGAAAAATCATTAAAAAATAATATGTAGCTGTGGGGATTTGAACACAGAGGCTATATCACAGCAGTGCAAGCATTTACCAGTGAGTTACAAGTTGTTTCTTACTATTCAAAAGCAAATTAAATACTTATAATATACACAGGATTGCAAATACTCCATTTGTACATTAAATTTTAAACAAATTTTCTGTACATTAAAACAGAGTTGTTACAAGCTACCCTCTAGGGATTGGCCAGCAAGAAATTGCTCGGCGGCCTCGTGATGAGGGCTTTTGATCCACAGCGTTGTTGGGCAGGTATCTAATCGCTGTGGATGAACCGAGCAGGAAGCTACCCGGTCGCTTCGTGATGAGGGGTTTTGATCCACAGTGTTTATCGGGCAGGAATCTACCAACTGTGGATGAGCAGGAAGACATTCGTCGGCCCTGCATGGAGTTTTAGCATGGAAACAAAGTGAAGTAGTTCAGATCGCGGGGAAGCAATAACATTTATTATTAAACAAAATATAGATTATGTGATTCAGTTTAGATTTTCCTGTATTGAGTGACCGGATTCGGCAGGTGTCTTTGTTGCTCGGACTTTGGTCAGTCTGTGACGACGATGATCTGTCCGATCATCTGCTCCGCGTCTTTAATTTAACTGGCTTGCCCTCTATCTGCTCGACATTTATCTCTCCGGTACTTTGCCAAGTGACCAAAGCGGATCAGCTCCTCGATGTAATCGCGCAGCTGTTTATAATTCTCGGTCGGATGTACTTGCGCCCGATGATAGGCACAATACGGGCCTCGGAGCCGTTTGCCTGTCCATAGGGTAGCTGGCGGGAGCCTAAAGAATTCTTTGCCCTTAGCTTCCTCCAGCAGCTCGGTCTGGGAAATGTTTAGAGGCGTGTACTCCTGGAACATCGGGGAGTAAGGTTTCGGACGATCGTCTTTCCTTTCCTTTTCCCTGTCCCTCTTCTTCCGATCTGCTTGGTCGTCCCCCGGGCATGTCGGAATTCACCTCGGACTCGAGTTGGATCTCTTGCTCGGTCCACGCTTTCACTTTGGTCATGGTCTTAGGTTGCGCCAATGCAAAAGGGCGAAGCCATTCTTTATGCCTAAGACCCGACCTCAGCGCGGTGATGACCATTTCATCGCGGTGCTCGGGTACCTCCAGGAGGGCATTGTAGAAGCAGGTGATATACCTTTTGAAGGATTCCCTTTCCCGGCTCTTGACAGTGAATAAGTAGTCGAATGTCTTCTTCTGTCGTCGGTTGCCGACGAAATGGCCGAGGAATTGGGTATCCAGCTTGTCAAAGGTGGAGATTGAGCGCGACGCAAGCCCCTGAAACCAGTCCCGACCAGCCCAGATTAGCGTAGTGGGGAATGCTCGGCATTGAGCCACGTCCGAGTTATCTTGGAAGCTCATGTCCGCTGTAAATGCATCTAAGTGGTCCTTCGGGTCAGATTTCCCGTCGAAGAGGGCCACTTTGGACGGCTTGTTCCTGGATGAGACATGTTTGGCCAGCAGCTTTTCTGTAAAGGGCTTTGTGAGTGAATCGGCGGAATACCTGGCCCCTTCGTCGGACTTTTGGCCATCTCGTCGTATGCCTTCGATTTTCTTTTCGAGAGCTGCGAGCCGGTGGTGGTACCTCGAGGATTCAGCATGGTCGGAGTGGAGGCTATCCCCGCTCCTGGTCTTCACGGCAGTGCGGCTTCAATTCCGTTCTATCAGATTTCTTAAATCCTCGGGTAAGGCCCGTCTTGGGTAGTCCCAACGTTCTCCGCGTGCATAGCCTCGGCAGGAGTGTGGGTGTCGGTTGTGCCAGGAAGCAGGAGAACTGACCCACATCTCCTCAGAGGGTGTGAGCGTGCGGCGGTTGTTGGAGCGACGGCCTATTCTCCCCTTGGATCGGGGTATGGAGCTGTCCGGTGTCCAGCGGGTCATGGAATCATTCGCCACATATGGGTCGTGGTGGCCGGAGTCGGCACGCCGGCGCTCGGTGACGGTGAGATAAGCGTGAGCGAGATCGAATGCTTGAGCGTGCCCATCCGTCTTTCTGCGGACATCGTTATCCCGAGGAGGAGGACCGCGTTCTGGTGGGTAGGGCCCACCGCTTGAACCCGAACGAGAGCATCCACCAGCGATGTGAGCCTGTCTATCTGAGCGGATAAGACGTTGATGACGTTAGGAGGGGAGACGAGCTGCTCCCGCCTCCGTTGTGGTGGTTCGTATTTGGACCGTCGCGGTTGTCGCTCGCCATTGGGTCGAGAGTGGAAGATCAACTTTATGGATGGAGAAGCTTCTGAAGCATTCCTACAGACGGTGCTAACTGATGGAGGGTGGGATCTCCTTCATGTTAGGAATATGTATGCCCTAGAGGCTATTATTGTTGATATCGTGGATACTTGGACATATATACAGAGGACTTTCTTCGACATGATAGTATGCTACCTGGTTACATTTATCTTAACATGTAGACTGGTATCTTTATACTGTCTGTCTCTTACATGTTGATAAAGACCCTAGGATATGTACTTGACTACCAGGATTATGATGAGATCATACTAGTGGGGCCAGGGTGGTCCAAAAGTACATCCTTTAACTGTTCCTAGTCGAGGGGATATCGAGACTAGGGCATCGATATTCCAGAGTAGACTAAAGTGTACGTTTCTTATCTCTTAGAAGGCGATGGCTGATCCTATAACCATTGGTGTGTGACATCAAAGATTGTACACATGTGCTCATTGTAGAATGGGTACACCGAACGGACTCGCCGAGGACTCATAGTTGGTATTATACCTATCGTCAGATAGTAGTCCTCTGGTGACACTGGTACAGGTTAGTCTGTAGACCCGAGATCGTCATAGATTCTTGTGTGGCTCCCACTGTGATTTGATTTCCTCCCTACCATGCTCAAGAGGAGTTGTGCAAACAGGTGGATTTTAGGTACAGTCCTGAGTCACATGGAGGCAATGAGCAATAGAAGGGGTTTCGTCTCTCCTGGTATTAGGGGTTGATGTTGCGCTATGCTCGATTGGTTATAACTGGAAGTCCCTGGTCAGGGCTGCTGCTGAGATTTACCGATAAGATTTATCTGTAGTTTCTCGAACCGTTATAGGCCAGACATCGGCATGACTTATCACGTTACTGGGGTTTGACGTTTACCACCCCTAGACATGATATGCGACATATCAGATGAAGAGACTGGAATTTACGGTAGTGTTACTGATATGCTTCATGGAGAGTATGGACAGGCTTTCTTGTTGATCTTCATATCGCTCAATAGCCGGGTAGCCGTTACGTCCAGCTAGTACCGCTGATGGCTTGTAGGTGACTAATGTGATCATCGCCTACTGCTGGCGTATTGACAGGTCTTTAGAGTCCCACACAGAAGTTTCCTGGTTCAAGCGAAACGAAGTAGGGCACATATGTTGATATGTGCGTGGGCCTGATTAAATACGAGTATGTCATACCGTATTGTAATCTGGAAGTTATCTGTTATCGGTTAGGTTATATGTGATATAACCAGATTATCAAATCAAGTGTTGATTTGATAATGTGATAAACAGATAAATGATATTAGTCAGTCATATACGATATAACCGGATTATTAAATCAAGTGTTGATTTAATAATTTGATATAAATTATATTTGATATAATCATATGTTAACTAATATCATTAGCTCACTAATTGCTTTATTAGTATATATATATATTAATGTATATTTGAAATATTTAAATATATATATTATTATATGAAGCAGGGCATGTATTTTCTATTTTGTGAAAATAGAAATGAGGTGGAAAATGGGGAGACTTTGGGAGCATGGTTGACGCATTGTCTTTATTGTTTGTTTATTCATCTTGACTCACTATTCAAGTATGGTTGCAATTTTATATTGCAATAATTCCATACTTGAATGAGTGAGGGTCAAAAGTTGCCATTTTATTCATTCTAACACTTAGCCATTTTTTTTAGTTGCTCCCATTGTTGCTCTCTTGCTCCCATTTTTTGCTCTCTAGCTTTTTCTTCTTTCTCATTATCATGGTTCAAGTTTCAACCCTCACATGTGATGTGCACCTTGAAGCTTGAACACAAACTTGTGAGCTTTCATATCCCCTACTTCACCATCCTACACTTGACTAGCGATCGAGTGTAGAGTGTTTACTACACCAAAGAGTTTAGTATAGAGGTAGTTTGAGTTGGAGGGACTTCGTGTGGACTATCTTCGGCACGAAGGTCATCGGAGAAAGCTCGTCCAAAGTATCAAGTGGAGCCTAGTGGAGTCGCGGGACTACTATACAGAGCATGTGAAGTGAAGGACTCGATTTATGAGGGTATAGCCATCTTTCACTTCTTATAGTTTACATTGATATCAAACTAAAACCCTAATCATCTAGTTAATGATCTAGGTTAGTGTTAGTTAGCACCTCAAATTTTTTTAAAATGGCATGCTTGATTCTTCAAAAACTCGGTGGGGGTGCTAGCGTACACTTTCATGGTATCAGAGCCAAAGCAAGAAGATTAGACGATGTAATTAGAATCACGAAATCGAAAAACTCCAAAACACCCGAACCCAAAATCATGTTTCTGTCGATTTTCAAATGATCTGTAAAAATTATTTAAACAACTGCAGAATGTTGTATGTGATACAACTAGAACACTGGAAAAATTTGAGGACAAAACACCAAAAACGACCCGGCGAGAATCACCAAATTCCCGATCTCGCCGGCCCCTTCTTCATCTTTCTGGCTCGAATTTTTTAGTGTTCTGTGGGCTTGATTTTGGGGTTTTCAGGTATTGTTTGATTAGTCCAAAATTACATGTGATGTTAATTTTGTTAAAGGGCTAATACGGAGTGTTTCGTAGTTGTGGTTTTAATATTGTTTCGGGTTTAAGTTTGATATGGATGCTGTAGTTGGAATCCACATTTAATTAGTTTTATGAAAACTAGTTGGTGTTTATAAATCTAGCGTTTTTGTCTCGGTAGATCGATTGCCACGAAATTTCGATTCGGATCGAAACTCCGTCGCAATCGTGTATCGTACGCGAATACTCGCCGAATAATTTTACTAGATAGCCTCGGGCCATTGCCCCAACCAAGTATCTGTAGGAGAACCTCGTTGCCAATAGCACCTACTCGGGTGCTCGCGGCCACGGTGTTCCGCCTAAGTACACTTGGTCGACGGCATCGGGGGTGCGGCTATCTACTATAGTTTTCGACGCGTATTCGATCGGGTAGTCGGGAATCTTGTTGAATTACCCGACTAAATTATTGAAAAGTGTTTTTAATATGAGACTAAAATGCGGGGTTTATAGAGTTATGCATGAAATTCGAAATATGAGATATTCCGGGTTTATGATGTTTAAGGATATGCGGAATCTAATTATTGCAGTTTTACATTTCTTTTATGCAACCGTAAGTATAATACATGGGGTATACCAAATCTCGTTGGTATATGTCAACGGAATTTGGGATACGCGTATTTACTTACGTTGATAATATGTGATATTATGTGTCGCTGATATGTTTTATTGGATCGTCGTGATTGAATAGCTGGGGGTTTTATGTGAGATGAGAGTTTTTCAATTTTCATTCATGTAAAATTTGTATGTAATATTCTTTTATCGGGGCACTTCCGGGTTGAGGATGATGTCACCATTTTTGTATATTATTTACTTTTCCGCATTAGGATATACCCAAGGTGTGGAGCATAAGTAACCGGGTTCTAGAGTCCAGTGGAAGACCATCTCAAGAAGTTGAGACCGGGTCTCCTAACTGTAGAATTGGTAGGATTACTTGCCGCTCTCGTAAGGGTCTAGGGATGTGGGTTTGGCTATTCTTCACGACCATGGAATCCGTGTTTTACATTACTGGCTAAATTTAAAACACGGAAATCCTAATATATCCAATATTTCATATGTTGCTTCTGCTGCTTGGTTCTGTGATGTGATCATATAACTGCGTGAGACGAATGTGATATTATATATATGATATATAATAAACGTTGCTTATGTTTTGCACCCGCGCTAGTCCAGCCTCCGCTCTGCCGGTAGTTAAGTAACCTAATGGTGCATGACGGGGCCCAGTGGCGAATGCGGATAGCATAAGCGTACGTTCTATTTTTGTTTCATTTTTCTGTAATGTTTAGTAAATATTAAATGATGGGACTTCATTAATGAGATTAATGAAAAGAAATAAACCTAAAGATGTTGTAGAATCAAACTTTTAAAAAGGGTAGCTCTAGTTTTTGCTTTGCATAGTGGTATTCCTTGATGAATATTCAGCACCTCATTCGATAAGGAAAGAGCCGAGATCTCTTCACCGGGAGTGACCTCTTTAGCGAAAATAGCAAATACTACAACCCACTCGGTTTTGTTTTTGATAGCTTCTCTAGTTCATGCTTTGCATAGTGGTATTCATGAATATCCTGCACCTCATTCGATGAGGAAAGAGCCGAGATCCATTCACCGGGAGTGACCTCTTTAGCGAAACTAGCAAAAGCCTAAAAAACACTCATTTTCAAAATCATTAGATTTTACAACGATATCAAGTTCATTACGCTCATGGTTTTCTTAAAAACCTGCGTAACCCTCCGTCATTTCAGATAAGTGCTATTTTAGTATTCGTGCTACGTTTGTTAACTATGTTAAGGCGTAGTGTGCGGTAGCTAATTAGTGCTTATCTGTAACCATATGATGTGGTTGGATTAGGGTAGTCGTACGGCTTTGTTGACTATGTTAAGGGTCGTGCGGGTAGGTTTAATCCAATCAAGAAATGACGAGTTGAACTTGACTAGTGCTTATGATTTGTTGACTATGTTAAGGTCATAAGTGGTTAGGGGTAAAAATCATTATCGGGAATTTCAAGTGTTGAAATTTGCAATGAGATTGCATACCTTCTATATGATAGTTGGATCCCGATACCCACTGCGACTAAGAGTTACTCCTGAGAGAGTTTTGCACTTTACAATTAGCCAATCCAGTAGGTGTCTAGAAAGGTGTCAATGGGGTTATGCCTCTAGGAAAACGAGATTTATTTTAATTAGGTCCGTGCGAAAGCACGGGGAACCTCCCTCGGAGTACCGATACCTGCTTGGCCGAACGATTGGCGAACCTGTAGGGTGTAATTAATCCCAGCTAATCTTACCTTTTAGAGTTTAAAGAAAGGTTTGATAAAAACAGTGGGAGCCATCCTGATTAGATAAAATAACCAATCTAATCTTGCAAAGAGTGCACGCAAAGTGATTATCCTTCTCTCTTTCCTGGTAGCGACCAATGAAATGTCTTAATCAAGATAATAATATGGATGTTTTGACCGAACCTACTTATTATACTGGGCTTGGTTCCGCTCTACCTTATGATTGTCATAAGTCTGATCAAGGAATAAGGGAATATCCGGATTCCCACGCCACCCAATCGAAGAATAAGGATATTGATGCATTTGTCTTCGGGTGTGTTCATAACCAAGAACTGTTTCTCAGTTTCCTCTGCGTCAAGGGTATTAAATACCGGATCAGGATTCCACGTATGTAATTTGTTACAGGGGCTACAAATAGGTAGAGAACTGGGATAGGGTGATATGTCTTTAAGTAGTAGAGAATGATGCAATTGTTGCAGCCAAAGCAGTTGGCAAATATCACCTAATGTTACCAAATGGTAATACAATGATTCTGAGCGACTGTTATTTCATACCAATAATATTGTGAATATTTTCCTAAATCAAGTGTTGATTGGGTAAGGTATGTTGTATAACAGTGTACATGTTTTGAATCAAACTACAGTTCTAAACGTACAGAACACACATAAGAGGAACAGTTCAGAAATGAACGAAGTCTTCTTGAGGCATTGTAGACTAGGTCATGTCGATGAGACAAGACTAGCTAAATTTCCATAAGGATGCATATTTGAATCCGTTCGAATTCACATCTTATGAAACTTTCCAGTCATGTCTCAAAGGCTAGGTGACCAAATCTCCGTTTACTGGAAATGAAGAAAGAGTTACTGAACTCTTGGACAGATACATGGTGATGTATGCGGTCCTATGTCTACACATGCCAGGGATGGTTCCGCGTACTTTATTACATTCACCGATGTTCTCTCAAGATACGGACATGTGTTCTTATTGAAACACAAATCTGAATCTTTTGAGAATTTCAAGGAATATAAATATGAAGTTAAGAACCAGATGGGTAAAAGTTTTCAAATCCTTCGATATGATCGGGAAGGAGAATACTTGAGCACGGAATTTCGGGATTATTTAAAAGAGAATGAGATTCTCTCTCAGTTTACTCCTCTGTATACACCACAGCACAACGGTATATCGGGATGGAGGAATCGCACCGTATTAGATATGGTACGCTCCATGATGAGTACTGCTGAGTTACCTATTTCCTTTTGGGGACATGCACTTGAGAAAGCTGCATACCTATTGAATAAAGTTCCGACCAAATCCGTTGCCTACCACTCCATATGAGATATGGAATGGGAAGAGACCATCTCTTAAACGAGTTAAGATATGGGGTTGTCCGGCCTATGTTGAAAAGCATAATCCGGACAAGCTTGAGGCAAGGTCAGTTCTGTGCAAGTTTATAGGATATCCCAAACATTCGCGAGGGTATAGCTTCTACCACACTGAGGAATAAAATGTGTTTTGTTTCTCGACATGCCACCTTTTTAGAAAAGGAATTTCTTGTGAAAGAAATTAGTGGCGATGAGGTAGAACTGGAAAAAGTTCCAGCAACACAACTATTACTGACGATTTGGTGGAACAGGAGAATTCAATAGTCCCCGATGAACCGCAGCCACTCCACTGATCTAGTAGGGTTTCTCATCCACCTGAGAGATACTACGGTTTTCTCATAGACGGTGGGAGCGAGGATTGCATCATGGAGATGATGATCCAACTAGTTTCATGCAGGCCATCACGAGTGGTGGCTCTGTGAAATGGCTGGATGCTATGCGATCTGAGATGGAATCAATATACACCAACAAAGTGTTGACTTTGTATGTTGCTCCTGAAGAGGTAAAACCCATCATGAGAAAGAGGATCTTTGAGAAAGATAATTTGGTGTGGATGGATAAGTTGATACTTTCAAAGCTAGACTTGTAGCAAAAGGTTTTCGTCAACGACCTGGTGTCGAATATGATGAAACATTTTCTTCTGTCGCTATGCTTAAGTCCATCAGGATCCTACTTGCCATTGCTGCATATCATGACTACGAAATCTGGCAAATGGATGTCAAGACCTTTTTTCTAAATGGTGATTTAGAAGAGAGCGTGTATATGACACTGCCAGATGGATTTATAGACAATGGGAGCAGCGGAAGCGTGTGCAAGCTGCTTAAATTCATCTATGGATTAAAGCAGGTATCGCGGAGATGCAACGTCTGTTTTGATGAAGCTGTCAAAGAGTTTGACTTCATCAAAAAGGTAGATGGACCATGTATATATAAGAAGGTTGTAGAGAGTATGGTTGTCTTCCCCGTATTGTACGCGGATGACATACTCTTGATAGGAAACGATGTTCCTATGCTACGCTCGGTCAAGCTCCTCTTATCACACAAGTTCTCCATGAAAGATCTAACTGATGCCTCCTATATCGTGGGGATTTAGATCTATAGAGATAGATCTAAATGGATTTGGGATTGTCCCAATCCAGGTACACATATACCATACTAAAGAGGTTTAGTATGGATGATTTTAAGCGTGGTAATGTACCCGCTTGTTCAAGAATCACTCTTTCCAAAGAAATGTCTCTCGAGACTGATTTGGAAAGGGCTCGCATACAAAGGATACCCTATGCTTCAGCAGTCGGGTCAATCATGCATGCGATGTTGTACCAAACCGAATGTCGCTTACTCGCTAGGTATAGTGAGTAAGTATCGAAAAGATCTCGGGGAAAGCCACTGGAAAGCTGTGAAGAACATTCTTAAGTACTTGAGAAGCGCTAAAGAGATGTTCTTGGTGTATGGTAACGGTGAACTCCAGGTGGAGTCCTTTACCGATTCGAGCTTCCAGAGTGATAAGTAAGACTGAAAGTCAGTCTCGGGTTTTGTCTTCACCCTAAGTGGAGGGACGATATGTTGGAAGGGTTCCAAGCTATATACCGTAGCAGATTCGTTGATAGAGGTTAATTACATTGCTACCAACGATGCTGCCAAAGAGTTTGTCCAGATGAATAAGTTCATAGGATGAACTTGGTTCCTACCATTGAGCATCCAATACCTGTGTATTATAATGACAATGGAGTTGTGGCTTTGGCCTAGGAACCCCGGTCCCGTCAGCGATCCAGACATATTCTTAGACAGTATCACCTGATCAGAGAGATGATTGATCTCCGGGAGATCGAGGTCAGGAGAGTTGACACAGAGGATAACACAGTGGATCCACTCACCGAGGCCCTCCCCCAGATGCTATTCGAGAGACTTTTGGGACGTTGGGTATGAGATACTACAACAACTGGCCTTAGTGCAAGTGGGAGATTGTTACAAATATGTATGCCCTAGAGGCCATTATTTTTGATATAGTGGATGCTTGGACATATATATAGAGAACTTTCTTGCTCGACATGATAGTATACTATCTGGTTGCATTTATCTTAATATGTAGACTGGTATCTTTATACTGTCTGTCTCTTACATATTAATATAGCCCTTAGGATATGTACTTGACTACCATGATAATGATGAGATCATACTAGTGGGGTCAGGGTGGTCCAAAAGTACATCCTTTAACTGTTTTTAGTCGAGGGGATATCGAGACTAGAGCATCGATATTCCAGAGTAGACTAGTGTGTATGTTTCTTGTCCATTAGAGGGTGATAGCTGATCTCACAGTCATTGGTGTGTGACATCAAAGATTGTACACAGGTGCTCATTAGAGAATGGGTACACCGAACGGACTCGCCGAGGACTCCTAGTTGGTATTATACCTATCGTCAGATAGCAGTCCTCTGGTGACACAGATTCAGATTAGTCTGTAGACCCGAGATCGCCATAGAGTCTTGTGTGGCTCCTACCGTGCTTTGATTTCCTCCCTACCACGCTCAAGAGGAGTTGTGCAAACAGGTGGATTTTGGATACAGTCCCAAGTCACATGGAAGCAATGAGCGATAGGAGGGGTTTCGTCTCTCCCGGTATTGGGGGTTGATGTTGCGCTATACTCGATTGGCTATAACTGGAAGTCCCTGGCCAGGGCTGCTGCTGAAATTTACTGATAAGGGTTATCAGTAGTTTCTCGAGCCGTTATAGGCCAGACATCGGCATGACTTATCACGTTACTGGGGTCTGACGTTTATCACCCCTAGACATGATATGCGATATATCAGACGAAGAGACGGACTGTACGGTAGTGTTACTGATAGGCTTCATGGAGAGTATGGACAGGCTTGCTTGTTGATCTTCATATCGCTCAATACCCGGGTATTCGTTACGTCCAGCTAGTACCGCTGACGGCTTGTAGGTGACTGATGTGATCATCGCCTACTGCTGGCGTATTGACGAATCTTTAGAGTCCCACACAGAAGTTTCCTGGTTCAAGCGAAACGAAATAGGGCACATATGTTGATATGTGCGTGGGCCTGATTAAATACGAGTATGTCATACCGTATTGTAATCTGGAAGTTATCTGTTATCGTTTAGGTTATATGTGATATAACCAGATTATCGAATCAAATGTTGATTTGATAATGTGATAAACAGATAAATGATATTAGTCGGTCATATGTGATATAACCGGATTATTAAATCAAGTGTTGATTTAATAATTTGATATAAATTATATTTGATATAATTATATGTTAACTAATATCATTAGCTCACTAATTACTTTATTAGTATATATATTAATGTATATTTAATATATATAAATATATATATTATTATATGAAGCATGGCATGCATTTTTTATTTTGTGAAAATAGAAATAAGGTGGAAAATGGGGAGATTTTGGGAGCATGGTTGAAGGCATGGGCTTTATTGTTTGTTTATTCATCTTGACTCACTGTTCAAGAATGGTTGCAATTTTATATTGCAATAATTCTATATTTGAATGACTGAGGGTCAAGAGTTGACATTTTATTCATTCTAACAGTTAGCCATTTTTCTTTAGTTGCTCCCATGGTTGCTCTCTTGCTCCCATTTTTTGCTCTCTAGCTTTTTCTTCTTCCTCATTGTCATGGTTCAAGTTTCAACCCTCACATGTGATGTGAACCATGAAGCTTGAACACAAACATGTGAGCTTTCATATCCCCTACTTCACCATCCTACACTTGACTAGCGATCGAGTGTAGCGTGTTTCCTACACCAAAGAGTTTAATGTATAGCTAGCTTGAGTTGGAGGGACTTCGCGTGGATCATCTTCGGTACGAAGGTAATCGGAGGAAGCTCGTCCAAAGTCTCAAGCGGAGCCTAGTGGAGTCGCGGGTCTACTACACGGATCATGTGAAATGAAGGACTCGATCTACGAGGGTATAGCTATCTTTCATTTCTTATAGTTTACATTGATATCAAACTAAAACCCTAATCATCTAGTTAACGATCTAGATTAGTGTTAGTTAGCATCCTAAATTTTTTTTAAATGGCATGCTTGACGCTTCTAAAACCCAGTGGGGGTGCTAGCGTACACTTTCACTTTAGATGTTGTCCTCCGTCGATCCTTTGATGGCGGTCTTTGACGGCTGAGATTTGATTGGGAGTGTCTGAGTGTGGATCTCAATGGGTTGATATTGGACGCTGAGCTACCTGCATAGATGTCCCGGGGTGGGTGACCACCGTAGGACTCTCCGACGATCAAGTTAGAGCCGAGGAATAGGTGCAGAGTAGCGACGTATTGAGATAAAATTCCCGTTACTTGAGTCGTCTAGAAGAGGGTTTTTTATAGTGGTCGCATGGAGCGAGCCGGTGCGAGATCCTCGCTGTCAGTTATGCCCTTATGTTACGCCCGCGTTAATGCCGGGATCTGCTCATTAATGGGGAAATAAGCCTGGATGGGACGCGGGCCGTGGGGCGGCGGATATCTTGCTCTGGCGAGATGTGCGGAGCCGTTGCGGATATCTTGCTCTGTTATGTTGCCAACGCATCAGACGGTAGTGTCGCCTAATTATGATCCCAACATAGAGTAAAACGTGTTACAAAATGGACTTCCAGTTCAGAAACTGGATTCCCAGAAGAGAACACTTAAAATGGAATAATCATGACTCGCAAATCTGAAACCTGATTGACACGAAACCAATTTTTCTGTACATATAATTAAATGTACTGCCTACTCCTTTTATATTGTTTTCTTAATTCTGCACGTGTGATTTATAGTGAATTTTGCAAGTTATATGGCACCGGATGCTATATTTTATTCGTCATAATCGATTGCATTCTTATCATATCAGGTAATGGTTATACACTCATTGAATAGTGGTCATATATATTGATATCCTAGTGACCGTGTTACATTACCAAGTGATAAGTGTTGGTGATCGGATTGTGACATGTACGTTAGTGTAAAAGCGTGATTAAATAATGAAAGTGACACGTATTTGTATACAATCAGCGGAACCAGTTAATTATTGCATTGTCGACGCCTATAGGGTATATATAAATGTAACTATAACTGGTATGGGACGGGTATGGAAGAACTTATATTAGTGTCATATGTAAGACATCGAGCACTGTCAAGATATTAGTGTGAACTACTATATCTTGGATACCAGTCGAGACATACTTAATAGGGACCTTGTCTCCAATTCTCGCGTAGACTTATCATGGAGCGACTAGTATTTAGATTCATGGTCGGTGTTGGATGTAGACCACGGGGTGTGGGGTAGTTTGAGTGTGAGTTCGATCAACGGAATCTCAGGAGTCCCACTGCCTGCATATTTCATGATTTTGGGATTTATACTGATCGTGTTTCTGATTCTTCCTGATCGTGATTTGGGCCCGTGTTTCGTTGCCCCTGGGGCTTACTCTTGGGTTGGGGATACTTCTACGGTGGTTGACGCTCATATTTGGACTGACGATAAGTTTGGTGACTTAAACATTGAGACTCAGAGACTGATAGCTTTAGTGACATGGATATTGCATTGATTACTGATACACATGCTTTACTGTTGAGCTGTACTGGTTATTTCATGTCATTACTCTATGTTTGTTGCTTCATGTTTATCATCATTGCACGTATTACATATATGTATAGATACATTACTATTGTGTCGTTCTGACGACCTGAGTATGCATGTTTAGAGTGAGAAGTGGACTTAGCTCGGATCAGGAACTTCCTTATCTTGAGGACATTGCGGACATATAGATCAGCGACGTCAGCGCTATCGTTCCCTTTGACTCTATCTGGTTAGTTTTATATCTGTTTTGATAGAATTAGTGACTGCATTTCTCATTACTTATGCTATGATTACTGATTACCATGTAATGCTAGAAGCTGAAATGTGACTACGGCAGAATATTTTCTTGATCGTAGGAGCATGGCTGGCCTTTTCACCCCTCATATTCCGTATTTTGTGAAGCAGGGCGTGACACACATCTTATTATCTTACTTTTACTTGTTCTTTATGGGATATCCTACCCGAGTGTAACTCGTTGACGAACATCTCTTTTTCCTTTTGTCTTCTCCCGGGGTGTGACATGATCCATTTACTGTAGACCTGTTGGATTAATGGAAAGAACTAGATTAAAAATAAATGGATATGGATTTGAAAAATGTCATTATGGATCCAACCCGACCCATTAATGACAAGCCTAATTAAACTGAATGCGATATTCTTCTATGCATGAATTCTATAGGTGCAGTGCATAAGTTATTAACTGGTGATTAGTGTCTTATTTGATGTCCGCCACGGCCCTACACGTATGCTCCATATGTTATTTAAATGTTCTAATGCAGCTTAGCAAGTCCCAAATTTTGATTTCATTTTATTAGCCGAAATCTAAGCTTCTATGTAATGATAATTTTTTTTAAAATTTGAACATGGAACCTACCTCTTTCATGATTTGAACTTAAAATGCTCTCATACTATTTTATTAACTTTGTTCCAGCAATATTCATCAATCTTAACAAATCTTTATTATTGGAAATATACCTTATTTACCAACCCAATTTATTTCAATTCCGGTAGAATAGAATATGTTCGTACGAGAATAAAATTAAGGGTAAATTATCAAAAATCCCCCAGCCTCCTCCCAAGTTGTCTAAAAACCTCCTCTAATTTTCGAAATTGTTGGAAAGGGCCTACTGATCAAAATCTTTGTGAAAAACTCCTGGGCTTCATTTTATTTAGCCTTGTATTTCTCTCATCTGTTTGGATATTACAGGCAACCGCTTGGATATTACAGGCAACTGTAACTGCTTAGATATTACAGGCAACGGGACCTAATCAGAAAACCCCAAAAACTTGGTAAAATGAGCAACTTAAAGATCTTTCGGGTAATAAGTAATCATCAAGTTTTGGTTTTTTTTAGTAATTACCTAAGGTTTGGGAGGTTAAGTGGGAGCAAAAACCCAGGGTTTTGACACAAGTTTGAAACACGCCGAGGGCTTTTTGACAATTTACCCTAAAATTAATCCATATAAGGGGCAATAACTTGTGAAAATGTAGGGTGTAAGGAATCACGAGGTGGTCTAGTCCGGCTACAAACTAGCCTATGGCACTTCGGATTTTTAATATCTTCGTCAAATCAGGGCAGTTCTATGCCCGCAGAGGCAAAAAATGCAAACCCATAAATCCGGTAGATTCTATATAGGCTTCCGGGTTAATAATTATTTGATACATTGATGGGGTAGCATTTCGAGTCCCGAATCAACCTCACCTATATAACCAATAATCAAACCGGTAAACTAAATGGAATATACCAGATTGGTACAAAAGATATTACTCGATTGAGCCTTCGGAGTTCAATTGTTAAATTAATTATTTATTTTACAAGGACGGCAGAAGTGAAAATAAAGATGATGGTAAAGATACCGCGCAAGAGAGAAGATGAAAATAATGATGAAGATGAAGATAATAAAAGAGAGGCCAGGTGGAGGGAGGATCAAGATGGCTAGGGTGACGGCAGAGGCAAGTCTCGAGGGACCCCCATGAGAGTTGTGGATGATGAGAACCCCATTTTTCCTTTCTATCAAACTCTGAAAGTCGGAATTTTATAAAAATAAGACTTTATTTTCGATAGAAGCAGAGGTTATTGCTTTTTTTAATAGAAATTATTCGGTACACCGTAAATATAAAGGCAACAAGTAGATAAAGATAGAAATGAATAGGGAGCAGTATTGTTGAGCCCTGACATTAACTTCAATGGTCTTATTTTCTTTGTCCTAAAGAAAATCAAGTTGTCACGCATTAGTCCGAATAAATTATCTATCTTCTAATCAACACAAATCACATGAGTTTTGTATCGCATTTTTATATATGAATCCCGAAACAGAAAATGAGTCTCCTCCTTGATATTGACTTTGCAAGATACACATTTGGTGAAAGTCTTCAATCAACAAGCTGAAATATCTCCATAAAAAACAAGTGGAAATATCTTTATCAAATGTGAGGAGAGAAAAGACAAGAATTTTACGAGGAAAGGGGTCAATGTTCTAAATCAATGTATGGACTTCTACAATATTGCAATTACTATATATGATGATAATAGTATATTTGATATTAAATTGGCATATTTTACGGAAACCATCATGAGTTTTTCAAAACCACCCTATAGTTTAAACCCCTCACGACAACCTCCCGAACTTTTATTTCGTTAAACAGAAACCCCCTGCGGTTATTTATGACAAAAATCGACTAAATTAAGCTTTTATTTTAATAAAAATACGGATCCTCTAGATGTATTGAAGATAAACCATACTCACAGTGCCGTTTAGTGTGCAATATGGCCTAATTTGGAAAAGAAGAGTTCGGGTTTGAGAATTTGGAAGCTCAATTTGCGTTAAATCGAAATTTGGAGGAAAAGGAACTCATATAATGATATTAGGATAGATAATTTAGGATAAAACTAAAAGAATCAGTCAAATATGAGGCTATATGACTTATTTATCATCAAAAAACATTACAAATCAAACCATTGGAGGTTGTTTGTACAACGAATTACAAGTTCATGACGGTTTCATGATGAGTTTGAACTATAGGGTTGTTTTGGAAAACTCCGGTAAGCCGCGTGATGGTTTCTGTAAGACAAGCTTATTAACTAATTCATATTAATAGTGTTAGCTATGAAATTAATTAATATTTAAAGTTAGGTAAAAGGGGACTGCATTGTCTTTGTAAGTGGATGCGTGTTTATTAGCCTTTACATCGTGTTTTGCACTTTGGTCGCCTTTCTTTCTTTTCTCCAAGATGCAAGACTAAATTGCAAAACACAATACAAAGTCTTATAAAAGGAGGCCTGCTGTAAAGGATATAGGTTTTGAGGGATGGAAGCTAGGGGGAAGGATGTGGCTTCTTTCACAGGAGAATAAAACTAGTATTTTTTTTTTTTTTCTGCTCTTCTCTTCGTTATTATTTTTTATCTGGCAGACTTTTGATGTAGTTTCGTTAAATTGTCGTTTAATGAAACACGGGATATCTAGCCTTCGTTTTATGCATAAAAAAAAGTCTTATAAAAACATGCCACATCAGCTCTTCCGTAAGTTGCATACATACATTAGTTCCTTTATAGGATGCACCATACAAGGACTTTGTAGGACTCGCTTATCCTTTGAAGTTAATCAACTTATAATATTGATATTTTCATCATTCTCTTATAGGTTGCACCTACAAGATTGCACCATACAAGGGACTTTGTAGGACTCTCTTATCCTTTGAAGTTAATTAGCTTATAATATTGATGTTTAATCTTGAAAGCCGGTAGAACTCTACACAAAATGCATATCGCAATATATATACCAGCTAAAATTATCATTAATTTTTTATACAATAGATTTTCCATAGAAGACAGTATGTCGATATCTGCGAAAATAACAAGTAAAACCTAGTTATTTAATTTCTATATTTCTATTTTCTTATTTGAAAATATGGGATTAAGAAAAAAATTTATTTCAAAATTGTTAGAGTTTCGAGAGGATACGTATTAGCTTGGGAATTATATAAATCAAAGATCACATTTGAAGCATGAGTATTGCAAGTGATGGTATGGCTTTAATTTCTCAACAATGTGGAGACATGAGAGTAGCATATGAGGAGCATGTCATGTGCATGTCGGGATATAATAGAAACCGTGGGGATCTTTCCTCGTCTCAACTACCAGAATGCACCAAATCATAAACAATTTAGAAAGAACGTGTATTCTGAACGATGTGATGCACATGAATGTATAGAAGATATTTTATGATTTAAATAAATATTTTGTTACCTAAGTTTTGAGTTTTGGGAGTAAAGTTATCTAGATACTTTCTGAAATTGAAAGAGATCATTTGAATATTGATGTCTAGGGTGTATAAGTAGAGCAAGGAAGAATGAGAGGGAGAGGCAACTGTGTTGGAAGCAGAAATATTGTTTGTAGGGGCCAACTATTGGTTTTCGAATATGAGATTTACATCCGAGCCACTATGGACTTATTTGTCCAATTGACGCTTCAACCAAGGTCTTTAGGATCAAAAGCCTATGCCTTAACCGCTGGGCTAACTTTAAACTTATTAAATCTTGCTCAATATGCGAATTTATAATAGACATATAAGCAAACCGATGGATGGCATACAAAGCATTTTTTTTTAAAATTTGAACTAATTAAGACAATTAAAATATTTAAATAAGTTAATAATCCGATGACTTAATAAATATATGGAAAAATAGAATGGAAGGCCTTTTCTTATTTTTTAAAAGTTCTTAAATTGGAGATATGTCGAATGTGCAACCAAAATCAATAGCTTCATTTTATATTTTGGGTTTTCATTCTTTTGTCAATCCCATAAATTTATGGCAAAACTTCTAAACCTTATTGATCATCGACATCTTATTAAAGACTGTAAACGAGTCCAATTTTCTTAATGGAATGGTGCTTAGAATATTCAGTGAAGCAAGAAGGAGATTGAAAACTACTGCTTCGATGATGGTGTTGTTGAGACAGTAGTTGTCGACAATCTCTTCATTACTTAACATCTTAGGTTGATGAACGTCGACAATACTATTATCAACATTCTTTTTGTCGTCATTATGTCCAAAAAACGTACATACTTTTTCAGAACCTGCAACATCTTTCAGATCAAAGTTTTCCTAGTTCCAATTAGTTGGCTTTGGTGGAAATGAATAAATAATTGGATACTATTAAATTATATTTAAATTAAACCACATATCCAAATAGAATAGTTTGTGGAATAAGAATTAAATGAGAATATGAAATTGCTAATTGATGATGCTCTATATTGGCGACCTCCTTGATCAGGACACGTGGCAGATGAAGTGTCCCAGAACTCAGAAGAAAGGGCTCACAGGGGCCGACCAGGCCACCCCTGTGTCCAACCTGCAAGCGCAAACTGGCTCTCCTCAGAGCCCCCTGGAAATTGGCCTCCTCGGCCTCTCAGTTCGTCCCGAGCTGCCACAGGACCAAGACTCCTCGGCCCTTTCGCTCGTTCCCGAGCTCTCCGGCCGTGGCCATCTTCCTCGGTCCTTCGACCGACCAACAGTACCGCTTACAGACGCAACCGCCGCTCCGCAAATCTCGCCACGCGCAGATTCTTCGCTAGCAACGTCCCACGTTCCACGCCATCACGATCCCCATTAATGGGCGATCCGCTCTTTATACACGGGCATGACGTCGGGAGCGTAACTGCCGGCGAGATTCTCGCGCCTGCTGCTGCTTGTTGCCGCCACTATATAAACCCCCATCACAGAGGGGCCAAGTAAGCCATTTTTATACTTTTACGCCGTTACTCTGCTCGGATCTCATCACTAACTTGAGCGTCGGAAAGTCCTTGGTGGTACCAAACCATCCCGGGACTTCTTTGCAGGTACTCGGCAACAACTCCCTCACCTCACCTCTTCCTCCAAAAACCCATTGAGACCCACACGCAACGGGAGATCACCTTCCAAATCCATCGGGAGATCGACGGAAGACAACATCTGACGGAGACCCGAAAAGGACCTCCATCAGTTGGCGCCGTCTGTCGGAAAAACTACACAAAATACAAAGTTGGCCTTCCGATCTCCATCCACATGGCAAGCGATCATCCTGAAGATCCAGATACCAGCCGCCGCCTCCCCTTCACCGGAGGCGCGGATGAACCTCCTCCGGCGGCCGTCATCAACGTCCTCGCCGGCCAAATAGACCGGCTACATGGCCCCAGATCTCCGCTCCTTCGCCTCCAGAAGACTCTGCCATCGTTGGCATGGCTGACTACCGGCAGGTCTCACAGGCCGATACTCTCTGAGGCCCGCTGGTCGCCCCACGGCTCCGCGCCAAGACCCGCCGAATAAACTCGTACTCAAAGCGCGACAACAAGAACGCCGTGCCGTCACCGGACAATCCGCCACAAGGAATTACCAGCGCCAAGCCGCACAGAGAGAATCAAGCAGCCCACTCTCGACCCGACCCACAAAAAAAATCGGAACGAGAATGGGGGGCTAAGGCAACCGCGCAACTTTACTGTCTGGTTATCCTTAGCAGGCCTCCTACGGCCCCTCCAACGCTAAGGATCAAAGTCCTCCTTAGAGGTGGCCGAGCGGCTTCCCTGCTCGGTTATCCCTGGCCGGTAGCTTCCCTGCTCGCAACGCCAGAGATCGAAGCCCTCGTCAAGAGGCAACCGCGCAGCTTCACTGTCCGGTTATCCTTAGCAGGCCTCCTACGGCCCCTCCAATGCTAAGGATCAAAGTCCTCCTTAGAGGCGACCGAGCGGCTTCCCTGCTCGGCTATCCCTGGCCGGTAGCTTCCCTACTCGCAACGCCAGGGATCAAAGCCCTCACCAAGAGGCAACCGCGCAGCTTCACTGCCCGATTATCCTTAGCAGGCCTCCTACGGCCCCTCCACCGCTAAAGATCTAAGCCCTCACTAAGAGGCAGCCCAGCAGCTACCCTGCTCGGTTATACCTGGCGGGTAGCTTCCCTACCGCAACGCCAGGGATCAGAAAGTCCTCCCAGAGGCAGTCGAGCCCGAGGATCCCTCGCTCGGCTATCCCTGGCGGGTAGCATCCCTACCGCGGCGCAAGGGATCAGAAAGTCCTCCCAGAGGCAGTAGGGCCCGAGGATCCCTCGCTCGGCTATCCCTGGCGGGTAGCATCCCTACCGCAACGCCAGGGATCAGAAAATCCTCCCAGAGGAAGTCGAGCCCGAGGATCCCTCGATCGGCTATCCCTGGAGGGTAGTATCCCTACCGCAATGCCAGGGATCAGAAAGTCCTCCTAGAGGCAGTCGGGCCCGAGGATCCCTCGCTCGGCTATCCCTGGCGGGTAGCATCCCTACCGCAATGCCAGGGATCAGAAAGTCTTCCCAGAGGCAGTCGAGCCCGAGGATCCCTCGCTCGGCTATCCCTGGCGGGTAGCATCCCTACCGCAATGCCGGGGATCAGAAAGTCCTCCCAGAGGCAGTCGAGCCCGAGGATCCCTCGCTCGGCTATCCCTGGCGGGTAGCATCCCTACCGCAACGTCGGGGATTAGAAAGCCCTCCCAGAGGCAGTCGAGCCTGAGGATCCCTCACTCGGCTATCCATTAAGGATCAAAGCCCTCGTCAAGAGGCACCGAGCAGCTACCCTGCTCGGCCATCCTTCGCAGGCCTCTCAGGGCCCCTCCAGCGTTAAGGATCAAAGCCCTCGCCAAGAGGCACCGAGCAGCTACCCTGCTCGGCCATCCCTCACAAGCCTCTCATGTCCCCTCCAGCGTCAAGGATCGAAGCTCTCGCCAAGAGGCACCGAGCAGCTACCCTGCTCGGCCATCCTTCGCAGGCCTCTCACGGCCCCTCCAGCGTCGAGGATCTCAGGCCCTCATCATGAGGCCGCCGAGTTACTTCCTTCTCGGCGCATCCCCAGCGGGCATCCTCCTGCCAATCAGACGCCGATGGTCTGAAGCCCTCATCGCGAGGCCGTCGAGTTCCTTCCTGCTCGGCGCATCCCCAGCGGGCATCCTCCTGCCCATCAGATGCTGAGGATCTCAAGCCCTCATCATGAGGCCGCCGAATTCCTTCCTGCTCGGCGCATCCCCAGCGGGCATCTTCCTGCCCATCAGACGCTGATGGTCTGAAGCCCTCATCGCGAGGCCGTCGAGTTCCTTCCTGCTCGGCGCATCCCCAGCGGGCATCCTCCTTCCCATCAGACGCTGATGGTCTCAAGCCCTCATCGTGAGGCTGCCGAGTTCCTTCCTGCTCGACGCATCCCCAGCGGGCATCCTCCTGCCCAACAGACGCCGCAGGTCTGCACACGTCGCGTCGGCCAACCGACGCTTGACACGCAGACCGTCGCTTCAGTGACAGGATGCACGAACCGGCATGCCTTCCTTAAATGCAGAGATTTTGCCCTGATTTGCTGGCAGAAAAGGCAGCTGACAGCCCGGGGACGCGTCCCGACGAAATCTTAGGAGGGAGCTCTCCCCGGCGGCCCGGCAGTCCACTCATGACCCGACCCGCCAGCTGGTCGGGACAAGAGTGGGGGCCTAATGATGATGCTCTATATTGGCGACCTCCTTGATCAGGACACGTGGCAGATGAAGTGTCCCAGAACTCAGAAGAAAGGGCCCACAGGGGCCGACCAGGCCACCCCTGTGCCCAACCTGCAAGCGCAAGCTAGCTCTCCTCAGAGCCCCGTGGAAATTGGGCTCCTCGGCCTCTCAGTTCGCCCCGAGCTGCCACGGGACCAAGACTCCTCGGCCCTCTCGCTCGTTCCCGAGCTCCCCGGCCGAGGCCATCTTCCTCAGTCCTCCGACCGACCAACAGTACCGCTCACAGATGCAACCGCCGCTCCGTAAATCTCGCCACGCGCAGATTCACCGCCGGCAATGTCCCACGTTCCACGCCATCACGATCCCCATTAATGAGCGATCCGCTTTTTACGCGGGCGTGACGTCGGGAGCGTAACTGCCGGCGAGATTCTCGCACCTGCTGCTACTTGCAACCGCCACTATATAAACCCCCATCACAGAGGGGACAAGTAAGCCATTTTTTACACTTTTACGCCGTTACTCTGCTCGGATCTTATCACTAACTTGAGCGTCGGAGGGTCCTTGGTGGTACCAAACCACCCCAGGACTTCTTTGCAGGTACTCAGCAACAACTCCCTCACCTCACCTCTTCCTCTAAAAACCCATTGAGACCCACACACAACGGGAGATCACCTTCCAAATCCACCAGGAGATCGACGGAAGACAATATCTGACGGAGACCCGAAAAGGACCTCCATCACTAATCGTGGTTTTTTGATGGAGACCGATGCGAGCAAAGAATGCTCTGTCTTTAGAAGTAGCTTCGCGTCCCTCTCGGTGAACTTGACCAGATGCATAAGGTCTTGTTCATATCATAATATTGCATTTGATATTCCCCATTCTTATGCATTTTATAAATAAACAGGTGCTTTTGACGCATGTCTGCTACATATTACAGGATACAGGTTCTTGGAGCGAAAACAGTGAAAAAGACACAAGTTGATACAAAAGAGGGACTTTTGACCAACAAGTAGAAGGATCCTAGTCAAGTCTAGACTAATAACAGTTCACAGAGGTACAAGGCAACGCAAGGTCCAAAAATGTCAAAGTGAAATGGTTAAAAGACCAATGCAAGTTTTCACTGAAAATCTGGAGAAGATCCAGAAGCCAAATGGAGAAAAGAACTGAAGAAAAAAGAAGACCAAAGCATTAGAAAAGAACACAGAAAAATTGAGCAGACAACCTCACCAAAGGGCCGCGGAACCGCGGCCCTAATCCTACTTATGCCGCGGTTCCGCGGCCGTCTAGTGCGCACGTCGGTGCATATTTTTGGTGGCGGTGCGTCGGTGATTTTGTTGGGATTTTACGGGGGTATTTTTGTAATCGCACATGTGCGAATCCCGTAACCCTAAATTTCCCTGTTTCCCTATAAAATTGTAATCAAAATACTGTAATAGGGATGCCTCTTTTCAATAAAGAAAATTCAGATTCTTTGGAAGATTAAGAGCATCATTCTTGTAAGTTTATCTTTTAATTTCTGCCCTAGCTTTCTAATTTAATTCTTGCCCTAGATTAATTAAACTTTTGCCTTAGGTTAAATCTAGTGTAGCATTCTCTTAAACTGCAGTAGGTAATTAATTCCGTAGATCTAAAATGCAAAATCTCAAAAAGATGTTTTTAATAAATCCCCTAATGAGCGAGTAATTTCCTCGCTTGTTAGGGTTAGGAATAAGGGAGGGAATGAGAGATGAAGATCCCTCATCTCTTTCGTGTCCGATTATTTTTAATAACTAGAACTTCATGCAAGCATGCATGATCCGTTCATGCAAGCATGCATGATCCGCTCCCTACGGCACCCTACCTATGAGGTAACGGTGAAACCGTAGTATAAAGGACCGGACATGCATGTCTTCCATGAAGGTTAGAGCAAATATTAGGAAAGGACGGACAAGGATTTCTTCCCAATCATCCTAATCCCTTTTTCTAATAGTTGCTATAACTTCTAAAAGATCTCATTTAAGGCATTGAAAGAGGTGTGTCATCAAATCTTACCAAACCCCACCTTTGACCCAACCCTAGCAAGTTTCTTTATCCTCATATAACTTAGTTTTAGATTCAATTAAAACAAAACCAAACAACCATTGGAATCAACTCGTAAGAACACGTAGGAAAATTACACATCCCTGTGGACCGACCCGTATTCACCGGCTAGCTGCAAAGCGATGCCGTTTCTGATTGCGGTAAAAATATTTTTGATCTTAAAATCTCCAATAATCAGGTCTCAACATGCTACTTCCAGGATTCAACTGTCACCGCAAGAAATCGTGCACTCGATTACTGCAACTTATGAACAGGTTCGAAACAATATGTCACGACCCGAAAATGACACGTGACTGACATTTGAATCCCGTGAGTCTATAGGACCCCAACGTAATCCAAGTAAACCGAAAACCCAGAAATCTAAACCTTCTAAGAAAAAAATGGAGGTGAAGTTTTGGAATAAAAGTATAATGAAATCAAGTTCTTTCTTTAAATGCATAAGTAATGTTATATGAAAATACAAGTGGGTTATATACTCTAGTTGAAAACATTTTTGTCATTTCAAATTTAGGCAACACCTCCTTTATAAATTTTGAACCAAAACCAATATATAGCAATAATAATAGGCATCCCCAAGCGGGAGCTAGCTCTTCGTCAATTGGCGGAAACAACCACACAAATACAAATATACGATACCTAAGGCGAAGATCAACACAGAAAAGAAAGTAAAGAAACCAAAACATCATCAAAGAAAACCAGAAATAAAGAATAAATACATGTCCGTGACTCTAGGTCCTAAAGAATATACGATCTGTGGTTTCTAAGTCTACCAAATATACATAGTCTGGTTGATGGAGCTTATAACCAGATACAAATGAATAATAAATGCATACAAGGGTGGTTACGCTTTGAACTGTAACTCACCTACCAAATGCAATCACCCAGAAAGGAGCAGTGTGTCAGCTAGCCGCTACTAAATCCGAGCGGTTGATCCAGCAAGAAAACTGTGGCACAATGGGGGTGAGTTGCCAACTCGTGAGTAGAAGACATTACCGGTTAGAAATCGAATGTATGACGATCTTCTAGGTCATACAGTAATTTAATAATAATATAATAATATCAAGTGGTAACAAGAGTGATAGTGTAAATATAAGTATAATAATACTAATATAATCGTTCCCGTGTCATAATGCGGTACCATGTCATCGGTATCATATATGTGCATATAGGTGTATCATTCAACGTGTGTCCATCAACGACACACCAAATCATCAAAAAAACCCGAGTGCCCAGTATCGACACTCGAAATCATCATAAAAACCGTGTCCAGCAGCGACACATAAATCCTCATATATCAGACGCCGTCTCATCGGATCGGCCCTCATATCCATCTGATCACACGACTCCGGTAGGTATCATCCGGATATTCGCCGAGACAAAACTATCACTGATCGGTAGTGCTTCCCTGCCGGGCTCAACGTCTCTCTATACAATTTTCTTGCCCCGGGATACCGTACCGGGTCCACCATGTACCCGCAGACAGTGCCTCCTCTTTCCTCGAATCGGGTATACACATAGTTCGGAACCGAGAAAACTCATGGTGAACGCCACACATCATATCAAGAGAAACCGCGTTTTTAAAATAATCATAAGTTTTGAAAAATGTACCTGCGGTTTCTCAGATCCAGAAATCTCATGAAAACCAAAATCTCATAAGCATGAACCGATAATGAAACAATGAGTACAAGCACATAACAAATCCGTAATGCATAACCAGAGTGTATATATGAGCGTGACATTTAACTAAGTATGAAAATGCGATAACTGAACTAGTAAGTGTGATATGGATACTAAACAATAACTAAAAAGCTATAGGTTACTAGATTATATAGCGAAGTAATGGTTTCTAATATGTACGTGGTATGACAATTACCGATGATAAGTGTGTAAGCCAGCGAGTATGTATGCGTGCAACATGCACATCATCGGTAATAGTGCGTGTGTCCTAACAGACGATGTTATATAAGATAAAGAAAAGAGTGTATATGTACACAGCAAAAAAAGAACAATACGAGCATAACAGAAAAAGGAAAAAGTAAACGCAATAGTATAAAATACATAGCTACTTATGATCCATACAGTTATAGTTTAAAATAGCACGAATCGTTATTTTTAGAAAATTAGGGGCTACGGTGTTTTTGAAAAAAAGATAGCATTTGAAAATCCATAGCGTCCCTTTAGGGTGGTCATTTAGAAATACATAACGATTCGCTAGTTTTGAAAATAGGTATGGCTCTAATTATACCATAATATCTACTTAAGCGAATATAAAACAATAATTTTTCCGAGTTGATACATCCATAAGTCGGCGATCCAGCCTCATAGTATCACGTGCAGTATAATCCATCGTACGGCATCATCACGTCAAGAGTGTGGATCAATCATTATGTATATCATATCACGTACCGTATAATCCATTGTACAACATCATCACGTCAAGAGTGTGGATCAATCATCATGTATATCATATCATCTACGGTATAATCTATCGTACGGCATCATCAAATCAAGTGTGTGTGGCTCAATCATCATTACATCAAATCACGTATGGTATAATCCATCGTACGATATCATCAAATCAAGTATACCAGTATATGGTCACGTACATTCTATCGTCTCATCTAGTCACATATCGTCACACGTTATATCATCTCAAATCGTATTATGAACATATATATCACCTAATTCTTATATAATATAATATATCATATCGTATCATGCCATTTCACCTTATGTCATACAACATATGCTCGTGATATCATGTCCGGTCTTATCAACTCGTATCATTCTAACATGTCATATCCTCATCTCGTGATATTATATCGAAATTATCCTCAGACTTACATGTGTATACACACACACACACACATACATATATACATATACATATACATATATACATATACATATATACGTATCAGTGTGTGTATACAATATATATACCAATGGTTTAAGGCTAAGAACATAAGAACTAAGGACAGACCTTCCTACGAGTACGCTTACTATCGCCTATAGTTTCCTAAAATCCTATTAGCTAAGTATACCTATCTAATATTTATATATTTAACTATATATAGGTACCATAATACTACGGTTGCGGCGGTGGTATACGCCATCCACCCGACTTTCCACGTAAATATACATCTACTCACATACTTTCCTCGCTCTAGCCGAAATCGATGAACGCCTTGTCCTCCTTCATCGCCCCAGAAGTCCACGCAAATGCACCTACAATCAAAGCATATCGCATCGAAATCAAAATCAATCCGAAAACCGATACGGCAAGCGAAACGCATATAGGTTAGAACCTATGGCCCACGCATGGAAGAGCAACCAAACAACTTTTGACATTGACGTACAAACGTCAAACGACCGAGTCAAAACTCAATTATCAAAATCTAGTTTTCAAATGTCGCAAAAATGAATTCATCAACTTAGAAAAATACTCTCATATTTTATCTAAGGTGAAATTAGGACATTCTGCAAATTGGATAGACCTAGTTATAAGATGTTTGAGCTATGGACCAAACTTGGGACCCACACTTCTAGATCAGGCCGCAAATTGCGGCCAATAAGGTTGTTTTGGCGGCCAAGTATGGGAGTTGGGGGTTCGTGTTTCACGGGTAGCTTCCTAAGTGCCTACACATCTCTCTGTATAAGCAATTTATTTTTCAGAGCTCTCGAGTCATTCCAGATTCTATTTGATCATCACAATTTAACAAAAACTTGATATCGGAAAATTCCAAGTTCATTTTTTAAAACTTCTAAACTCCAATTTGGCCAAGGATTCTATCACTAATTTATTTGTTGTCACTAACTTAGCCTCAATTACATCTCCACAACTCAAAACATCCACTAAATATCATCCTGGAATTTTCCAAGTTCACTAAACATAACTTGTTTAACTCTAAACTACCATAGGAAGTTAGGAAAGTTAAACACTTAACTAAAAGTGAGGGAATTACCTTCCAAGAGCAACTCGAGAAAATTCTAAGATGGCCAAATGAGTTCAAGACTAGAAATTGATCCCACCATGATACTTGTAGTGATGTGAGGAACATTATTTATGAAAGGACTATGAGATTTTGATGAAGTTTTGGGAGGGTTGTATGGTAGTAGAAAGGGTGGTGGAGTTAAAGAAAATGGAGGAGATGAGGAAGAGAAAGAAGATGAAGGAATGTTCACCGCCGAAAAATGCGACCGGGACGTTGGGACGTCCGGTCTGAATTTCGAGGGCAGATGCTATTTGGTGCTATCCGTCCACCTCTCCGAAGATGCCAAGTTGATTTATGACACCATGTATCGAAAGTTTAAACGGATGCGGCCGATGCAGCAGACTTCGTCAGATTCCCCCTCATTGAGGGGTTTTTGATTGTGGAGACGCTCTTCCCTGCAGGCGCAAGCCCCTGCAGTTAATTACGTTACCGCATCGCGGTAACCACTTTCTCCTTCTCCAGATGGTCACTTCGTGTCGTGGTTGTTTGTTTTGTTTTTAGTTGCCCGTGGATTGTATACGGAGACTAATTTATGTTGTCGCCTGTAGGGCGTGGATTAGTCCAAATCCGCATTTTCTTAGATTTGGGTTTGGGTTGGGTTTAAGGATCGTTTATCTCATTTGAGACTAAGATCAACTTAAACATTTGTTAAGGACACGTTAGTCTAATTTAACTAAAGGACACGTTAGTCTAATTTAACTAAGATCCACTTAACAGGATCATTTAGATCCAACAAAAGAATATTTAGGCTCTATTGTTTTAGTTTAGGGACTTTGCGGTCCAGAAGTTTAAGGACGTCATAGTTCATGAAGTTTAAGTACATCATATTCCAGTTTAGAGACATCATAGTCTGTAAAGTTTAAAGACATCATAGTCTATGAGTTTAAGGACCTCACAGTCCATAAAGTTTAAGGACATCATAGTCCATGAGTTTAAGGACCCCACAATCCGTGGAATGTCTGGTTGTCAGGACCCGTCACCTCTCTGAAGACGTTGAATGATTACAACGACATATATCACAAGTATGAAGAGTTTTACCCTTGAACCAATGTTGGTTGGGAGTCTCTGGGAATCACTTTGAATACTATATGAGATGATCAGTTTTGGAAGTCAAGAGTATAATTGGGGTTCAGTTTTAAGGGATCTTGCCTCTGGAAAAATTAGCTAATTTAGGCTAAGATTGGCTTGAATATAATGTTAAACACTAGAGTACATTCTGTGCTCACGTACTCCCACGTGAGGCATTTAAAGAAGTGTTAAACACTAAGACTGAAGCGCTCACGTGGGGTCACGTGAGGCGTCTGAAAATTGGGCCTTACTTCTTTTATTTTACTCCCAGAATATATATGTGTTAAACACTTGATCTTTATGGCCATCACGTGTGGGCATGTGATGGGTACCCATGCATTGGATATTAAAAGTATTTGTTAGGGGTCACGTGAGGGCACCCATGCGTTGGATATTAATCCTTCAGTTTTGCCCCAAAAATGGTGTTTGTCAGGGGTCATGTGGATACACGTGAGGCATCCTTTAGGTGGGCATTGCCCTTGGGTAGAATCCTCTTTTGTTTGATAATTGTTAGGGGTCACGTGAGAACATGTGAGACGCCCAAAATCTGTTCTGCCTTGGTTTTACTCCTTTTTTATTTTTAGAAGCATGTTCAAGGGTCACGTGGGAGCACGCGACCCAATTTCATTCGTTCTCTTTCGATTATTGAGGAGGGGAGTCACGTGGACACACGCGATCATGTTGGGTACTGATCTCTTTTACGTGCATGGAGAGTTAAATCCCTTGTTTAAAAATTAAATTCTTTTGATAGGGTTAAACCCTAATTTTATTTAGAGGAAAATTTCTATATGTTTGAAAGAATTAAATTCTTTAAACCCAATTCTTTCTCTAAGTTTTGGAGCTGCATGGAAGAATCTTCCCGATGAGAATTAAATTCTCAACTTGTAGGGAGATCCGTTTCTGCAGATCTTCAACCAGAGGAAGAACTAAGTTCTTTTTAGAAGAATTAAACTCTTGGTTTGAGAATTAAATTCTCTTTTGTTTTGCAGGAGCTTATAGAATGATCTCTTTCCTTCTCTTATGAAGAGATCTTCTTTTCTCTCTGAAGAGATCTTCTTTTCTCTCTGGAGAATTAAATTCTCTTCTTCTTTTTTCTTCTGTATTCTTTCTATGTTGTTGTATCTCTCCTCCTTTTTCTTTTTTTGGGCTCCTATTTATAGGAGAAAGAAAAGAATCAGTTTGTTTAGTCAACCCTTCATTGAAAGATTTTTATTGATTTTATAACCAACATGATCTTTTAGATCATTCGGTGAATTTTATTCACCATTGGATTTTTAATCCAAAAGATATTTTATTTATTGTTCTTGGCAAATTTTAGGGAAATATTTTCTTGTATAGAATCTTTCTATAAATTGGTGATTTTTTAATCACCATTGGATTTTTAATCCAACGGTGCTCGCTTTTACGGAGTGCAATCTTTTTTATCTGGAAAGATCTAGAGAAATATTTTTCCAATTTGATTCCTTTTAATTATAATTTAATTCTATTAGTTCAGATGGTTTAGGAGTTTATCACGTGTTGGCACATGACCCCACTTGATAAAGCATCTAATTAGAATTTAATTCTATTGGTTTAGAGAGCTCAGGAACCCATCACGTGTTGGCACGTGACCCCACCGATTAAGCATTTAATTTAAAATTTAATTCTATTGTTTCAGAAGGTTTAAGAGCCTATCACGTGTTGACACATGACCCCACTGATTAAGCATTTCCAATTATTTATTTTATTCAGTGCCTACAGACTTTGCCTGTAAATGGTCATGTGTCTGCACGTGATGCCCGGTCACGTGTGGGCACGTGATGCCCGGTCACGTATGGGCACGTGATGCCTCATTTGAGTTTTCCTTACTGCTTTATTTGTATTTTATTTAGTTCCCATGAGGGAACAAACTCTTTTAATTCCTTTTAATTAGAATTTAATTCTATTAATTCAGTGGGTTCAAGAGCCCATCATATGTGGGCACATGACTTTATCAATTTAGGCATTCAGGCGTAGATAGAATCTGCCTATAAAAGGTCAAGTGTTTGCACGTGAGGCCCGGTCACGTGTGAGCACGTGATGCCTCATTTGGGTGTTTTCCTTGCTGCATTATCTGTATTTTATTTAATTCTCATGAGAGAACAAATGACCCCACAGCGTTGTTCTCACGTGTTTATATGTGAGTGCAACGCTGTCACCTTTGTGGCTGTTGATTTTTTTAGGGAACAAAGAAGATGAACTGTTTCCTATCACGTCTTATAAATGCAAGGGTCTCTTCAGCAGCGCCTCCACTCCTTCATCTTCTTCCTTCCTCGTTCTTGCCTTGAGAATTTAATTCTCTTCCTCAGAGCTCAGTCCTCTGATTAATGAAACAAAATCCAGAGTTACACTCTGTCAACAAAAAGAATTCTTTTTCAGGTAAGGATCTTGAAAGGCCGAGGAACTTTTCTTCTTCTTTCAAAAATTCTCTTTGGATTTTAAATTCACACCAAGAATTTTTCCCTTTAATAAGAACCCATCTTTCTAAGCTCTAAGAATGCACGATCTTTACGTAGTAAACCCCCAATGTTAGGCGTTTTTCTGATCTCAGGGGATTGATGATGGTACATGTTTCCTTCTGGAATTTAATTCCATTCCAAAGAGCTTAGCTCTGGAAATTTTCTTAGGATTTAATTCCTCTGTTCAAAAGGAATTTAATTCCCCAGAGAACTTAGTTCTAACAAGAAGACTTCTTTGGATTTCTATCCTCAGTTGTTCTTGACAACAAAATTTTAGGAGAGATTTTGCTTGATTTGCACAGAGTTCATGATGGGCTTTTCCTTGGGGGAATGTGCATAGATGTTTGAAATCCACTTATTCATTTATTGTGAATCTTCCTTTTGTTCTCATAATGATTACTCTGCCTTATCATTAGTGAGCCGTCATATTGATTTTGTAGGGCCCATGTGTTTTGCAACCAATGGTCCCATGAAATAAGCTGTTTGTCATTTTCTTCCACTGTCTTTTATATATATGTGGGGGGGGGGTTTCATTAACAATTTTCCCCTCTTTTATTTCAGGAACAATGGCTTCTCTTCCATACTTCCCTTTTACCCGCTCGGAGGCTGCTTTTCCTCAATCACCGTCTGACGAAGAAGAGATGGCAATGATTAGGGCTCATGACCCGGATTGCACCAACCTGCTTTTATAGGGAACCTGGTATGAGCATATCATTCGGGGCCACCGTAGCTTTCTTTGCGAGGTGCCAACGGAGCCTCTCTACCCATTCTTGCCGATGGAGCGTCCGCAGACTGCCTTTGCCGTGGAGGTGCTGGATTGGACTCCTACGGGCCGGTTTGAGCCATCGACAACTGGGATACCAAACCACCCCTTGCCAGCCATAGATATCTTAGGGTGTCGTATTTGCCAAGGTGAAGCAGCCCTCGGGACAAGTCTATAAGATAGGGCTTACCCCTCACCATCCAACGGGCTATCTTCTCTGGGCTCATTATATCTTGTCCGCTCATCGTGCGCGACTGCAGAAGGTCGGGCTTTATCAAGCGGTGTACGCATCTCTCTTCCATTATCAATCTCCCCATATTTAGTGGGTTAAAGCTTTCCTAAATCAATGGAATCTTCCCACCAACACTTTCATGTTAGGGGATCGTGAAGTTTCGATCTCTTTGGAAGATTTTCGCGAAATCTCCAGATTACCGATCAGGGGAGCGCCCTATGATGAATTGCTGCCTCCTGACGAGTATGCATTCGCAACTGTGCCTGCTATGCTTGACGGCTTATCGACCGAAAATGCCGTCCGTCACAAGTATCCAAGTCTAACCAAGACTCTGGGTATTTTTGACAAGCTGTTCAGGGCGTCACTTTTAAAAGTTTTATTGCCTGCTTCCTTCGTGGAGATGTCTTATTAAAGGAGGCCCCGAAATTCGCGAGTATTAACGACCCCTTCGGGTTTGGGCTAAATAAGTTACCGACCAAAGAAGAAGATTTGCCACAGTTTTACATCCCAATCTTGCTGGCCGTACCTTTTGAGTCAATTGTGGCCCCCGGGATGGATGAAGAAACCTTCTTCGTCGGTTTTATCAGTTGTTCCCTCATAAGATACGAGGAAAAACCCCAATGGGGCATCACGTGCACACACGTGATCGGGGATCACGTGCTGACACATGATGGTTTCCTGAGGGCTCTGAAATGATAAGAATTGAATTCTAATCAAATGGGGTCGCGTGCCCACACGTGATGGGCCTTTAAACCTAATGAAAAGAATTAAAGGTATAATAAAACAACAGGAAAAACCACAATGGGGCATCACGTGCCCACACGTGACCAACGGTCACGTGCTGACACGTGATAATTCCTGAGTTCTTTAAAATAACAGAATTAAATTCTGGTTAAATACTTAATCAGTGGGTCATGTGCCACCACGTGATAAGGTCTTAAAAACCCTCTGAGTTAAAGGAAAGAAAACCCTAAATGGGGCATCACGTGCCCACATGTGAAAGGGTGTCACGTACCAACACGTGAAGGGTTTCTAAAGATCTCTGAATTAATAGAATTAAATTCTAATTAAATGGTCAATCAGTAGGGTCACGTGCTAACACGTGATAGGTTCTTAAACCTTCTGAACTAATAGAATTAAATTCTAATTAAAGGAAATCAAAAACCCTAATATTTCTCTAGATCTTTCCAAACGAAAAGATTGCGCTCTGTAAAGTGGAGCACCGTTGGATTAAAAATCCAATAGTGATAAAAAATCACCAATTTATAGAAAGATTCTATACAAGGAAAGATTTCCCTGAAATTTGCCAGGAACAACAGACAAAATATCTTTTGTATTAAAAATCCAATGGTGAATAAAATTCACTGAGTGATCTAAAAGATCATATTGGTTACAAAATCAATTAAAATCTTTCAATGAAAGATTGGCTAAACAAACTGATTCTTTTCTTTCTCCTATAAATAGGATCCAAGAAGAGAAGAAAAAAGGAGAGATAGAACAACAGAAAGAGAATATAAAAAGAAAAGAGAATTTAATTCTTCAAAGAGAAAAGAAGGTCTCTTGAAAAAAGAAAGAAATCCTAGGTGAGAGATCATCCTATAACCTCCCACAAAAGAAAAAGAGAATTTAATTCTCAAATTAAGAGTTTAACTCTTCTGAATAAGAACTTAGTTCTTCCTTTGGTTGAAGGTCTGCAGAAGCAGATCTCCCTATAAGTTGAGAATTTAATTCTCATCGGGAAGATTCTGTCATGCAGATCTAAAACCTAAGAGAAGACCTAAGTTCAGAGAATTATATTCTCCCACAAGGCATATAGGAATTTAATTCCTCCAGCAAAATTAGGGTTTAACCCTATAAAAGGATTTAATTCTTCCAAATATATAGGAATTTAATTCCTCTAAATAAAATTAGGGTTTAACCCTATAAAAGAATTTAATTCTTAAACAAGGGACTTTTCATGCATGTTAAAAGATCAAGTACCCAACCTGATCACGTGGCAACACGTGACCTTCCCCCTCAATAATCAAAAAAGGATGAATGAGATGGGGTCACGTGCTCCCACGTGACCCTTGGATAAATCCCTCAAAAAAGAGAGAACAAAGCAAAGGCAGAACAGACTTTGGGAGCCCTCACGTGTTCTCACGTGACCCCTGACAAACACTATTTTAAAGATGGGGTAAAGCTGAAGGATTAAATATCCAACGCATAGGCGCGCTCACGTGTCCCTACGTGACCCCTAACAAATCCTGTTAATATCCAGTGCATGGATGCCCATCACGTGCCCACACGTGATGGCCATGAAGACTAAAAGTGTTTAACACTTATCGTGATGGCCATGAAGACTAAAAAGTGTTTAACATTTATTCTGAGAATAAAATAAGGGAAGCTTGACCCAATCCTAGGGTGCCTCACGTGTCCTCACGTGAGCGCTTCATTTTTTTAGTGTTTAACACTATTTTACGCACTGCATCCTTAGTGTTTAACACTATTTTATATGCATCACGTGGGAACACGTGACCGCCAGATATGTGCTAGTGTTTAACACTATTTTCAAACCAGTCTTAGCCCAAATTGGCTAAGTCTTCCAGAGGCAAGACTCCCCTTTTGACTGAGCCTCAAATACACCCTTGTCTTCCAAGATTGATCATCTCATATGGCATATGAGTGCTCAACACTCAATAAAAGATAAAAATATGGTCAGAACCCAGACCCATGTTTAGCATTGCTAAATAATGGGGGGCAGAGCCCAGACAAATGTTCAGCAGCCCAAATAAAAGTCCAACATTTTAAACCTAATTGGCCTTATCCCAAGTTAGCCTTAAGTCCTCAATTCAAATTTAACTGAGCCCATGTGCTCATAATCTAGTTAATTGATCTTAGTCCCAAATTGGACTATAGATCTCCCAACCAACATTGGTTCAAAGGTACATCTCTTCACTCATTTGATATTTGTCATTGTAATCCTTCAACGTCTTCAAAGAGGTGACGGGTCCCGATAACCAATCATTCCATGGACTGTGGGGTCCTTAAACTCATGAACTATGATGTCCTTAAACTTTATAGACCATGACATCTTTAAACTACGTACTGTGGGGTCCTTAAGCCCACGGACTATGATGTTCTTAACCTTTACAGACTATGATGTCTTTAAACTGGACCGAGATGTCCTTAAACTAACATTGGACCGTAATGTCCTTAAACTAACAATGGACCGCAATGTCCCTAAACTAAACAATAGAGTCCAAATGCTCTTTTGTTGGATCTAAATGATCCTGTTAAGTTGATCTCAGTCTGAAATTAGACTAACGTATCCTTAAAAAATGTTTAAGTTGATCTTAGTCTCAAATGAGACTAACGTATCCTTAAACCCAACCCCAAATTCAAATCTAAGAAAATACGGATTTGGACTAATCCACGCCCTACAGGCGACAATATAAATTAGTCTCCGTATACAATCCACGGGAAACCAAAAAAAAAAAAAATACGACACGAAGTGACCATCTGGAGAAGGAGAAAGTGGTTACCGCGATGCGGTAGCGTAATTAACTGTAGAGGCTTACGCCTGCAAGGAAGAGCGTCCCCACAATTAAAAAACCCCTCAACGAGGGGGAATCTGACGAAGTCTGCTATATCGGCCGCATCCGTTTAAACCTTCGATATACGGTGCCATAAATCAACTTGGCATCTTCGGAGAGGTGGACGGATAGCAAAAATTAGCATCTGCCCTCGGAATTCAGGCCCTGACGTCCCAACGTCCCGGTCTGGTCTTTCGGCGGAGAACAGATTCTGGCACACCCGGTGGGACCTTTTCCTCTTTCCACTCGACACTTCTTGTGTCATGTTTCGCGAACGAATCACGGTTAAGTATGGTTACCCTTGGATTCGAGGTACTAAGATTTGGTGTCTTGCTCCATGCAGAAAACAGAAGATCAATGGCTTCAAACTGCACTAACTGCAACTGCAACTCTCGCTCCGTCCCGTCCGGAGGAGTGACTTACGCGTCCCAAGCGGCCTCCATCTTCGCTATGCCGGTGGAACAGGTGACTCAGGCCACAACTGGACTATTCTTCGGGACCATGCTCCCACCGATGAGTTTCAACACCCCTGTACCATTGCAAGAAGCTTAGAAGAAGTCGGTCTTTGATCGGCTTACCACTTCTGCGGCCTCTCTTAACGGGTCGCCCAAACCACGCGCCTCAGTTTTCAGCAGACTGGACCAAAGCTCCAATGGGCCCGTGAAGAATCCCGTAATACCAGAAGGCGTTATCCCGAAGCGGATAGCCATTCCTACTCCTGAAGTCACCAAGGCGGCTTCTTCGGCTAAGGGGTCGGTCTTCACAAGACTGACCGTTTCTGCTCCCACTCCGGGTGAAGTAACCAAAGCTGTTTCCCCCGCATGAAAATCGGCCTTTTCAAGATTGGCCATCCCTCTCAGCGACCATCTGTCTTTGACAGGCTGGCGCCAACAACAGGCTCTCGTCAGAACAGGGAGCATGAAAAAGCTGATCCAACAGCGGAGGTGATTCCGGCCGCACAACATGCTCGACGTCGCCACTGGCGCCGAGTGAGAAAAGCTGGAGGCAATTCCCCTTCCGGACTAACTCCGCTGGCTCCAACGGTAGAAATTGATGTTGTTGTTCCAACTGGGAACAACTTTGAACAACTTAGGAGGGTACGCAAGAACTTTTCGACCGCTGTATTGAAAAGATCTCCTCCACTTATGGAGAATTCCACAAACGCAAAGCTGGAGCAGCCCCCTCAGCGGCTGTTCTCTAAAATTTACAAAGTATGACGTCAAGTCCAAGACTCGGTGATTGATCAAGACTATCCCCGCCAACAGAAAAAGATGAAAGCGCAGCGAGAAGAGGACCACCCTGTCAAGCCACAGAAGGCAACAACTACTTGGGTACCCACTGCAACGGCCCCCTTAACTTCGACCGCCCATAAGAGGAGAAGGTCAGAGAAAATCCCTGAGTCTGGGATGAATCGCAGGACCACTGAACCCAAACGCCCCAAGTCTAGGGGCATGGTGGTACATACTATCTATATGGCATTCGGAAAAGAGGATAGCCGCATCTCCACAGGTCATCGACCGCTTACGAGATCAGTGACTAAGGCTCAGAAGCAGCAACAACAAAAGCTCCAAGAAATGCTAACAGCTATGGCCGCACTTACGGGACCGAAAGCAAGCCCGGAGACATCCTCGGAGCAGCGCCGTGAGCTGGAAACCGATGCCGAATTCTTTCGAAGAATGCTTGAGAATAAGGACAAAGAGGCTGCGGAATAAGTGGCCAATATAAAACAAATGGCCCTTCTGTTCCAAGATATGGTAGGCATGATGATCCAGCCGGACCCTCCAGCCGAAGATCCTCCAGTAATAATTGAAGATGATAGAGGAGAGACATCAAATCCTCTGTCGGCTCTGTCAGCAGCCAAGGAGTAGACCATCTCAAAAGCCGCCCTAGATGATTACATCGCTCAGCAGATACGGGTTCATCAGGCGAATGAAGCGGGTGGGAAAATTGTTAAAACTGTACGACCCTATCCATGTTGGTACGACCAAATAAAGTACCCGCCGGGATACACGATCCCCAAATTCCATGTATATAAGGGGACGGGAAATCCGCATCAAAACGTCTCTCAATTCAGAGCCTTGTGCGGCAACACTGGAGGTGACGATAAGCTACTGCTTCGCCAATTCGTTGGAAGCTTGTCGAAGACAGCATTTGAGTGGTATTCCGAACTCCCAAATGACTCTGTCAAGACATTTGCTGAGATGGAATTGTTATTCATCCAGCGTTTCGCGAGTGCTAGTGAACGTACCCATATCACGGTGCTGATCATTTCTACGGTGAATCCAAGAGAAACTTGGGTCCAGTACGCGATACGGTGGTGAAATTTATGGTCGAAGAGCGAACAACGCATCGAAGAAGCACCCGCGGTAGGCATGTTCGTGGGTACTCTTGATCCGCAAGCGACCATTTCGCAATTCATGATGTTCTTCAAGCCAACTACTTTCCAGGCCTTGATTGACAAGCTAGCACAAATGGATCAGATGGGTCATAGACCATCTCCTTTGAAGCTGGAATCTCGAAATGAAAAGGGAAAGAGAAAGCAACCTTCGTCGTCAATACTCAACAACAGCCGAGCAACTTAAAGCCGGTTGTTCGCCAAAACAACGTGCGTCCACGCCCATCCCTCTAGAAGAGACTAGGGCGTCCTTACTCGTTTCTCCGGGATAAAACGAGGAGACTGTTCGAGCTGGCAGTACGCAACAGACTCATCAATCTGCCGGATCCAAAACGTCCGTTGCAGCCAGGCAATGTCAACAATCCTAATTACTGCCCTTACCACCAAGCAGTAAGCCATCCAATCGAAGATTGCTTTGTCTTCAAAGGCTGGATTGAGGACCAATACCAACTGGGCAAATTCGCGCTGTCTGAAAACTGGAAGATGAACCCACCACAACCACATGTCCCGAAAAAGATGGACATGCCGGGGGCATCGTGCTCATTCATAGAGAAAGCCCCATGGACCGAAAAATCCATAAACTAGAAATTCGCCTCAAATACGGTAACGATGGACCACTATGTCCTAAAACTGGCTGTTGACCGAGACGTCTATAAACTACTACTGACCGCAGCATCCTAAGGCTGACACAAAAACAAAAAAACAAAAAAAAACGGTATGTCCATAAGCGGGATGGGCACGGATGAAAACCCGAAAGGGCTCCGTGAGTAAAAACAGCAGGACTACCGGCGAGTTTTGTGAAAACCCGAAAGAGCACAATCTCGTTAAAAGACACTTGCAAGGTCCTCTCGACCCTGTAAGGAGAAACCACCTGCATGAGATCCTTACGACTCACAAAGGAGAAACACACTTAGGAATCCCCACGATTCCTAAGGAGAAATTGCACTTGCGAGATCCTCACGACTGTAAGGAGAATCCTCTTATGAGACCCTCACGGCTTATAGGATTCAAAAGTCTTAAGCTACAGGGATCTGAACCTGTTCTTAAGTAGTTATACATCCTGATTTTGCCCTACAAGTGGTTCAATATTAACCCTTGTATACAATCTACGGGAACGAATAAACATTTCCCTAACAAAGTCCCACCCGCGACTAGGGATATGTTTACACAGTGGACAGCTCTTGTAATTCCTCTCAACTTATAAGGAGAAAACACTCTTATAAGATCCTTACGACTTATAAGAGGCCAAACGCTTAAGACTCCTCACGATTCTTAAGGAGAAAACGCACCTACGAGATCCTCATGAATCGTAGGGAGAAATACCTTTATGAGACCCTTACGGCTCGTAAAGTTAAAAAGCCTTAGTCAACAGGATCCTAACCCTGTTCGCTAAGCCACCTTTGTTCGACATTGACAGAGGCAAATGATGATTCGCTCCTGGCAATATCCCAGTTGTAGCGATGCTGATGCCTAAATCGGTATCAAATCCCAAACTCGCAGCGAAAAAGCCAGCGAGCCACAAATGCATATGAAATAGCCGAAATGATGGGGCAACTTGCAACAAAATCAGCAAGTAAAATATATGCATACAAAATAGCCGAAATGATTGGGCAACTCGCAATAAAAAGCAGCGAGGGAAAAGAAAAAATAACCGAAATGGTTGGGCAACTCGCAATAAAAAGCAGTGAGTAAATAAAACAAATAGCCGAAATGATTGGGCACCGCGAAAAATAACCGAAATGATTGGGCAATCACGACTTTCACGATATAAAAAAAATCTGAAATGATAGAGCATCGCAGAAATATAAAAGAAATAATAACAAAATGAAACTTTTGCCTACAAGTGAGATCACATCGATCCCTGTATACAATCCAGTGGCACGAAAAAAGAGGGAACCATACCTTCCCACCAGGCTCCATTGAAAAGAGAGCCAAGTCTCGATGGCCACATCTACAGCCTGGAGACCCACAATAGCGTTCTTCCTCATTCCAGCAAGACTCGAACGCGACACCAAAAACGGAGCCATGGCAAAGTCCCTAGTTTCAAGCCTCGACGGTTCATCAACAACCAAGAGACCACCTTGACGTACGTCTCGATACAGCAGACGCTACGCCAAAGAAAATGAAACAAAGGCAACATTCCTAGTTTCAAAGTCTTGACGGCAACTCATATAAAGCCTGAAAGACCATCGGAGATCATCCCACACCAGCGCGGAGTGGTCACCACCTTAACGTTCGTCTCGATACAGCAGACGCAACGCCAAAGAAAATGAAGCAAAGGCAATATTCCTAGCTTCAAAGTCTTGACGGTAACTCATATAAAGCCTGAATGACCATCGGAGATCATCCCACACCAGCGCGGAGTGGTCACCACCTTGACGTTCGTCTCGATACATAAGACGCTATGCTAAAGCAAATGAAGCAAAGGCAACATTCCTATCTTCAAATTCTTGACAGCAACTCATATAAAGCCTGAAAGACCATCGGAGATCATCTCACACCAGCGCGGAGTGGTCACCACCTTGACGTTCGTCTCGATACAGCAGACGCAACGCCAAAGAAAATGAAGCAAAGGCAACATTCCTAGCTTCAAGGTCTTAACGGAAACTCATATAAAGCCTGAAAGACCATCGGAGATCATCCCACACCAGCGCAGAGTGGTCACCACCTTGACGTTCATCTCGATATAGCAGACGCAATGCCAAAGAAAATGAAGCAAAGGAAACATTCCTAGCTTCAAGGTCTCGACGGTAACTCATATAAAGCCTAAAAGACCATCAGAGATCATCCCACACCAGCACGGAGTGATCACCACCTTGACGTTCGTCTTGATACAGCAGACGCAACGCCAGCAAACGGAGCAAAGGTAATATTCCTAGCTTCAGGGTCTCGACGACAACTCATATAAAACCTGAAAGACTATCGGAGATCATCCCACACCAGTGTGGAGTGATCACCACCATGACATTCGTCTCGATACGGCAGACGCAATGCCAGCAAACGAAGCAAAGGAAATATTCCTAGCTTCAGGGTCTTGACGGCAACTCATATAAAACCTGAAAGACCATCGGAGATCATCCCATACCAGCGCAGAGTGATCACCACCTTGACGTTCGTCTCGATACAGCAGACGCAATGCCAGCAAATGAAGCAAAGGCAATATTCCTAGCTTCAGGGTCTTGACGGCAACTCATATAAAACATGAAAGACTATCGGAGATCATCCCACACCAGCGCGGAATGATCACCACCATGACATTCGTCTCGATACAGCAGACGCAATGCCAGCAAACGAAGCAAAGGCAAAATATTCCTAGCTTCAGGGTCTTGACGGCAACTCATATAAAAGCTGAAAGACTGTCGGAGATCATCCCACACCAGCGCGGAGTGATCACCACCTTGACGTTCGTCTCGATACATAAGACGCTACGCCAAAGCAAATGAAGCAAAGGCAACATTCCTAGCTTCAAATTCTTGACGGCAACTCATATAAAGCCTGAAAGACCATCGGAGATCATCCCACACCAGCGCGGAGTGGTCACCACCTCGACGTTCGTCTTGATACAGTAGACACGATGTCACCCCAGCGTTCTTCCTCCAGCAGGATGCAAACACGACAATCAACCTTGGAGTCATGGAAAAATCCCTGTTCCAAATCTCAAAGGTTCACAGAAAGCCTAGAGACTATCTCGGAGCCGCGGAAAAATTCCCAGTTCCATAACTCGGTGGTGCACAGACAACTGAGAGTCAACTCCTAACCCCGTATACCACGGCTAAAGTCAATCCTGACCCCGTGGAAAACGGCCAAATTCAACTCCTGACCCCATATGGCTAAAGCCAATCCTGGTCCCGTGGAACACGGCTAATGTCAATCCTGACCCCGTGGGAAGCGTCCAGAGCAAATCCTGACCCCATGAAATGCGGATAAGGTCAAACCCCGACTCTGTGAAATGCAGATAAAAGTCAACCCCTAACCTCGTGAAATGCGGATAAGGTCAACCCCTTGACTCCGTGAAATGCGGATAAAGTCAACTCTCGACTTCCCCGTCAAAGCAATTCTTTGATTCGGGAGCAAGTCAACTCATCAATCACTTACGGGTCCTCTCGACTTGTAAGGAAGAAAATTCTCTTGTGAGATCCTTACGACTCTCAAGAGAAAACACACTTAGGAATCCTCACGATTCCTAAGGAGAAAATTACACTCACGAGATCCTCATGACTCGTAAGAAGAAATACCTTTATAAGACCCTCACGGCTTATAAAGTTGGAAATTCTTAGGTGGCAGATCCTAACCCTGTCTCCTAAGCCATCGTTGCCTCGCAGAGATGTCAAGGTAGATTTTCTACGGATCACACTCTCCGACAAGAAAGGAAACAATCACTTACGAGTTCTCTTGACTCGTAAGCAAGAAAAACTCTCTTATAAGATTCTTACAACTTTCAAAAGAAAATACACTTAGGAATCCTGACGATTCTTAAGGAGAAATTACACTTACGAGATCCTCACGACTCGTAAGGAGAAATACCTTTATGATACCCTCACGGCTCATAAAGTTGGAAAGCCTCAGGAGGCAAATCTGAACCTGACTCCTAAGCCATCTCTGTCCTACAAGGAGATCAAAATGGGTTATCCACAAAATGCATTTACTAAAAGGGACATACCACCATGAAGCGAAATATGTCTTTTATTCATGAATCAAAATGAATACAAAGTACAATTTATGAAAGAATAAAAAAAAATACTCTCATTCAGGAGTATGTACAAAAGAAGAATAAAAAGAAAAAATATGCAATTCTTCGAGCCGGCAGACGATTTAATAGGTTTGCCAGTTCATAAATTTCCCCTGGGCCTCGGCTTCATGATTCATTATCGCTAAGTGACGGGCCTCCGCTTGAGATTGCTGGGCCCGGTACGAGGCAAGCCGACTTTCAAGCTCATTTTCGGTAACTTTATGAACTTCGACCATTTCACGAGTAAAAATGACGGCTTTATCAATGGTCACCACCTCCCTGATAGCTTCTTGAAGCATTCGCCAAAGTTCATACGCCCGAGTGGTCTTGGCCGTAAGATTAGCTTGAAGTTCCCCCAGCGCAGTTGAAGCCAGCTTCCTCTCTGAAAATTTTCGACTAAGCCTCTTCTCGCATGATAGCATATTTGCGGCGCACCGTTCGATTAGCCCCCGCAAGCTCGCCTTTGCAGCTATAACCTCTGAAGGAAGACGCGAGCACTCAAGGCTATGTAAACAAGCCTCCACCCGATGACAAAACCCAACCCAGACTTGTACCAATGTTTCGCTATGGTAAGAAGCAAGAAAGAGGAAAGAACTGTTGGCCTCGGCAGCAAATTCTTCGGCCGTGATCAAACTACTAGCACGAAGGTCTTCGATCAGATCTAACAAAGAGTGAAGGCTTAGCTTTACCATCCGTTCCGAGGCACGTAGAGCATAGGGGCCGGGTGGCATGATGATTGATCTCAAAAATTATCTATTACCGCAATCAAGAACGGCGTCGCTTGGTAGCTAACCGGTGAGTACGGGTCGGTCCACAGGGATGTTGTGAATCTCCTAGTCGCGCTAACGAGTTAATTCCGAAGGGTGTTCGGATTGATTATTAAATCTAAAAACCTAATTATTCTATACTACGATTATCTAGATCTAGTCTTGCTAGGGTTAGGTTTAGGGATGGTTCAGAAATGCAAGTAAAACTCAACGCTTTCTATACCCAATTTAGGATCTATGAGGAGTTATGGTAATTATCAATAAAGGGGATTAGATCCATTCGGGAAGGTGTTCTTTCCTCTAGGTTCTTGTCCTTCCTTTAGAGATCCTTACCCTAACCTCCATGGAAAACGCGCGCAACCGGGCTTTTATACTACGGTATCACCGCTACCTCGAGAGATAGGGTGCCGTAGGGCGCGGTGTATGCGTGTATGCATGGAGTCCTATTGAAAATATATTATGGGTAAGAAAGGGATGAGAGATCTCATCTCTCAAAATCCTTCCCCAAAGCTAACTCTAAACAATTTATCTACAGCAAGAAATTAAATCTACCTAGGGCAAAGAATTGAAATCTAAACTAAAGCAAGGAATTAAATCTACTTACAGATACATCTCTCCAATCGTCAACGCAGGTTTGTCAGATCTGAATTCATGAATTGAAAAGAAACACCGATGCTCTCCAAAAGAATTCTAAAATTTATTATTGAAGGGAGGCATAGGGAGGCATAGCCTTTATAATGATTTAGAGTTCCTATTTATAGAGGATAGGAAACCCTAGGTTACAATTGATTCGCATGTCTACATTTACCAAAATATCCTTAGAAAGACCTAGTCAAAGTAGACTTCAAGTTTTGGTAAAATTTTATGTCTCTGTCTCTTTTAAAAGGAAGTATTAGGCCTTGAAATTTCCTTTGTGGGCTCTTCTGTCTGTGGGCTTCCTTATTATTTAGTTCTTTTATTAAAATAGCTTCTATGTTTCTTCCAGGTCTCCAGTGAATAATTGCGGTGGACTTTTAACCGTTCGCTTTGTAATCTTGGACCTTGCATTGCCTTGTACTTTGTGAATTTTATCTTTGATGTAGGCTTGATTAAGAGTCTTCTGTTTGTTGGTCAAAGTCCACTTTGGCATCGTCTTTTCATCGTTTTCACTGTTTTCTGTCCAAGAACCTGTAACCTGAAATATGTAGCAGACATGCGTCAAAAGCACCTGTTTATTTATAAAACGAATAAAAATAGGGAATATAATAATACAATATTATGGTGTGAACAAATACCCCCAAACTTATCTTTTGCTCGTCCTCGAGCAAACTTATTTTTATTCTCTACAAAAAACCTAACCGCACTTTCACAGGGAATCGCGATTGCACTGAGCACGTGCAACAAGCCGTTAAACCTCTAGGTGTCCCTAGTAGGAGGAGTGTTGTCTCCTGAGGGTTTTCAGCGGATACTACCCACAAAATCCTATCAATTAGGCTTTTCGACTTTAATTCTCCAATTAGGTTTTCTAACAAGGAATTCTATTATCTTCGACTTGCAAATTATCCGCCCATATTCTTCATACTTCCTCATTATCTAACTTAAGATTATACATGTTCTATAGACTTACGGCATCTCTTAAGTTTTCCTTCTAAGGGTCCATCTCCACTTAGGAATTTTTATCAATTCTACTAAAGATACAAGTTCTATTCTTTATTCCTCTCTTTTATCTAAACTCCAATCACATATCCCCACGTGTGTGTATAAATCACCCCTACACATGAAAATTCAAATCAAGCAATCATACCCTTGTCCGTTGTCCAAAGCACTTATTAATTGGTGAATTTTTAAATGAATTTTGCTACACATCCTTCATGCGACCGTTAATACTTCTTGAGCTACCAAAGACCGATTACAAAACGCGTTTGCACTTTAAAGCGTACTTCCTAGTCTTGTAACACTCAAGGCTTTTTAGCAGTGACTCCCAAACCAGTTGGTCTAAGGCACTAGGTGATGAAGCACCCTCGCTAAATATCTTTCTATTTTTACAGCCTTAAGTAATCAAAAAAATAAGTGTTCATTTTTTTTTCTTTATTCAATTTTTTTATATTTTCATTGTACTAAGGACTTTAGACAAGAGCATTTCAAGGTCTCTTCTACTATTCCAAGTTTCAAGGTGCGTGATTGTGCAAATTATAGGGTATACATTTTCAGAATCTAGACTTAAGCTAGGAATTATTTTTCAAACTTATACTCTAATAAGAACATCAATACTTTTCCTTTGTTTCAACTTAGCCCAAAAAGTGAACCCAAAATTTGCCTATTTCTAAATAAACTACAAGGCATATACTTTCTACCGTTAAACTTTAAGGAATGTTATTTTTAGGGTTTTTAATTCACTAAGTCTAAGATCTAGTTGTTCCTAGCCAGTTGACCTATTTGTCAAACTCAAATCAAATATGGCCAAAATTAAATACAATAATTTTTATAATTTTTGAAAATTTTCAATTTTTATGGGTTTTCAAATAAATATGCAAATGCAAAAATATGTACAAATGAATGCGAAGGAAGAAGACGTACCGAGCATACCCCCAAACTTAAACTTGACAGTGTCCTCACTGTCATGCTACACCAAGAGGGTCAAAATGTCAGCACTCCCCTGTTTATTTATTTATAATTTTTTTTTATATTTTTAATGTTTTGAATTTTTTTTTATTTTTTATAGAAAAAGAAAACAAAAAATATATATACATATATACAACAAGATTCCCCCCAAACTTAAGCTTGGCCTTACACAAGCCAAAGGTTAATACCAACCATTCAAAAATCTTATCGTGGTAATGGTCGAGTTGGTGAAAGAATGGAGTTAGAAAGAAAAGAAATGAGAAACACACGAGACCGAATGGGAAGAAGAGAATATGGTCTCGGTAGGGGAGAAGAATGGCGGAAAGAAAAAAGAAGGGTCGCGCGATCTTGAGGGTGTAAATCGAGTGAATAAATTAGCGCAATTTGTGATGACCGATGTGTTAAAAGCGATTGCGCTAACCTATCAACTCGTCGAGAAATGGGATCAAATCCCTCAAGATTTGCAAGAAAACATGGGTACGCCGAACTTGGTATTGGAGATGAAAGCGTAACGGTCTCTTGTACGGTCGGAACAATGGGAAAGACGAAAGAAAGTGAATTAGGGATAGTATCATTCTCACCGTAGTAAACTGTCTCGAACTTGAAAGATTCCATTAATGGTTCGAAACTACCGTAAGTAACCGAGTCTGATGGTTCAACTAACTCATCTGAAAATGTAAAGGACGCAAACTCGGACGGTGAGTCATCAACATCGTCCGAAAAAGTGAAACACTCATAAGTGTTATCGGCTGTGAGAACTGTGTCAGATTCAAAGGAAAAATTTTCAAGCTCACAGTCTTCAAGCTTGATATTAGGCGTGGTCGGAACGAATGAAAGGAGGGAGGGTGATATAGGGAAAGGTTCAAGAGGATGAATTGGAAAATCAGACATATCAAACAAAAATATTTCAACCTTAATATGATCCTCAAAACTCTCCTCAATACTATCCTTACAATTCTCTTCAAGATTCAACTCATCCATGCCATTATCATCAAAATCAAGACGCATATGAGATTCAGGAGAAACATTTAATAACTCGGGATGATGATTTGAACATAAAATTTCAATTAAATCGACAGGTTCATCATCCGAAATATTCCCGGCGTCTATATCCTCAATCAAGTGAAAATCAATTTTCTTAGACACCTCATCAAAAGCATGGATATTTATCGATTTAGGTTCTAGAGTGGAGGTGTAAAGATCGAAAGGATTAGGTGTTGTTTCACTCGAAAGGGGTTCTTTACAATTTGGCAAATCAAACACTACAAAATCACACAACTCGTTTTTATTTTGAACTTGTGAATCATTTAGGACATTCGATGGAAAACTGGAGTTGTGGGCTTCAATTGGGTCAGGGTTGGTTTGATTTGGAAATCCTCTCAAATTCTCACTCTGTCCAACCGCCTCCTCATATATTGAAAAATTTGGAGCTAGCAGAAAACTAGCTACCGGTTCAGCAGGTTGCATAAGGGCGGCCACGGACGCTTCCACATTCCTAACCATTTTGTTTGTTGCTGCGATATACGCCTCCAACGACTCTTCCAAACTAGACTTGGGTGGTAAGGGGGTTTCGGTAAAAGATTCGAAATTGTTTGGATACGCGAAACTCCCAAAATGCTGTGTAGAAACAGGATCTAGTGAAGGTGGAAAAGTCGGGTATGACTGGTAGGAAGTGGATGGTTGGACAGGATTAGGATCAACATGTGGATAAAAAGGTGAATGGACTTGTTGATCCCTAGACGTGTGGAGAGGGGTGAAATATCGGCTACGAGATTGAGCAATATGCTCAGCAATGGACATTGGTTTAGGAGTTTCAGCAGAACTTGAAAAAGTGGTATCAACGTATGAAGGTGGTGAAGGTTGATAAGATCGACACAATGTAGGTTGCAAAGTCAAACTGTTTCTCCTAGACGCTTCTATTTTATCTTTCAAGGAAATTTTTGGCGCGGAGGGATCTTCCTTAAATCGACCGAAGCAATTGACGTACGACGCACAGTTAGGTTCGGGATACCAAAGTTCGGCAAGAGATTTGTGATGTGGGGTACCCATGATAGAAGAAAGGGGAAAAGAAAGAAGGTTGGATGGTGCAAGGATTTATTTGCGGCAAAAATTTGCAAGTTGTTTATAAAAGATTTTTCCTTTTATTTTTCCCTTTTTTTTATTTGGAACTGTTTTGCAAAAAAGATTTTCGATAAAGGGCTAAGACACACTTTCGATCAACCAAAAATGCACAATCAGGCCTAGATCTAGGGTCACCTAGGTCAGCTGGACAGCTCCTAACTGTTCCAAAGGGTAGAAATAGGACCTCAAACCGCCTCTTCACCGCCAATTGCGGCCAGGTAAGTGCCAGGTAAACGGGAAGGAACCATAGTAGTGGGCCTAATTAATAACCACTAGCCTTTGACACACTTGCCTAGACACCGCAAAATCAGGTTAGGATAAACGGTCGATGCCTATAACTAGTCCTCTGTTCTATTGAGCTCGAAGTCCTTAGGGCTGAGTCTAGTATTTTTTAATTAAAGATTGGTCAATGCAAATGCCTTATGTAATTTCTGGGGTCCTGGGAACGGTGATGAAATCCCCACCCAATTTGAATTGGTCAAAAGCCCCTTAAAGTCTGATTAAAGATATGCAAAACAGTAAATCACTTTCAATCAAAGATTTTTATTTTATGCGGTGCAAAGAATCCTGCACAAGATTTGTTATTTGGAAGGGAAAGGATTTTTAAGCGCAAAGAAATCCTGCAGGCAAATTTACAGAAGATATATCAAGATTTACAGAGAAGAAACAGAGGACTTACAGAGTTTTTTTTTAACCGCGCTTTAGACTTTTTTGGGGAACCGATCCCTCACCCCCACCGCGGAACCACCGCAAAAAGCACCCTAATACCGCGGAACCGCCGCCGGTTGGTCACTTCGGCACCTGTTTTTTTTTTGCTCTCCAGATCTCCGCGGTTCTTCTTGTTTCGCTTTCTGAAAATTTCCAGATCCGTCTCGATTGTATATCCTGCAAGATTCAAACAACAAAGTACCCTTTCCAAAAATAACAGATGATATATTTTTATATTTTTTTGTGATTTTTCAGATTTTTATGATTTTTTTAATTTTCATTAACCCGAAATTGCAAAAAGGAAATAACACGCCATCCGCGGCAACGGCGCCATTTGATTTATCTCAAAAACTATCTATTACCGCAATCAAGAACGGCGTCGCTTGGTAGCTAACCGGTGAGTACGGGTCGGTCCACAGGGATGTTGTGAATCTCCTAGTCGCGCTAACGAGTTAATTCCGAAGGGTTCTTGTCTTGTTAGGGTTAGGTTTAGGGATGGTTCGGAAATGCAAGTAAAACTCAACGCTTTCTATACCCAATTTAGGATCTATGAGGAGTTATGGTAATTATCAATAAAGGGGATTAGATCCATTCGGGAAGGTGTTCTTTCCTCTAGGTTCTTGTCCTTCCTTTAGAGATCCTTACCCTAACCTCCATGGAAAACGCGCGCAACCAGGCTTTTATACTACGGTATCACCGCTACCTCGAAGGATAGGGTGCCGTAGGGCGCGGTGTGTGCGTGTATGCATGGAGTCCTATTGAAAATATATTATGAGTAAGAAAGGGATGAGAGATCTCATCTCTCAAAATCCTTCCCCAAAGCTAACTCTAAACAATTTATCTACGGCAAGAAATTAAATCTACCTAGGGTAAAGAATTGAAATCTAAACTAGAGCAAGGAATTAAATCTACTTACAGATGCATCTCTCCAATTATCAATGCAGATTTGTCAGATCTGAATTCATGAATTGAAAAGAAACACCGATGCTCTCCAAAAGAATTCTAAAATTTATTAATGAAGGGAGGCATAGGGAGGCATAGCCTTTATAATGATTTAGAGTTCCTATTTATAGAGGATAGGAAATCCTAGGTTACAATTGATTCGCATGTCTACATTTACCAAAATATCCTTAAGAAGACCTAGTCAAAGTAGACTTCAAGCTTTGGTAAAATTTTATGTCTCTGTCTCTTTTAAAAGGAAGTATTGGGCCTTGAAATTTCCTTTGTGGGCTCTTCTGTCTTTGGGCTTCCTTATTATTTAGTTCTTTTATTAAAATAGCTTCTATGTTTCTTCCAGATCTTCAGTGAATAATTGCGGTGGACTTTTAACCGTACGCTTTGTAATCTTGGACCTTGCATTGCCTTGTACTTTGTGAATTTTATCTTTGATGTAGGCTTGATCAAGAGTCTTCTGTTTGTTGGTCAAAGTCCACTTTTGCATCGTCTTTTCATCGTTTTCACTGTTTTCTGTCCAAGAACCTGTAACCCGAAATATGTAGCAGACATGCGTCAAAAGCACCTGTTTATTTATAAAACGAATAAGAATGGGGAATATAATAACACAATATTATGGTGTGAACACATGACGATGGGAGATTCCAGCGTGGTAAGAACTGGAAAAGCTGTTAAGATTCATAAAAAGAAATCAGCGAGACTTGCAAGCAAAGACCAGGTGGAACAATGTCGAAACTTTACTTACCCACAGTCATGCAAGAAGGGTCTGAAAGATCCCCAGGCCCGTCAAGAATCTCAACTTCGTCATCGGCTTCCAGAACTGCAGAAGTCATTAGTATCGTTACATGAAATAATAATAATGTCGTGAGGAGAAGGCAAATAACACTAACCTTGCCCGGAAGAGAGGACGATGCGTTGAGTGGATATCGCCTGTGGAGCGGCCATCTCTAGCAAACGCTGAAAAGATTTTCTGGGAGACAGACCAGCAATAGACGCCGCCAACCCGCGCAATTCTGAAAAGACAGAAAGGTTCAGATAATGGAGAAATTATTAAAATAAAATATAGAAGGCTACTTTCGATGCTCCTCCCGCTCTGAACTGGAGGGATAGCAGCTTCGGCGGCCTCCTCCATGCCCCCGGCACATCATCGGGGACGTGAGACGGTATAACAACTTCCAATTGAGGACCAGTGGCGACCGCTGTAGGATCCAATGAAAGGACGGTAGCCTCGACTACCTGTCCCACGGTCTCCGGGCCGTCCCCAAAAAGATCCATTGAATCCGCGGCCAATGAAGATGCCTCTTCCGGGAGAGCAAGCACCGGGAGAACGAAAATCACCAATGGGAGCTCCGTGGCAAGAAGAACAGCTGTATCGACCCCCTCCACACTTACTTGTGTCTCATCAGGGATATTTACAGAGTCCATAGTCTAGGCGCGACTTGAACTCAGATCCTCCGCCATTGCCGAAGTCCCTGCAAAGTTTTCACGAAAATAAGGATATATATATATATAAAGCAGTGCAAAATACTACAAAAAGATATATAAGTATACCAATGCTCAGAGGAGCTTCTATTATGGCTTTTTCAAGCCAACGTTCCTTCCTGAGGAGGTGTGCTCGCAGGGGTTTGAGGGTAGACTCGTGGCCACCAGTCCACAACGACAGCGCATCTTCGGCATCGGCCGAGATAGGCTGCTTAAGGGCTATCTCGCCTCCCTCTTCCAACGGACCTATAAATATCCGCCGTATCGATGGAGGATCTTCGTAGAAAATGATGGCAGGATAAGGCCTCTTCAGGACCTTTACATTTTCAGTTTCATACTGGGAGCGTCTTATAGCCTCAGCCAGTTGTGCGACTTCCTCGGCAGATGAACTGGAGAAAAGAAGACCACCATCGGGCTCTTGCATAGCTATTGGCTCGTCCTGAAAGATAGGCTCGGATTCCACTAAAAAGTCGAGCAGATTGGTGACCGTCTTTCTTCGCCTTTTTGACCCAGAACTAACACCAGAAGACGAGCGCTTCTTTTCCCTCAGTGCTTTGGTGCGACGTTGACCCACTTCGCCTTCAATATCCTCTCTCGGCGGTGCTACCGATGATGACACTGCCATTGCTGACGCCGCAGCTGATGATACTGCTACTGGCGCCTTATCAGAAGCTCTTGCTTTAGCTCTAGTGCGCATCGGCATCCCAATTGTCGGAGTCAAGTTCACATTCGCCGCCTCAAGAATAAGTATGGTACCAGCATCCCTCAAGGGAGGGTGAACCATTATCCGCATTCGCGGTGGGACTCTCGTAGCCTGGAGCGGGGCGGGAGCTCTAAGCCTAAAAAGTATCCTCCTCTCCTTAGTAATGATTGGACTAACCCGGTAGTGATACCAACCCGTGAAAGCCCCCACGCACCTCGGAATGTAGTCGGCTTCGGGGATCATGAAATGAGAACCGGTGTTCAGCCTCGTGAAATGGTGGGTGGCGTCACGAACAGCTTCCAAAGAAGGGCTCCACTGTGAACGCCTCGAAGGGGACATCCTGTTCATAACCCAATTGCCGGGTAAAGCGGTATGGATTGTACCGCATGAAAAGAGCCGCATTGTTTCGACGGAACACCAGATAACCGGGTCTGATTGAATACAAGTGCATGGCTTCCTTGGGATTCAAGGAGGGTGCTCCCTCTTTCGACAAGTCAAAAAGCTGTTGAACAGGTCCCGAGGGAGAAGAGAGGATTCGATCATTAAATACCATTCCGCCTTCGTTGGCACACGGATTGAGCAGCACTCGAAGAGCCCCTAATTGAGTCGGGTCAGGAGCAGAAGCGTCCACCAACCTCATGAGCCGCGGAAAGGTATAGGCATCATAAAAGCCGGGTCTCTGATGCACAGCAAATGCCCCTAGCACGTGCATCTCAATCCATGACATAAAGTAATGAAGAGAGAAACTCACTATGTTCATGCATGCGTTGAGGTATTAGCTGCAGTGCTTAGCCCATGGTACAGATGTGACAGCCCTGCAATGCCCACGGCTAGTCGCGTCCCTTCGGCGACGCGATGAGCAGGGTAAATGACCGAGGCTCTCATGAATCGACGGTGCGTTGGAACGACGAACCAACTGGGCCAAACGTTGATAAAGCCGATGAAGAAGTTTTCTCCATCCATGCCCGGAGCTGCAATAGACTCAAAAGGTACAGCAGACAAGATTGGGATATAAAACTGAGGCAGATCTTCTTCTCTGGACGGTAGCTTATTTAAACCAAACTCGAAGGGGTCATTAATATTCGCGAACTTCGGAGTCGCCTTCAATAGAACATCTCTACAAAGGAAGCAAGCGATAAAGCTTTTAAAAGTAACGCCCTGTTCTTTTGATTCTGTGAACAGCTTCTCAAAAATCCCCAGCGTCTTGATTAGACTCGGGTACTTGTGGCGGACGGCATTTTTAGTCGAAAAGCCGTCAAGCATAGAAGGCACAGTCTCGAAGACATACTTGTCAGAGGGAAACAATTCTTCGTAAGGTGCTCCCCTGATCGGTAAACCCGAGATCTCGCGAAACTCTTCCAAAGAGATTGAAACTTCGTGGTCCCCTAATAAGAAAGTGTTGGTGGGAAGATTCCACTGATTAAGGAAAGCTTAAACCTACCATACATGAGAAGACTGATAATGGAAGAGAGACGCTTACACCGCCTAGTAAAGCCCGACCTTCTGCAGTCGCGCACGATGAGCGGACAAGATGTAACGAGCCCAGAGAAGATAGCATGTGGGGTGGCTAGGGGTAAGCCCTATCTTGTAAACTTGTCCCTAAGGCTGGGCTTCACCTTGGCAGATACGATGCCCCAAGGTGTCTATGGTCGGCACAGGCTGATTTGGTATCTCAGTTGACGGTTCGAGCCGGCCGGTAGGGGTCCAATTTGCCATCTCTACAGCAAAACCAGTCCACGGACGATCCATCGGCAAGAATGGGCGGATAGGCTCTGTTGGTACCTCGCAAAGAAAGCTTCGACGACCACGGATGATATGACCGTACCAGGTCCCCCATAAAAGTAAATTGGTGCAATCAGGGTCGTGAGCTGTAATCATCGCTATCACCTCTTCGTCAGACGGTGACTGAGGAAAGGCAGCCTCCGAGCGGGTGAAAGGAAAGTATGGAACATAATCCATTATTCCTAAAACAAAGGAAAGGAAACTGTTAGTGAAGCCCACACGTGTATAAGAAGACAGTGGAAGAAAGCGACAAACAACTTATTTTATGGGACCATTGGTTACAAAACATATGGGCCCCACAAAATCAATATGACGGCTCACTAATGATGATGCTGAGCAATCATCCTGAGAGAAAAAAGGAAGATTCTCAATAAATTTAAATGACTCTACACATTCCCCCAAGGAGAAAACCCATTACAGGAACTCTGGGCAAATCGAGAAGGATTTCTGCAAGAACAACTCAGGATAAAAAAAATCCCAAGAAGTCTTCTTTTAAGAACTAAGTTCTTTAGAGGAATTAAATTCTTTTTGAACAGAGGAATTAAATTCCCAGAAATTTTTTTAGAGCTAAGCTCTTTGGAATAGAATTAAATTCCATAGGCAGACAAGTATCATCATCAAAACCTTAAGATCCGGAAAATGACCAATATTTGGGGTTTGCTACCTAAAGATCGAGCGTTCTTGGGACATCAGAAAGATGAGTTCTTTAAAGGGAAAAACCCTTGGTGTGGATTTAGAATCCAAAGAGTTTTGTTCTTTTTATAAAAGTTCTTCAAATCGTTCAAAACCATTACCTGAAGAAGAGATTCTTTCTTGGACAGAGTTAAACTCAGAAATTTTTGGAACAGAGAACTGAGCTCTGAGGAAGAGAATTAAATTCTCAAAGGAAAATGATCAAGAAAGAAGATGAAAGAGTGGAGGCGCTTTTGAAGAGACTCCTGCATTTATAAGATGTGATGGGAAACGGTTCATCTTCCCTGTTCCCTAGGCAGATCCAATGGCCACAAGAGTTACAGCGTTGTACTCACGTGCAAACACGTGAGAACAACGCTGTTGGGGCATTTGTTCCCTCATAAAATACGAGGAAAAACCCCAATGGGGCATCACGTACTGACACATGATGGTTTCCTGAGGGCTCTGAAATGATAATAATTGAATACTAATCAAATGAAGTCACGTGCCCACATGTGGTGGGCCTTTAAACCCACTGAAAAGAATTAAAGGTATAATAAAACAATAGGAAAAACCCCAATGGTGCATCACGTGCCCACACGTGACCAAGGATCACGTGCCCACACGTGACCAAGGGTCACGTGCTGACACGTGATAATTCCTGAGTTCTTTAAAATAACAGAATTAAATTCTGGTTAAATACTTAATCAGTGGGTCACGTGCCACCATGTGATAAGGTCTTAAAACCCCTCTGAGTTAAAGGAAAGAAAACCCTAAATGGGACATCACGTGCCCACACGTGACAGGGTGTCACGTGCCAACACGTAATGGGTTCCTAAAGATCTCTGAATTAATAGAATTAAATTCTAATTAAATGGTCAATCAGTGGGGTCACGTGCTAACACGTAATAGGCTCGTAAACCTTCTGAACTAATAGAATTAAATTCTAATTAAAGAAAATAAAAACCCTAATATTTCCCTAGATCTTTCCAAACAAAAAGATTGCGCTCTGTAAAGTGGAGCACCATTGGATAAAAAATCCAATGGTGATTAAAAATCACCAATTTATAGAAAGATTCTATACAAGAAAAGATTTCCCTGAAATTTGCCAAGAATAACAGACAAAATATCATTTGGATTAAAAATCCAATGGTGAATAAAATTCATTGAGTGATCTAAAAGATCATGTTGGTTACAAAATCAGTTAAAATCTTTCAATGAAAGATTGGCTAAACAAACTGATTCTTTTCTTTCTCCTATAAATAGGATCCAAGAAGAGAAGAAAAAAGGAGAGATAAAACAACAGAAAGAGAATATAAAATGAAAAGAGAATTTAATTCTCCAGAGAGAAAAGAACGTCTCTTGAGAAAAGAAAGAAATCCTAGGCGAGAGATCATACTATAACCTTCCACAAAAGAAAGAGAGAATTTAAATCTCAAATTAAGAGTTTAACTCTTCTGAATAAGAACTTAGTTCCTCCTTTGGTTGAAGGTCTGCAGAAGCAGATCTCCCCATAAGTTGAGAATTTAATTCTCATCGGAAAGATTCTGCCATGTAGATCTAAAACCTAATATTTCTCTAGATCTTTCCAAACAAAAAGATTGCGCTCTGTAAATTGGAGCACCGTTGGATTAAAAATCCAATAGTGATTAAAAATCACCAATTTATAGAAAGATTCTATACAAGGAAAGATTTCCCTGAAATTTGCCAGGAACAACAGACAAAATATCTTTTGTATTAAAAATCCAATGGTGAATAAAATTCACTGAGTGATCTAAAAGATCATGTTGGTTACAAAATCAATTAAAATCTTTCAATGAAAGATTGGCTAAACAAACTGATTCTTTTCTTTCTCTTATAAATAGGATCCAAGAAGAGAAGAAAAAAGGAGAGATAGAACAACAGAAAGAGAATATAAAAAGAAAAGAGAATTTAATTCTTCAGAGAGAAAAGATGGTCTCTTGAAAAAAGAAAGAAATCCTAGGTGAGAGATAATCCTATAACCTCCCACAAAAGAAAAAGAGAATTTAATTCTCAAATTAAGAGTTTAACTCTTCTGAATAAGAACTTAGTTCTTCCTTTGGTTGAAGGTATGCAGAAGCAGATCTCCATATAAGTTGAGAATTTAATTCTCATCGGGAAGATTCTGCCATGCAGATCTAAAACCTAAGAGAAGACCTAAGTTCAGAGAATTATATTCTCCCACAAGGCATATAGGAATTTAATTCCTCCAACAAAATTAGGGTTTAACCCTATAAAAGAATTTAATTCTTTCAAATATATAGGAATTTAATTTCTCTAAATAAAATTAGGGTTTAACCCTAAAGAAGAATTTAATTCTTAAACAAGGGACTTTTCATGCACGTAAAAAGATCAAGTACCCAACCTGATCACGTGGCAACACGTGACCCTCCCCCTCAATGATCAAAAAAGGATTAATGAGATGGGGTCACGTGCTCCCACATGACCCTTGGATAAATCCCTCAAAAAAGAGAGAACAAAGTAAAGGCAGAACAGACTTTGGGCGCCCTCACATGTTCCCATGTGACCCTTGACAAACACTATTTTAAAGATGGGGTAAAGCTGAAGGATTAAATATCCAACGCATGGGCGCCCTCACGTGTCCCCACGTGACCCTTAACAAATCCTGTTAATATCCAGTGCATAGATGCCCATCACGTGCCCACACATGATGGCCATGAAGACTAAAAGTGTTTAACACTTATCGTGATGGCCATGAAGAGTAAAAAGTGTTTAACACTTATTCTGAGAATAAAATAAGGGAAGCTTGACCCAATCCTACGTGCCTCACGCGTCCTTACGTGAGCGCTTCATTTTTTAGTGTTTAACACTATTTTAAGCACTGCATCCTTAGTGTTTAACACTATTTTATATGCACCACGTGGGAACACGTGACCGCCAGATATGTGCTAGTGTTTAAAACTATTTTCAAACCAGTCTTAGCTCAAATTGGCTAAGTCTTCCAGAGGCAGGACTCCCTTTTTGACTGAGCCTCAAATACACCCTTGTCTTCCAAGATTGATCATCTCATATGGCATATGGGTGCTCAGCACTTAATAAAAGATAAAAATATGGTCAGAACCCAAACCCATGTTTACCATTGCTAAATAATGGGGGGCTGAGCCCAGAAAAATGTTCAGCAGCCCAAACAAAGGTCCAATATTTTAAACCTAATTGGACTTAGCCCAAGTTGGCCTTAAGTCCTCAATTCAGATTTAACTGAGCCCGTGTGCTCATAATCTATTTAATTGATCTTAGTCCTAAATTGGACTATTGATCTCCCAACCAACATTGGTTCAAGCGTACATCTCTTCACTCCTTTGATATTTGTCGTTGTAATCCTTCAACGTCTTTAAAGAGGTGACGGGTCCCGATAACCAATCATTCCATGGAATGTGAGGTCCTTAAACTTATGGACTATGATGTCCTTAAACTTTATAGACCATGATGTCTTTAAACTACGGACTGTGGGGTCCTTAAGCCCATGGACTATGATGTCCTTAACCTCGGACTGTAGGGTCCTTAAGCCCATGGACTATGATGTCCTTAACCTTTACAGACTATGATGTCTTTAAACTGGACCGAGATGTCCTTAAACTAACATTGGACCGTAATGTCCTTAAACTAACAATGGACCGCAATGTCCCTAAACTAAATAATAGAGTCCAAATGCTCTTTTATTGGATCTAAATGATCATGTTAAGTTGATCTCAGTTTGAAATTAGACTAACGTGTCCTTAATAAATGTTTAAGTTGATCTTTTTCTCAAATGAGACTAACGTATCCTTAAACCCAACCCCAAACCCAAATATAAGAAAATACGGATTTGGACTAATCCACGCCCTACGGGCGACAACATAAATTAGTCTCCGTATACAATCTACGGGCAACCCAAAAAAAAAACACACACGATACGAAGTGACCATCTGGAGAAGGAGAAAGTGGTTACCGTGATGCGGTAGCGTAATTAACTGCAGGGGCTTGCGTCTGCAGGGAAGAGCGTCCCCACAAACAAAAAACACCTCAACGAAGGGGGATCTGACGAAGTCTGCTATATCGGCCGCATCCGTTTAAACCTTCGATATACGGTCCCATAAATCAACTTGGCATCTTCAGTGAGGTGGATGGATAGCACCAATTAGCATCTGCCCTCGGAATTCAGGCCCTGACATCCCAAAGTCCCGATCTGGTCTTTCGGTGGAGAACATCAGTGTTTGGCTCAGTTGGTTTGTCATTCCAACACATCGTCGGTTTATGAGAGCCTCGGTCATTTATCCTGCTCATCGCATTGCCGAAGGGACACGACTAGCCGTGGGCATTGCAAGGTTGTCGCATTTGTACCATGGGCTGAGCACTGCAGCCAATACCTCGACCCCGGGTGTGGATATGGTGTGTTTCTCTCTTCATTATTTTACGTCGCGGATTGAAATGCACGTTTTAGGGGCATTCTCTGCTCACCAAAAACCGAGTTTTTATGATGCTAATACCTTCCTGCGGCTCATGAGATTAGTGGACGCTTCTGCTCCTGATCTGACTCAGTTAGGGGCTCTTCGTGTGTTGCTTAATCCTTATGCCAACGAAGGCGGGATGGTATTCAATGATCGAGTCCTCTTTACTCCTTCGGGACCTATTCAGCAGCTGTTTGATTTATCGAAAGAGGGAGCACCATTCTGGAAGCCTAGGGAAGCCATGCACTTGTATTCGATCAGACTGGGTTATTTGGTGTTCCGTCGAAACGATGTGGTTCTTTTTATGCGGTATAATCCACACCGTTTTGCCCGTCAATTGGGTTACAACCAGGGTGTTCCCTTTGAAGCATTCATAGTGGAGCCCGACTCGTCTTTAGAAGTCATTCGTGATACCACTCATCACTTCATGCGGTTGAACACCGACTCTCGCTTCATGATCCCTAAGGCCGACTACATTCCAAAGTATGTGGGGGCTTTTACGGGTTAGTATCGCCATTGGCCCCATCATTGCTGAGGAGAGGAGGATACCTTTTGGATATAGAGCTCCCTCCCCGATCTAGGCTATGGGGGTCCTGCCACGATCGCAGATAATGGTTCGCCCTCCTTTGAGGGGTACTGGTGCCTTGCTTATTCCTGAGGCGGTGGATGAGGGCCTGACACCACCCACAGTTGGTATGCCGATGCGCACTAGAGCTCAGGCAAGGGCTTCTGATGAGGCGTCGGTAGCAGTTCCATCATTTGCGGCGTCTTCGATGGCAGTGTCATCATCGGTAGCACTGCCACAAGAGGATACTGGAGGTGAGGTTGGGCAATGTCGCACCAAAGCGTCGAAGGGAAGGAAGCGATCATCTTCCAGCGCTAGTTCCGGGTCAAAGCGGAGGAAGAAGACAGTCACCGGTCTGCTTGACTTTTTAATGGAATCTGAGCCTATCGTTCAAGATGCACCAATATCTATGCAAGAATTAGATGATGGTCTTCTTTTTCCAGGTTCATCCGCCGAGGAAGCCGCACAATTGGCTGAGGCTATAAGGCGTTCCCAGGACGAGACCGAGAACGTGTGCGTCCCGAAGAGTCCTTATCCTGCTGTGATATTCTACGAAGATCCACCATCAATACGGCGAATATTTATAGGTCCTCTGAAAGAGGGAGGCGAGGTAGCCCTTAAACAGCCTATCTCAGCCGCTTCCGAAGATGAGTTGTCATTGTGGACCGGAGGCCACGAATCCACATTTGAACCCCGGCGAGCATACCTCCTCAGGAAGGAACGTCGGCTTGAAAAGGCCATATTAGAGGCATCCGGGCGTATCGGTATGCATGATTTCTGTATTTTTCCTTTGGCAAGTAATTTGTTTCGCTTTTTATGTCTTCTTATCTTCGTAAATCTTTTGCAGGGATTTCGGCCATGGCAGAAAATCTGAGCTCGAGTCGCGTCTTGACTGTGGACTCTGTAAATATCCCCGATGAGACTCCAGTAGGTGTGGAGGTGGTTGCTACAGTTGCTATTCCTGCTGCGGAGCCTCCATTGGCGGTTTCTGTTCCCCTTGTGCCCGTTCACCCTGAAGAGGTGTCCCCTCCAGCCGTAGATTTAATGGACTTTTCTGATGATGGCCTGGAGATGATGGAACAAGCAACTGAGATTGTTGTCCCTGAAGTGGTGGCCGCTGCCCCTCGACTGATAGCCGTCACACCAACAAATGTTGCCGATGATGTGCCTGGGGGTATGGAGGAGGCTGCTGAAACTGCTATCCCTCCTGTTCAAAGCAGGAGGAGTATCGAAGGTATTCTTCTATCTTTTGTTTTAATGAACTCTTCATTATCTGAACCCTTTCGTCTTTTCAGAATTACGCGGATTGGCGGCGTCTATCGCTGATCTGTTTCCTAGAAAATCTTTTCAGCATTTTCTCGAGATGGCTGCTCCGCAGGCAATATCCCCGCAAAGCATCGTCCTCTCTTCCGGGTAAGGTTAGTGTTATTTGCCCCTCTTCATGGCATTATTATTATTTCGTATAATTATACTAATGTCTTCTGTAGTCCTGGAAGCTGACGACGAAGTTGAGATCCTCGACGGGCATGGGGATCTTTTAAACCCTTCTTGCATGACTGTGGGTAAGCAAAGTTTCGACGTTGTTCCATCTACTCTTTGTTTGCAAATCTCGCTGATTGGTAATGAATCTTAACAGCTTTGCCTATTCTTAACCCTCTAGAGTCTCGCATCATTATGCCACCTGGCCTTTATGCCCTACGTGCATCTGAACGGATGGCGAAGCAAATCCTTCACTCTTTTTCTTCTTTCATCGAAGATCTTCATGCTGGTAGATCAATCACGGCCGAAGAATTCGCTGCTGAAGCCAACTTTTCTCTTCCCTTTCTTACTGCTTACCATGATGAGACATTGGTGCATGTCTGGGTTGAGTTTTGTCGTCGGGTGGAGGCTTGCTTACATAGCCTTGAGTGCACGCGCCTTCCTTCAGAGGTCGTGGCTGCAAAGGGGAGCTTGCGGGGGCTGGTTGAACGGTGTGCCGCAAATATGCAGTCAAGTGAGAAGAGGCTCAACCGAACGTTTTCGGAGAAGGAGCTGGCTTCCAATGTGCTGGGGTAACTTCAAGATGAACTCACGTCCAAGACCACTCATGCGTATAAACTTTGGCGGGTGCTTCAAGAAGCTATCAGGGAGGTGGTAGCTATTGATAAAGCCATCATTTTTACCCGCGAGATGGTTGAAGCTCACAAAGTTCCCGAAAAGGAGCTTGAAAGTCGGCTCGCCTCGTATCAGGCCCAATAGTCTCAAGCGGAGGCCCGTCTCATAGCAATAATGAATCATGAAGCTGAGACCCAGCGGAAGAAAGATGAACTGACGAATCTACTATATCGTCCGCCGGCTTGAAAAATTGTATATGTTTATTTTTATTCTCCTTTTGTACTGATTCCTGAATGAGAGTATTTTTTTGATTCTTTTATAGGTTGTACTTTTTATTCATTTTGAATCATGAATAAAAGACATATTTTGTTTCATGGTGATGTGTCCCTTTTCAGCAGATGCGTTTTGTAGATAATCTATTTTGATCTTCTTGCAGGACAGCGATGGCTTAGGTGTCGGTTCAGATCTGCCTCCTAAGGCTTTCCAACTTTATGAGCCGTAAGGGTCTTATAAAGATTTTTCTCCCTACGATTCGAGAGGATCTCGTAGGTGTATTTTCTCCTTAGGGAACGTGAGGACTCCTAAGTGTGCTTTCTCTTGAGAGTCGTAAGGATCTCATAAAAAAATTTCCCCGCTTATAAGTCGAGAGGACTCGTAAGTAGTTGTTTCTCTCTTTGTCTAGATTCGACTTCGGAGAGTATAGCCCGTGAATAGTATGCAAGATTCGATCTTGGACCAACTTGCAGGGCCCTAGTGTTTAGGAAACAGGTCCTTATCCTCATTGCCTAAGGCTTTTCCTTACGAGTCGAGAAGAATCGAGAAGTTCTCGCAAGGATGTCCTAATGTCATAGTTAACCTCTGCTCTTTACGACAGAGGTCCGTTAGGGTCTGTGGTACTGGGGTTTTGTCTGTCGTACCGTCGTGTTGGCTGATATATTCCTCGATAGGCAATCTTGCTGTTCGAGTAGCCTTGCAACTTTCGTGTCTCTGATCCCTTCGGGGGCTGGACAAGACGTCTTCAAGCAATCTTTCAGGTAGTATTACCGTCGAAAGAGCAAGCGTTAGGGATATTCCATGTCGCTTTTTACTTGAGGTTAGGCTCAGTTTGGGAGCCCCGATGAGTCATAACCACTCCGTGCTGGTATGGGATGATCTCCGATAGTCTTTCAGGTTTTATATGAGTTGCCGTCAAGACCCTGAAGCTAGGAATATTGCCTTCGCTTCGTTTGCTGGCATTGCGTCTGCTGTATCGAGATGAATGTCGCGGTTGTCACTAGGTTGTTGGTGAACCGTCAAGACTTGGAACTAAGGACTTTGCCATGGCTCCGTTGTTGGTGTTGCGTTTGCATCCTATTGGAGGAAGAACGCTGGGGTGACGTCGCGTCTGCTGTATCGAGACGAACATCGAGGTGGTCTCTAGGTTGTTGGTGAACCGTCGGGACCTGGAACTAGGGACTTTGCCATGGCTCCGTTGTTGGTGTCGCGTCTGCATCCTGCTGGGGTGACATCGCGTCTGCTGTATCGAGACGAACATCGAGGTGGTCTCTAGGTTGTTGGTGAATCGTCGGGACCTGGAACTAAGGACTTTGACGTGGCTCCGTTGTTGGTGTCGCGTCTGCATCCTGCTGGGGGAAGAACGCTGGGATGACATCGCGTCTGCTGTATCGAGACGAACATCGGGGTGGTCTATAGGTTGTTGGTGAACCGTCGGCACCTGGACCTAGGGACATTGCCGTGGCTCTGTTGTTGGTGTCGCGTCTGCATCCTGCTGAGGGAAGAACGCTGGGGTGACATCGTGTCTGCTGTATCGAGACGAACGTCGAGGTGGTCTCTAGGTTGTTGGTGAACAGTCGGGACCTGGAACTAGGGACTTTGCCATGGCTCCATTGTTTTGTGTCGCGTCTGCATCCTGTTATAGTGAGAAGAAACGTTGTTGTCGACACTACGTATGCTGTAACGAGACGATTGTCGAGGTGGTCTCTAGGTTGTTTGTGAACCGTCGAGACTTGGAACTGGGGACTCTGCCATAGCTCCGAGATTGATTATCGCATCCGAATCCTGCTGGAATGAGGAAGAACATTGTTGTAGGTCTCCAGACTGTAGACTTGGCCGTCGAGACTTGGAACTAAGGATTCCACCATGGATCCGTTTTGCTGACGTCGTATATTCCCACAGAGACACTGATTTCTTTGCGGGTTGACGCGAATCGAGATGCTCTTGTCAAGGACGCTGATTTTCCTGATTCAAGGTTTTTGCCAAGGACGCTGATTTCCTTGGAGTTGAGACGACTTGTTTCCGAGACGGAGCGTTGATCCGGTGGGGTGGTCATTGGTTGACTCTAGGTTGTCTGTGGACCGTAGAGTCTTGGAACTAGGACTTTGTCGTGGCTCCGCTTTATTGACGTCGCGTCCGAATCCTGCTAGAATGAGGAGGAACGCCGTTGTTGTTCTTCTGGTATGCAGATGATATAGTTCCCTCTTTGTTTGTGCCCCTGGATTGTATACATGGATCGATGTAATCTCATCTGTAGGGCAAAAGTTTCATTTTATATTATTTTTTTTGTTTTCTTTCCGCGATGCTCTATCATTTCAGCTTTTATATCGCGAAAGTCGCGATTGCTTAATCATTTCGACTATTTTTCACGGTGCCCAATCCTTTCAGTTATTTTTCGTTTTAATCACTGTTTTTTATTGCGAGTTGCCCAAACATTTCGGCTATTTTGTATGTATATATTTTTACTTGCTGATTTTGTTGCAAGTTACCCTATCATTTCGACTATTTCATATGCATTTTTGGATTTCTGAATTTTTATCGCGAGTATGGAACTTAGAATCTGATGCCAGTCTTAGCATCAGCATCGCTGCGACTGGAATATTGCCAGGAGCGAATCATCATTTTCCGTGAAAGGACTTGGGATTTGATACCGATTTAGGCATCAACATCGCTGCAACTGGGATATTACCAGGAGCGAATCATCATTTTCCTTTGTCGGTTCGAACAAAGGTGACTTAGCAAACAGGGTTAAGATCCTGTCGACTAAGGCTTTTAACTTTATGAGTCGTAAGGGTCTCATAAAGGTGTTTCTCCCTACGAGTCGTGAGGATCTCGTAGGTGAGTTTTCTCCTTAGGAATGGTGAGGATTCCTAAGTGTGTGTTCTCTTATAAGTCGTAAGGATCTTACAAGAGTGTTTTCTCCTTATAAGTCGAGAGGACTTATAAGGGTCGTTCACCGTGTGAGCATATCCCTAGCCGCGGGTGGGACTTTGTTAGGGAAAGTTTATTCGTGCCCATGGATTGTATACAAGGGTCAGTATTGAAACCCTTGTAGGAAAATCTGGGGGTTGTGATGGCTTAAGAACAGGTTCGGATCCCTGTAACTTAAGGCTTTTGAATCCTATGAGCCGTGAGGATCTCATAGGGGAATTCTCCTCACGAGTCGTGAGGATCTCGTAAGTGTAACTTCTCCTTAAGAATCGTGGGGATCCCTAAGTATGTTGCTCCCTTGTGAGTCGTAAGGATCTCACGCAGGTATTTTCTCCATACAGGGTCGAGAAGACCTTGCAAGTGTCTTTTAACGAGATTGCGCCCTTTCGGGTTTTCACAAACTCGCTGGTAGCCCTGCAGTTTTTACTCTCGGAGCCTTTTCGGGTTTTCATTCGTGCTCATCTCGCTTGTGGACGTACCATTTTTTTACCACATCAGCCTGGGGGCGCTGCGAGTTTGTAGTAGTTTAACGACTTTTCGGTCAGTTGCTCGTGGGTCCGGGATTTTCTCCGGGTTACGTACGATTATGCAGCTAGATGTCCTCGCAAGTCTTCGTATCTTTTGTGTCGGAAGGGGATTCCTTGAAAAGAGAGCTAAGGGCTATTTCTTCGTCAGAGTCGCTTCCGAAGGTGATAACTTGTGATCTCTTGGTGTCAACTATATGACAGTTGCCGGCAGTTCTTTTGCGCACATCTGTCATGCTTCTCTATTCCCGACGAGCCTTGCGCTTCACTCGTTGAACGTGTTGTCGGTGGGCAGCATATCCCTGCCACCAGTTTTTAAAGGCTATGCACTCTTCGGTAGGGTATGCAATCCTCTAATGGTATAAGCAGAAGTTAGGATATACATCCACTTCATCAAGATGTATACCGCCAGGAGAATTTCTTTTGAAAGAGGGCAACTTCATTCCTATTAACAGGGCCCTAGCGAATCGTTTCCTTGCTTTAAGCTTGCTTTTGCTGGCGATTGGGATGCTTCGATCCGGTTGGGGTATTCTATGGCTTCCCGTCACCGGAGCTTCTTTAACTTGACGCCGACGTCTGGCCCTTTCGTATATGGCCGTTTCCCGCTCTCTGTCAGCTTTGCTTTTCTGAAGAGCTTCGTTCAGGAATACGTCAATCATCTCGTCTGATAGTTCTAGGAGTTCCGGTTCAGGATCGGCCCCCAGTTTCTCTGCATCAAGAGCTTCTTTATCATCTATTGATGAGTGAGAGATCATGTGACAACCTGCTACGTAATCTTCGGGTTCTTTTGACTCATCGTCTCCCTCGTCATTGTCATTGCCTCTGTTCTCAAGGATATGGTTGAGAAATTCCTGGAGTGTGACTGGGGTCCGCGCCTTTTGGTTATATTCCTCCAGCGTGTCAATATGCTTTTGCAGGTCCGTGCGCTTGTCATCAGGCTTCACGGGCTTTTTGGTCTTCTTCTTCGAAGACTTTGACGGCTGGGCCTGAGCGTTTTTCCCATCGCTATTAACTCTTAATATTGGGCGTGGTTTCAACATCCCCCCGATGATCCCCGACTCTAGCGGGTTTTTCCACCTGATCGCTGGACATGTTTGAAGATCTTTCGGCATTCTTTTAGTTTTTGCCGAAAAAACCATTTCCCATGGAGCTTACCCTATAAAAGAGCATGATGCCCCCGGCGTGTCCATCTTTTTCTGAGCATGTGGTTGTGGCGGGTTCACCTTCCAGTTGTCAGACAATGCGAATTTGCCCTGTTGGTATTCATCATCAATCCAGCCTTTGAAGACGTAGCAATCTTCGAGTGGGTGACCCATTACACTATGATAGGGACAATAGTTAGGATGGTTAACGTCACCTGGTTGTGACGGATGTTTTGGATGTGGCAGAGTGATGAGCCCGTTGCGCACTGCCAGTTCGAACAGTCTCCTTGTTTTATCCCTGGGAAATGAGTAAGGACGTTTCAACTTCTCATTGAGGGATCGCGGCTTGTTGCTTTGACGATCAAACGGTCTCGGATTACTCGGCTGTTGCTGAGCGTTGGCGACAAAGGTTACTTTCCCTTTGCCTTTTTCATTCCGAAAATCCACTTTTGAAGGGAAATGCCTATAGCCCATCTGGTCTATTTGGGCCAGCTTGTCAATCAATGCCTGGAAAATGGTTGGCTTGAAGAACATCATGAATTGGGAGATAGTCGACTGAGGGTCAAAGGTCCACATGAACATGCACACGGCAGGAGCTTCTTCTATGCGTTGTTCGCATCTCGACCATAGCTTCCGCCATCGGATTGCATACTGCACCCATGTCTTTCTCGGCTTCACTCTGGCATTGATCAATGCCGTGATCGGGGTGCGTTCGCTGGCGCTTGTGAACCATTGAGTGAATAGCAACTCCATCTCTGTAAACGTTTTGACGGAGTCGTCGGGAAGCTCCGAGTACCATTCAAAAGCTGTCTCCACTAAGCTACCGACGAACTGGCGAAGTAGAAATTTATCATCACCTCCAGTATTGCCGCACAAGGCTCTGAATTGAGCAACGTGCTGGTGGGGATTCCCCGTCCCCTTATATACATGGAATTTAGGGATCGTATATCCCGGCGGGTACTTGATGTGATCATACCAGCCTGGATAGGGTCATCCAGTCTTAACAATATGCCCGGCCACTTCGTTCACCTGATGAGCTCGTATCTGTTGAGCAATATAGTCATCCAGGGCGTCTTTGGAAATGGTCTCTTCCTTGGCTGCTGAACAAGCCTGAAGAGGGTCCGATGTCTCTCCCCTATCGTCTTCAAGGATAATCGGAGGGTCTTCAGCTGGAGGCTCGGGCTGTAACATCATCCTGACCATGTCTTGGAATAAAAGCGCCATTCGTTTTATGTTGGCAGCTTATTCCGCTTCCTCTTTGTCCTTCTTCTCGAGGATTCTGCGGAGGAACTCAGCATCGGTTTCTTGTTCATGACGCTGCTCTGACGACGTTTCCGGGCTTTCTTTTGTCCCAGTGAGTACGGCCATCTGTGTTAACATTTCCTGAAGCTTCTGTTGTTGCTCCCGAGCCTTTGTTACGGATCTGGTGAGTGGTCGATGACCCGTAAAGATACGGCTATCCTCTTTCCCGGATGCCATATAAACAGTGTGCACCACCATGCCCCCAGACTTGGAGCGTTTAGATTCAGTGTTCTTAAGATTCGTCGCGGACATGGAGACTTTCTCCGGCCTCGTTCTTTTGTGGGTGGTCGAAGTTGAGGGAGCCGTTGTAGCGGGCACCCAAATAGATGACATCTCCTATGGTATGACAGGGTGGTCCTTCTCTCGCCGAACTTTCATCTTCTTCGGTTGGCGGGAATAGTCTTGGTTGATCACCGAGTCTTGGACCTGTCACCAAACTTTATGAATTTTAGAGGACAGCCGCTGAGGGGGCTGCTCTAGTTTCACCTTTACAACATTCTCCATAGGTGGAGGAGATCTTTTTAGCACGGCCGTCGGAGAGTTCTTGCGCACCCTCCTAAGTGGTTCATAGCTGTTCTCAGTTGGAACAGCAGCATCACCTTCCACCGTTGGAGCTGGTGGCGTAAATCCAGAGGGGTAACTGCCCCCATCTTTTCTCACTCGGCGCCAGTGGCGACGTCGAGCATGTCGTACGGCCGGGATCACCTCCGCTGTTGGATGAGCTTCCTCTTGCCCCCTACTTTGAGGAGAGACTGTCTTGCGGCTAGGATCACCATTGGCGCTAGCCTGTCGAAGACTGACGTCCGTTGAGAAGGGATAGTCAGTCTTGTGAAGGTTGACTTTCAAACAGGGGAAGCAGCCTTAATGACTTCGCGTGAAGTAGGAGCTGAAATGACCAGTCTTGTGAAGACCGACCCCTTAGCAAGGGAAGCTGCTCTGACGACTTCAGGGGCAGGAATGGCTATCCGCTTCGAGATAACCCCTTCAGAAATTTTAGACTTCCTGACAGGCCCATCTGAGCTTCGGCCCAGTCTGTTGAAAACTGAGGCATTGGATTTGGGCAACCCGTTGAGAGGGGCCGCGGTAGTGGTAAGCCGATCAAAGACCAACTTCTTCGGAACTTCCTATGACGGCATCTGAACGTTGAAGCTTGTTGGTAGGATCATGGTCCCGAAGAATAGCCCAGTGGTGGCTTGCATGACCTGTTCCACCGGCATTGTAAAAAGGGAGGCCACTTGAGGCCCATAGGTCTCTCCTCCGACAGGGACAGAGTGGGAGTTGTCGCAACTGTTGCAGTTGGTGAAGTTGACAGCCATTTTCTCTGCACGGAAGCAAGACACCAAATCTTAGTAACTCGAATCCAGGGGCAACCACATTAAACGGCGATTCGTTCACGAACACGACACACGAAGTGTGGAGTGGAAAGAGGAAAAGGTCCCACCGAGCGTGCCAGAATCTGTTCACCGCCGAAAGACACGACCGGGACATTGGGACGTCCGGCCTGAATTTCGAGGGCAGATGCTATTTGGTGCTATCCGTCCACCTCTCCGAAGATACCAAGTTGATTTATGACACCATATATCGAAGGTTTAAACGGAAGCGGCCGATGGAGCAGACTTCGTCAGATTCCCCCTCATTGAGGGGTTTTTGATTGTGGGGGCGCTCTTCCCTGCATGCGCAAGCCCCTGCAGTTAATTACGCTACCACATCGCGGTAACCACTTTCTCCTTCTCCAGATGGTCACTTCATGTCGTGGGTGTTTGTTTTGTTTTTGGTTGCCCGTGGATTGTATACGGAGACTAATTTATGTTGTCGCCCGTAGGGCTTGGATTAGTCCAAATCCGTATATTCTTAGACTTGGGTTTAGGTTTGGTTTAAGGATCGTTAATCTCATTTGAGACTAAGATCAACTTAAACGTTTGTTATGGATACGTTAGTCTAATTTTAGACTAAGATCTACTTAACAGGATCATTTAGATCCAACAAAAGATCATTTGGGCTCTATTGTTTTAGTTTAGGGACTTTGCGGTCCAGAAGTTTAAGGACGTCATAGTCCATGAAGTTTAAGGACATCATAGTCTGTAAAGTTTAGAGACATCATAGTCTGTAAAGTTTAAAGATATCACAGTCTATGAGTTTAAGGACCTCACAGTCCATAAAGTGTAAGGATATCATAGTCCATGAGTTTAAGGACCATACAGTCCGTAGAATGTCTGGTTGTCGGGACCCGTCACCTCTCTTAAGACGTTGAACGATTACAACGACATATATCAGAGGTATGAAGAGATGTACCCTTGAACCAATGTTGGTTGGGAGTCTTTGGGAATCACTTTGAATGCCATATGAGATGATCAGGTTTCGAAGTCAAGAGTATAATTGGGGTTCAGTTTCAAAGGATCTTGCCACTGGAAAAATTAGCTAATTTAGGCTAAGATTGGCTTGAATATAGTGTTAAACACTAGAGTACATTCGGCGCTCGCGTGCTCCCACGTGAATCACATAAAGAAGTGTTAAACACTAAGACTGAAGCGCTCACGTGGGTCACGTGAGGCGTCTGAAGATTGGGCCTTGCTTCTTTTATTTTACTCCCAGAATATATAAGTGTGAAACACTTGATCTTTATGGCCATCACGTGTGGGCACGTGATGGGTACCCATGCATTGGATATTAAAAGTATTTGTTAGGGGTCACGTAGGGACACGTGAGGGCACCCATGCGTTGGATATTAATCCTTCAGTTTTACCCCAAAAATGGTGTTTGTCAAGGGTCACATGGAGACACGTGAGGCATCCTTTAGGTGGGCATTGCCCTTGGGTAGAATCCTCTTTTGTTTGATAATTGCTAGGGGTCACGTGGGAACACGTGAGACGCCCAAAATCTGTTCTGCCTTGGCTTTACACCCTTTTTATTTTTATAAGTATGTTCAAGGGTCACGTGGGAGCACGTGACCCAATTTCATTCGTTCTCTTTCGATTATTGAGGAGGGGAGTCATGTGGACACACGTGATCATCTTGGGTACTGATCTGTTTTACGTGGATGGAGAGTTAAATCCCTTGTTTAAGAATTAAATTCTTTTGATAGGGTTAAACCCTAATTTTATTTAGAGGAATTAAATTCCTATGTGTTTGAAAGAATTAAATTCTTTAAACCCAATTCTTCCTCTAAGTTTTGGATCTGCATGGCAGAATCTCCCCGATGAGAATTAAATTCTTAACTTGTGGGGAGATCCGCTTCTGCAGATTTTCAACCAGAGGAAGAACTAAGTACTTTTTAGAAGAGTTAAACTCTTGGTTTGAGAATTAAATTCTCTTTTGTTTTGCGGGATCTTATAGAATGATCTCCTTCCTTCTCTTACCTGGAGTTTTTTTCTCTGAAGAGATCTTCTTTTCTCTCTGGAGAATTAAATTCTCTTCTTTTATTTCTTCTGTATTCTCTCTCTGTTGTTGTATCTCTCCTCCTTTTTTCTTTTTTTGGGCTCCTATTTATAGGAGAAAGAAAAAAATCAGTTTGTTTAGTCAATCCTTTATTGAAAGATTTTTATTGATTTTATAACCAACATGATCTTTTAGATCATTCGGTGAATTTTATTCACCATTGGATTTTTAATCCAAAAGATATTTTATTGTTGTTCTTGGCAAATTTTAGGGAAATATTTCCTTATATAGAATCTTTCTATAAATTGGTGATTTTTTAATCACCATTGGATTTTTAATCCAATGGTGTTCCCTTTTATAGAGTGCAATCTTTTTTGTTTGGAAAGATCTAGAGAAATATTTTTCCAATTTGATTCATTTTAATTAGAATTTAATTCTATTAGTTCAGATGGTTTAGGAGTTTATCACGTGTTGGCACGTGATCCACTTGATAAAGTATCTAATTAGAATTTAATTCTATTGGTTTAGAGGGCTCAGGAACCCATTACGTGTTAGCACGTGACCCCACCAATTAAGCATTTAATTTAGAATTTAATTCTATTGTTTCAGAGGGTTTAAGAGCCTATCACGTGTTGGCACGTGACCCCACTGATTAAGCATTTCCAATTATTTATTTTATTCAGTGCCTACAGGCTTTGCCTGTAAATGGTCACGTGTCTGCACGTGAGGTCTGGTCACGTGTGGGTATGTGATGCCCCATTTGAGATTTTTCTTGCTGCTTTATTTGTATTTTATTTAGTTCCCATGAGGGAAAAAATGCTTTTAATTCCTTTTAATTAGAATTTAATTCTATTAATTCAGTGGGTTCAAGTGCCCATCACGTGTGGGCACGTGACTTTATCAATTAGGCATTCAGGCGTAGATAGAATCTGCCCATAAAAGGTCACGTGTTTGCACGTGAGGCCCGGTCACGTGTGAGCACGTAATGCCCCATTTGGGGGTTTTCCTTACTGTTTTATTTGTATTTTATTTAATTCCCATGAGGGAACAAGGAAATAAGGAGATGAGGATAACCAAGGAGAAATGTAGAACCCTCTTTCCCCCTCTCTCTCTCTCAACCATGCTTTCTTGTTCCTACACATTTTTTATTTGTTTCCCTTTTTTAAAAAACAAAACAATTAAAAGCAAACTAGAAAAAAATGAAACCATGGCAATAAATAGGAACCAATGTCACAATATGAAATGTTGCATGTTATGATACATAAATAAGGTTAATAAATAATTAGTAAATTATCAATCAAGTTTAGTATAAACTTTTATGTAAATAATTGTATAAAAATTTATAAAATGCCCAAATCCAATAAATGCCCTTATAATTAATAATTCATATTAATATTCCGAAAGCTACTTGTTCCCTTATAAAAAAAGGGGGAGAGTCCTCAAAATTTGGCCTCACGTGTAAAACACGTGAGCGCTCATATGCAAAGAGTATGAGCGCTGAATAAAACAATTAAGGGCCAAACATGCATCACGTGTTAAACACGTAAGTGCTCATATGCAAAGCATATGAGCGCTGCACATAAATTATCAATGGCCAAACAGGCCTCACGTGTAAAACACGTGAGCGCTCATATGCAAAGCATATGAGCACTGAACATAAACAGGCTAAAACCCACGGCAGGGGTCACGTGTTAAACACATGAGCTCTCTTGTCTCTCACATGAAAAGCATGTGAGCGCCCCAATCTAAAATTCTCCTATCAAATTCTAGAATTAAATTCTATTTTGGGAAATATTTTCCTGATCTTTCTCAAACTAAAAAGATCTTCTATGTTAAACAGAGGACCTTTGGATCAAAGATCCAACGTTGATCATCTGGTAGAATAAAGTTCTATCATAGGAAAATATTTTCCTAATCTTGTTAAATTAACAAGATATTCATATGATCAGAATTCTATGTTAGAATAAAATTCTAATCGTATTAAACTAACGAGATATCTATATGGTAGAATTAAATTCTATATTAAGAAAATATATTTATGATCTTGTTAAACTAAAAAGATATGATAGAATAAAATTCCAATCTTGTCAAAACTAACAAGATATTCATAATCTTGTTAAACAAATAAGAAATCTTCTCTGTTAAACAGAGCGCCTTTGGATTAAAAATCCAACGGTGAATAAAATTCACCTATTGATCTAAAAGATCATGAAATCAATCATAATCTCTCAATGAGGGATTCCCTTAACAAATTGATTCTTTTTCTTCTCATATAAATAGGAGCAAAGGGAGGAGGAAAACACACACAGATGGAGAGGGGAAGAAAAATAGAGAGAGAATTTAATTCTCTAAAGAAGAGGAACCCCTCCCAAAAGCTCCCACAAAAAGAGAATTTAATTCCCAAGCTAAGAGTTTAACTCTTCTCAAAGAACTTAGTTCTTCCTCTGGTTAAGATATGCAAAAGCAGATCTCCCCACAAGTTGAGAATTTAATTCTCATCGGGAAGATTCTGTCATGCAGATTCAAAACCTAGGGGAAAGAATTGAATCCAAAAGAGTTTAACTCTTACAAAACGTATGGGAATTTAATTCCTCTGAAACTAGGGTTTAACCTTTTAAAAATAATTTAATCCCTGCAAAGAACAAAAGGAGAACTCGATTCCTCGGAACCATAGAAGAACAGCCTGATAATTCATTAGCGTTCAAACGCTACGTAACAGATGCCGTGTTTCCACGTAAGCACCTCTCAGGAGCAAAAAGGAAAGACTGAGATCTAGCCACGAGACCCTACGTGACCCCTGAGAAGTGCTCAGCACTTATAAACGAGAAAAGGGAATAAACCCTATTTTTGGGGTGCCTCACGTGAGCCACGTAACCCTTGAGAAGTGCTCAGCACTAGAATAAGAGAATAAAAGATGCCGCACCCAACTCTAAGCGCCTCACGTGTTACACATGAGCGCCCCAACTTTCAGTGTTTAACACTGCTATGGCACCTCACATGCCACACATGAGCGCCCTAACTTTCAGTGTTTAACACTGCTATGGCGCCTCACGTGCCATACGTGAGCATCTCAGATCTCAGTGTTTAACACTGCCTTAGAATATCACGTGGGAGCACGTGGGAACTGAGCATACACTAGTGTTTAACATTATAAGAGGCCAACTTCAACCCCAGATTGGCTAAGTCTTTCCTGAGGTTAAATCTCTAAATAAACCGAGCCTCCATGCTCATAACTGATGATTCCTCAATCTGAAATTTGGTTCAAGGGTACATCTCTCCACACCTCTGATATATGTCGTTGTAATTATTCAACGTCTTCAGAGAGGTGGTAGGTCCCGACAACCAACAAGCTATGGACCGTAATGTCCTTAAACTAACTATGGACCGTAATGTCCTTAAACTAAACCCTCACCTCAAAAATGGTGATCTGTGGACCGCAATGTCCCTAAACTAAATTCTATGGACTATGATGTCCTTAAACATGGACTATGATATCCTTAAACTCCACGGACTATGACGTCCTTAAACCCTATGGACCGCAATGTCCATAAACTAAATTCTATGGACTATGATGTCCTTAAACATGGACTATGATGTCTTTAAACCCAATGAACTGCAACGTCCCTAAACTAAAATGATAGAGCCCAAAGGCTCTTTCATTGGATCTAAATGATCCCAAAATCCTGTTGAGTAGATTTTAGTCTAAAATTAAACTAACGTATCCTTAACAACCGTTTAAGTTTGATCATAGTCTCAAACGAGATTAACAATCCTTAAATCAAACAAACCCAAATCTAAGAAAATACGGATTTGGACTAATACCCACCCTACGGGCGACAATATAAATTAGTCTCCGTATACAATCCACGGGCAACCAAAAATAAAACAAACACACACGTCACGAAGTGAACATCTGGAGAAGGAGAAAGTGGTTACTGCTACGCGGTAACGTAATTAACTGCAGGGGCTTGCGCCTGCAGGGAAGAGCGTCTCCACAATCAAAAACCCCTCGAAAACGAGGGAGAATCTGACGAAGTCTGCTACAACGGTCGCATCTATCCAAACCTTCGATACACGGTGCCATAAATCAACTTGGCATCTTCGGAGAGGTGGACGGATAAAACCAAATAGCATCTGCCCCCAAAATTCAGGCCAGACGTCCCAACGTCCCGGTCACGTCTTTCGGCGGTAAACAATACTATAGTTGAAAACATTTTCGTCATTTGAAATTTGGGCTGCACCACTTTTGTAAATTTTGAACCAAAACCAATATATAACAATAATAATAGGCATCCCCAAACGGGAGCTAGCTCTTCGTCAATTGGCGGAAACAACCACACGAATACAAATATACGACGCCCAAGGCGAAGATCAACACAGAAAAGAAAGTAAAGAAACCAAAACATCATCAAGGAAAATCAGAAATAAAGAATAAATACATATCCGTGACTCTAGGTCCGAAAGAATATACAATCTGTGATTTCTAAGTCTACCAAATATACATAGTCTGGTTGATAGGGCTTTTAACTAAATACAAATGAATAATAAATGCATACAAGGGTGGTTATGCTCTGAACTGTAACCCACCTACCAAATGAAATCACTCAGAAAGGAGCAGTGTGCTAGTAAGCCACTACTAAATCTGAGCGGTCGATCCTGCAAGAAAACTGTGGCACAACGGGGGTAAGTTGCTAACTCGTAAGTAGAAGACATCACCGGTTAGAAATCGAATGTATGACGATCTTCTAGGTTATACAGTAATATAACAATAATATAATAATATCGAGTGGTAATATGGGTGATAGTGTAAACATAAGTATAATAATACTAATATAATCGTACCCGTGACATAATGCGGTACCATTTCATCGGTATCATATATGTGCGTATAGATGTATCATCCAACGTGTGTCGATCAAAGACACACCAAATCATCAAAATAACCTGAGTGCCCAGCATCGACACTCGAAATCATCTTAAAAACCGTGTCCAGCAGCGACACATAAATCCTCATATCTCGGACGCTGTCACATCGGATCGGCCCTCATATCCATCTGATCGCATGACTCCAGTCGGTATCCTCCGGATATCCGCCGAGCCAAAACTATCACCGGTCAGTAGTGCTCCCCTGTCGGGCTTAACATCTCTCTATATAATCTTCTTGCCTTGGGATACCATATCGGTCCACAATGTACCTGCAGATGGTGCCTCCTCTTTCCTCGAATCGGGTATACACATAGCTCAGAACCGAGAAAACTCATGGTGGACGCCACACATCATATCAAGAGAAACCACGTTTTTAAAACAATCATAAGTTTTGAAAAATGTACCTGCGGTTTCTCAAATCCAGAAATCTCATGAAAACTGAAATCTCGTAAGCATTAACCAATAATGAAACAATAAGTATAAGCATAGAACAAATCCGTAATGCATAACCAGAGTGTATATATGAGCGTGGAATTTAACTAAGTATGAAAATGTGATAACCGAACTAGTAAGTGTGATATGGATGCTAAACAATAACTAAAAAACTACAGGTTTTTAGATTATATGGCGAAGTAATGATTTCTAATGTGTACATGGCATGACAATTAACGATGATGAGTGTGTAAGCCGGCGAGTATGTGTGCGTGCAATATGCGTATTATCGTTAATAGTGTGTGTGTGTGTCCTAGCAGACGATGTCATATAAGATAAAGAAAAGAGTGTATATGTACACAGCAAAAAGAGAATAATACGAGCATAACAGAAAAAGGAAAAAGTAAACGCAACAATATAAAATACATAGCTACTTATGAGCCACACAGTTATAATTTAAAATAGTACGAATCGTTGTTTATAGAAAATTAGGGGTTACGGTGTTTTTGAGAAAAAGATAGCATTTGAAAATCCGTAGCGTTTCTCTGGGGTGGTCATTTAGAAATGCATAATGATTCGCTAGTTTTGAAAATAGGTATGGCTCTAATTATATCCTAATATCTCTTTAAGCGAATATAAAACAATAATTTTTCCGAGTCGAACATCCATAAGTCGGCGATCCAGCCTCATAGTATCACGTGCGGTATAATCTATCGTACGGCATCATCACGTCAAGAGTGCGGATCAATCATCATGTATATCATATCACGTACGGTATAATCCATCGTACGGCATCATCACGTCAAGAGTGCGGATCAATCATCATGTATATCATATCACGTACGGTATAATTTATCGTACGGCATCATCAAATCAAGTGTGTGTGTGGCTCAATCATCATATAAATCAAATCAAGTGCGGTATAATCTATCGTATGATATCATCAAATCAAGTGTACGGGTCTATAGTCGCGTACATCCTATCGTCTCATCTAGTCATATATCGTCATACGTTATATCATCTCAAATCGTATTATGAACATATATACCACCTAATTCTTATATAATATAATATATCATATCGTATCATGCCATTTCACCTCATGTCATGCAACATAGCCTCGTGACATTATGTCCGGTCTTATCGACTCATATCATTCTAACATGTTATATCCTCATCTCGTGATATTATATCGAAATTATCCTCAAACTTGCATGTGTGTGTGTGTATACATATACATATATATACATACACACACACACGTATTAGTCTGTATACAACATATATACCAATAGCTCAAGGCTAAGAACATAAGAACTAAGGACAGACCTCCCTACGAGTACGCTTTCTATCGCCTATAGTCTTCTAGAACCCTATTGGCTAAGTATACATATATAATATTTATATATTTAACTATATATAGGTACCCTAATACTACGGTTGCGGGGTGCTATACGCCATCCACCCGACTTCTCCCGTAGATATACATCTACTCACCTATTATCCTCTCTCTAGCCGAAATCGATGAATGACTTATCCTCCTTCGTCGCCTCGGAAGTCCATGCGAATACACCTACAATCAAAGCATATAGTATCGAAATCGAAATCAATCCGAAAACCGATACGACAAGTGAAACGCACATAGGTTAGAACCTATGGTTCACGCATGCAAGAACAACCAAACAACTCCCGACGTTGACGTACAAACGTCAAACGACCGAATCAGAACTCAATTATCAAAATCTAGTTTTCAAACGTCGCAAAAACGAAATCAGCAACTTAGAAAAATAAAACAACAACTGAGCCTTTTATCCCAAGCATATGGGGTAGGCTACATGAACCAACATGAGAATCACGCCGGGTCCAGCACATGAATCCTCTGTCTCCACTCACTTCTATCGAACAATATACTTTCATTGAGTCTTTTGGCAACCATATCGTTTCGTATCACCTCCATCCATGTTTTCTTCGGTCTCCCTTTTGCCCTTTTGCCATTGCCCATATCGAGAGTATCTATTCGTCGAACCGGTGCTTCCATAGGTCTGCGTCGCACATGACCAAACCATCTTAGCTGGTTTTCCCGCATCTTCTCCTCCACAGGTGCTACACCAACTTTTGCACGAATATCCTCATTTCGCACCTTATCTTTTCTAGTGTTACCGCACATCCAACGAAGCATGCGCATCTCCGCTACGTGCATCTTCTGTGTATGATGCTTCTTAGGAGCCCAGCATTCTGTACCATATAATAAGGCAGGCCGAATAGCGCTCCGATAAAACTTCCCTTTCAATTTTAACGGAAAGTTACGATCACACAAAATCCCTGTTGCACTCCTCCATTTCAACCAACCAGCTTGGATCCTTTGATTAACATCACTATCGATCTCCTCATTCTTTTGGATGATGGAACCTAGATATCTAAACTGGTCGCTCGGTGATATCTCTTGCCCTTCCAATGTTATACCAATATGGTTTTGACTTCTCTGGCTACTAAATTTGCAGTGCATATATGCTGTCTTGGACCTGCTCAATCTGAATCCCCGAGATTCCAATATTTGCCTCCATAATTCCAATTTGGCATTAACCGCTGCTTTCGTCTCATTTACTAGAACAATATCATCAGCGAATAGCATACACCAAGGTACCTCATCTTGGATAGTTTTAGTAAGCTCATCCATCACGATGGTAAACATGAATGGACTTAATGCAGATCCTTGATGCAAACCAATAGTAATCGGAAAATCACTCGTTAATCCGTCGCAAGTTCTGACATTTGCCACTACTCCATCGTACATATCCTTGATTATGTTAATATACTTGACGGGGACCTCCTTCTTCATCATTGTCCCCCATAATACCTCTCTAGGTACCTTGTCGTACGCTTTTTCTAAATCAATAACTATCATATGCAAATCTCTTTTCCTCTCTCGAAAACGCTCGACAAGTTGACGAAGCAAATGAATAGCCTCTGTCGTTGATCGTCCAGGCATGAACCCAAACTGGTTCTCTGTTATCTTAATATCCTTCCTTAGCCTGTGTTCAATCACTCTCTCCCAAAGTTTCATGGTGTGACACATCAGTTTTATTCCATGGTAGTTTGAACAACTTTGAATGTCACTCTTGTTCTTGTAGATAGGTACAAGGATACTTTTCCTCCATTCATTTGGCATCTTTTTTGTCAGCCAAATCTTATTAAACAGATCTGTCAGCCATTTAACGTCTATTTCTCCTAAACATCTCCAAATCTCGATAGGAATCCCATCAGGACCAACCGCTTTTCTTAAACCCATTCTGTTCAAAGCTTCTTTAACCTCAGGAAGTCTTATTTTACGCATGAAATCACGGTTTATATCTTGAGATTGAATGACAAGTCCATCCAAATTCTTAGTAAAGCTCTCATTGAACAATTTGTCAAAATAATCTCGATATGGGCCTAGTTATAAGATTTTACTTAAGGTGAAATTAGGACATTCTGCACATTGAATAGGTATAGTTATAAGATGTTTGAGCTATAGACCAAACCTGGGACCTACACCCCTAGATCAGGCCGCAAATTGTGGCCAATAAGGTTATTTTGGCGGCCAAGTGTGGGAGTTGGGGGTTCGGGTTTCAGGGGTAGCTTCCTAAGTGCCTGCACATCTCTCTGTATATGCAATTTATTTTTCAGAGCTCTCAAGTCATTCCAGATTCTATTTGATCATCACAATTTAACAAAAACCCGATATCTGAAAATTTCTAGTTCATTTTTAAAACTTCTAAACTCTGATTTGGCCAAGAATTCTATCACTAATAGATTTGTGGTTACTAAATAAGGCTCAATTATATCTCCACAACTCAAAACATCCACTAAATATCATCCGAGAATTTTCCAAGATCACTAAACATAACTTGTTTAACTCTAAACTAGTATAGGAGGTTAGAAAACTTAAACACTTAACTAAAAGTGAAGGAATTACCTTCCAAGAGCAATTCAAGAAAATTCTAAGAATGCCCAATGAGCTCTACTAGAAATTGATCCCACCATGATACTTGTAGTGATGTGAGGAGCATTATTTATGAAGGGAATATGAGATTTTGATGAAGTTTTAAAAGGGTAGTATGGTGGTAGAAAGGATGATGAAGTTAAAGAAAATGGAGGAGGAGATGAGGAAGTGAAAGAAGATGAAAAAATTAAGGAGATGAGGAAAGCCAAGGAGAAATGTAGATCCTTCTCTCCCTCCCTTTCTCTCTCTCTTTCAACCATGCTTCCTTGTCCCCATGCATTTTTTATTTATTTCCCTTTTTAAAAAAACAAAACAATTAAAAGCAAACTAGATAAAGAAAATGAAATCATGGCAATAAATAGGGACCAATGTCACAATATGAAATGTTGTATGTCATGATACATAAATAGGGTTGATACATAATTAGTAAATTATCAATCAATTTTAACATAAATTTGTATGTAAATAATTGTATAAAAATTTATAAAATGCCCAAATCCAATAAATGCCCTCATAATTAATAATTAATATTAATATTCCAATTATTTTCCAAATTATATGTATATAATTATATCATTACATTAAAACTAATTTCCATACTTTTATAATATTTATAAAATTTATTATTTTATTATTTAAATTCCAAAAATAATATTTTATATTTCTGAAATATTACACAATAGCTCTTATGGCATGATTATAATAAAGAGGTTGATTTGATGGAACAAAATTAGGGAGGAAGAAAGAGGAAAATATTTCTTCTCTATATTATGATTTTAAGGCTTTGAATTTTTTTATATTGAGAAGAGGAGATATATGTTGTACATAAGATTATAAAAGGCTTTTAAAAAATAAATGAGAAGTTTATCGCAATTAAAAGAAGTTAAGGAAAAAACAATTGAGGCAATTTAATTGCTATAAAGAGCATCTTAAAGTATGTTGACCCGGTCAATAGTCTTATTTGACCATCTCAAATCAAACAATATATATATATATATATATATATATATATATATATATATAGTTAGTTAGTTAGTTAGTTAGTTATATATATAAAAAATATGGATGTGCAAGAAATTTGAACCATATGCATAAATAAATTAAAAGACATACATTTGTTTTTGAAATACCAATTTTTTCAACAATTTGGATCATATTTCAAAACTCAAATGATAAGATAACGATGAATTATCAATATGTCAAACAATTAATTGTAATACCATAGTTAAATATGTTTTAGTCATGGTGTCTTTAGGACTATGAACCACAACCCGGAGAATATAGTTATGAATCGCAGAAAGCTGGTGAAGTATTTAGCTTCTATGAACCATACCCTCTTATCACGGTACATTGACTTACAACTCACAACATGTTTAAAAATTTCAGAAGCTGTTCAAGCGGCTTGGCGTCAATAAGCCTTATGCCCTACTTAGGTTTTCATGAATACTCTAGAGAACTTTCCTAGTGATGATGCTCGATATCGGCGATTTCCCAGATCGTGACACATGGCAGATGACGTGTCCCGAAGCTAGCAAGAAAGGACCAAGAACAGTACGTCGGAAGAATACCCCAGGTCTGTGACCCATGGACGTAGCCGACCTTCTGCGACTGTCCACACCACTCCTATGCCCGCCATGCAAACAACCGTTGGCTCGCCTCCGAGCCCCCTGCACAATTGGCATCCTCGGTCCACTCAGCTCGCCTCCGGACTATAGCAGAACCAAGATACCTTGGCCTCCCGCTCATCCCCGAGCCTCCCGCCCGTCCCCGAGCCTCCCGCCGAGCTCATCTTCCTCGGTCTCACTAACCGGCTCACGGCACTGATCACAGGCACCTCCGCCACGGCTCCACGAATCTCACCATGCGCGAGATATCTGCCGCCCATGTCCCACATTCCACACCATCAAGATCCCCCATTAACGAGCCAGTCACGTCATTAATGCGGGATCCCGCCTATCACGCGGGCGAGACGCTAGGGGCATAACGACCGGCGTGATTCTCACGCCTGCCTGCCTGTTGCCGCCACTATATAAACCTCTCTTTCAGACGACTCGGGTAAGTCATTTCTTCCTCACTAGGCCGTTACTCTGCTCGAATATCCGGTCTAACTTGATCGTCAGAAGGTCCTCGGTGGCACAACCACCTCGGGACTTTCTTGCAGGTAGCTCGGCCTCAACCACCTTAAACCTATTGAGATCTACACACTTCAGGAGGCAACCTCTAACTCAATCTGAGCCATCCACCATCTCTTGCAGCAGACCTACGGAAGGTAACATCTGTAGGAGATCTAGACCTCCATCAGCTAGCGCCGTCTGTGGGAAATTAATGATTCCACTGAACAAAGTTCATCTTCCGATCTCAACCCTGTTTCCCCCAATCAGAGTAAAGCTCTATTCAAATTTTAAAATTTGAAATGAAGCAGTGCTTCATAAAAGCGCTAGCGCCATGTGCAAAGCACGAGTGCGCTGGCGCCAAGAGCGCCAGCACTCTGAGGCAGCGCTCACGTGCAAAGCACGAGTGTGCGAGTGCCAAGAGCGCCAGCGCTCTGAGGCAGCGTTCACGTGCAAAGCACGAGTGTGCCGGGGCTAAGTACGCCAGCACCCAGAGTCAAAGACTCTAATGCAGCGCTCATGTGCAAAGCACGAGAGCGCTAGCGCTGGAACAAAATGTTCCCCACCCTTGGATCAAAGATCCAACAAAGATGACTAAAACTCATCAAACTATCTCTGAAAATTAGAGCACCGTTAGATCAAAGATCCAATGGTGATTAAAGATCATTAAGATACAGAATAAGTTCTGTATGGGAAAAGAATTCCCAATCTTGTTAAAAACAAGAAGATTGCTTTCTGTAAAACAGAGGCCCTAGGATCAAAGATCCAACGGTGGGAAACATCCCCAAATCAATTAGAGAAAAGATCTCTTCAACTGATTCAACATATCAGCCTCTATTATATAAAGGACCCAAGACTTCAAGTCTCACACAGAGGAACCCCCCAACAAGTTTTGAGAAATTTCAAAGAAAAGAGCAAGCTCTGAGAAGAAGAACTTTTCCTCAAGATAAAAACAGAGAGATAAAAAACATCTCATTAGGGAAGAAGAACATAATTCTTTTTCAGATCATAGATCTATAAGACAGAGGTTTTTCACAAAAAGAGATTATAGCATCTCATCATAAAAAGGGGGAAGAAGAATTTCATTCTCTTCAGATCATAGATCTACAAAGACAAAGTCTTTCACAAAAGAAAATAAAAGAGATTGTAACATATCCTATAAAAATTAGAACTTTGTTCTTAAAATCATGAGACAAAGTCTCTTGTAAACGAGAATTCAATTCTCAGATTACAAAATTGGTCAGAAGCGCTCTGCGCTCATTGTCTGGCACTCAGCGTCAAGCGCGCCACGTGCTCCTCACATGTGCGCTACTTCATAAGAAGCGCTTTAGCGCTCCAAATCTGGCAACCAGTGCCAGGCACGCCACGTGCTCTTCACGTGTGCGCTACTTCATAAGAAGCGCCTTAGCGCTCCAAAACTGCCAACCAGTGCCAAGCGCGCCACGTGCTCCTCACGTGTGCACTACTTCATAAGAAGCGCCTTAGCGCTCCAAATCTGGTGCTCGGTGCTAAGCGCTCCATGTGCTCCTCACGTGTGCGCTACATCATAAGAAGCGCATCAGCGCTGCAAATCTGGCGCTCAGTGCCAAGCACGCCACATGCACCTCACGTGTGCGCTATTTCATAAGAAGCGCATCAGCGCTCTAAATCTGGCAACCAGTGCCAAGCTCGCTACGTGCTCCTCACATGTGCGCTATTTCATAAGAAGCGCCTTAGCGCTCCAAATCTGGCAACCAGTGCCAAGCGCGCCACGTGCTCCTTACGTGTGCGCTACTTCATAAGAAGCGCCTTAGCGCTCCAAATCTGGTGACCAGTGGCAAGCGCGCCACGTGCTCCTCACGTGTGCGCGACTTAACAGAAGCGCTCAGCGCCAAGCATGCCACGTGCTCCTCACGTGTGCGCTAAGGGAACATAAACTGTTCTTTAAATAAAGCCCCAGATCTATAATGAGTGATCAACACTCAATAAAGGACAAAAACGGTTGTCAGAACCCAAACCAATGCTCAGCATTGTTAAATGAAAAGGGACTAAGCCTAATTAAATATCTAGCATTTTAACTAAATGGGCAGAGCCCAAGTTGGTCACTGATCCCTAATTCAGATTAATTGAGCCCATATGCTCATAAATCTTTGATCTTAGTCCCAAATTGGACTACAGATCTCCCAACCAATATTGGTTCAAGGGTAAATCTCTTCACTCCTCTGATATGTGTCGTTGTAATCCTTCAACGTCTTCAGAGAGGTGACGGGTCCCGACAACCAGACATTCCACGGACTGTAGGGTCCTAAAACTCATGGACTATGATGTCCTTAAACTTTACGGACTGTGGGGTCCTTAAACTCATGGACTATGATGTTCTTAAACTTTACAGATTATGATATCTCTAAACTACGATGGACTGTGAGGTCCTTAAGCTCATAGACTATGATGTCTTTAAACTTTACAGACTATGACTTCTTTAAACTCCACGGACTATGACGTCCTTAAACTTATAGACCGCAATGTCCCTAAACTAAAACAATAGAGCCCAAATGCTCTTTTGTTGGATCTAAATGATCTTGTTAAGTAGATCTTAGTCAAAAATTAGACTAACGTATCCTTAACAAACGTTTAAGTAGATCTTAGTCTCAAATGAGATTAACGATCCTTAAACCCAACCCATACCCAGATCTAAGAAAATATGGATTTGGACAAATCCAAGCCCTACGGGAGACAACATAAATTAGTCTACGTATACAATCCACGGGCAACCAAAACCAAAACAAACACCCACGATACGAAGTGACCATCTGGAGAAGGAGAAAGTGGTTACTGCGATGCGGTAGCGTAATTAACTGCAGGGGCTTGCGCTTGCAAGAAAGAGCGTCCCCACAATCAAAAACCCCTCACCATGAGGGGGAATCTGACGAAGTCTGCAATATCGGCCGCATCCGTCTAAACCATCGATAGATGGTGCCATAAATCAACTTGGCATTGTCGGAGAGGCGGGCGGATAAAACCAAATAGCATCTGCCCCCAAAATTCAGGCCGGACGTCCCAACGTTCCGGTCGCGTCTTTCGGGAGAGAACAGATTCTGGCACACCCGGTGGGACAATATCCTCTTTCCACTCCACATTTCGTTTGTCATGTTCGCAAACGAATCGCGGTTTAATGTGGTTGCCCATGGATTCGAGATACTAAGATTGGGTGTCATGGTCCGTGCAGAAAACAGAAGATCAATGGCTTTCAACTGCACAAACTGCAACAACTCCCACTCCGTCCTTGCGGGAGGAGTGACCTATTTTAACAACCATGTTCATCTATACCAATTCCAGTTTCCGTATTTACTTATCTGTGGTATTTTCTTGATTTATCGGGTTTTGGGTGCGAATGATATTTTACATGTTACATTGCATTCGACCCGACCCGCTTGCTTGAACCTGTTTGATTCCTATTTATAAATTACCCTGATTTGTTACATAGACCGTACATTTTCATGTTTAGTACATACTGGTATTTTATCTGGTATCGCATCTTTTACCATATAACATTTTAGGTCACGTAAAATATTTTAAAATTGCATAACATGGCCTGCTTGATACCCCTAATCCCGTGGTAGCATCCGCGCATCTTGTTCTCGTCCCGTTCAGTGAAACGGACGTGTTTGGATGGCTACGCGCACGTACGTGCATTCGTTCTTGGGGGTATGCATTTTTGTTACCTGAGCATTCCTTTTGAAATTTGGACGTCGTATATATTTTTCATATTTTAAATCTGAATTTTTGGACCCGATCCGGGCGTGTTTTGGAGTAAGTTTGTATTTGCGAAAATCTCAAAACGTACTAATATTATAATATTATATTCTAACTGTTCATTCATATTTTAACCAAACAAATATTTTCAAAAATATTTGTAAAATCCTATTTTAATCCTAACAACCTACTTCCTCCTCTCTGTCAGTATACTATTATTATATATTATCTTTTATATTTACCCTACGTATCAAATCCCAACTCTCCTCTCTCTATATATTAATTTATATTAAATATTATTCTCAGGCACACGTCTCTCTCTCTCCCCCTCACATTTCTCTTTCTCTTCTTTCTTTTAATTTTCGGCCGCCGCCTCACTTCGAGAAAGCCCCAACCCTAATCCTAGCCTTCATCCTCGCCTAACCCTAGTCGCCTTCACCTTCAATGACCTCCTTTCTCCTCAACCACTTCATCACCTTCTTCTCTTCTCCATCCTCGAGCTCCAACCCTGACAACCACCCCGCTGCACTTCAACCCAACACCTCACTTCCGACCTCTTCTCCGTCGACCCTCACGTCGTCGACCTTACCTCATCGTCGTCACCAACTTCTCCTCCTCCTCTTCCTCAACTCCTTCCCTTCACCAACCCAAAACCCATTACCCCGACAGACTGCAAACCCACGACCCCAACAAGAACCCGTCACCCGACACCTAACCCATGCCTGCACCTCACCGCCGGTCATCTCACCATCCTGGCCTCGACTTCACCTACACTACTCCCTCTTCCTCTCCCTCCCTCCAACCCGAAGATCCATACCCTGCACACTCGAAACCCCACGACCAAGAACCCAAACCTCGCCGGAAAACCCAAGCGACCTCGTCATCACCCCTTCGCACCCTTCTCTGACCCCAGAGCCAAACACTAGAGCACCAAACCCCAGTTCTTTTCTTCTTCTTGTTTCTTGTTCCCCCGGTCATCGCCGGTGACACCCTCACTGACGTTGCATCATCATCGTCACCCCTCTGTTTTTGTCGACCCCTGACCCTAGAAGCAACCTCTCATCCTTTCTCCTTCTTCTTCTTCTTCCCTCTTTTCTTGAATTTTCGTTCTTTTCCGGTGATCACCGCCGGAGCCGTACCGCTGCTGACGATCCGAGCAACCCTGTGGACGTCCCGTACTTGCGTGGTTACCTTCTTGCTGTGCCTGGACCTGTCCCGTGTGCTCGTGTGGATGTTGCAACATTTGACGCTGCGTGCGCATCCCGTATCATGATCCTCGAGGCAAGTAAAACTTGCTACATGCTATCTATATTATTTCATATTTATTTAGATACATATTAATCATGAAGTTTGAATTTAGTGCCTTATATTACATTTTACCATTCGATGTCCGTTTATATCATTTTTAGAGTTAATTATGAAAACATACCTGGTTGCATGTTAGATTACAATATTTTGTACCCACGTCCATATTTATATCATAGTGCTTAGTTGCATAGCCCATAGTACCATAAAATAGTTTATAACCTTTCAAACTCCCGTTTACATCCATCTCGTCTAGTATGCATATTATTGCATCCCTACATCACTTGAATGTATAACATTGAAATATTAACATTCCACATTTGATATATTGTAGTTTAATTAGTATTGGAACTTTAACTTTAACCCTAATTATAACTGTGCATCTATATGCCTTAATCCGTACCTGATTGCATATCACATTACAATGTTCCATTTTATTGTTCCATTAGTACCCCATGCTTGTTTGGTATACCCATGCTTATGTTAGTGTGATTATGAGCACCCACAAGACATTTGTGCACCCCTGACATGACCTGTTACACCTACTACTCGACACGATATGGTACCGTGCACCTCTTGACATGACATGATACCTATATACTATTTGACTTGACCTGATGTACCATTGCTCTACCTGTTACCTGATCTTGTTACTAATGCCAACAAACCTGACTTATTGTCCCTACGGACGTTTCCTGTTGTCTATCCAGACAAACCCGTACCTGCTTGATCCTGTGTTAGCATTAGCTCCAGATTATTTAATACCTGACTTAAACAAATATAACTTGGAGGTATGGGGAAATCAAAGATGAAAAATGACTTGTAACTCGACAGTTCTATACCTTTTCTGATCAGTCTTACGGGCTAGGCCAGCCCCGGGGTGATGCTGCTGACATCACTCGTCATTACCTACCACCCTTTACTGCCTTGCGGCACGTCTCGGATTCAGCCCGAGAGTCATAGACCGTGATCCCGGGCACGCACGAGATACTATTGAGTTACATCGATGATTCATCAAATTGATTTCAAAGTCTTGAGAGTAGTTAACACAGTAGACGAGTTTAGATTACTCACTACACATTACCCTCATTGTCCTCACTTATGTCATTGTTACACCTGTTTTACCATTTATACTCATACCTGCATATCTTGTTACCCATGTTTATAGTATTGCTTGATATTATGACGCACTGATGTCTGGGTTTTGCATGGCCCAGATTCTCTACCTTTGTTGTAGACTGATCAGGAGTACTGCCGCCGTCAGACTGAGCGGTGAGGATCCTGTTGGTATCCAGTTTTACTTTCCAGGTGTTTTATTTATTGGATCTTTTGCTTCCGCATATTATATTATTTCTTGACTCGTTGATTCTAGCTCATGGATATGTACTAGATAGTTTAGTTTACTTTCCTGTTCTTGATATCTCTACAGCCGTAATGTGACTGTGGAAGAATATTTCCTATCCACAAGTAGCATGGTTGGCTATGTCACGTGCCTATCTTAGCGTACTCTGGGAAGCGGGGCGTGACATGGTTTGTTTGGTATCAGAGACATAGGATATAGGTTAATCGAGTTTGATTCTTTTGTAGTTGTGTATTGGACCCAATACACGAATCAGAATACTCGTGATTAGGAACATGTCCTGCCACCTTGTTATCGCGATTCTTGAATCATATCTTTCTCTTATCCTTCGCCTTGACGATGTACAAACCACTTTGCATCTCGACTTGAAACCTTTTTAGTTCCCTATCGCTTCTCTCTGTTTCTTGATTCTGATACTAGGATTTGGGCGACTTGAGTGGAGTTATGTGATTGTAACTATGAACTGCAGTATGGTTACAATGCGGTACTCTATTCAAGTAACTTGGAGTCCTGGTCTTGATTCGCTTCCTTGTTTCATGATCATTATATTACCTTGTTTCTCTCGGTTTCATTGCTTACCAGTTCTTGTTTTATCGCCAGCTTGATTCATGTTTACCGTGCATAATCCTCTTCAGTATCCTGACTTCGGATGAAGTCACCTTGGTATCCTACTTGTTCATATGTTTCCCCGCATTAGAATTATTCAATTCTGGTGCATCCCTTTGTTTGAAGTTGTCTTAGGAATGGATTTTCTCAGCACTTTCCACGCTCAAATTGATTGTAGGGCAAGGAAAGTGATTTTCCAGATTCCCGGACATCCGGAGTTTGTTTTGCTAGAAGAAGCAGTTCTGTCGGGCCAATCGTGTTTAGGGCTATGCCGACAAACAATGTTCTTTCATCAATGGAAGTTTATAGGGATGAAGCGCCATCTGTAGTTCGAGAGTTCATAGATGTATTCGAAGACATCCCGGGTTTATCGCCAAAATGAGATGTGGAGTTTGCGATCGATTTTGTTCCTGGTGCAGCGCCAATCTCAAAGGCGTACTATCCAATGGCACCAGTGGAGTAGGAAGAAGTCAAGAAGCAAGTTGCTGAATTACTTGAGAAGGATTGGATTCGCAGTAGTAACTCACCTTGGGGAGCTCCAGTTCTTCTAGTAAAGAAGATGATGTCACAAGGAGGATGTGCATCGATTATCGAGAATTAAACCGGGTGACTATTAAGAACAAGTACCCGATCCCTCGCATTGGCGAATTGTTCGAGCAGCTTAGTGGTGCGAGGGTATTCTCGAAGCTGGATTTGCGATCCGGATATCATCAGGTCCGAGTTAAATCAGAAGATATTTGCAAGACTGCGTTCCGAACTCGGTATGGACATTACGAGTATTTAGTGATGCCATCCGGAGTAACGGATGCACCAGCGATATTTATGGGCTTGCTGAACCGAATCTTTTCACCACTCTTGGACCAGTTTATAGTGGTGTTCACTGATGATATTTTGGTCCACTCAAAAGAGTATTGAAGAGCATGCAGAACACTTGAAGATCGCACTGCAGACATTGAGGCCAGAAAGATTATATGCAAAGATGAGCAAGTGCGAGTTTTGGCTTGAAGAAGTGAAGTTTTTGGGGCATGTCGTGTCCGGAGATGGAATCGCTGTTGATCCCGAAAAGATTGCAGCAGTTCGAGATTGGCCGATTCCGAAGAATGTTGCGGAGATAAGAAGCTTTCTTGGACATGCCGGGTATTACAGAAGGTTCGTGGAGAACTTTGCTCGTCTGGCAGAGCCTTTGACCAAGCTTACACGCAAAGAAGTACCATTTGTGTGGACGGATAAGTGTGCGTCAGCTTTTAAGGTGTTGAAGCAGTGATTGATAACTGCTCCTATTCTGACCGTGCCAGACAGTTCCGGAGGATTGGTGATTCACAACGACGCATCTGGGAAGGATTGGGATGTGTTTTGATGCAGCACGGAAAGGTTATGGCTTACGCATTGAGACAGTTGAAGACCCATGAGAAGAATTACCCAACTTATGACTTGGAGCTAGCAGCTGTAATTTTCGCTTTGAAGATTTGGAGACACTACTTATTGGGCGAAAGGGGCGAGGTTTTCACCGATCACAAATGCTTGAATTATATGTTCACGCAGAAGGAGCTTAATATGAGGCAGCGTAGATGGTTGGAGCTGATGGCTGACTACGATCGTGATCTTAAATACCATCCGGGGAAGTTAATGTTGTACCGGATGCGCTTAGTCGGGTGCCAGCAATTCAGATGTTGACGGCTCAGAAGGAACTTATTGAGGACTTTCAGAGATTTGATTTGGAGTTTGTGCTACCGCATTCTTCGGGACAGTTGATGCAGCTGCAGGTACAGTCGTCGTTGATCGAGAATATTGAAGCAGCGCAGTTACAGGACCCAAGATTGCAAAAGTTTCGAGAACAGGTTGAAGCTGGACTTCGAATGAACTTGTTGATGAAGATTGTTCGTTGCGATATGGTAGCCATTTGTGTGCCAAAAGGAGACATTCGTGAAGAAGTTATGAAGGAGGCACACAGTTCCGCATATTCCGTACATATAAGAGGCACGAAGATGTACCGTGATCTACGACAGCATTTCTGGTGGGAAGGCATGAAAGGGAGATTGCTCGCATGTAGCAAGGTGCTTGGTGTGTCAGCAAGTAAGGCTGAACATCAAAGGGTTGCTGGTTTATTGCAACCACTTCCGATTCCTCAATGGAAGTAGGAACATATAACCATGGATTTCGTGACGGCTCTACCGCGGAGTCCAAAAGGCAACAATGCAGTTTGGGTGATTGTTGATCGATTGACCAGGGCAACTCATTTCCTACCATTTCGAGTTGGTCAATCAATGGAAGCTTTGGCAGAACGGTACATGCAGGAGATTGTAAGATTGCATGGAGTACGGTGAGCATCGTGTCCGACCGTGACACCCGTTTCTTATCACATTTTTGGAGGAGCTTACAGGAAAGTTTGGGGACTCGATTGAAGTTTAGCACAGCTTATCATCCTCAGATAGATGGCCAGTTGAAGAGAACGATCCAAATTCTTGAAGACATGTTGAGAGCTTGCATATTGGATTTCAAGGGTTCTTGGGAGGATCATCTACACTTGGTTGAGTTTTTTTACAATAACAACTTTCAGGCGACAATTCAGATGGCTCCATTCGAAACGTTATATGGTTGCAAATGTCGCTCACCTATCTGTTGGGACGATGTTGGAGAACGAAGATTATTGGGACTGGATTTGATCGTACCGATAGTAGAGAAGGTTAATACTATCCGGAATCACATGAAGGCAGCGCGGGATCAACAGAAGAGTTGGGACGACACATCAAGAAGACCTCAAGAATTCGCTGTTGGTGATCTTGTATTCTTGAAGATATCACCAACTAAAGGAGTGATTCGTTTTGGGAGTCGAGGAAAGCTTAGTCCTCGATTCGTGGAGCCTTTCGAGATTATGGAGCGTGTTAGAGAAGTGGCTTATCGACTGGTGTTACCACCATCTTTGGCGAATGTCCATGACGTGTTTCATGTATCTTAACTCCATAAGTATGTTCGAGATGAGACGCACGTGCTAGATCATTCGGCGCTGACTGTAAGGAAGGATTTGACCTTTTAGGAATGACCAATGTCGATTGTTGATCGAAGAGAAAAGGTCCTCAAGAACAAGGTTATCCCTCTCGTACTTGTTTCTTAGGGGAATCGCTCGCACGGAGAATCGACTTGGGGACGAGAAGATGAAATCCGGCAGAAGTTTCCACATCTATTTTTGTAGTTTCTAGATTGTTTATCCTTTCTTATTCTTGGAATTTCGAAGACGAAATTCTTTTTGTAGTTGGGTATAATGTAACAACCGAGTTCATCAATACCAATTCCAGTTTCCGTATTTACTTATCTGTGGTATTTTCTTGATTTATCGGGTTTTGGGTGCGAATGATATTTTACATTTTATATTGCATTCGACCCGACCCGCTTGCTTGAACCTGTTTAATTCATATTTATAAATTACCCTGACTTGTTACATAGACCGTACATTTTCATGTTTAGTACATACTGGTATTTTATCTGGTATCTCATCTTTTACCATATAACATTTTAGGCCACATAAAATATTTTAAAATTGCATAACATGGCCTGCTTGATACCCCTAACCCCGTGGTAGCATCCGCGCATCTTGTTCTCATCCCGTTCAGTGAAACGGATGTGTTTGGATGGCTACGCGCACGTACGTGCATCCGTTCTTGGGGGTATGCATTTTTGTTACCTGAGCATTCCTTTTGAAATTTGGACGTCGCATATATTTTTCATATTTCAAATCTGAATTTTTGGACCCGACCCGGACGTGTTTTGGAGTAAGTTTGTATTTGCGAAAATCTCAAAACGTACTAATATTATAATATTATATTCTAATTGTTCATTCATATTTTAACCAAACAAATATTTTCAAAAATATTTGTAAAATTCTATTTTAATCCTAACAACCTACTTCCTCTCTGTTAGTATACTATTATTATATATTATCTTTTATATTTACCCTACGTATCAAATCCTAACTCTCCTCTCTCTATATATTAATTTATATTAAATATTATTTTCAGGCCCACGTATCTCTCTCTCCCCCTCACATTTCTCTTTCTCTTCATCCTTTTAATTTTCGGCCGCCGCCTCACTTCGAGAAAACCCTAACCCTATCCTTCACCCTCGCCTAACCCTAGCCGCCTTCACCTTCATCGACATTCTTTCTCCTCAAAGACTTCATCACCTTCTTCTCTTCTCCATCCTCGAGCTCCAACCCCGACAACCACCCTGCTGCACTTCAACCCATCACCTCACTTCTGACCACTTCTCCGTTGACCCTCACGTCGTCGACCTTCCCTCATCGTCGTCACCTACTTCTCCTCCTCCTCCTCTTCCTCAACTCCTTCCCTTCCTTCTCCAACCCAAAACACATTACCCCGACACACTACAAACCCATGACCCCAACAAGAACCCGTCACCCGACACCTAACCCACGCCTGCACCTCGCCGCCGGTCATCTCACCATCCTGGCCTCGACTTCACCCACACTACTTCCTCTTCCTCTCCCTCTCTCCAACCCGAAGATCCATACCCTGCACACTCGAAACCCCACGACCAAGAACCCAAACCTCGCCGGAAAACCCAAGCGACCTCGTCATCACCCCCCTCGCACCCTTCTCTGACCCCAGAGCCAAACACTAGAGCACCAAACCCCAGTTCTTTTCTTCTTCTTTCTTCTTCTTCTTTCTTCTTCTTCTTTTCTTCTTCTTGTTTCTTGTTCCCCTGGTCATCGCCGGTGACACCCTCGCTGACGTTGCATCATCATCGTCACCCCTCTGTTTTTGTCGACCCCTGACCCCAGAAGCAACCTCTCCTCCTTTCTCCTTCTTCTTCTTCTTCTCTTTTTCTTGAATTTTCGTTTCTTTTCCGGTGATCACCGCCGGAGCCATATCGCTGCCGACAATCCGAGAAACCCTGTGGATGTCCCCACTTGCGTGGTTACCTTCTTGCTGTGCCTGGACCTGTCCCGTGTGCGCGTGTGGATGTTGCAACATTTGCCGACATTGGACGCTGCGTGCGCATCCCGTATCGTGATCCTCGAGGCAAGTAAAACTTGCTACATGCTATCTATATTATTTCATATTTATTTAGATACATATTAATCATGTAGTTTGAATTTAGTGCCCTATATTATATTTTACCATTCGATATCTGTTTATATCATTTTTAGAGTTAATTATGAAAACATACCTGGTTGTATGTTAGATTACAATATTTTGTACCAACGTCCATATTTATATCATAGTGCTTAGTTGCATAGCCCATAGTACCATAAAATAGTTTATAAATTTTCAGACTCCCGTTTGCATCCATCTCGTCTAGTATACATATTATTGCATCCCTAGATCACTTGAATGTATAACATTGAAATATTAACATTCCACATTTGATATATTGTAGTTTAATTAGTATTGGAACTTTAACTTCAACCCTAATCATAACTGTGCATCTATATGCCTTAATATGTACCTGATTGTATATCACATTACAATATTCCATTTTATTGTTTCATTTGTATCCCATGCTTGTTTGGTATACCCATGCTTATGTTAGTGTGATTATGAGCACCCACAAGACATTTGTGCACCCCTGACATGACCTGTTACACCTACTACTCGACACGATATGGTACCGTGCACCTCTTGACATGACATGATACCTATATACTATCTGACTTGACCTGATGTAACATTGCTCTACCTGTTACCTGATCTTGTTACTAATGCCAACAAACCTGACTTGTTGTCCCTACGGACATTTCCTGTTTTCTATCCAGACAAACCTGTACCTGCTTGATCCTGTGTTGGCATTAGCTCCAGATTATTTAATACCTGACTTAAACACATATAACTTGGGGGTATAGGGAAATCAATGATGAAACCTGACTTGTAACTCGACAGTTCTATACCTTTTCTGATCAGTCTTACGGGCTAGGCCAGCCCCGGGGTGATGCTGCTGACATCACTCGTCATTACCTACCACCCTTTACTGCCTTGCGGCACGTCTCGGATTCAGCCCGAGAGTCATAGACCGTGATCTCGGGCACGCATGGGATACTATTGAGTTACATCGATAATTCATCAAATTGATTTCAAAGACTTGAGAGTAGTTAACAAAGTAGACCAGTTTAGATTACTCACTACACATTACCCTCACTGTCCTCACTTATGTCACTGTTACACCTGTTTTACCATTTATACTCATACCTGCATATCTTGTTACCCCTGTTTATAGTATTGCTTGATATTATGACGCACTGACGTCTGGGTTTTGCATGGCCCAGATTCTCTACCTTTGTTGCAGACTGATCAGGAGTACTGCCACCGTCAGACTGAGCGGTGAGGATCCTGTTGGTATCCAGTTTTACTTTCCAGGTGTTTTATTTATTGGATCTTTTGCTTCCGCATATTATATTATTTCTTGACTCGTTGATACTGGCTCATGGACATGTACTAGATAGTTTAGTTTACTTTCCTGTTCTTGATATCTCTACAGCCGTAATGTGACTGTGGAAGGATATTTCCTATCCACAGGTAGCATGGTTGGCTATGTCACGTGCCTATCTTAGCATACTCTGGGAAGCGGGACGTGACACCCATGGGCCTCAAGCGGCCTCTGTTTTCACGATGCCGGTGGAACATGTGACACAAGCCACCACTCGGCTGTTCTTTGGGACCATGCTCCCACCAATTAGCTTCAATGCCCATGTACCATCGTAAGAAGCTCAGAAAAAATCGGTCTTTGATCGACTCACAACTACTGCGGCCCCTCTCAATGGGTCGCCCAAATTCAGCGCCTCAGTTTTTGACAGACTAGGCCAAAACTCAGGTGGGCCCGTGAAAAAGCCCGCAATACCTGAATGGGTTATCCCAAAACGGATAGCCATCCCTGCTCCAAAAAATGAAGTCATCAGAGAGACTTTCCCTACTAAGGGGTCGGTCTTCACAAGACTGGTCGTTCCGATTCCCGCCCCAAGCAAAATCGCTAAGGCTGCTTCCCCTTCTCGGAAGTCTTCCTTCAACAGGTTGGTCATCCCCACTCAACGGACGTCGGTTTTCAATACGCTGGCACCAACGGCAACCCTTCACCAAGACATGGGGTATGATGAAGCTACCCCGTAACTGAGATAATCTCCACTGTAAGGTATGCTCGCCGTCGCCACTGACGCCGAGTGAGGAAAGATGGGGGCAGCTCCCCCTCTGGACTGACTCCACCAGCTTCGATGATGGAAATTGATGCTGTTGTTTCAACTGGGAATAGCTTTGAACCACTCAAGAGGGTAAGAAGAACTCTCCGACTGCTGTGCTAAAAAGATCTCCTCCACCTGTGGAGGACGTTATAAAGGCAATGCCAGAGAAGCCCCCTCAGCCGCTATCCTCTAAAATCCATAGGGTCTGGCGAAGGTTCCAAGACTCTGTGATTAAACAAGACTACTCCTGCCAGCCAAAGAAAATGAAGGTTCGGCAAGAGAAGGACCACCCTGTCATGCCACAGAAGGAGTCTTTTACTTGGGTGCCCGCTGCAATTGCCCCCTCAGCTTTGGCCGCTCACAAAAGAAGAAGGCCGGAGAAAATCCCTGCGTCTGTGACGAATCTAAAGGGTACTGAACCTAAATGCGCCAAGTCTGGGGGCATAGTGGTGCACACTGTTTATATGGCTTCCGGAAAAGAGGAAAGCCGTGCTTCTACGGGTCACCCACCATTCACCCGATCCGTAACAAAGGCTTAGGAGCAACAACAGCAAAAGCTCCAAGAGATCGTGACGAAGATGGCCGCACTCACTGGGCCAAAAGAAAGCCCAGAAGCATTGTCGGAACAGCGTCAAGAACAGGAAACTGATGCCGAATTCCTCCGAAGAATGCTCGAGAGGAAAGACAAAGAGGCCGCGGAACAAGTGGCCAACATAAAACAAATGGCGCTTTTATTCCAAGATATGGTTGGGATGATGATACAGCCGGATCCTCCAGCTGAAGACCTCCCGATTATCCTTGAAGACTACAGAGGGGAGAGATCGAACCCTCTTCCGGCTCTATCAGCTGCCAAAAAGGAGACGATCTCCAAATCTGCCCTGGATGATTATATAGCTCAACAGATACGAGCTCATCAGGCGAGCAAAGAGGCCGGCCAAATCATCAAGACTGGGCGACCCTATCCGGGTTGGTACGATCAAATAAAGTACCCACCGGGATACATGATCCCTAAGTTCCATATATACAAGGAGACAGGCAATCCCCATCAACATGTCGCTCAGTTCAGGGCTCTGTGCGGCAACACCGGAGGTGACGATAAGCTACTGCTTCGCCAATTCGTTGGCAGCTTGTCGGAAACAGCATTCGAGTGGCATTTCGAGCTCCCGAATGACTCTATCAAGACATTTGCGGAAATAGAGCTACTGTTTACACAGAGATTCGCAAGCGCTAGCGAGCGCACCACGATTACCGCACTAATTAATGGCAGGGTGAAGTCAGGCGAAACATGGGTTCAGTACGCGATACGGTCGCGGAATCTATGGTCGAAGTGCGAACAGTGCATATAAGAGGCTCCTGCAGTAGGCATGTTCGTAGGTACCCTCGATCCACAGACGACCATATCCCAGTTTATGATGTTTTTCAGGCCAACCACTTTCTAGGTCTTAATTGACAAGCTGGCCTAAATGGACCAGATGGGTCATAAGCCTTCCTTTTCAAAGTCAGAGCCGCGGAATGAAAAAGGCAAAGGGAAAGCGACCTTTATCGCCAATACTCAGCAACAACCGAGCAACTTAAAACCGGTTGTTTGCCAAAGCAACGTGCGCCCACGCCAATCCCTCGAGGAGAAACTGGGACGTCCTTACTCATTTTCTCGAGATAAAACAAGGAGACTGTTCGAACTGGCAATACACAATGGGCTCATTACTTTGCCGGAGCCGAGACACTCATCGCAACCCGGTGACGCCAACCATCCTAATTATTATCTCTACCATCGAGTAATGGGTCACCCACTCGAAGATTGCTACGTTTTCAAAAACTGGGTTGAAGACCAATACCAGCAAGGCAAATTCACGTTGACTGAAAACTGGAAGGTGAACCCGCCGCAACCACATGCTCCGAAAAATATAAACATGCCGGGGGCATCGTGCTCATTCATAGAAGAAGCTCCATGAGAAGTGCCAAAATCCTTGGATTATGTGACAGGTTCTATCAAGGGGAAACCTACTTGTTCATAGAGTATCCGGCGAAACTTCGCCTCAAAACTAGCTACGAACCGAAACATTCCTAAACTAACGACTGACCGAAAATTCTGTAAACTACTACGAACCGCAGCATCCTAAGACTGACGCAAAAAATATATAATAAAAAAACGGTACATCCATAAGCGAGATGGGCATGGATGAAAACCCGAAAGGACTCCATGAGTAAAAGCAGTAGGGTTACCGACGAGTTTTATGAAAACCCGAAAGGGTGCAATCTCGTTAAAAGACACTTGCAAGGTCCTCTCGATCTTGTAAGGAGAAAATACCTGCGTGAGATCCTTACGACTCATAAGGAAGCAACACACTTAGGGATCCCCACGATTCCTGAGGAGAACATACACTTACGAGATCCTCACGACACGTAAGGAGAAACCTCTTATGAGACCCTCACGGCTCATAAAATTCAAAAGCTTTAAGTTACAGGGATCTGAACATGTCCTTAAGCCATTATACACCCCAATTTTCCCTACATGCGGTCCAATATTGACCCTTGTATACAATCCACGGACACAAATAAACGTCTTCCCCGCCAAGTTCCTCCAATAGCGTGAAATTCCCCTATTCGGTGAACAAACACTTATAAGTCCTCTCGACTTATAAGGAGAAAACACTCTTGTTAGATCCTTATGACTTACAAAAGAAAACGCACTTGGGAGTCCTCACGACCCCTAAGAAGAAAACGCACCTACAAGATCCTCACAACTCGTAGGGAGAAATACCTTTATGAGACCCTTACGGCTCATGAAGTCAAAATCTTTAGTTGGCAGGATCTTAACCCTGTTTGCTAAGCCACCTTTGTTCGAACGGACAAAGGCAAATGATGATTCGCTCCTGGCAATATCCCAATTGTAGCGATGCTGATGCCTAAATCGGTATCAGAGCCCAAGTCCCATACTCGCGATAAAAAATCAGCGATTCAAAAATGCATATGAAATAGCCGAAATGATAAGGCAACTTGCAACAAAATCAGCAAGTAAAATATATGCATACAAAATAGCCGAAATGATTGGGCAACTCGCAATAAAAAAGCAGCGAGTAAAAAGAAAAGTAGCCGAAATGATTGGGCACCGCGAAAAATAGCCGAAATGATTGGGCAATCGCGACTTTCGCGATATAAAAAGCTGAAATGATAGAGCATCGCGGAAAGAAAACATAATATGTATAAAATGAAACTTTTGCCCTACAGGTAAGTCCATACTGACCCCTGTATACAATCCATGGGCATAAACAAAAAGGGAACCACATTTCCCCACCAGACTCTGTCAAAAAGAGAGTCAGATCTTGACAGCATCATCTACTGCCTAGAGATCAACAACAGCGTTCTTCCTCCAGCAGGATGCAGACGCGATATCAACAAACGGAGCCACGACAAAGTCCCCTAGTTCCAAATATCGACGGTTCACAGACAATCTAGAGACCACCTCGGAGCCATGGCAGAGTCCCTAGTTCCAAGTCTCGACGGCAACATCTACAGCCTAGAGATCAACAACGGCGTTCCTCCTCATTTCAGCAGGATGCAGACGCGACATTAAGAAACGGAGCCATGGCAAAGTCCCTAGTTCCAAATCTCGACGGTTCACGGACAGCCTAGAGACTACCCCGGAACCGTGGCAAAGTCCCCTAGTTCCAAATCTCAATAGTTCACAGACAGCCTAGAGATCACCAACGGCGCTTCTGCTCACTCCAGCAGGATGCAGATGTGACGTCAACAAACGACCCCAGGGTCAAAACAATGGAGCCATGGAAAAGTCCCTAGTTCCAAATCTCGACGGTTAACAGACAGCCTAGAGACTACCTCGGAGCCATGGCAAAGTCCCTAGTTCCAGGTCTCGACGGCTACATCTACAGCCTGGAGATCAACCAACAGCGTTCTTCCTTCCTGCAGGATACGGACGCGACACTACCAATCGGAGCCACGACAAAATCCCCTAGTTCCAAATCTCGACGGTTCACAGAAAACCTAGAGACTATCTCGGAGCCATGGCAAAGTCCCTAGTTCCAGGTCTCGACAGCTACATCTACAGCCTGGAGATCAACTAACAGCGTTCTTCTTCCTTCCAGCAGGATACGGACGCGACACTACCAATCGGAGCTATGGCAAAGTTCTCTAGTTCCAAATCTTGACGGTTCACAGACAACCTAGAGACAACCTCGACATTCGTCGCAATATTGTAGACATAATGTCAACAAATGAAGCAAAGGAAAATCCCTCGCTTCAGGGTCTTTACGGCAACTCAAATGAGACCTGAAAAGACTATCGAAGATCATCCCACACCAGCGTAGAGTGGTCATGACTCATCGGGGCTCCCAAACTGAGCCTAACCTCAAGTAAAAAGCGACATGGAATATCCCTAACGCTTGCCCTTTCGACGGTAATATCACCCGGAAGATTACTTGAAGACGTCTTATCCAGCCCCCGAAGGGATCAGAGACACAACAGTCGCGGGGTTACTCGAATAGCAAGATTGTGCATCGAGGAATACACCAGCCAACGCGACGGTGCGACGGGTAGAAAACCCTAGTACCACAGACCCTAACTGACTTCTATTATCAGGAGTTAACTATGACGTTAGGAAACCCTTGCGAGAACTTCTCGATTAATCTCGACCCGTAAGGAAATTAGTGTTCGTGCGAGAACATCTCGATTCGTCTCGACTCGTATGGAAAAGCCTTAGGCAATGGGGATAAAGAACTGTTTTCTAAGCACTGGGGCCCTGCATGTCGGTCCAAGATGGACTATTGTATACTAATCTCGGGTCACACTCTCCAAAGTCGAATCTCAACAAGGAGGGAAACAACCACTTACGAGTCCTCTCGACTTGTAAGCGGGAAAATTCTCTTGTGAGATCCTTATGATTCTCAAGATAAAACGCACTTAGGAGTCCTCACGACTCCTAAGGAGAAAATACACCTACGAGATCCTTACGACTCGTAGGAAGAAAAGTCTTTATGAGACCCTCACAGCTCACAAAGTTGAAAAGCCTTAGGCAGCAGAACGGAACCTGTTTCCTAAGCCATCGCTACCCTACATAGAGGCTAAGATGGACTATTATCTATAGGCCATATTTGCTAAAGTAACATGCCAATGACAACAAAGCAAAGGGAAGAAGGCGATAACACAAGATAGTACAAAAAATGTATCTTTTATTCATAAATTCAATTGAGTACAAGATACATCATATGAAAGAATCAAAATGAATGAATACATGTTATTCGTATATTACAAATATACAATCGATACAAAGGCAGCTACTGAGGAAGAGGCGTTTTTAATAAATCAGCCAGTTGCTCACTCACTCCTCTCAGCTCATTTTCGTGATCAGCCACCGCAGACAACTCCGCTTCGACTTGGGCCCGTTTCTGCAGACAGGATGAAAGTTTGTCATGCCCCGCTTCCCAAAATACGGAATACGAGGGGTTGACAAGGCCAGCCATGCTCCTACGGTGAAGGAAATGTCCTGCCGTAGTCACACTTCGGCTTCTAGTTTTACATGGTAAACAGTAAATAATGCGCAGGTAATGAGAAATGCAGTAACTGAACAAACAATATAAAGAACTGACCTGATGGGAAACAAAAGGGTATAACCCTGGATAGCTAATCAAGATGTCCGTGATGTACGTCTAGTCCTGGTCCAGACTAAATTCTCTCCTCACACTGAGCATGCATACTCAGGTCGTCAGAACGACACAATAGCAATATAATATATAAATCCAAGTGACAACTCTAACAGTGATAATAAATATATATAACAGTAAATCAATGACGGTATAGGTATGAACATGCAGTAATCAATGCAGTGGAACAGTAAAAGCAGTAGAATGATATGCCAAGTATGTCAACACAGTAAGTATGTATATCGATGCTATCATCCCTATCAGTCTCTAAGTCTCACTGTACAGGTCACTAAGCCTATCGTCAGTCCAAGTGTGAGAGTCAACCACTCGCGAGTGTCCTCCACCCAAGGGTAGAACCCAAGGGCAAGGGACCACGGGCCCAACATGTAACTCACGGTAATAATCATGTACCCTGTAAATCTCCATATATCTCCATATATATATGCCGGCAAGGGACTCCCGAGATTCTGTTGAACTCACACTCGAACTATCCCACACCCCGTGGTCTACATCAAACGCTAACCATAACCCTAAATACCAGTCGGTCTGTGACAAGTCTGCGTGAGAATTGAAGGCAGGACCTCCATCAAGCACGTCCCGACTAATACCTAAGATAAATGGCAGAGTCTGATGTCCTATCCGTGACACCCATGCAAGAGTTTCCATAAGTGTCCCATACCACTTATAATTACACGTACACGCGTCCCACAGACGTCGACAATGCAAAAGAATCATAAGGTTCACTGATCGTGTACAAGTACGTGTCACTTTCACTTATTCACTTATATACGAACACTAACGTACTTGCCACAATCATCACTAATACCTAACACTGGGTAATGCACATTATCACTAAGTTCTCAATGCAGTGACATATGTATGATATGATGCGTAAACAGTATGTAAAGCATGATTAGGATGTCATGAATCAGTAATCTACCACTTGCAATATTTATCATAAATAAAACGTGTACAGTTTAGCGAAACAATAAACAGGGATTAAATAGTATGATTGGTTATCTAACCAGTGAATTTGGTTTCACGGCAATCGGGTTTCAGGATCATTAGTTATGGCCATTTCCTTTTTAAGCGTTCACGGCTGGAAATCCGGGTTCAGAATCGGAAGTCCATTTCGCAACGCATTTTAATCCCAGTTGGGATCAGATTTTAGCAACGCTACAGTTGAATGAAATCTAGAGTTTTAAGTAAGGTTTTTAATGCAATAGACGGATTCTCAATATCTTCTGTACGTCAGGAGATATACACTGTTCAATACTAGTATGTCAATTCTAATTCTGTTGGGACTGTCATACGTCCCGATCTTTTAAATTACAGGTTAAATAGCAAATGTTGACGAAACAGGGTGAAACCACTTGTGTTTTCTAGCTAACAGATTCACCTTTAATAAACAGTGGAGTTCCGCAACCTACGAGTTAAGGAAACAGTGTGGTACCCATTACGGGACAGTAAACAGCAACCAGAGTCGCTCTGGACTGCAGTCCAGAGTCGCACTCCGGTCCAAATATTGTCACAGTTTAAACATAGAAATATTTGGAAACTTGCATAGGGTTATAGTTCATCGAGTCGGCTTCGATTTAATACCTCGAACGCATCATTCCAGTGTGTATATAATTTATGGTGATTTTAACGGTTTTCAGGTACAAGAAAATTCCAGTTTTACGAGTAAACTTGGGGGTAGTCGTTTTAGTCATTAATAGTCGTATTATCCAAAGAAATTTATATACAATATTCATCATTACCTAGGCCAACAATAAGGATCCAATTCCGTCAAAACAGATGAACAATCTCTTAGGGATCATGCATCGAACAGGTTTATTATATAATCTATTGGATGATGTAAACTTGTAATCTAGATAATATAAGTTCGTAACTCGAATAAATTATCATGTAGCAAGTAAAAGTACTTGCCTGGAGACGGTGAACTGATGGAGCGGCAGCGAAGGCAGTAGTGACACGTCCCGGACATGGAGTAGCAAGCACGCGATGGGTCTCGGCTAGGCTTGGGCTTGGCTCGAGCTTGGGGATGGGCTGTTGCGAGCTTAGGCGATGTCGTGTGGTGGTAGTAGGTTGATAGGAAAGGAAAAGACGGGCGAGGTTTAGAGAGGGAGTGAGAGAGCTGAGAAAGAGAGAGAGAGAGATAGTGAGAACAGAGGGAGAAGGGGAGAGAATTAGAGAGAGAGAGTTGAGATATAGAGAGAGAGGGTGAGGAAGAGAGAGAACAGAGGAAGAGAGAGAGAGTAAGAAGAGAGAGAAACAGAGAGAAGGAGAGAGGAAGTTAGAGAGAGAGAGACAGAGAGTGAGAACAGAGAGAGGGGATCAGGGAGATTGAGAGAGGGGGAGTGAGAAAGAGAGAGGGGATCAGGGAGAGAGAGATAGTGAGAAAGTAGAGGTGGAGAGAGAGGGAGGCACAGAGAGAGAAGTAGAGATGATGGCGATGGTGATGATGCTGCGGTCGGCTGAGGCGGCTCAGGCTTACCGGCGTCGGGGTACGGGTGGCCGAGCTCGGGTGCAGTGAGCTTGGCGAGGGGTCGGTGGTGGAGGGGAGAGCGAGAGAAGATGAATGGGGGTCGAAGTCGTCGTCGTCGACGGCGGCGAGTGACGAAGGCAGTGGGGAGCTCGAGGGGTGCTGTGGGTTGGGTGAGGGAGTAGAGGGAGAAGAGGAGAAAGGGGGTCTGAGAGAGTGAGGAATGAGGGAAAGTGATGGGAGTGAGGGAGAGAGAAAGAGCGACGAGGCGCGCGTCGTGGGTAACGCTCGCGAGCGTTGGCGCGAGGAGCGGCGACGATGGTGGATCGAGGGAACAGTGGAGTAAGAAAAAGGGAGTAGCCGTTGGGGGAGAAGAGAAGGCGGGTCGGGTCGAAGCGGACGTGGGCTGAAGAGAATGGGCCGGGCCAACGAAAAAGAATTCCTTTTTAAAAAAAAAGAAGTGGCTGAGGAGATGGGCTCGGGTTGAAGCGGGCTGGGGAATTTAAATAGTTGTTTTAATTTGATTTTCTTTTAGGCTGCAGGAAATTTAATAGGAAAATGGTGAGAAAAGAGTGGGCCGGGCTGGGGTTTAAAGAAAAAGGTTTTAAGTTATTTAAAGGAATAGGCTTGGGATTTTATTAAAAGAGAATGGTGTTGGCTGAGGGAATTAGTTGGAAAAATGTAATAGGGTTTGAGTTTTATAGGATTTTGAAATAAATAAATAATTATAAATAAAATAAAATAAAATCTTATAAGTTAATGAAAAACACGAATATTGGTATAAAAAGGGGCTGGGTGTTACATCATACCACCCTTATGAAAATTTCGTCCTCGAAATTTAAAATAAACGATAAATTATAAAATCATAAGCGAAAGCTACTATATCGCAACGAACACATAATGATTTACTTGAAATAGGTGGATGAAGATATTTGAAGGTTTATATATGTAAGAACAACATACAAAAATATAGGTTTAAATAAGTATAAGACAGGAACAACTACAAAGGCAACCTATATGTATACGAGAATAGCAATAACAACAATAACGAACAATGATATTCGAGGCGTACTCGATAAAATCGAAACTCAAATATATGCACGTATAAGTATATCAAAGGTAGCACGGCAGAGGCGCAATCATTTATAATAGTAAATATAGACACAACACCTGAAAATAAAGTAATGATAATAATGTAGCGAAAGATTTGTCGGTAGGTTAAAACATTTTAGGATAATATATCGATCAAATAGTTTTAAAATAACTTAGAAAACTCATATAGTTAAAATAAGAAACATGGAACAAAATATGCGCGGTGTAAGGTTGCGCTACTGAAAATGAGAATAATAATAATGTATTTAAAATACATAAAACGGAGTAATCAATAACACGCACTCTTTGATAAATACAAAATAATGAAAATTAAATTTTTGAATAACAGTGTCCCTAAATATAGTTAGGGTAACTGGAAAAATATACATAGGGCTAGATAGGGTAGGAATTACAAGGAAGTGTGGCTCATTCAGAAGGTCGGAGGGTGGCGGCTTTAGGCTGAAGGTCAAGGAGATTGGGATCGGGTCAATACAGGAAGTGGAGGTGAGCAACAAAGGACTACAAGGGGAAAGTATGGGGAGTATAACGGTCGGTACATCATATGAATCAAAAATTTGATAGGTTAGCGAACTCGGAAATTTTACTAAAATTTTCTCCTCCCAGAAGGAGCTCAAATGAAGCACAGACGGAGGATGAAGGGTGGACCTCTAAAGGATCGGTTGCGGTACTAGTTAATCTTAGTGAGGGTTAAAACAATGTAAGGAGTAGGGGTGGACAGATCTCAGTAGGAAAATAATTGTATAGAAGAAATAATCAAGCATCAAGTGAACTAAGAAGATCAAAAGATTAGTGAACTCAGCAATTTATTTCATTCCAGAAGATTTCAAACAAAGCATTCTCAAAGACGAAAAGTGGCCCTAAACTATACACAGATTTATTTGGCCAGATAAGACAACATCTACAAGAAATCCCGTCAGTCGCGGTTGTGGAGATTCAGCAGGTTGCGGTAGGCTCGTGCGCTCAGGTAGGGGAGTCCATTCCCATATCGCCTCGCGGGAACTGCCATTGGGAGTTCTTCCACAGCCGGGTCTTGATCTTCTGGTCCTTCTTCCTCGGCTAGAGCATCTTCATCGAGATCTGATTCAATGTGATTCTCTACTTCTGGATTCTCTTCCATGAGATTTTCCTCCACTGATTTTCTCCTATCGGGATCTTCCTCTATCGGGTTCTCTTCAGCTCCTTCCTCTTCGTCGGAATCGCCTATCATGTCAAACTCTGGGGCGGCTGCTCCTTCGTCCTCGGAATCACTGTTTCCGAAAATGACCTGGGGATCGTTGATCTCCTCGTCAGAACTCATTAGTGTGCGGTCTAAGGAAACGCATGACTATGCATCCTCATCCAAATGCGGCGCTGTTCTAGGTTGGGCCATGGCCTGAAAAGTAAGAGTCATGATTAGACAATGGAACGCATCAAGAAAATAGCTAAGGGTACAGAGTATAGGAAAATATACGGTGGGCAGGAACTAAAAAATCAGGATTAAAAATGCTGTGGTAATGAATAGTATGAATAAGGGGAGAAACAAGAGAATGATACATATATTACGATTCAAAGTTTTTTATTGCATTCAACTAAAAGTTCGACGGATACAAGATTTCAAACGGAAAGAAATATATTTAAGAGGATGACAACATTACTACTGAAATTAGAAAACATGAAAATTCTTCTTTGATTACTAGACCGCTGCATTCTCGTCACGCGAGTTGAATCCTGCGCTGGGTCCGCCTTATTCTCAAAGTTCGAACTACGCCATAATCATCACTTGGCAGGAGTGGGGAGTGTGGATGAGTCTCCTCCTTGTAGCTCTTTCTTTTTTAGGCAGCCGTTGATAAGATGTTCGCTGGATCCGCAAATCAGACATTTCCCTTGGGCGCGGCGACAATCCCTCTGAAGATGTCCTGGCCTCTTACAGTACCCACAACAATGGGTCTTCTGCTGCTTCTGTCACGGGGAAACAAAATGGCGCTTCATCTTCTTCTCTTTTCCTCGCCTAACAGGGATCCCTTTACAATTTGAGATTCCCGCTGGTGCCTGATTCACTAGCCTTCTCAGTCCTTCAGCTAACACGTCGTTTGTTCGCTCATGGGCTTCCTTCAGACTTTGCAGTACACTCAGGATCTCAATGGTCTGATTCTGGGGAGTGGAGATAGATGAAAAGTCGTTGGAAGACATGATCCTGAAACAATGATTTTGAAGATGATATAAGGCACAAGCTATAAGAATCAAGTATAATATGGATTGGACAAAGATTCAAGAATGTCAGATGTGATTAAATTCATTACAAGTGGAAAAATCAACTGTATAAATCTAAGTCACTTAAACAGAGTATGGTAGTGTAACCGTGATGTAGTTCACAATTACAACCACGAAACTTTGCCAAGTCACCTGAAACCCTAGAGAATGGATAGCAGAACACTCAATGTGAATATGGATCAAGGATATCGAGTTTACAATCTAGACTAAGGGATGTCTTAGATTGTCAAGCTCTACACGGAAAACTGCAATCCCAATCGAAGAAAAACCTGGCTCTGATACCAACTAAACCATGTCACGCCCCGCTTCCCAAAATACGGAATACGAGGGGTTGACAAGGCCAGCCATGCTCCTACGGTGAAGGAAATGTCCTGCCGTAGTCATACTTCGACTTCTAGTTTTACATGGTAAACAGTAAATAATGCGCAGGTAATGAGAAATGCAGTAACTGAATAAACAATATAAAGAACTGACCTGATGGGAAACAAAAGGGTATAACCATGGATAGCTAATCAAGATGTCCGTGATGTACGTCTAGTCCTGGTCCAGACTAAATCCTCTCCTCACACTGAGCATGCATACTCAGGTCGTCAGAACGACACAATAGCAATATAATATATAAATCCAAGTGACAACTCTAACAGTGATAATAAATATATATAACAGTAAATCAATGACGGTATAGGTATGAACATGCAGTAATCAATGCAGTGGAACAGTAAAAGCAGTAGAATGATATGCCAAGTATGTCAACACAGTAAGTATGTATATCGATGCTATCATCCCTATCAGTCTCTAAGTCTCACTGTACAGGTCACTAAGCCTATCGTCAGTCCAAGTGTGAGAGTCAACCACTCGCGAGTGTCCTCCACCCAAGGGTAGAACCCAAAGGCAAGGGACCACGGGCCCAACATGTAACTCACGGTAATAATCATGTATCCTGTAAATCTCCATATATCTCCATATATATAAGACGGCAAGGGACTCCCGAGATTCTGTTGAACTCACACTCGAACTACCCCACACCCCGTGGTCTACATCAAACGCTAACCATAACCCTAAATACCAGTCGGTCTGTGACAAGTCTGCGCGAGAATTGGAGGCAGGACCTCCATCAAGCACGTCCCGACTAATACCTAAGATAAATGGCAGAGTCTGATGTCCTATCCGTGACACCCATGCAAGAGTTTCCATAAGTGTCCCATACCACTTATAATTACACGTACACGCGTCCCACAGACGTCGACAATGCAAAAGAATCATAAGGTTCACTGATCGTGTACAAGTACGTGTCACTTTCACTTATTCACTTATACACGAACACTAACGTACTTGCCACAATCATCACTAATACCTAACACTGGGTAATGCACATTATCACTAAGTTCTCAATGCAGTGACATATGTATGATATGATGCGTAAACAGTATGTAAAGCACGATTAGGATGTCATGAATCAGTAATCTACCACTTGCAATATTTATCATAAATAAAACGTGTACAGTTTAGCGAAACAATAAATAGGGATTAAATAGTATGATTGGTTATCTAACCAGTGAATTTGGTTTCACGGCAATCGGGTTTCAGGATCATTAGTTATGGCCATTTCCTTTTTAAGCGTTCACGGCTGGAAATCCGGGTTCAGAATCGGAAGTCCATTTCGCAACGCATTTTAATCCCAGTTGGGATCAGATTTTAGCGACGCTACAGTTGAATGAAATCTAGAGTTTTAAGTAAGGTTTTCAATGCAATAGACGGATTCTCAATATCATCTGTATGTCAGGAGATATACACTGTTCAATACTAGTATGTCAATTCTAATTCTGTTGGGACTGTCATACGTCCCGATCTTTTAAATTACAGGTTAAATAGCAAATGTTGACGAAACAGGGTGAAACCATTTGTGTTGTCTAGCTAACAGATTCACCTTTAATAAACAGTGGAGTTCCGCAACCTACGAGTTAAGTAAACAGTGTGGTACCCATTACGGGACAGTAAACAGCAACCAGAGTCGCTCTGGACTGCAGTCTAGAGTCGCACTCCGATCCAAATATTGTCACAGTTTAAGTACAGAAATATTTGGAAACTTGCATAGGGTTATATTTCATCGAGTCTTCTTCGATTTAATCCCACGAGCGCATCATTCCAGTGTGTATATAATTTATGGTGATTTTAACGGTTTTCAGGTACAAGAAAATTCCAGTTTTACGAGTAAATTTGGGGGGTAGTCGTTTTAGTCATTAATAGTCGTATTATCCAAAGAAATTTATACACAATATTCATCATTACCTGGGCCAACAATAACGATCCAATTCCGTCAAAACAGATGAACAATCTCTTAGGGATCATGCATCGAACATGTTTATTATATAATCTATTGGATGATGTAAACTTGTAATCTAGATAATATAAGTTCGTAACTCGAATAAATTAGCATGTAGCAAGTAAAAGTACTTGCCTGGAGACGGTGAACTGATGGCGCGGCAGCGAAGGCAGTAGTGACACGTCCCGGGCATGGAGTAGCAAGCACGCGACGAGTCTCGGCTAGGCTTGGGCTTGGCTCGAGCTTGAGGATGGGCTGTTGCGAGCTCAGGCGATGTCGTGTGGTGGTAGTAGGTTGATAGGAAAGGGAAAGACGGGCGAGGTTTAGAGAGGGAGAGAGGGAGTGAGAGAGCTGAGAAAGAGAGAGAGAGAGAGAGTGAGAACAGAGGGAGAGGGAGAGAGAATTAGAGAGAGAGAAAGAGTTGAGATATAGAGAGAGAGGGTGGGAAAGAGAGAGAACAGAGGAAGAGAGAGAGTAAGAAGAGAGAGAAACAGAGAGAAGGAGAGAGGAAGTTAGAGAGAGAGACAGAGAGTGAGAACAGAGAGAGGGGGATCAGGGAGATTGAGAGAGGGGGAGTGAGAAAGGGAGAGGGGATCAGGGAGAGAGAGATAGTGAGAAAGTAGAGGTGGAGAGAGAGAGAGGGAGGCACAGAGAGAGAAGTAGAGATGATGGCGATGGTGATGATGCTGCGGTCGGCTGAGGCGGCTCAGGCTTACCGGCGTCGGGGTACGGGTAGCCGAGCTCGGGTGCAGTGAGCTTGGCGAGGGGTCGGTGGTGGAGGGGAGAGCGAGAGAAGATGAATGGGGGTCGAAGTCGTCGTCGTCGACGGTGGCGAGTGACGAAGGAAGTGGGGAGCTCGAGGGGTGCTGTGGGTTGGGTGAGGGAGTAGAAGGAGAAGAGGAGAAAGGGGGTCTGAGAGAGTGAGGAATGAGGGAAAGTGATGGGAGTAAGGGAGAGAGAAAGAGCGACGAAGCGCGCGTCGTGGGTAACGCTCGCGAGCGTTGGCGCGAGGAGCGGCGACGATGGTGGATCGAGGGAACAGTGGAGCGGGAAAAAGTGAGTAGCCGTTGGGGGAGAAGAGAAGGCGGGTCCGGTCGAAGCGGACGTGGGCTGAAGAGAATGGGCCGGGCCAACGAAAAAGAATTCCTTTTAAAAAAAAAAGAAGTGGCTGAGGAGATGGGCTCGGGTTGAAGCGGGCTGGGGAATTTAAATAGTTGTTTTAATTTGATTTTCTTTTGGGCTGCAGGAAATTTAATAGGAAAATGGTGAGAAAAGAGTGGGCCGTGCTAGGGTTTAAAGAAAAAGGTTTTAAGTTATTTAAAGGAATGGGCTTGGGATTTAATTAAAAGAGAATGGTGTTGGCTGAGGGAATTAGTTGGAAAATTGTAATAGGGTTTGAGTTTTATAGGATTTTGAAATAAATAAATAAATAAATAATTATAAATAAAATAAAATAAAATCTTATAAGTTAATGAGAAACACGAATATTGGTATAAAAAGGGGCTGGGTGTAACAAAGTTTATCATCAATTTCCTGCTGAACAGCCTCCTGACTCTGCGCTACCTGCTCAGTAAAGTCAAGCTTTTTCCTCAGCACCAGCCCGTCAGAAATGCATCGTTAATGGTTTTCGAAGATGGAGTTGAGCTGCGCAGCATTCGCTTCGACCTGGGCACGCAGTTGGACAGACTCAGCGGAAGTCGCCTCACGTTCCTTTCGCTTAAGGATCTCCTATTGTTCGAAATGGCGAAGGAAAAAAGCACTTGCTCAACCCATGCAGCCCGCTTGGAGTTCAAAGCTAGAACCTCGGGAGCAGGACGTCTGATCTCAAGCTCATGCAGGCAGGCCTCAATCTTCCTGCAGTGATTAACCCAAGACTCAACGACGCCTTCGTTATGGAAGTTCACAAGCGTCGCCAACATTGGATTAACCTCAACAGCAAAATCTGCAGCGAATGCAGGGGCCTCCGCGTCAAGCTCCTCGATAGATTCACTCAACATACGCAGGCTGGTCACAGCGCCCTTGGAAGATGGACGTCTAGAAAAAGGCCCTGCCGGCATTAGGATGCAAGAATCGAAGGGAGCTGGAGCCGGCGAGATTGCTGCAAAATGAATTACGGTTAAAAGCTGACTCGCGAAATAGAGAAATCACACGAACGATGGAGTCTCCTATACCGGCTGCGACAGGTGGAAAAGTTAGGAGTACTGGTGGCGTGACTATTCTCTCGTCCCCTCCTCCAATCTGTAACGCTGCAATCAATTCAAAGAAGATTTAGCAACAACATGGTTGCCCATAAAAGAAAGGAAAGGATGTCGGTTGAAGACTATACTCATCGACGCCAGCAGGTGGAGCAATATCCGACTGGAAGGAGAAATGCGGGTTCAGCACCTGATATAGGTGGTCAAAAAGGACTCCTGCAAAGTTGCGACAACATACTGTCAATACGAAGAAGATGGTATCCACAATTGAACCGAATAAGTCGCAAACCTATACCTTCCAGCATTTGAAAGGACATGGGAGAAGACGAAGGGACGGCTAACGTCAGAGCAGCGACTGGTGTTGCTTCTTCAGATGGTACAACCTCAGGATTCACCGCACCTGTACTCAAGATAAACAACATATCATTAGAAAGGCTGAATAAGATTGAAAAGCTTGAAAATAGCGAATCAGCAATTACCTGGTAGATCAGAGACCAAAACCATGGCGGAGGCATCACGAGGTGCAACGGCTTCATCGCTCTCCTTCAGTGGAATAGTTTCAGCGCCCGTGGCTTCATCCCCTGATTCTACAAGAGCCGTTGTGACGCTTGCAATACCCGCCGATATCGGGGAACCATAAGGAGAAAGAGCGGCGGTTTGAGCAGTCCCAGACTCCTGAGAAAGAGTAGCCGCTTTAGGCTCGGTGGTTGCCGTCATCTCACCTACTACCTCATCATCGGGAGTTGGCCCTGCAGGATATGGTATGTAAGAATTTGAAGATCAAACTCTAAGAAAAGACTCATGTGGGATTCTTACATACCCCAGCTGCTCTTTTCGGCTTCTTCCCGAGCCGCGCGCACCATTTGTCTATGGACGGTAGACAGAGCAGCTGGGGTTTCTTCAGAAGAAATAGTGATGGACGGAATGGCGCTTGAACTCGCACCCACGGCCAAGCCGACATCATGTTCCCTCACCGCACACTTTCTGCGCTTCTTGTCAGCCTTGACAGCGAGAAAAGACTTCTTCAAGACCTCCGTCAAAGTGACGTTAGAGCCAGGAGCTACCTCTGGAGCCGTTACGGCGTCCGTCATCGACTACTTAAGCGAAGCCTCTTTTGGCAATACTGGGGAGCTGGGACTCCGGCAGCCGGCCCTAAAAGCGTCGTCGTGCCACCATGCGGGATCGACACTGCACTCGGGATAACCTGAGTCGAAGTAGTCCCTGTAAAAAGATTAAAAAAAAGAGGGTCAGACTACCCATGAAGAAAAAGGGAATGAAAGTACAATGAGCCGAAATATACCGAGGCCCAAGGAAGCGCGAAGTCTCTCTTCCTCCTCAAAAGTATTGAGGAAAGCTGCGAGAACCTCTTCGGCAGAGTTACCTATTGAAGAAGAAAGAGTCAGTCAAAGCCTAATAATTAAAATAGCCGCCGAAGTATACCTCATTGTGCGATGGTGTTTAGTGCCGCTTCATCGCGAGCTTGTTGCTTTGAAACCGTGATGGCAACCTCTAGATCGGTATCATCCGGCGCCATAAACAAACCTTCATTGGTTCCATACTCACTTAGGCCCTCGCTGTAAGGAGCATGAGGCTCCTGGACGAATACAATGTCTGCAGAAAGTATCGACTTCTTTTTCTTCTGCGAGCGAGTGCCGGGAGCCGATAACACAAGCTTACGCTTGGCGGGCAATTTGGGGCGACGAGTCTCTATCTCCGCACCCATGCCGGACTCGGGAGACGCCACAGCTACAGCTTCTACAGGCGCGCGGGGTAGCGGCAGCTCAGGCATAGCACGTGGTACCACAGCCGCAACAGCTTCTCTTAAGGGAGGACGAACGATGGTCCGTCGCTTCAAAGGAACGGCTGGATTACCAGCGGGGGCGGTGCCCTTACGATCAAGCAACAATCGCTTTTCTTCCTTAATGATGGCGCCCATCGAATGTTGATACCACTCCACATATACGTTCAAGATTCACGGAATGCAACTCAACTCATTGATAAAGAAATTGGAGCCGGTATTCAACCGCATAAAATGGTGGAATGCGTTGTGAATGCCTTCTTCTGTGGCAGCTGGCTCAGCTAGGAAGGCCTCGAGCGGGACGTCTTGATTATAGCCTGATTGCTGGGCGAAACGGTGCGGGTTGTATCTCATGAACAACGCCGAATGATTCCGCCTAAACACGAGAAAGCTCGGCCTGATGGAATATAGATGAAAAATCTCCCGAGTTTTCAAGGTAGATGCCCTATCCTTAAAAGTATTGCGCAGAGGCTGCAACGTTTTCGCGGATTCTTTGCCGACGATAAAAACCTTATCGACAAAGGTCATGCCGTCCCCAACCATACGCGGACGAAGGAGCAAACCCCTAGCCTCCCGATGTGACGGATTTAAAACAGATGCTTCAACTAGGCGCATAATCCGAGGGAAGGTGTAACTGTCATAGAAACGAGGTCGTTTATAAGCACCAAAAGCGCCATGAACATGCAGCTCGATCCATGACGTAAAATAATGCAGCGAGAAAGTGACAGGCTGTACCCCTGGCTGAGTGGTATCCGCCGCTAAGCTGAGACCATGGTACTGTAAGTCCATGCTACCCTTCCCCGGTACTTACGGGGTTGCGGAAGTGATATAAAACGATTTTCAAGAGGGTGGTAACATGGAATACCAATACGGATCTTTGTTAAACGACTAACTAACAACCTAACAAGAGTTTACCTACTCGGTTAGGGGGCTATACCTTTCTTGAACTCCTTCGTCTTCAACTCTTTCCGGTGTACGGATCGGCCTCACCTCGTCGTCTCATTGCGCCGAAGATGGATCCACCCGAAAGCTTCTACCTTTGGCTTCTTCTTCGAACTTTGAAGAAACTAGATCACTTGGCTTGCTAGGCCTTGTGAACTAGAATGAGTAGAGAATTGTTTTGGGTGTCTTTTTATCTCTAAGGCAATGAGTCTCAACACATGAGAATGGTTTGCCTTGAGCTAGAGAGAGCAAGAGGAAGAGGGAGAGCTTGAGAATGAATGAGCTCAAGAGAGAGAAAGCAAATAAAAGAATGAGCCTCTCTTTTCTCATCCACCCTCTCATAATCCAAAAGCCATCATAACAAAAATAGTAATCAAGTATTGTGTGATGGTTTAAGTCAAAATGGCTATATCATTTCATGCACTCATTTTGCATAAATAAACAAGCAAGCAAAAGTTTTTGCCATGGAATGATAGCCATTGTCATGATAATGGTCAACTAGTCCAACCTAGTCAACCGGTCAACAAAGTCAACAAGTCAACAAAGTCAACCCCTTAACAACCATGTCACTATAATACTTAATTAATATTATTGTTAATCATATATCTTATTCTCATTAGGGTTTAGTCAAAAGTCAATAGTCAACAGTCAACAGTCAACAGTCAACAACCCCAATGAGAATCCTCTGCCTCTGTCTCTCTGTCAACTGTGCATACACACCCGCATCCGCGTTCCGAGGAACACGATTACAAATGAGATAAAACCAATCCCAAAACATACACTAGGATCTGGCTTAAACCAAAGCCCGCTAGTGTTAACTGTCCGGACACCAAACGTGCACAAGTGCACGGATGTGACCGAACCATGTCGCAAAACCATGCGACCTGTCGCAAAACCATGCGACCTCTACTCTTTTGCCCAAAGGCGAATAGCTCTCTGTGTGGGACTCTAAAGACTCGACACTACGCTGGCAGTGGGTTTAACCACAGACCGCAAGCGGCACTAGCTGTGCGTAACGGTCCCCAGGTAGATGCCGACAAGAAGACTGACGAGGTGAAACCCATCTGAACTCCTACTGAGCCTGAATGTGACAATCTCCATACAGTCAGGTCTGTTCGTCTGATACATCACATGGCGGGCCTAGGGGGCGGTAAACGTCAGTCCCCTAATAGCGGTACAAGTCGTGTCGGAGTGAAGCCCAGAACACCCTGAGATAACACTGGAAACCTACCAGTATATCTCGCTTGCCCTGGCCAGGGACTACTTATGTAATGGCTCTCCTAGACACAGCGCGATGTCAACCCCTAATACCGGGAGAGACGAATCATGTCTAACCGTCACTGCCTCTAAGTGCTTCGGGACTGCACCCAACTACTATCTGCTTGCACGACTCCTTTGAGCCATGGTAGGGTAGTAATCTAAGTATAGTGGGAACACACTTGAGGCGAAGTGACAGTGTCAAGTCAGCGGACTAAGCTGTACTCATGCCACCTGGGAACTGATAACTGACGTTAGCTATAGTACCAACCAACAGTTCCCGATGAGTCCTGTCCAGTGTACTCGTAACCCAACGAGCACCCGCATACTATCTCAAGTACGACGTACTGACGGTTGTGGGACAGACCGTCTCCCACACTGGGATGAGAAGCGCATACGCTAGTCTACTCCAGAGTATCGATGCCCTGTCTCGATAGTCCTGTGACTAGGGACCTTGTTCCCCTCCGAACGACGGCGCGATATAGGGTCGTCTCGCCTGAGGTTCGGGACAGATGCTAATCGGTGCTATCCGTCTACCTCTCCGAAGATGCCAAGTTGATTTATGGCACCATGTATCGAAGGTTTAAACGGATGCGTCTGATGTAGCAGACTTCGTCAGATTCCCCCTCGCTTGAGGGGTTTTTGATTGTAGGGACGCTCTTCCCTGCAGGCGCAAGCCCCTGCAGTTAATTACGCTACCGCATTGCGGTAACAACTTTCTCCTTCTCCAGATGATCACTTCGTGTCGTGTGTGTTTATTTTGTGTTTGGTTGCCCGTGGATTGTATACGGAGACTGAGTTATGTCGTCGCCCGTAGGGCGTGGACTAGTCCAAATCCGTATTATCTTAGATTTGGGTTTGGGGTTTGGGTTTAAGGATACATTAGCCTCATTCGAGACTAAGATCGACTTAAACCCTTTTTAAGGATACGTTAGTCTAATTTTCAGACTAAGATCAACTTAACGGGATCGTTTAGATCCAACAGTAGAGCAATTAAGGGAGCCTTGTTGTTTAGTTTAGTGACATCACGGTCAGTAGGTAGTTTAAGGACGTTGCGGTCCATAGGTAGTTTAAGGACATTGCGGTCCAATGTTAGTTTTAAGACGTTGCGGTCAAGGTTAAGGACCTCATAGTCCGTGGATTTAAGGACTCCACAGTCCAAAGTTAGTTTTAAGACATCTCGGTCAAGGTTAAGGACTTCATAGTCCATGGATTTAAGGACTCCATAGTCCATGGATTTAAGGACTCCACAGTCCAACGTTAGTTTTAAGACATCTCGGTCAAGGTTAAGGACCTCATAGTCCATGAGTTTAAGGACTCCACAGTCTGTATCAATATGTGGTTATCGGGACCCGTCACCTCTTTGAAGATGTTGAGGAATTACAACGCCGAGTATCAAAGGAGTGAAGAGATGTACCCTTAAACCGAGGTAGATTAAATAATCTTTGACCCAATTTGGGACCAAGACCAATTAATTATGTTATGAGCCCATTAGCCCAGTTAAGTTTGAATTGAGGACTTATGGCCAGCTTGGGCTAAGTCCAATCATGTTTAGAATATTGGCTTTCTGTTGGTCCTTTGCAGGAGAGGCTTTGTCTCTAGAAACTTAGCCAATTGGGCTAAAGCTAGTGTTGAACACTAAAAACCAACAGTGTTGAACACTGGGAATAAGATTAACAAGTTAGTGTTAAACACTAAAAGATAGTTGGTGTTAAACACCAGCAACAGGGGGTTCAAATTAGTGTTAAACACTAAAACGAATCAGTGTTAAACACTAGCAACAGAGATCTCAAATTAGTGTCAAACACTAAGATAATCAGTGTTAAACATTGGTGATAGAGATTTTAATTTCGTGTTGAACACTAAGAAAGTTAATATTAAACTCTGTTAACAGAGATTTAGTTTAGTGTTAAACACTAAGAAATTCAGTATTAAACACTGCAAGAAAGGCTCTTCGGTTAGTGTTGAACACTAAGGCAAAACAGTGTTAAAACTCTGGATTCAGAGGGTCCAATTTAGCGTTAGGCATTAAGGTAAGAGGGGTCACGTGGTAGCACGTGAGGGCGCCCTCCCCTTTATTTGTTCTGCCGAGAGTATTGAATACTTTGGAGCATCACGTGCTGTCACGTGATGGGCGTTTAAGTGTTTGTGCGTTAAAGCTTCTGCCAAGGGTCACCTGGGTCACGTGAGGCATTGCCTCAAAAGCCCTTCTCTGTGGATCTTTCCAGGGGTCACGTGGTAGCACGTGACCCTCCCTCTTTGCAATTTCTGATTAAATTCTTCATTAAATCCTCATTGTCTTCTGCAGAATTATATTCTCTGATAGAGTTGATCTCTGATTTTCCTGTAGGAATTAAATTCCTCATATATGTGATGAATTGAGTTCTGTCATAGGGTTAAACCCTAATAATAACTTTAAAAGAACTAAATTCCTTCTTCCTTTAGAGAATTACTCTTAGATAGGGTTAAACCCTAATTTATATTCTGAGGGATTAGATTCTGTCATAGGGTGAAACCCTAATTTCTTCTTTCTTAAGGGAATTGAATTCCTGTTATTTTAACAGAACTAAGTTCTTAACTAGGGTTAAACTCTGATTCTGTTCATTCTGAAGGAATTATATTCCTACAACATAGGGTTAAACCCTAATTTTAATTCGAAGGAATTAAATTCCTATAATTCTATGAGAATTAAATTCTCAAACATCCATTCCCTCTCTATGCTTTGGATCTGCATAGCAGGATCTCAACCTAATGAGAATTAAACTCTCAATTCATGGGGAGATGTGCACTTTGCAGATCCTCTGTTAAAAAGAGAACTAAGTTCTTCTTTTTAATATCAGAGTTAAACTCTTTTGAGAATTAAATTCTCTTTTTTTTTTAAAGCCTCCCCTTCTTACCTAAGGTTTTCTTTTACAGAAGATCCAAATTCCTCCAAAGTCTCAAGGCTCTATTTTTCTCTCTCTATGTATCGACCTCTGTATGTATCCCTGTGTTTCTCTTGGCTCCTATTTATAGAAGAAGAAGCAGAATCAATTAGTTTTGATGAATCTTTCATTGAGGGATTTTATTTGTATTCATTCAGAGATTTGATTTGCATTCATCATTCATCTGGTCCTTTGGATTATTAGGTGAATTTTATTCACCATTGGATTTTAAATCTAGAGATTTCCCTTTGTTATTTCGGTTAGATTTTAAGGGGAAATCTTTCCAAGTTCAAGATTTTTCCATAGATAGGTGATATTTAATCATCTTTAAATCTTTAATCCAATCGGTTCCAAATAATCATTCTCCTTTGGAAAGATTTGAATGTTGTTCAGAATTTAATTCTGTTAAATAGATAGGCTTTGAAAGCCGGTCACGTGTGGCCGCGTGACCCCTGGTCACGTGTGGCCACGTGACCCCTGGTCACGTTTATGCACATGACCCCTTGGAACGAGCTTTCCTCTGCTTTCTGCGCTTTGTCTTCTAGCCGCTGTTCTGCCGTCACGTGTCAACACGTGACCCCTGGTCATGTGTGAGCACATGACCTTTTTCTGAAGCGTTTTCCTTGATTTGATCAGGGAACTGATGTGCCTTTGCCACTGCTTTTAAGTGTCACGTGCCAACACGTGACTGCTGGTCACGTGCTAGCACGTAATGCCTTCTTCGTAAGCTTTCCTGATTTTAAATCAGGAAACAAATGCTCCCACAGCGTTGTTCTCACGTGTCTGCACGTGAGTGCAACGCTGTCACCTTGGTGACCGTTGGATCCCCCTAGGGACTTGGGGAGATGAAGCGTTTTCCATCCCATCCTATAAATATAGGGGTCATTTCAGAGACGCCTCCACTTTGATTGTCTTCCTCCTTGCAAACTTTTTCCTGAGAATTTAATTCTCTTCTTCCAGAGCTTAGTTCTCTGTCTTGAAACCATCTTCAGAGTTTAACTCTGTTCAAGTGACCCTTTTCCTCAGGTAATATTCTTGGACAAACAGTGAACTTTCACGTTCCTCTGGATTTTAAATCCAAAACAAGGGTTTTTACCCCTTTCTGAGTATGAACCCATTTTTTCTTCAAGTTTTTCCATAAGAACAGAAAACCACCTAACATTCAAACTGTAGATCTCTTAGGGCTTAGACGATGATCCATGGAGTTTAACTCCGTTTACAGAAAAAATGCTTTTGGGAATTTAATTTCCCTTTCTTAATAAGGAATTTAATTCCTATGAAGGACTGAGTTCTTCCCATGGAGGCTTCTTAGGGTCTCTTTGCCTTAGGTTGTCATTCTGTAATTAATGGGACAGTGGCTTTGTAATGATGTCTTCTGTGGGAATTTAATTCCCATGATCTCGTTTGATCTGTTGTAGAGCCCAAGGCAAATTTGTCCTCTAGGGGGGAAATGTGTAGGGTTACTTGAAACCCGCTCTTTTATTAAATGAGAATATTCCCTTTGTTTTATTATAACTGTTTGGCCTCATTATTAACAAGCCGTCATCCTGATTCTATGGGGCCCATATGTTTTGTAGCCAATAATCCTACCAAACAAGTCCTCTGTCGCTTTCTTCAACTGTCTTCATATATCTATGCCCATATGTGTGTGTAGATATATATATATATATATATATATGTATATATATGTATATATATATATGCACATATATATACATATTGCTGGCTCCACTCTTAACAGTTTTCCTTTATTTTGTTTCAGGTGCGAAGCGATGACGATGATCCGGGCTCATGACCCGAACTGCAGCAACTTACTCCTATGGGGATCTTGGTACAGTCATATCATCCAGGGTCGCCGGAGTTTCCTTTGCACAGTACCGATAGAGCCCACTTTCCCATTTTCGCCGATGGATCCTCCGAGGACGGTTTTTGCTATGGAGATGCCCAACTGGACTCCAACGGGAAGGCTCGAGCCTTCGACGACCGGTATCCCGAACCATCCGATCCCGGCTATAGATATCTTGGGGCGGCGTATTTGCCAGGGTGAGGCCCACCCGTGGGGGCAAATTTATAAGATAGGGCTCACTCCTCGACACCCTACGGGCTACCTTCTCTGGGCTCGCTACATCCTTTCTGCCCATCGTGCGCGGCTGCAGAATGTCGGGCTTTACCAGGCGATATATGCGTCGCTGTTTCACTACCAATCTCCGCATGTTTGGTGGGTTAAGGCGTTCTTGAACCAATGGAATCTTCCCACCAACACTTTCATTCTAGGAGATCGCGAGGTCTCGATCTCTCTGGCAGAATTCTATGACATCTCGGGATTGCCAATCAGGGGTAGTCTGTATGAGGAGTTGCTGCCCTCTGACGAGTACATCTTTGAGCCTGAGCCCGCTTCGGTCGACGGCCTGTCTGCTAAGAATGTCGTCCGCCACAAACGTCCCATTTTGATCAAGGCGCTAGGTATCTTCGACCGATTGTTCACCGAATCCGAAGAGCAGGGAGTTACTTTCAAGAGCTTCATTGCTTGTTTCCTTCGCGAGGATGTCTTGTCAAAGACCGCTCCGAAGTTTGCCGACATTAGAGACCCCTTTGGGTTTGGTCCGAAGAAGCTGCCGACCACTGAATCGGATCTACCACAGTACTACATCCCTATTATGTCGTCGACGTCTTTTGAATCCATCGCTGCTCCCGGCATGGACGAGGAGACGTTCTTCGTGGGGTTTGTTAGTGTCTGGCTCAGTTGGTTTGTCATCCCCATGCATCGTCGTTTTATGAGAGCTTCGGTTATCTACCCGGCTTATTGTATCGCTGAGGGGACACGGTTGGCCATCGGCATCCCGGCCTTGGCGCACCTTTATCATGGGTTGGGTACCGCAGCTAATACCTCTACTCCCGGCGTGGATGTAGTAAACTTTTCGCTTCATTATTTCACGTCCTGGGCCGAAATGCATGTGTTGGGGGCTTTCGCTATGCATCAGAGGCCCGCGTTTTACGACGCCTATCCCTTCCCACGACTTATGCGATTGGTGGGTGCTTCTACCGCCGACCCGACTCAATTCGGGGCTATTCGGGTGTTGATCTCTCCTCACGCCGCCGCTGGTGGGCTGGTTTTTAATGATCGGGTCTTGTCTACTCCCTCAGGTCCAGTTCAACAACTCTGGGACCAGTCGAAAGACAACGCACCTTCTTTGAAGCCCTGGGAGGCCGCGCACTTGTATACAATTAGACCGGGCTACTTGGTGTTTCGCCAGGACAGTGCAGCTCTTTTCATGCGGTACAACCCACATCGATTCGCCCGACAGCTTGGATACGACCAGGGCGTTCCTTTTGAAGCTTTCACCGTTGCGTCGGTCCCTTCACTTGATGCCGTTCGCGATGCCGCACATCATTTCGTGAGGTTGAACACCGGCTTCAATTTTATGATCCCTGAAGCTGAGCATACCCCCCGGTGCATGGGATCGTTCACGGGTTGGTATCTCCATCGAGTCAGCCCGATTATTCTTGAGGAAAGAAGGGTGCTTCTTGTTCATGATGCCCCTCCTCAGGTTCCGGGAGCTAAGTTGCGACCGAGGGCTCCGGTCCGCTTCCCTCTGAGGGAGATTGGCACCGCGCTCATTCTGGGGGAGTCAGGGGTAGACCTTACTCCAACAGCTGGTATGCCCTTGGGTTCCCGATCGCGGGGTAGACGGGCCCCAGTAGTAGCACCACCGCCGGTGGCAGCACCGCCCCCCGTAGCGTCGACAATGGCGGTGTCATCCTCGGTTGTGGCACCGAGCGAGAGTAATAGGGATGAGGGTGTCGAGGGCGATGTGGGTCGGCGCTGCCCTAAGGCTTCGCGGGGTAGGAAGCGGTCATCCTCGGCGACCGGCTCTGGGCCTAAGCGGCGGAGGAAAGCGGCCACCAATTTGCTCGATTCTTTGGCGGAGTCTGGGCCTATTCTTGAAGATGAACCATTGGCCTTGCAAGAGTCAGACACTGGACTTCTCTTCCCGAGTTCGGCCGATGATGAAGCCGCACAGTTGGCCGAGGCCATACGGCGTTCCAAAGACGCGTCTCATAACGCCAGGGTTCCGAAGAAGCCCTATCCCGCTGTAATCTTTTACGAAGACCCTTCATGGATTCGGCGGCGGTTTATCAGTCCTTTGGAGGAATGGGGGGAAAGGACCCTGAAGCAGGCCGCTTCAGAAGACGCAGCGGACGCACTCTCTTTATGGACCGGCGGCCATGAGTCTACCCTTGAACCCCGTCGTGCACGCCTCCTTGAGAAGGAGCAGCGGCTTGAAAAAGCCATATTGAGGGCTTCTTTGCGCATCGGTACGTTGTTGTTCTTTTTTGTAGTTTTTTCAGATTATTTACGCCTGTATATGCGTATCCTTATTCTTATTTGAATTGTGCAGAATCTTCGACGCTGGGGGAGCTCCCTACGGGCTCATTGAAGCTGAAGCCTGCCGAAATTCCCGATGAAGTATTGCTCGATGTGGAGGGGGCTGATGAGGCTGCTTCTCTTATGGTAGAGCCTCCAGTAGCGTTTCTTGATCAGGGAGTGCTTGCCCCTTTGAGGGAGGCTCCTTTGGAGACTACCGCTCCAACGACTCTTCCCGAAGGTGGCCCAGAGGCTGAGATGGAGGTAGTCGGGACTACCCTCCCTTTATTGGAGCCTGAGATCACGACAGAGGCCGCTGAAGCTGCTATCCCCCCGGCTCAGAACGGGAGGAGTGTCGAAGGTAACCTTCCACGTTTTGAGCTAGTAATCTTTCTGTTACCTGAACTCTTTTGTCTTTTCAGAATTACGTGGACTGGCTGCCTCCATTGTCGATCTATCTCCTCGGCAGTCCTTCCAGCGTCTTTTGGAAATGGCCGCTCCGCAGGCGATATCTCCTCAACGCGTCGTCCTCTCGTCTGGACAAGGTGAGTGTTGTTCATCACTTCTCATAGCATCATTGTTATTTGGCGTATTGACATTGATGTTCTCTACAGTTTTGGAGGCCGATGATGAGGTCGAGGTTCTCGAAGGGCCAGGGGAACCCTCAGCTCCTACTTGCATGACCGTAGGTAAGTGACATTCCGGTATAGCCTCACTTGTTCCTTTGCTTAAGAGTCTTACTAATATTTTTCAACTCTGAACAGCCTTGCCAGCTCCAATAGCGTTGGAATCGCGTGTCGTCATGCCGCCCGGCCCTTATGCTTTGCGAGCTTCAGAACGCTTGGCCCAATTGAACCTTATCTCCCTGTCGTCTTTGATCGAGGAGTTTCGTGCTGGCAGTGCAACCACAGCTGAAGCATTCGCTGCCGAGGCTAACGGTTCTCTTCCTTTTCTTGCCACCTACCATAGCGAAGAGGTGGTGCGAGTCTGGGTGGAGTTCTGTCGGCAGGTGGAGGCTTGCTTGCACGCACTTGAATGTTCCCGTCTTTCCTCGGAGGTCATGGCTGCAAAGGCGGACTTGCGGGGGCTGATAGCGCGGTGCGCGGCAAACATGACATCGTGCAAGAGGAGGCTTGGCCGCAAATTCTCGGAGAGGGTGCTGGCTTCTAAAGCGCTGAGCGAGCTTCAGGCGAGTCTTACTGCCAAGGCCAACAAAGCGTATGAACTCTGGCGGGTGCTTCAAGAGTCTATCAGGGAGGTGGTGACTCTTGATAAAGCTGCTACGTTCACTCGTGAGAGGGTCGAGGCTCATAAGGCCACCGAGAAAGAGCTTGAAGGCCGGCTCGCTTCGTATCAGGCCCAGCAGGCTCAAGCGGAGGCCCGTCTTTTGGCGATCTTAAATCATGAGGTCGTGGCCCAACAAAAGCAGGATGAGCTGACCAAGCTGCTAAATCGCCCGCCGGCTTGAGACATTTGTATCTTTTCCTTCCTTCTTGTATATACTCATAGATGAGAGTATTTTCTTTTGTTCTTTCATGAATTGTACTTTGTATCCATTTTGGTTTATGAATAAAAGATACATTTTTCTTCTCAATGATGTGTCTCTTTTATTGAATGTATTCTGCGGACAACTTATCTTGACCTACTTGCAGGGCAGCGATGGCTTAGGATTCAGGGTTAAGATCTGCTTCCTAAGACTTTTGCACTTTATGAGCCACGAGGGTCTCATAAAGAGTTTTTTCTCCCTACAGGCCGAGAGGATTCCATAGGTGTGAGTTCTTCTTAAGAATCGTGAGGATTCTTAAGCGGGTTTTCCCTTGAGAGTCGTAAGAATCTCAGAAGAGAGTTTTTCTTCCTTACAGGTCGTGAGGACTTGCAAGTGCTGGATGTGGTCACCCTTATTCGTGTTTCACGGGGTCAGGGGTTGCTCAAGGCATCGTAGTTTAAAGACGTCGCGGTCAAGGTTAAGGACATCATAGTCCGTGGATTTAAGGATTCCACAGTCCAAAGTTAGTTTTAAGACATCTCGGTCAAGGTTAAGGACATCATAGTCTATGGATTTAAGGACTCCACAGTCCAGAGTTAGTTTTAAGACATCTCGGTCAAGGTTAAGGACCTCATAGTCCATGGATTTAGGGACTCCACAGTCCGATGTTAGTTTTAAGACATCACGGTCAAGGTTAAGGACCTCATAGTCCGTGGATTTAGGGACTCCATAGTCCGATGTTAGTTTTAAGACATCACGGTCAAGGTTAGGGACCCCATAATCCGTGGATTTAAGGACTCCATAGTCCGATGTTAGTTTTAAGACATCACGGTCAAGGTTAAGGACCTCATAGTCCGTGGATTTAAGGACTCCACAGTCCGATGTTAGTTTTAAGACATCACGGTCAAGGTTAAGGACCTCATAGTCCGTAGATTTAAGGACTCCACAGTCCGATGTTTGGTTGCAGGGACCCGTCACCACTTTTAAGACGTTGAGGAATTACAACGTCAGGCATCAAAGGAGTGAAGAGATGTACCCTTAAACCAAGGTAGAATCAGTACAGAATCAGGGTGGTTGATTGTTAGTTTTAAGACATTACGGTCGAGGTTAAGGACATCATAGTCCGTGGATTTTAAAGACTCCACAGTCCGGTGTTTGCTCTGGATGCTTCACACGGGTTCACTGCCGTGGTTGGCGAGGACCAGGCTCCGCTCTGGGCATTTTCGGCGGGGTCAAAGAGTGACGTTATCCGCGTTCCACGTAACCAAGAATTTTGCACTAGATGCTTCACACGGGTTCACTGCCGTGTTCAGCGAGGACTAGGCTCCGCTCTGGATGCTTCACACGGGTTCACTGCCGTTCTCTGCGAGGACCAGGATCCGCTCTGGAAGTTTTCCACGGGATCAAAGAGTGACGTTATCCGCGTTCCACGTAACCAGGAATTTTGCACTAGATGCTTCATACGGGTTTACTGCCGTGCTCGGTGAGGACTAGGCTCTGCTCTGGATGCTTCACACGGGTTCACTGCCGTGCTCTGCGAGGACCAGGATCCGCTCTGGACGTTTTCCACGGGGTCAAAGAGTGACATTATCCGCGTTCCACGTAACCAGGAATTTTGCACTAGATACTTCACACGGGTTCACTGCCGTGCTCGGCGAGGACTAGACTCCGCTCTGGATGCTTCACACGGGTTCACTGCCGTGCTCTGCGAGGACCAGGATCCGCTCTGGACGTTTTCCACGGGGTCAAAGAGTGACGTTATCCGCGTTCCACGTAACCAGGAATTTTGCACTAGATGCTTCATACGGGTTCACTGCCGTGCTCGGCGAGGACTAGGCTCCGCTCTGGATGCTTCACACGGGTTCACTGCCGTGCTATGCGAGGACCAGGATCCGCTCTAGACGTTTTCCACGGGGTCAAAGAGTGACGTTATCCGCGTTCCACGTAACCAGGAATTTCGTTGATTGTATTCGCATTTCACGGAGTTGGGATTTGACCTTTCGGTGATCAGGATATCGCTGAGCCATGGACTTGGGAGTTGCCGCTGTTCCATTTCACTTGAAGTCATGTTCGTTGTTACGAGACGACTGCTGAGATGATCTCTAAGTCGTTCGCAGCCCGTCGAGATTTTGCTTCTTCTTATGATGAAACCTGTGGGAGAAGTATGATCCCTTTTTTGTTTACGCCCTTGGATTGTATACAGGGTGTGATGGAACATCACCTGTAGGGCATAAATTAAAATTTTTTATTTTATTTTATTTCTTTTTCCGCGATGCTCTATCATTTCAGCTTTTATATCACGGAGGTCGCGATTGCCCTATCATTTCGGCCATTTTTCGCGGTGCCCAATCATTTCGGCTATTTATTTTATTTTTACTCGCTGCTTTTTATTGCGAGTTGCCTAATCATTTCGGCTATCTGTCATGCATACATTTTTACTTGCTGCTTTTTATTGCAAGTTGCCCCATCATTTCGGCTATTTCGTATGCATGTGTGGCTCGCTAGCTTTTTCGCTGCAAGTTTGGATTTTAGACACCGATTTCGGCATCAGCACCGCTACAACTGGGATGTTGCCAGGAGCGAATCATCATTTGCCTCTGTCGATGTTGAACAAAGGTGGCTTAGTAAACAGGGTTAAGGGTCCTGTCGACCAAGGCTTTTGACTTCATGAGCCGTAGGGGTCTCACAAAGGTATTTCTCCCTACAAGTCGTGAGGATCTTGTAGGTGTGTTTTCTCCTTGGGAATCGTGAGGATTCCTAAGTGCATGTCCTCTTGTAAGTCGTAAGGATCTTACAAAAGGGTCTTCTCCTCATAAGTCGAGAGGACTTACTAGGGTTGCTCACCATATGGACATATCCCTAGTCACGGGTGGGACTTTGCTGGGGAAATGTTTATGCGCACCCGTGGATTGTATACAAGGGTCAGTATTGAGCCACTTGTAGGGCAATATCGAAAGTTGTGGGGGATTTGCTTAAGAACAGGTTTAGGTTTCTGTAACTTAAGACTTTCAAATCTTATGAGCCGTGAGGGTCCCATAAGAGAGTTCTCCTTACGAGTCGTGAGGATCTCGTAAGTGTATTTTCTCCTTAGGAATCGTGGGGATCCCTAAGTGTGTCGCTCCTTTGTGAGTCGTAAGGATCCCACGCGGCTGGTTTCTCCTTACAAGGTCGAGAGGATCTTATAAGTGTCTTTTAACGAGGTTGCGCCCTTTCGGGTTTTCACAAACACTCGCCGGTAGTCCTGCTGTTTTTACTCACGGAGCCCTTTCGGGTTTTCATCCGTGCCCATTTTGCTTATGGACATACCGTTTTTTTTATTCTTTTTCTCTTTTCTTTTTTTTACAAGGTCGCGCCCTTTCGGGTTTTCACGAACACTCGCCGGTAGTCCTGCTGTTTTTACTCACGGAGCCCTTTCGGGTTTTCATCCGTGCCCATTTTGCTTATGGACATACCGTTTTTATTTTTTTTTATTTATATATATATTTTTTCTTTTTCTCTTTTTTTTTATTCATTTCGTCAGCCTAAGGATGCTGCGGTAGTAGTTTAAGGACGTTTCGATCCGTTGTTAGTTTAAGGACGTTTCGGTCCGTCGTTAGTTTAAGGACGTTTCGGTCCGTCGTTAGTTTACGGACGTTTCGGTCCATCGTTAGTTTACGGACGTTTCGGTCCGATGTTAGTTTAAGGACGTCTCGGTCCGTCATTAGTTTAAGGACGTTTCGGTCCATCATTAGTTTACGGACGTTTCAGTCCATTCAGGGGAAGGACGACTACTGCTTATAAAGTCTGAGCTTAGGAAGATAGCGAGCGGACATAGTCGTCGTCATCTATCATTGACCTAGGCTGTGGCTCATTAAGCGTAGTATTTCTTTAGGAAACGGCCGTTTATTGGCCTGAAAGGCCTTTCATCGTGCATGTCCATGAATAGATAGGCTCCACCCTGGTAGACCTTGTCTATGATGTACGGGCCTTCATAGTTTGGCTCAAATTTTCCCCGCTTGGCACGATTGGGGATCATAGGTCTTTTGACCACTAGTACGAGTTCGCCTTGGCGGAATGCCCTCGGCCTGGTCAATCTTTCATACGAGCGCGTCATCTTTGCTTTGTAGGCCTCCAGATTTTGTTGCGCTATGAGCCGGGTTTTATCGAGGGCATCAAGCTCCTCAAGCCGAAGGTGAGCATTTTCTTCGTTTGTCAATTCGTGGTGGACTGCCACTCGTAGAGAAGGCAGCTCTATCTCGAGGGGGAGTACCGCTTCCGTACCGAATACCAGTGCGTATGGCGTCGTGTTCGTGGCCGTCTTGAACGTAGTTCGATATGTCCAAAGAGCCTCTTGCAGTCTCTCGTGCCAGTCCTTCTTATTTCGGGACACCATCTTTTTTATGATCTTTGTCAAGGTCTTATTGAAGGCCTCGGCCAGACCGTTAGCTCGTGGATTATAAACTGAGGAGTATCTCCAGTCTATATTATGCTGTTGCGCGAAGCGGCTAATCTTATGGCTTCTGTAGGCTGACCCATTATCGGAGATAATCCGCCGTGGAGTTCCAAACCGATAAATGACGTGCGTTTTGAAAAAGTGGAGGATATTCTCCGTCCTCACTTCCCTCAGCGGTACTGCTTCCGCCCATTTGGAGAAGTAATCAGTCGTCGCCAGGATGAAACGATGTCCCCTGGACGATGCTGGTTCGATGGGGCCGACTATGTCAGTCCCCCACATTTCGAATGGCCAGCTAGCCACCGTTGGATGTAGTGGATTCGGATGCTGGTGGATGAAATCCCCGTGGATTTGGCATGAGTGGCATTGCTTCGCATATTCGAGGCAGTCCTGGATCATCGTGGGCCAGTAGTAACCCATCCGTTTAATTTTTAACTTCATCTTCGGGCCTGCTTGATGAGAACCACAGATTCCGTCATGAACTTCCTGAACGACTCTTTCTGCTTCGTCAGGTCCTAAACATCTCAGCCACAGAGAATCAAACGTCCTCTTATACAGAGTATCATTGACGAAAGCGAAAGATAAAGCTCGTTTCATGAGCTGATGTCTTGAGGACGCTTCTTCGGGCATTCGGTGGGACTTAAAGTAGTCTATGAAAACTTCCCTCCAGTCCTCAGCCTTCTCACGGTCTTTTATTTGTAGGGTCGTCTGCTCAGTCGCTCCCTTTTCTTCATATGATTCCGTGGATATTTCAGCTGGGGCGAGCACTCGACGGCTTTGTACCATAATTTTAACGTCATCGAGGTTCTCATCAGCCAATTCTTTAGCGAGCTTAGCTAACGCGTCCGCTTTGCTATTTTCCACGCGTGGTATGCTTTCTAAAGTATAGGAGGGAATTTGGGTCAACAGTTGTTGCACCTTTTCGCCGTACTTCACCAACTCTGGTTTGCACGTTTGGTAGTCACCATTTACTTAACTAACGACCAGTTGAGAGTCCCCGTATATAAGGAGGTCTTCAATTCACATGTCAATGGCGATCTCGAGGCCCGCTATCAAAGCTTCGTATTCGGCTTCATTGTTCGTCCTCGATTCTGTTAAGGAGAAAGCAAAGCGCATTATCCCTCCTTGTGGGGTCACGAAGATAAGGCCTACTCCCGACTTGACTATAGGAGTACTTTGTTTGCGCTTTTTCATGGAAGATGCTCCATCGAAATAAAGTTCCCATTGGGTATCACCACCGTCGACCGCGTCAAATGCATGTTCGTCCGGCAAATCGCAATTTAGAGGAGAACCGGCAGGTACTGGATGCTCAGCAAGGAAGTCGGCAATGGCTTGGCCTTTCACTGCCTTAAGAGGTCGATACGTTATCGAGAACTCCATTAAGAGCAGAGCCCATTTAGCGAGTCGACCTGTCAATATAGCCTTCGACATCAAATATTTTAGGGGGTCCACCTTTGATATAAGACGGACTTCATGTGCCAATGCATAGTGCCGGAGTTTTGTTATCGCAAAGATTAGCGCCAAGCAATGTTTTTCGATCGAGGAGTAATTGCTTTCTGCCCCCAGAAGAACTCGACTTAAGTAGTAGAGTGCTCTTTCTTTCCCCTGGTCATTCTCTTGCACCCATAAGGTGCCTAAAGAACCTTCGAGGGCGGTTGTATAAAGAATGAGAGGCTTTCTCTTAACCGGAGCAGCCAACACTGGGGGGTTCTGCAGGTACTGCTTGATCTCGTCCAGTGCGCCTTGACATTTGTGATCCCAAACGAATGGAATTCCCTTCTTCATCAGGTGACTGTAAGGACGACACTTTCCTGACAGGTTGGCGATAAACCGCCGGATGTACGCGAGCTTCCCCTGGAGAGACCGCAGCTGTTTGAGAGTCCTCGGAGGTAGCATTTCCATGATCGCCTTAATCTTAGATGGATCTATTTCGATACCTCGGTGTCGGATGATGAATCCCAGGAATTTACCCGAGGAGACTCCGAACGCGCATTTGAGGGGATTCATCTTCAAATTATATTGCTGAAGGCGCTGAAATACGGTCTTCATATGCTCTAAATGCTCTTCGTATGACATGCTCTTCACTACGAGGTCATCGATATAGCACTCGACGATTTCATGTATGAGATCATCGAAAATCTTTGTCATGGCCCTTTGATAGGTGGCACCGGCGTTCTTTAAACCGAAGGGCATCACCTTGTAGCAGAATATACCCAAAGGAGTCCTAAAGGCGGTGTGCTTCCAGTCTTCAGGATGCATCTTTATCTGATTGTACCCTGATGAACCGTCCATAAAGGAGAAAACCTCGTGAGTGGACGTGTTATCTATCATTAGCTCGGTTAACGGTACTGGGAAATCGTCCTTCAGGCAAGCTTTATTGAGATCCCTGAAATCCACGCATATGCGCACCGTCCCATTTTTCTTCATTACCGGGACGATGTTGGCGATCCAGTCAGGATATTGGACTTCTTGGATAAATCCAGAATCGATCAGCTTCTTGACTTCGGCGTTGATGCTCATCTCAAGCTCGAGCCGCATCCTTCTCGGCGCCTGCTTGACTGGCTTGATATCCGGGGATATTGCTAATTTATGCACAGCAATCTCTGGATCTAATCCCGGCATCTCGAAATAGTTCCACGTGAAGCAATTTTTATGCTGTAGAAGCACGTCATTTAATGCAGCCACCCTTTCTTCAGATAGCAGCTCGCTGACGAATGTCGGTCGCGGATCGTCTGCCGATCCCAACTCAATCTTCTTGAGGTCATCTGCAGTAGTATGTATGCCATCTTCCATTTCTTTCGGAGCCGGTGGAAATTCTGAGATTACCTCATTGTCATTGTTTTCGAAGCACCAAGGGAGCTCATCTGTATCCTCGGGCTCTTCTTTTAATATTGTAATCATGTAACAGGTGCGAATCCGCTTCCAAGATTGATGTGGATCTGGTTCTGCTTTTGCGGCTTTGGGTTCATGCTTTTGTGGCGGCGTTACCCTCCAGCTGCTGGATAAAGCAAATCTACCTTGCTGGTACTGGTCTTCGACCCAGTTCTTGAAGGTGAAGCAGTCTTCGATAGGGTGTCCTATGGCTCGGTGATAAGAGCAATAGCCCGAATAAGAAACTTTGTTAGCTTGCTCAGGATGCTTAGACTCTGGAAGTGCGATCATTTGATGTTTTATAGCGAGCTCGAGTAACTTCTTCGTCTTGTCTCGGGGTAAGGAATACGCTCGACGCATCTTCTTTATGAGGGACAAATCCGAACCACGGAATGCCTGATCATATGACTATCTAATTCTGCGTCGTTGTTGTCGGCTCCTCTTTCCGCTTCTTGACCTACTTCTGCCTCTGCGTCGGGCCTTTTGTACAACGGGTTGACAGGGAGGAGCATCTTCGTCTTTTGCGGCCAGTTGAAACAGACGTTGCGTCCTGTCCTTCTTGTAGATGGCCATCTCGCGATTGTGGTCTTCCCGAGCTTTTTGACCCTCTTTCCTGATAAGCTTGTCCATTCGTTCTTCAAACGACGGACTCAGCATTTCGATTGCGGGATCTAGTTTTGATGAAGGGTTGGCATTGCTGGACAGGGCGTTTTCCTCCTCATCGAAGTTATATATGGCGTAGCTACCGTGGACTCATCCCCGTTCCCCGGATCTCGCATATCCAAGTCCGAGCGTTTCCATTCTCCCGTTGGGCAATTTGCGCTGAGTTCCAGGGACATCCCAAATCCTGTTGTAGAATCGAGCTTATCGAACAGTCTGTTTTAAGGGTACCCCTTGGCGCTTCAATAGCCTTTTTAATCCGTTTGTGTAATATCTGGGCAAACGGATGGGTTGGAGCCTATCAAGTGTAGCATCCGCGCCATGCCATATCTCTTTCTCCACTCTCGTTTCTGTGGATTGGTAGAATAGGATCACCTTTTCACCCTTTCGCCTGGGAGGGACGTAAAACGTCTGCAGGTCCTGCACATTGTAAGCTTGAAGTGCGTCGAGATCCTTGTAGTGTTTCCGCGGCACCATGGTGATTTGCAAACTCTGATCATCGCTAGGGGATGCTCGTATTGACGGCCGACTGGAGAACACGGCATTAACCTCATCTTCCGAGTCACTTCCGAAGATCAACATGGGGGCGGACGGTCCCGGGTTGTTGCGCCGAGACGGGCCAGCGTAAACTATCTCTTCTTCTTCTTTGGTATCGCTCCCGAAAACAGGGATGGTGGCGGCGGCTTTGTTTTCCGGCTTGCGACACTTTTCTGTATCCTCGAAGTCTGGCAAAAAGTACTTTGCATCTTCGTACTTGCGGACCTCGTTCACGGAGAATGGGTTCAGCTCACCTGTTACGGTATACTCGAAACCATCCTTAAAGTACTTCATACACTGATGTTGTGTAGAAGGGATGATATTGTACTCGTGTAACCAAGGACGACCGAGCAAGGCATTGTAGCAGGTCTTGGCATCAATGACGTGAAACTTGATGTCCGTGACAAGCAGCCCGAAGCGTAGTGTTAATATCACAGATCCGAGAGTCCGTAATGACTGGGAATCGAAACCGGAGATGGTAATTTTGTCATGAGCGAGATGCTGCACGCTCATGCAGATTTCCTTCAACACCCGAACATTAAGGAGATTGATGGAGGATCCATTATCCACCAGGATCTTGTAAGTCCATATTGCGACCCCCGGTGCTTACGGGGAGGCGGAAACGGTATAAAAAACAAATTTTTATCGCAAGAGGCAACATGGACTAAACAAGGTCGGGATCGTGTCTAAACTAAACTAGCAAATACGCTAAAAGGAGTTAGCTACTATGGAAGATGGTTATACCTAAACTTGAACTCCTTCTTCTTTAAACCTTGTAGAGGTTGATGGTTCTCTTCTTGTCGCCTTCTTCCGTCGAAGATGGATCCACCTCGAAGGTTCGACCTTTGGGTTCTTTCTCGATCTTCGAGTGAACTAGGGTTTCCGGCTTGCTAAACCTTGAACCTAGAATGAGTAGAGAGTGACTAGGGGTTGCTATTCTTTTAAAAGAGAAGGATTCTCAACACATGAGAAGGGTTCTCTTTTGCTAGAGGAAGAAGAAGATGAAGTGAGGAGAGAGAAGCTAAATGAGATAATGAGCAATCTTTTCTTTCTTGCAACCATAATGCCAAAAGAAAAGAATTATCTAAATAATAATAATTCAAAATAAGAATAGTTGATGGTAATTTGGAATGACCACTATCATGCTTCTTTAAATGAAGTGTAAGCATGAATCAAGGAGGATCTTTCAAAGCATGATGGTGGTCAACATTCAACCATGGTCAACAAGTCAACCATGGTCAACAAGTCAACAAAATCAACCATAACAAAATTCTCATTTAATTACTATTATTAATAGATAATTTATAAATCCATTAGGGTTTGGAAAAAGAAGACTGTCAACTGTGCATACGCACCCGTTCCGAAACCCTAATGAAATACCTCATCCTTCGCCTCAAGCAACTGTGCATACACACCTGCATTCTCGTTCCGAGGAACAAGAATACCAAGAGATAAAAGCAACCCCAAAACATATACCAGTATCTGGCTCAAACCAGAGCCTGCCAGTATAATCCGTCCGGACTCCAAACGTGCACAAGTGCGCGGATGAGAACGAACCCTGTCGCAAAACCATGCGACCTCTACTCTGTTTTGCCCAGAGGCGAATACCCTCTGTGTGGGACTCTAAAGACTCGACACTACGCTGGCAGTAGGTTTAACCACAGACCGCAAGCGGCACTAGCTGTGCGTAATGGTCCCCAGGTAGATGTCGACAAGAAGGCTGACGAGGTGAAACCCCATCTGAACTCCTACTGAGTCTGAATGTGACATTCTCCGTACAGTCCGGTCTGTTCGTCTGATACATCGCATGTCGGGCCTAGGGGGCGGTAAAACGTCAGTCCCCCAATAGCGGTACAAGTCGTGTCGGAGTGAAGCCCAAAACACCCTGAGATAACACTGGAAGCCTACCAGTATATCTCGCTTGCCCTGGCCAGGGACTACTCGTGTAATGGCTCTCCTAGACACAGCGCGATGTCAACCCCCAATACCGGGAGAGACGAATCCTGTCTAACCGGCACTGCCTCCGAGTGCTTCGGGACTGCACCCAACCACTACCTGTTTGCACGACTCCTTTGAGCCGTGGTAGGGTAGTGATCAAAGTGTAGTGGGAACACACTCGAGGCGAAGTGCCAGTGTCAAGTCAGCGGACTAAGCTGTACTCATGTCACCTGGGAACTGATAACTGACGATAGGTATAATACCAACCTTTCAGTTCCCGACGAGTCCTGTCCAGTGTACTCGTAACCCAACGAGCACCCGTATACTATCTCCAGTACGACGTACTGATGGCTGTGGGACAGACCATCTCCCATACTGGGATGAGAAGCGCATACGCTAGTCTACTCCGGAGTATCGATGCCCTGTCTCGATAATCCTGCGACTAGGGACCTGTATAAGGATGTGCTTATAAATTACCCAGCCCCCACTAGTGTGACTGCCATCACAACGCTGGTAATCAAGCAAAGATCCTAAGGGCTCCACTAATGCGTATAAGTGATATACTGAAATAAACACAAGTACACATTGAAGTAGAAACAAACCAAGTAGCATACTACTATATTGAGCAAGATTGTTTATACAAGGTGAATATCCCAAGCTTCCATCAAGTAATATACAAACTAGTATGACACAGTAATGGCCTCTAGGGCATATACACTAACAATCTCCCACTTGCACTAAGGCCATGAACTGGCGTACCGAAGACCTATCATCTCGATCAGCCGCTCGAACTGAGTCTGGGGTAAGGCCTTGGTGAATGGATCTGCAGTGTTTTCCTCTGAAGCAACCCTCCGAACCTCGATCTCCTTGCGATCCACGATCTCCCTGATCAGGTGATACCGCCTCAAGATGTGCCTGGATCACTGATGGGACCTGGGTTCCTTTGCTAAAGCTATAGCCCCGTTGTTGTCGCAATACAGAGGTACTGGGTCAACAATGGACGGAACCACCTGAAGTTCTTTTAAGAACTTCCTTATCCAGACAGCTTCTTTTGCAGCATCAGATGCAGCGATGTATTCCGCTTCCATAGTCGAGTCTGCAACGGTTTTCTGTTTGGAACTCTTCCAACACACCGCCCCTCCATTGAGGGTAAAGACAAAACCCGATATGGACTTGGAATCATCCTTGTCACTCTGGAAGCTGGAGTCAGCAAAGGCCTCAATCTGGAGGTCTTTTCCGCCATACACCAAGAACATCTCCTTAGTCCTTCTCAGGTACTTGAGAATGTTCTTTACTGCTATCCAATGTTTCTCCCCAGGGTTTGACTGATACCGGCTTACTACACTCAGTGCATAAGCTACATCCGGTCTGGTACACAACATCGCATACATTATAGAGCCTACCGCAGAAGCGTAGGGTATAATAGACATGCGATCCCTCTCCAAATCAGTCTTGGGAGACATCTCTTTAGAGAGGGTGATCCCGTGACAAGCCGGTAGGTTACCGCGCTTGGAATCTTCCATACTGAATCTTTTCAGTACGGTGTCGATGTACCTGGACTGTGAAAGTCCTAATATCCTCTTGGATCTATCACGATGGATCCGGATCCCCAGGATGTATGAGGCATCACCCAGGTCTTTCATGGAGAACCTGTGTGACAAGAAACCCTTGACAGATTGTAGCATAGGAATGTCATTTCCTATTAAGAGAATGTCATCCACGTATAAAACAAGGAATACCACAGTTCTCGCTACAAATCTACTATAGATGCATGGTTCATCTGGATTTTTGATAAAGTCAAATTCCTTGACCGTCTCATCAAAACAGATGTTCCAACTCCGCGATGCCTGCTTTAGTCCATAAATGGACTTAAGCAACTTGCACACCTTTCCGCTGCTCCCACTCTGAATGAAACCCTCTGGCTGATCCATATAGACACACTCCTCTAAATTTCCATTTAGAAAAGCGGTTTTTACGTCCATCTGCCAAATCTCATAATCGTGGAAGGAAGCAATGGCAAGAAGGATCCGAATGGATTTCAGCATAGCCACTGGAGAAAAGGTTTCGTCATAGTCCAAGCCAGGTCTTTGACGAAAACCCTTTGCTACAAGTCTAGCTTTATAGGTCTCAACCTGTCCATCTACACCAATCTTCCTTTTGAAGATCCACTTGCATCCTACGGGTTTTACCCCGTCTGGAGCAATGTCCAACATCCATACTTTGTTGGTGTACATGGACTCCATTTCGGTCCGCATTGCATCCAGCCATTTTACCGAGTCAACGCTCTGAACGGCCTGCTGGAAGCTAGTAGGCTCATCATAGTCTATGATGCAATCCTCTCTATCCCCGTCTATGAGAAAACCGTAGTATCTCTCGGGCGGATGAGACTGCCTACTACTTCTGCGGAGCGGCGTAGGAATGTCCTGTTCATTTGAACCCTCTGGTTCCACTAAGCTTTCAGTAATAGTCTGTGGTTCTGGAATTTCTTCCAGTTCTACTGCGTTCCCACTTAATTCTTTTTCTAAGAACTGATGTTCTAGAAAGTGGGCATGACGAGAAACAAGAACTTTTTGTTCCTCTTCGTAGTAGAAGAGATATCCCTTGGAATTCTTTGGATATCCCACAAACTTACACAGTACTGAGCGTGCCTCGAGCTTGTCCGCATGCTGCTTTTTAACAAAAGCTGGACTTCCCCAAGTCTTAATGTGACAGAGATGGGGTCTCTTCCCACACCACATCTCATATGGCGTAGTAGGCACAGTCTTAGTAGGAACTCGGTTCAATAGGTACGCAGCTGATTCTAGTGCATACCCCCAGAATGATCGCGGTAACTTAGCGTTACTCATCATGGACCGTACCATATCCAATAGGGTCCGGTTCCGTCTCTCCGATACACCATTATGTTGCGGAGTGTATGGAGGAGTAAGCTGAGAGAGAATCCCATTCTCTTTTAAGTAATTCAGGAACTCGGCACTTAAGTATTCTCCACCTCGATCCGATCTTAGAATCTTGATACTTTTGCCGGTTTGTTTTTCTACTTCATTCTTAAATTCCTGGAATTTTTTAAAAGATTCTGACTTATGTTTCATTAAGAAGACATAACCGTATCTTGAAAAATCATCCGTAAAAGTAATGAAGTAAGAATAACCGCTTCGCGCATGTGTAGACATTGGACCGCACACGTCGCTGTGTACGAGTCCCAAGAGCTCGCTCGCTCTTACTCCGTGTCCAGTAAACGGAGTCTTTGTCATCTTTCCTTTGAGACAGGATTGACAAGTGGCATACGATTGATATTCGAACGGATCCAAATATCCTTCTGTATGTAACTTAGTCAACCTTCTCTCATTGATGTGAGCTAGTCTACAATGCCATAAGAAAGTCTGATTGATATCTGGAGACTTTCTTTTGTGTGTATTCTGGACATTGAAAATCTGTGGTTGGTTTAATACGTATATACCATTGCTCAGTGTACCTGACTCAATCAGAACTTGATTAAGGTGAATGTTTACAACATTACTTACAAACGCAAATTCATAACCTTCTTTAGAAACCAAAGATACAGAAATGATATTACAAGTTGCGTTGGGTACAAAAAAGCAATTACGCAAAACCAAAACATGCCCATCTGACATTCCCAGGTGATAGTCCCCCACGGCTTTAGCATCCATGCTAGCTCCGTTCGCAACTCTGAGGGTCATGTCACCTTCCTTCAAAAACCTACGGTTTCTCAACGCCTGCAAAGAATTACAGATATGAGATCCTGATCCGGTATCCAATACCCAGGAAGTAGAGTTTATAGAAAGACAGTTTTCAATAACATACACACCTGAAGCTGAAGCCGCAACCTGCTTCAGTTCCTGTGTCCTGGCTTTCCAAGCCCTGCAATCTTTCTTCCAGTGTCCACTCTTATGACAATAGAAGCATTCTTCCTTTCCAACAAGCTTCCCCGCAATCTTTGTTGCCTTTTCCTTTCCCTTCGTACCCACTTTACTAACACCGCCTCTTGGTTTGGCGGGGGCTTTCTTCCTCTTTCCCTTGGCTTTCGCCTTGGACCTAGAGGAAGAAGATCCTCCTACAAACAAAGCGGGTGTTTCCCTACCCTTCTGTAGGGTGCCCTCTGCGCTCCTCAGCAGGTTGAGGAGTTCTGAAAGTTCAACTTCCTTTTCTTGCAAGTTGAAATTCAGTATGAACTGGGCGTAAGTGGATGGAAGGGACTGGAGAATTAAATCCGTATAGAGATCACTGTCCAACGTGGTCCCAAGTTCCGCGAGCTCCTCAGTGTAGCCAATCATCTTAAGCACGTGGTCCGCTACCGATGATCCGACGGCCAACTTTGTCGAAAACAACTTCTTCGACACTTCGTATCTTGCGATACGAGACTGCTCTCCATACAGTTCTTTTGTATGGAGAAATATGGACTCGAGGTCCATATTCTCATGCCTCCTCTGATGTTCGTTGTCCATAGAGGTAAGCACGAGGCACCTGGCCTTCGCGCAATCAATCTCCCAAGTCTTACGGATTTCCTTATCCGCGACGCTGGAGGTGGGACCTGGGACGGGGGGAGCTTTGGTGGTAAGAAGATACCCCAGCTTGTCGTAAGCGATTGCCAATTTGACATTCCTGAGCCAATCTTTGTAGTTTGGCCCTGTCATTATGTTTTTATCTAGAAGTAACTTAAGTCCAGTCATTTCGATTTGGTCGCTGCAGGGGGAGAGAAGAAACACTTAGCACGATGCTCTTGCAAGTTTAGAATGGTTTTTAATTTGTCTAAACAGGATGGCTCCCACTGTCTCTCGAATCCCTCCTCAAACCACAAAGGAAGAATTAGCCGGGATCAATCCCACCGTACAATACTTGCTTAACCGTTCAGCCAGGCCAGTGTCGGTACTTCGAGGGAGGTTTTCCAACGCTTTCGCGAAGTTCCTTAATTTAAGAACCTCTTTTCCCTGGGGGCGTAGCCCCGCTAACACCTTTCTAGGCACCTACTAGGTTTATAGCATTGATCGTTTAGTGAGAAATTTCCCGAGGAGTAGCATATACTCACAATAGGATCGGGATCCAAATATCATCGCGTGACGAAAATGAAGGAATCCTACCATAATCATCACACTCCAAATGGTATGCAAATCTAGCAAGTTTCAGTACTTATGAAACTCCCGATGTGGATTTTTTGCCCCATGCTCTTATGACCTTGACTTTGGCCAAAATATCATAAGTCACATGTCAAGTTCTACCCGTCACTTTCCAGGTTAATTTGGATCCATCCGTACATACCCTTGACTTTGGCCAAAATGGCAGCACGACTGTCCCAAACCAACGCATCTATCTATGCTACACATGAACACCCAATAGCTACCAATCACTGTGCCTTGACTTTGACCAAAATACACAGCTTGAATACTATTGCCTATTCATGCGAAACGACGGAGGGCTACGAATGGTTTTGGTAAAACCGTGAACGTAGTGAACTTGATATAATCGATGGAATGAGATAGCTTTTAGAAGGAGTGGCTCAAGCTCCGCATTTAAAAGTTAGTTTTGAAAAGAACCGAGTGGTTTTTCGAAAGTGTTCCAACGATTTTAACTTGGTTTATTATCTTGCATTAGTTCTTTTAATGCGTGATATTCTTGCATTAGTTCTTTTAATGCGTCCCATCATTTAATCCTACCATTGCAGAAAACAACCAAAATATGACGTACGCTTATGCCATTCGCATTCGCCACGGGGTCCCGTCATCACTCGTTAGGTTACTTAACTAACGACAGAGCGGGGGCTGGGCTAGCGCGGCTGTAAAACATAAGCAACGCCTAAATAGAAAGCAATGATAGACATTACAGATCACAGATGAATATATTGGATATACTAGCAATCCACAATCCTTTCGAGCCTGCAATGAAAAGCGGATTACACGGTCGCGGTGAATAGCCAAATACCCCACCCAAGACCCCTACGGGTGCGGCAAACTACCCGCTAAGTACTCGGCAGTTTGTGCACCCCCTCCATGGGTCTATCCTAGGAGCAAAAAACAGTAAAAAGAATTATACAATGACGGCTACAACCCCGACCCGGTTGTGCGGCCAAACAAATAATATTATTACATCAATTTACATTTACAATGAATGAAAGAAAAACAAAAGCTCATCTCACATCCACCCCGGCTATTCACCCGCGACAGTCCAACACATTCATATACACAATCCAATATCAAACACAGATCATGTATAACCCCGACTAATCGACTTATAGCGATTAGCCGACGTTCAATACATGCAAGCAACACAGATATAACCAACATAGCCAAAGTGCAGTGAAGTTCGGAAAAAAATACGGAATTATAGGACCCCAAAAGTGAATTTCAGTTCTGGAAAATCTGGGCACATATAATACATCTGAAAAATCCTAAAACCAACACAGAAGAACACTGCACGAAAAACGATGCAGAGAGGACACCAAACAGCGGCGGATCCGCGGCCTGATGAACAGGTGAGGCCGCGGATGGGCGGCGCTTTGAAGGAATCATGCTATCGTTTTTGGTGGGTGTTCTTAGAAAACCCTGAGCCGATTTTTGGAGTATAAAGTTTTTCATTTAGAGCAGAAAAAATTTCAACAGAAACTTAGGGTTTTGGTTTTTCCGGTTTTGCGATTTTTCGGTTTCGAACTTCCATACACTTCGCTACCAAGCTAGTTTAAGTTTAGTTAGGCTCTGATACCACTGTAAGTCCATATTGCGACCCCCGGTGCTTACGGGGAGGCGGAAACGGTATAAAAAACAAATTTTTATCGCAAGAGGCAACATGGACTAAACAAGGTCGGGATCGTGTCTAAACTAAACTAGCAAATACGCTAAAAGGAGTTAGCTACTATGGAAGATGGTTATACCTAAACTTGAACTCCTTCTTCTTTAAACCTTGTAGAGGTTGATGGTTCTCTTCTTGTCGCCTTCTTCCGTCGAAGATGGATCCACCTCGAAGGTTCGACCTTTGGGCTCTTCCTCGATCTTTGAGTGAACTAGGGTTTCCGGCTTGCTAAACCTTGAACCTAGAATGAGTAGAGAGTGACTAGGGGTTGCTATTCTTTTAAAAGAGAAGGATTCTCAACACATGAGAAGGGTTCTCTTTTGCTAGAGGAAGAAGAAGATGAAGTGAGGAGAGAGAAGCTAAATGAGATAATGAGCAATCTTTTCTTTCTTGCAACCATAATGCCAAAAGAAAAGAATTATCTAAATAATAATAATTCAAAATAAGAATAGTTGATGGTAATTTGGAATGACCACTATCATGCTTCTTTAAATGAAGTGTAAGCATGAATCAAGGAGGATCTTTCAAAGCATGATGGTGGTCAACATTCAACCATGGTCAACAAGTCAACCATGGTCAACAAGTCAACAAAATCAACCATAACAAAATTCTCATTTAATTACTATTATTAATAGATAATTTATAAATCCATTAGGGTTTGGAAAAAGAAGACTGTCAACTGTGCATACGCACCCGTTCCGAAACCCTAATGAAATACCTCATCCTTCGCCTCAAGCAACTGTGCATACACACCTGCATTCTCGTTCCGAGGAACAAGAATACAAAGAGATAAAAGCAACCCCAAAACATATACCAGTATCTGGCTCAAACCAGAGCCTGCCAGTATAATCCGTCCGTACTCCAAACGTGCACAAGTGCGCGGATGAGAACGAACCCTGTCGCAAAACCATGCGACCTCTACTCTGTTTTGCCCAGAGGCGAATACCCTCTGTGTGGGACTCTAAAGACTCGACACTACGCTGGCAGTGGGTTTAACCACAGACCGCAAGCGGCACTAGCTGTGCGTAACGGTCCCCAGGTAGATGTCGACAAGAAGGCTGACGAGGTGAAACCCCATCTGAACTCCTACTGAGTCTGAATGTGACATTCTCCGTACAGTCCGGTCTGTTCGTCTGATACATCGCATGTCGGGCCTAGGGGGCGGTAAAACGTCAGTCCCTCAATAGCGGTACAAGTCGTGTCGGAGTGAAGCCCAAAACACCCTGAGATAACACTGGAAGCCTACCAGTATATCTCGCTTGCCCTGGCCAGGGACTACTCGTGTAATGGCTCTCCTAGACACAGCGCGATGTCAACCCCCAATACCGGGAGAGACGAATCCTGTCTAACCGGCACTGCCTCCGAGTGCTTCGGGACTGCACCCAACCACTACCTGTTTGCACGACTCCTTTGAGCCGTGGTAGGGTAGTGATCAAAGTGTAGTGGGAACACACTCGAGGCGAAGTGCCAGTGTCAAGTCAGCGGACTAAGCTGTAGTCATGTCACCTGGGAACTGATAACTGACGATAGGTATAATACCAACCTTTCAGTTCCCGACGAGTCCTGTCCAGTGTACTCGTAACCCAACGAGCACCCGTATACTATCTCTAGTACGACGTACTGATGGCTGTGGGACATACCATCTCCCACACTGGGATGAGAAGCGCATACGCTAGTCTACTCCGGAGTATCGATGCCCTGTCTCGATAGTCCTGCGACTAGGGACCTGTATAAGGATGTGCTTATAGATTACCCAGCCCCCACTAGTGTGACTGCCATCACAACGCTGGTAATCAAGCAAAGATCCTAAGGGCTCCACTAATGCGTATAAGTGATATACTGAAATAAACACAAGTACACATTGAAGTAGAAACAAACCAAGTAGCATACTACTATATTGAGCAAGATTGTTTATACAAGGTGAATATCCCAAGCTTCCATCAAGTAATATACAAACTAGTATGATACAGTAATGGCCTCTAGGGCATATACACTAACAGATCTTGCCTATCTTGATATCGTGGCAGTATCCAGAGACGTATAGGGGACGGTTGTGGTCGCACGTCCTGAGGAGAAGTTCTTCGTCACCGAAAGTGATGTCGGCCGTGTGCACTTCTTCCAGTTCATCCTTCATCCTTTCTGCGGCAAGGAAGGCTTGGAATTGCTCGGGTTCTTGTAACGCCTTGATTAATGAATCTCGCGCTTCTTTTGATAATAGGAAGGCGTCGAGAATGCTGAGCTGAGAAGGTAGCTTTCTTAGGTGCGCTAGGATGTTGTAGTCTACTTTACCCTTCATTGGAGGATCTTTGGTAGCCAATTCTTTCGTGGCTTGGTCATCTAAGGTGATATCCTCAGTGACCTTTTCCTTTCCCTTATCTTTTCTATTTGCGGGCCCGAGATTCTTTTCCGGAAGCGTGCGATTGCGCAGCTGAATATTCTCGCAGGCTTCCGGTTCTTCCTCTTTCCCTAAAACGGATTCTTTAAAGAGAGGGCCCAGAGCCATTTCTTCATCAGAGTCGCTCCCAAAGGTGAGAACTTGCGACCCTCCGGCGTTAACTGTGTAACAATTGCCGGCAGTTCTTTTGTGTCCTTCGGCCGTACTTCTTCATTCCAGACGAGTCTTACGTTTTATGCGCTTAAAGTGTTGCCGGTGAGCAATATATCCTTGCCACCACATCTTAAAAGTGTCGCACTCCTCAGTGGAGTGCGAAATCTTCCGATGATATGAGCAATAATTAGGGTGCCTCTCCGCCCCATCGAACGCGTTTTCTTCCGAGGGTGGTAGCTTCATTCCCATTGACATGGCTTTGGCAAACCTTTTCCTCGTCTTGAACACGTTTTTATTCGCATCGGATGTCTTTCGATCTGGCGGGAGTACTTCGACTCTTTCGTTTAGTCGCCTGCGCTTGGCTCCTTCCGATGCAGCCATTTCACGCTCCTGATCGGCTTTACTCTTCAAACGAATCTCGTCTAGAAAGGCGTTGATCATTTCATCTGTTGTCCATACAAGTTCTAGCTCAGGCTGTGCCCCCAGTTTCTCAGTGCCAGGAGTTTTCTCATCTTCCGAGTGGGAAATCACATGACAACTCGCCACATATCCCTCGGATTCATCCGATGAGCTCTCTCCATCTCCTTTCTCCTGAAAGACGTGGTTGAGGAACTCTTGTAGCGTGACGGGAGTCCGCGCTTTTTGATTGTACTCTTCCAGCGCGTCAATCTGTTTCTGTAAATCCGTGCGCTTGTCTCCAGGCTTCACGGGCGTCTTAGATTTCTTCTTCTTTTTCTTCGAAGATTTTGACGGTTGGGTGTGAGTACTTGGGCCATCACCACCGCTCCTCGTAGTTGGACGCGGCTTCAGCATCTCTTTGATGATTTGAGGTTCAAGCGGGTTCTTCCATTCGACTGCTGGGCACGCATGAAGATCACTCAGCATCCTTCTGGTTTTAGCCGATAGCACGACTTCCCATGGAGCTTCCTCAATGAAAGAACAGGTTGCCCCCGGTGTGTCTGCTTTCTTAGGAGTATGCGGCTGTGGCGGATTCACCTTCCACTTTTCGGACAACGCAAACTTTCCCTGGAGGTATTGATCCTCAATCCATCCTTTGAAGACGAAGCAATCCTCAATCGAGTGGCTTACCGTTTGATGGTACGGGCAATAATTGGGGTTATTCACCTCAGTGGGTTGTGGCGGTCGCCTTGGATTTGGTAAGTTTATAAGTATGTTGCGTACTGCCAGCTCGAATAACTGTTTTATCTTATCCCGCGGGAACGAGTAGGGGCGCTTCATCTTCTCATTATAATACCGGCGTCTTTCTTCCAGCTGATCCGCCAGCTTTGGGGCACTGGGTTGTTGCTGTGCGTTCGCAACGAAGGTTGCCTTCCCTTTACCCTTGTCACTCCGAGGCTCGGGCTTCGGGGGAGACGGTCTGTGACCCATCTGGTCCATCTAGGCCAACTTGTCGATTAAAGCCTGGAACTTGGTTGGCTTAAAGAACATCATAAACTGGGAGATAGTTGCATGAGGGTCTAGGGTTCCCACAAACATGCCCACCGCGGGCGCTTCCTCAATGCGTTGTTCGCATTTCGATCACAAATTTCATCAGTGTATAGCGTACTGGACCCACGTTTCGCCTGGTTTCACCCTGGCATTAATTAATGCTGTTATCGGAGTGCGTTCGCTGGCGCTTGCAAATCGCTGGGTGAATAGAAATTCCATTTCAGCGAACGTCTTGATGGAATCGTTCGGGAGTTCCGAATACCATTCGAACGCTGTTTCTGATAAGCTGCCCACGAACTGGCGAAGCAACAGTTTATCGTCACCGCCGGTGTTACCGCAAAAGGCCCTGAACTAGGCAACATGTTGGTGGGGATTGCCGGTCCCTTTATACACGTGGAATTTTGGTATTGTATAACCCGGCGGATATCTGATTTGGTCGTACCAGCTCGGATATGGTCGCCCCGTTTTTACGACTTGACCAGCTGCCCCAGTCGCATGATGAACCCGGATTTGCTGGGCTATATAGTGGTCCAAGTCAGCCTTAGAGATTGCCTCCTCCTTAGCCGTTGACAGAGCGGGTGGGAGATTTGACGATTCTCCTTTATCATCTTCGAGGATGATCGGGGGATCTTCAGCAGGAGAATCTTGTTGAATCATCATCCCAACCATGTCTTGAAATAAGTGGGCTATCTGCTTTATATTGGCCGCTTGTTCCGCAGCCTCTTTATCTTTCTTTTCCAATATCCTCCGAAGTAACTCAGCGTCAGTTTCATGTTCTTGTTGCGGATCCGAGGACGCCTCGGGGCTTTCTTTCGGCCCAGTAAGCGCGGCCATTGCGATCATCATTTCCTGGAGCTTTTGTTGTTGCTCCTGAGCTTTGGTCACCGACCGTGTAAGCGGTCTATGACCAGTAGACGCATGGCTGTCTTCCTTCCCCGACGCCATGTATACAGTGTGGACCTGTAGGGTTCCTAGACACGCTAATGAAGTCTCACAAGGCATCAACCATGCCAATTTCAAATTTTACGGTGCCGAGAAACCCTAGACTAGATCGTTGACTAGAAATTTAGGCGATATACGAATCTAGTTAACAACTTAACTAAAGATAAGAAGCTACAACCTTTGTAGATCCGGATATCCACTTCCTTGGCTCCACGTAGGCATCCTCTCGCTGTCCATCTCAAATCCTGGACTCAATCATCGGCTTGATCGGAGAAATGGGCGGACTAGGTCGTCGGCTTCGTGCCGAAGATGATCTACGTCGAGGCATCACAAGTTCAAGCTCCGACTTCACAAATTTGTGAAACTTATGAAGAAAACACCCAAAACAACTTGGCAAGAGGTAGAGGATGAAGAAATAGGAGGTGGGTTCACTTTAGAATTGGATTTCTCACTTTAGAACTCAAGTTGCCATTGATGGCATCAAGTTTTCATTCTTGAAGATGAAGAAGAAGATGAAGCTAGAATTATGATAAGTGTTAAGTTAAAATGAATAATAAATGAAGACTTATCATAATCTAATTAGGGTAGAGTGTAGAGAATAGACCATGGTTACTTGGATGGGTTAGGGTTAAGCATGAAGACAAGAATGGTTAAGAAGTCAAAGCTTCATGAAGCTTCAACTAGAAACAAACATAGCCACCATTCTTATCTAAACCTTTTCCAAATAAATAAACAAATAAATAAATAAAAAGGCAAAACCCTAATCATCTCTTAACCATGGTTTAATTCTTCACACTTAACCAAATGAGCAAGTATCATCAAACATGATACAAAGATGTGCACAAAAGTATATCACATATACAACATGTACATCAAGTGAGAAAATCCCTTTAAAGTGAACCAATACTAGTTAATGCAAAGTAATATATCAAATATATAATTATACATTAAATCATTAAATCAACACTTGATTTAACGATCCGGTCATATCGCATATAACCGACTAGTATCCTATGTATCGGCTTATCGAATCAATCCTTGATTCGATATCTAGGTTATATCGAATATAGCCAATCGATACATTCATCGCGAGAATGGAATACGGTATCACATACACGCATTATTCTCGGTCCCGCACATATCTCATATGCGCTCCTATTTCGTTTCGCTTGAGCCAGGAAACCTCTGTGTAGGACTCTAAAGACTCGTCAATACGCCGGTAGCAGATGATGATCATATCAAGCACCCACAAGCCGCAAGCGGTCTGCTAAACGTAACGGCCATCCGGGTATTGAGCGATCAGAAGATCGATGAGCTAGCCCGCTCACACTCCTGTGAATCCAACCAGTAACACTTGCCGTACAGTCCGGTCTGTTCGTCTGATATGTCGCATATCAAGTCTAGGGGTGGTAAACGTCAGACCCCAATAACCGATAGGTCGTGCCGATGTGAAGCTCATAATGAGTCGAGAAACTACTGGTAACACTTACCAGCAAATCTCTGATCAGCCTTGGCCAGGGACTTCCATGTTACGGCCAATCGAGCACTGCGCAACATCAACCCCCAATACCGGGAGAGACGAAACCCCTCCTATCGCTCATTGCCTCCATGTGACTCGGGACTGTACCCAAAGACCACCGTTTTGCACGCCCTCATGGACGTGGTAAGGTGGAGATCAAAGCACAGTGGGAATCACACAAGACTCTATGACGATCTCGGGTCTACAGACTAACCTGTACAAGTGTCACCTGAGAACTGCCATCTGACGTGAGGTATAATACCATCTGGGAGTTCTGGGCGAGTCCGTCCAGTGTACCCAGTCTCCACTGAGCACCCGTATACCATCTCTGATGTCAAACACCAATGGATATGGGATCATCCATCGCCCATCTCATGGGTCGAGAAGCGTATACGCTAGTCTACACTGGTATATCGATGCCCTGTCTCGATACACCCACGACTAGGGACCTTGAAGGATGTACTTATGGACTACCATGTCCCCACTAGTATGATCTGCATCATAGTCCAGGTAGTCAAGTACACATCCTAAGGGCTTTATCAACATGTAACTATAAGACAGTTTAAAGAGACAAGTGTACATGTTAAGATAAAGAGTAACCAGATAGCATACTATCATATCGAGCAAGAAAGTCATCTCTATATATGTCCAAGCATCCAATATAATATACATCATCTGTACAATACTGGCCTCTAGGGCATACATACAACTAACAATCTCCCACTTGCACTAGGGCCAGCTGCTGTAGTATCGCATACCGAGCATCCCGAAGAGTCTCTCAAACTGTATCTGGGGAATGGCCTTCGTGAGTGGATCCGCCGTGTTGTTCTTCGTGTCAACCCTCCTGACCTCGATCTCCCGGCAATCAACTATCTCCCGGATCAGGTGATACCGCCTCAGAATATGCCTGGATCGCTGATGGGACCTGGGTTCCTTGGCCAAAGCCACCGTTCCATTGTTATCGCAATACAAAGGTATTGGATGCTCAATGGATGGAACCACTCCAAGTTCAGTAATGAACTTCTTGATCCAGACAGCCTCTTTAGCAGCATCGTTGGCAGCGATGTATTCAGCCTCCATCGTCGAGTCTGCCACGGTTTCCTGCTTAGAACTCTTCCAGCTAACCGCCCCTCCATAAAGGGTAAAGACAAATCCCGACTGCGACTTAGAGTCGTCCTTATCACTCTGGAAGCTCGAATCAGTAAAGGACTCCACTGGGAGTTCTCCGTTACCATACACCAAGAGCATCTCTTTAGTCCTTCGCAAGTACTTGAGAATGCTCTTCACAGCTGTCCAGTGACTCTCTCCAGGATCAGCTTGATACCTGCTCACTATACTTAGTGAGTATGCAACATCGGGTCTGGTACATAGCATCGCATACATGATAGAGCCTACAGCTGAAGCATAGGGTATCCCTTGCATGCGAGCTCTCTCCAAATCAGTCTTGGGAGATATCTCTTTGGAGAGAGTGACTCCAGAGATCGTGGGTAAGTTCCCACGCTTGGATTCTTCCATACTAAACCTTTTTAGTATGGTGTCAATGTACCTGGATTGGGACAATCCCAATATCCGTTTGGATCTATCTCTATAGATCCTAATTCCCAATATGCAGGAGGCATCACCAAGATCTTTCATTGAGAATCTTTGTGATAAGAAGAGCTTGACCGATTGCAGCATAGGAATATCATTTCCTATCAAGAGTATGTCGTCCACGTACAATACGAGGAAGACAACCTTACTCTCTGCCACCTTCTTGTAGATACAAGGTTCATCTGGGTTTTTGACGAAATAAAACTCTTTGATAACGACGTCAAAGCAGATGTTCCAACTCTGCGATGCTTGCTTTAATCCATAAATGGATTTAAGCAGCTTGCACACCTTCCCGCTGCTCCCACTGTCTACGAAGCCCTCTGGCTGAGTCATGTACATGCACTCTTCTAAATCACCATTTAGAAAGGCGGCCTTAACATCCATTTGCCAGATTTCGTAGTCATGATATGCAGCGATGGCAAGCATGATCCGGATGGATTTAAGCATAGCCACTGGAGAAAAGGTTTCGTCATAGTCCACACCTGGTCTTTGACGAAAACCCTTTGCAACAAGTCTAGCTTTGAAAGTCTCCACTTTCCCATCTACACCAAGTTTTTTCTTGAAGATCCACTTGCTCCCGATGGGTTTTACCCCTTCAGGAGCAACTTCCAAAGTCCATACTTTGTTGGTGTATATGGATTCCATCTCGGACCGCATAGCATCCAGCCATTTCACTGAGTCCCTACTCGTGATGGCCTGCTCAAAGCTAGTTGGGTCATCATCCTCCATGATGCAATTCTCGCTCCCACCATCCATGAGAAAACCGTAGTATCTCTCAGGTGGGCGAGGAACCCTACTAGATCGGCGGAGAGGCTGAGGTTCATTGGGAACTACTAAATCCTCTGGTTCAACCAAATCTTCTGTTGTAGTCTATATTGCTGGAACCTCTTCCAGTTCTACCTCCTTGCCACTAATCTCTTTTTCAAGAAATTCCTTTTCTAAAAAGGTGGCATGTCGAGAAACAAACACCTTTTGTTCCTCGGTGTGGTAGAAGATATACCCGCGCGAATGTTTGGGATATCCAATAAACTTACACAGAATGGACCTTGCCGCGAGTTTGTCCAGATTTTGCGTTTTTACATATGCCGGACAACCCCATATCTTAACATAATTAAGACATGGTCTCTTTCCTTTCCATATCTCATATGGAGTGGTTGGCACGGTTTTGGTGGGAACCATATTCAATAGATCTGCAGCTGTTTCCAGTGCATATCCCCAGAAGGAAATAGGTAACTCAGCTGTGCTCATCATAGAGCGCACCATATCCAATAGGGTGCGGTTCCTCCGTTCTGATACACCGTTGTGCTGTGGTGTATATGGAGGAGTCAGCTGAGAGAGAATCCCATTCTCTTTTAGGAAGTCCAAGAATTCATTGCTTAAGTATTCTCCTCCTCGATCAGATCGAAGGATTTTAATACTTTTTCCGGTTTGGTTCTCGACTTCTTGTTTATATTCTCTAAATTTCTCAAAAGCTTCTGATTTGTGTTTCATCAGGAATACATATCCGAATCTAGAGAGATCGTCAGTGAATGTAATGAAGTACGAAGAACCATCCCTGGCATGTGTAGACATGGGACCGCATACATCACTATGTATCAGTCCCAAGAGTTCGGTAACTCTTTCTCCGTGTCCCGTAAATGGAGTTTTGGTCATCTTGCCTTTGAGACATGATTGGCAAGTGTCATAAGATGAAAATTCAAACGGATTTAAATATCCATCCTTATGCAACTTAGCTAATCGTGTCGCATTGATGTGACCCAGTCTACAATGCCACAAGAAGGATTCGTTCAGTTCTGAACTCTTCCTCTTGTGTGTGTTTGTTATGCTCAGAACTGTTGATTGATTTAGAACATAAATGCCATTGCACAACGTGCCTGATCCAACCAACTTTTGGTTACAGAAAATGTTCATAATATTGTCCTGTAATACAAAATTATATCCCTCTTTATTCAACAAAGAAACCGATATAATGTTGCATATCAGGTTCGGCATGTAATAGCATTCGTTCAGAACCAATGTATTACCAGTTGGTAATACAAGGTGATATTCCCCGACAGTCTTAGCTGCAACAATTGCACCATTTCCAACTCTAATGTCTTTATTACCTTCTCCAAGTTCTTTACCTTTCCTTAGCCCATGTAACTGATTACATATATGGGATCCTGACCCGGTATCTAATACCCAGGACGTAGAGCAAATGGAGAAACAGTTCTCTGTAATGAACACACCCGAAGAAAATGCATCAACATGTACTTTCTTCATTCGGGTGGCATGGGAATCCTGGTATTCCCCTATATCATGTTCATTCCTATAACTCTTATAAGAAAGAACGGAACCAACGTTCCCCAGCACAGTATAACATGCGGGTTCGGTCAATACATCCATGTTATTATCTTCATTAGGGCATGAAATGGTCGCTACCTGGAGAGAGAGAGAAGAAAACACTTTAGCGTATGCTCGTGCAAGATCAGATTGGTTATTATCTTATCTAATCAGGATGGCTCCCACTGCTTTTTATCAAATCTTCCTTCAATCCTAAAGGAAAGACTAGCCGGGATTAATTACACCCTGCAACTTCGTCGATCTTTCAGCCAGGCCAGTGTCGGTACTTTGAGGGAGGTTCCCCGTGCTTTCGCACGAACCTAATTAATGTAAATCTCGTTTTCCCAGAGACGTAACCTCGTTAACACCTTTCTAGACACCTACTTGATCGGCTAATTGTAGTGTGCAAAACTCTCCCAGGAGTAACTCTTACTCGCAGTGGGTATCGGGATCCAACTATCTCATAGAAGGTATGCAATCTCATTGCAAATTTCAACACTTGAAATTCCCGATAATGTTTTGCCCCTAGCGTCCTGTGACCTTGACGCAGGCCAACAAACCATAGTGCGCTAGTCAAGTTCAACCCGTCATTTCCTGATTGAATTAAACCCACCCGCACGACCCTTGGCGCAGGCCAACAAAGTCGTACGACTACCCTAATCCAATCTGCATCATATGCAAAAGCAGATAAATACTAGTTAGCTGCCGCACACTACGCCTTGACGCAGGCCAACAAACGTAGCACGAATACTAACTACTACTTATCTGAAATGACGGAGGGCTACGACAGGTTTTTCTGAAAACCATAAGCGTAATGAACTTGATATCGTTGTAGAATCAAATGAAGTTTTAAAATGGAGTGGTTTTGAGGCTTTTTCTAGTTTTGCTAAAGGGGTCACTCCCGGTGAAGGGATCGTCGGCCCTTTCCTCGTCGAATGAGGTGCGGGATATATCATATATATCACTGTGCAAAGCAGAAACTATAGAAGCAATCAAAAGTCAAACCGAGTGTGTAGCATCTGCCAGTTATTGCTAAAGGAGTCACTCCCGGTGAAGGGATCTCGGTCCTTTCCTCATCGAATAAGGTGCAGGATATATCACATATACCGCTATGCAAAGCAAGAACTGTAGCTACCTGTTTTGTTTTAAAATTTGATTCTACAACATCTTAGGTTTCTTTTCTTTCATTAATCACATTAATGAAGTCCCATCATTTAAATACCTAAACATCACAGATAGATATGACGTACACTTATGCCATCCGCATTCGCCTCGATGTCCCCTCGTGCACCGTTAGGTTAGGTAACTAACGATAGAGCAGGGCAGGGCTAGTGCGGGTGCAAAACATAAGTAACGTCTATATAATATATCATATATACTATATACTGTATCTATCACAGAACATCACATGATCACATCACAGATATCGCAGCAGAAGAAACATATGAAACATTGGATATACTAGGACGTCCGTGTTTTCAATACGAGCCAGTATAAAACACGGATTCCACGGTCGTGATGAATAGCCAATCCCACACCCCCAAACCCCTACGAGAGCGGCAAGCAACCCTGCCAATTCTAGGGTTAGGAGACCCGGACTCGACTCCTCGAGTTGGTCTTCCACTGGACCCCAGAACCCGGTTACTTGTGCTCCCCTCCTTGGGTCTATCCTAATGCGGAAAAGTAAATAATATACAAAAGGTGACGACTTCCGCAACCTGGAAGTGCCCCAATAAAAGAATATTACATACAAGTTTTTACATGAATGAAAATGAAAAACACTCATCTCACATAAAAACCCCCGGCTATTCAAACACGACAATCCAATATAACATATCCAGCAACACATAACATCACATGTCATCAACGTAAGTAAATATGCGCATCCCAATTGTCGTTGACATATAGCAACGAAACCGGCGATATCATATATTACACTTACGGTCACAGAAAAGAAAGTGTAAAACTACAACAGTTGGAATCCGCAACCTCTTTAGACATCACATGCCTAATCAAATGAAATACTTAGACATCACATGCCTAACAGTTATAAACCCCGCATTTTAGTCCCATTATCGAAAACTCTTTTCAATATCAAATGAGACTAAACCGCTAGATTTATAACATTCATTCAGTTATCTCATAACTGTTTGTGAATTCCAATTATTGTATCCCATTCCGGATAAATAGAAAATATTAAACTTTCCGATCGAACATTCGAACACCCAAGTTTTCCCGAAACCGTTCAACACATGAAATAGGTTCAAAGAAATTCACTTCATGCCTCAGTACCAACGGTCCAGCCGTAGAAGGGTCAAGCCAACGCCTCACATGTGGCACGCCGTACTGCCCCAAACCCGAAGGTTCAAAGGGCAGTTCAAGACGGTCACATAATCGAGTTAAGGTTTGTTGTCTTCTAGAGGGACCATCGCATTACTTGCACTACTTAGAACGTCCTTAAACCACAGAAAAATCCAACACTTGGAAATTTTCCGGCAGGGGAAAAGTTGGGTATTTATATCCGGTCGGACTTTTTAACATATTCAAAAAATTATCCGGAAAGCACTTAGACAAAGTTCGATAATCCGATCGAAATACCGAGTCCCCAATACAACCTAGAATACTCAACTCTTGAATAAATATTAAAAATTCCCAGAGAACTCAGCACTGAATAAAAGAAGTTACTGTGCAAAATTGGGTGGGTGACGTCATCATACGGCCGCGGAACCGCCGCAGAAGCCAGGCTTCTGCCGCGGTTCCGCCGCACTTTGGAGGAATTGGGTGATCGTGTTTCATAGTAATTCTTAGAAAGTCCTGCTGAATTTTCTGCATATTTTTAATTTGGAAAAAACCCAGTTTTTATAAAATGTACAGAGAGCAACTTTGATATTAGGGTTTCGGTTCGATCGGACTTCAAACTCCGTCTCGACTTCGCCTAAGGCTCTAGCTAGTCTCTGATACCACTGTAGGGTTCCTAGGCATGCTAATGAAGTCTCACAAGGCATCAACCATGCCAATTTCAAATTTTACGGTGCCGAGAAACCCTAGACTAGATCGTTGACTAGAAATTTAGGCGATATACGAATCTAGTTAACAACTTAACTAAAGATAAGAAGCTACAACCTTTGTAGATCCGGATATCCACTTCCTTGGATCCACGTAGGCATCCTCTCGCTGTCCATCTCGAATCCTGGACTCAATCGTCGGCTTGATCAGAGAAATGGGCGGACTAGGTCGTCGGCTTCGTGCCGAAGATGATCTACGTCGAGGCATCACAAGTTCAAGCTCCGACTTCACAAATTTGTGAAACTTATGAAGAAAACACCCAAAACAACTTGGCAAGAGATAGAGGGTGAAGAAATAGGAGGTGGGTTCACTTTAGAATTGGATTTCTCACTTTAGAACTCAAGTTGCCATTGATGGCATCAAGTTTTCATTCTTGAAGATGAAGAAGAAGATGAAGCTAGAATTATGATAAGTGTTAAGTTAAAATGAATAATAAATGAAGACTTATCATAAACTAACTAGGGTAGAGTGTAGAGAATAGACCATGGTTACTTGGATGGGTTAGGGTTAAGCATGAAGACAAGAATGGTTAAGAAGTCAAAGCTTCATGAAGCTTCAACTAGAAACGAACATAGCCACCATTCTTATCTAAACCTTTTCCAAATAAATAAACAAATAAATAAATAAAAAGGCAAAACCCTAATCATCTCTTAACCATGGTTTAATTCTTCACACTTAACCAAATGAGCAAGTATCATCAAACATGATACAAAGATGTGCACAAAAGTATATCACATATACAACATGTACATCAAGTGAGAAAATCCCTTTAAAGTGAACCAATACTAGTTAATGCAAAGTAATATATCAAATATATAATTATACATTAAATCATTAAATCAACACTTGATTTAACGATCCGGTCATATCGCATATAACCGACTAGTATCCTATGTATCGGCTTATCGAATCAATCCTTGATTCGATATCTAGGTTATATCGAATATAGCCAATCGATACATTCATCGCGAGAATGGAATACGGTATCACATACACGCATTATTCTCGGTCCTGCACATATCTCATATGCGCTCCTATTTCGTTTCGCTTGAGCCAGGAAACCTCTGTGTAGGACTCTAAAGACTCGTCAATACGCCGGTAGCAGATGATGATCATATCAAGCACCCACAAGCCACAAGCGGTCTGCTAAACGTAACGGCCATCCGGGTATTGAGCGATCAGAAGATCGACGAGCTAGCCCGCTCACACTCCTGTGAATCCAACCAGTAACACTTGCCGTACAGTCCGGTCTGTTCGTCTGATATGTCGCATATCAAGTCTAGGGGTGGTAAACGTCAGACCCCAATAACCGATAAGTCATGCCGATGTGAGGCTCATAACGGGTCGAGAAACTACTGGTAACACTTACCAGCAAATCTCTGATCAGCCCTGGCCAGGGACTTCCCTGTTACGGCCAATCGAGCACTGCGCAACATCAACCCCCAATACCGGGAGAGACGAAACCCCTCCTATCGCTCATTGCCTCCATGTGACTCGGGACTGTACTCAAAGACCACCGTTTTGCACGCCCTCATGGACGTGGTAAGGTGGAGATCAAAGCACAGTGGGAATCACACAAGACTCTATGACGATCTCGGGTCTACAGACTAACCTGTACAAGTGTCACCTGAGAACTGCCATCTGACGTGAGGTATAATACCATCTGGGAGTTCTCGGCGAGTCCGTCCAGTGTACCCAGTCTCCACTGAGCACCCGTATACCATCTCTGATGTCAAACACCAATGGATATGGGATCATCCATCGCCCATCTCATGGGTCGAGAAGCGTATACGCTAGTCTACACTGGTATATCGATGCCCTGTCTCGATACACCCACGACTAGGGACCTTGAAGGATGTACTTATGGACTACCATGTCCCCACTAGTATAATCTACATCATAGTCCAGGTAGTCAAGTACACATCCTAAGGGCTTTATCAACATGTAACTATAAGACAGTTTAAAGAGACAAGTGTACATGTTAAGATAAAGAGTAACCAGATAGCATACTATCATATCGAGCAAGAAAGTCATCTCTATATATGTCCAAGCATCCAATATAATATACATCATCTGTACAATACTGGCCTCTAGGGCATACAAACAACTAACAGGACCATCCTGCCCCCAGACTTAGGGTGTCTGGGCTCAGCGCCTTTAGCTCTCATCGCCGGCCCGGGGATTTTCTCCGGCCTCCTCTTTTTATGAGCAGTGGAAGTTGAGGGGGCCGTCGAGGTGGGCACCCAGACAGCTTTTCGTGGCTTAGCCTGGTGACTGGCTTCCTGTTGGATTTTCAGCTTCTTGTGCTGGCGGGAGAAATTTGGATCGATCATCGAGTCTCGGGCCTGCCGCCAGACTTTATAGATTCGGGAGGACAGCCGTTGAGGAGATTGGGGCTGTTCTGGCTTTACTTCTACCGTCCTTTTCAGCGGATGGGGAGACCTCTTTAGCACCGCGGTAGGAGAATTCCTACACACCTTATTTAGCATCTCGAAGCTGTTTCCAGTTGGAACAGCAGCATTCACTTCTGACATCGGGGCTGGAGGAGTTAGCCCAAGCGGGGAGTTGCCTCCGGCCTTCCTCACTCGGCGCCAGTAACGATGTCGAGCGTGTCGTGCTGATGGAATCGGCTCGGTGATGGCGATAGCTTCATCTTGCCCCCTGTATAGGTGGGGGGTCGCTGCTGCCGGTGTCAGCCTCTTGAAGACTGACGTTCGTTGAGAAGCTACAGTTTTCTGAGCGGGAGCGGTAATGGAGGTAGTCAGTCTCGCGAAGACCGACCCTTTGGGAGGAGAAGCCGTCTTGACGACTTCAGGAGCAGCTGTCTTCTTTAGGATGGCCTTCTCAGGTATCATGGGCTTTTTGGCGGGCCCTTCGGAGTTCAGGCTCAGTCTGGTGAAGACTGAAGAATTGGACGACCCGTTGAGAGGGGTCGTGGGAGTAGCAAGTCGATCGAAGACCGACTTCTTCGATGCTTCCACTACGGGCATTGGGATATCAATGTTCACCGGCGGGAGCATGGTCCCAAAGAATAGACCGGTAGTAGCTTGGGTCACTTGCTCCACAGGCATAGTGAATAGGGAAGCAGCCTGCGGTCCATTTGCTACACCTCCAGGTGAGGCGGAGCGTCGGCTGCATTTGCAGTTCAAGCAGTTGAACGCCATTGATCCTTTGTATCCTACGCCAAGCAAAACGCCAAATCTTAGTACCTCGCAACCCAAGGGCAACCCTTAACGAACCGCGATTGGTTCGCGAATCACGACGCACGAAGTGTGGAGTGGAAAGAGGAAAAGGTCCCACCGGGCGTGCCAGAATCTGTTCCCCTCCGAACGACGGCGCGACACAGGGTCGTCTCGCCTGAGGTTCGGGACAGATGCTAATTGGTGCTATCCGTCTACCTCTCTGAAGATGCCAAGTTGATTTATGGCACCATGTATCGAAAGTTTAAACGGATGCGTCCGATGTAACAGACTTCGTCAGATTCCCCCTCGCTTGAGGGGTTTTTGATTGTGGGGACGCTCTTCCCTGCAGGCGCAAGCCCCTGCAATTAATTACGCTACCGCATTGCGGTAACAACTTTCTCCTTCTCCAGATGATCACTTCGTGTCGTGTGTGTTTACTTTGTGTTTGGTTGCCCGTGGATTGTATACGGAGACTGAGTTATGTCGTCGCCCGTAGGGCGTGGACTAGTCCAAATCCGTATTATCTTAGATTTGGGTTTGGGGGTTTGGGTTTAAGGATACATTAGCCTCATTCGAGACTAAGATCGATTTAAACCCTTGTTAAGGATACGTTAGTCTAATTTTCAGACTAAGATCAACTTAACGGGATCGTTTAGATCCAACAGTAGAGCAATTAAGGGAGCCATGTTGTTTAGTTTAGTGACATCACGGTCAGTAGGTAGTTTAAGGACGTTGCGGTCCATAGGTAGTTTAAGGACATTGCGGTCCAATGTTAGTTTTAAGACGTTGCGGTCAAGGTTAAGGACCTCATAGTCCGTGGATTTAAGGACTCCACAGTCCAAAGTTAGTTTTAAGACATCTCGGTCAAGGTTAAGGACTTCATAGTCCATGGATTTAAGGACTCCACAGTCCAACGTTAGTTTTAAGACATCTCGGTCAAGGTTAAGGACCTCATAGTCCATGAGTTTAAGGACCCCACAGTCCGTATCAATATGTGGTCATCGGGACCCGCCACCTCTTTGAAGACGTTGAGGAATTACAATGCCGAGTATCAAAGGAGTGAAGAGATGTACCCTTAAACCGAGGTAGATTAAATAATCTTTGACCCAATTTGGGACCAAGACCAATTAATTATGTTATGAGCCCATTAGCCCAGTTAAGTTTGAATTGAGGACTTATGGCAGCTTGGGCTAAGTCCAATCATGTTTAGAATATTGGCTTTCTGTTGGTCCTTTGCAGGAGAGGCTTTGTCTCTAGAAACTTAGCCAATTGGGCTAAAGCTAGTGTTGAACACTAGAGACCAACAGTGTTGAACACTAAGAATAAGATTAACAAATTAGTGTTAAACACTAAAAGATAGTTGGTGTTAAACACCAGCAACAGGGGGTTCAAATTAGTGTTAAACACTAAAACGAATCAGTGTTAAACACTAGCAACAGAGATCTCAAATTAGTGTCAAACACTAAGATAATCAGTGTTAAACATTGGTGACAGAGATTTTAATTTAGTGTTGAACAATAAGAAAGTTAATATTAAACTCTGTTAACAGAGATTTAGTTTAGTGTTAAACACTAAGAAATTCAGTATTAAACACTGCAAGAAAGGCTCTTCGGTTAGTGTTGAACACTAAGGCAAAACAGTGTTAAAACACTGGATTCAGAGGGTCCAATTTAGCGTGAGGCATTAAGGTAAGAGGGGTCACGTGGTAGCACGTGAGGGCGCCCTCCCCTTTATTTGTTCTGCCGAGAGTATTGAATACTTTGGAGCATCACGTGCTGTCACGTGATGGGCGTTTAAGTGTGTGTGCGTTAAAGCTTCTGCCAAGGGTCACGTGGGTCACGTGAGGCATTGCCTCAAAAGCCCTTCTCTGTGGATCTTTCCAGGGGTCACGTGGTAGCAAGTGACCCTGCCTCTTTGCAATTTCTGATTAAATTCTTCATTAAATCCCCATTGTCTTCTGCAGAATTATATTCTCTGATAGAGCTGAACTCTGATTTTCCTGTAGGAATTAAATTCCTCATATATGTGAAGAATTGAGTTCTGTCATAGGGTTAAACCCTAATAATAATTTAAAAGAACTAAATTCCTTCTTCCTTTAGAGAACTACTCTTAGATAGGGTTAAACCCTAATTTATATTCTGAGGGATTAGATTCTGTCATAGGGTGAAACCCTAATTTCTTCTTTCTTAAGGGAATTGAATTCCTGTTATTTTAACAGAACTAAGTTCTTAACTAGGGTTAAACTCTGATTCTGTTCATTCTGAAGGAATTATATTCCTACAACATAGGGTTAAACCCTAATTTTAATTCGAAGGAATTAAATTCCTATAATTCTATGAGAATTAAATTCTCAAACATCCATTCCCTCTCTATGCTTTGGATCTGCATAGCAGGATCTCAACCTAATGAGAATTAAACTCTCAATTCATGGGGAGATGTGCACTTTGCAGATCCTCTGTTAAAAAGAGAACTAAGTTCTTCTTTTTAATATCAGAGTTAAACTCTTTTGAGAATTAAATTCTCTTTTTTTTTTAAAGCCTCCCCTTCTTACCTAAGGTTTTCTTTTACAGAAGATCCAAATTCCTCCAAAGTCTCAAGGCTCTATTTTTCTCTCTCTATGTATCGACCTCTGTATGTATCCCTGTGTTTCTCTTGGCTCCTATTTATAGAAGAAGAAGCAGAATCAATTAGTTTTGATGAATCTTTCATTGAGGGATTTTATTTGTATTCATTCAGAGATTTGATTTGCATTCATCATTCATCTGGTCCTTTGGATTATTAGGTGAATTTTATTCACCATTGGATTTTAAATCCAGAGATTTCCCTTTGTTATTTCGGTTAGATTTTAAGGGGAAATCTTTCCAAGTTTAAGATTTTTCCATAGATAGGTGATATTTAATCATCTTTAAATCTTTAATCCAATCGGTTCCAAATAATCATTCTCCTTTGGAAAGATTTGAATGCTGTTCAGAATTTAATTCTGTTAAATAGATAGGCTTTGAAAGCCGGTCACGTGTGGCCACGTGACCCCTGGTCACGTGTGGCCACGTGACCCCTTGGAACGAGCTTTCCTCTGCTTTCTGCGCTTTGTCTTCTAGCCGCTGTTCTGCCGTCACGTGTCAACACGTGACCCCTGGTCACGTGTGAGCACGTGGCCTTTTTCTGAAGCCTTTTCCTTGATTTGATCAGGGAACTGATGTGCCTTTGCCACTGCTTTTAAGTGTCACGTGCCAACACGTGACTGCTGGTCACGTGCTAGCACGTGATGCCTTCTTCATAAGCTTTCTTAATTTTAAATCAGGAAACAGACCTGCATAAGGATGTGCTTATAGATTACCCAGCCCCCACTAGTGTGACTACCATCACAACGCTGGTAATCAAGCAAAGATCATAAGGGCTCCACTAATGCGTATAGGTGATATACTAAAATAAACACATGTACACATTGAAGTAGAAACAAACCAAGTAGCATACTACTATATTGAGCAAGATTGTCTATACAAGGTGAATATCCCAAGCTTCCATTAAGTAATATACAAACTAGTATGATACAGTAATGGCCTCTAGGGCATATACACTAACAATCTCCCACTTGCACTAAGGCCATGTACTGGCGTATCGAAGACCTATCATCTCGATCAGCCGCTCGAACTGGGGTAAGGCCTTTGTGAGTGGATCAGCAGTGTTATCTTCCATAGAAACTCTCCGAACCTCGATCTCCTGGCGACCCACGATCTCCCTGATCAGGTGATACCGCCTCAAGATGTGTCTGGACTTCTGATGGGACCTTAGTTCCTTCGCTAAAGCTATAACCCCTTTGTTGTCGCAATACAGCGGTATTGGATCAACAATGGATGGAACCACCTGAAGTTCAGTTAAGAACTTCCTTATCCAGACGGCTTCTTTTGTGGCATCCACAGCAGCGGTATATATTCCGCTTCCATCGTCGAGTCAGCAACGGTTTCCTGTTTGGAACTCTTCCAACACACCGCCCCTCCATTGAGGGTAAAGACATAACCCGACATGGACTTGGAATCATCCTTGTCACTCTGGAAGTTGGAGTCAGCAAAGGCCTCGATCTGGAGGTCTTTTCCGCCATACACCAAGAACATCTGCTTAGTCCTTTTCAGGTACTTGAGAATGTTATTTACCGCTATCCAGTGTTTCTCCCCAGGGTTTGACTGATACCGGCTTACCACACTCAGTGCATAAGCTACATCTGGTCTGGTACACAACATCGCATACATTATAGTGTCTACCGCAGAAGCGTAGGGTATAATAGACATGCGATCCTTTTCCAAATCAGTCTTGGGAGACATCTCTTTGGAAAGGGTGATCCCGTGACAAGCCGGTAGATTATCGCGCTTGGAATATTCCATGCTGAATCTTTTCAGTATGGTGTCGATGTACCTGGACTGTGAGAGTCCCAGTATCCTCTTGGATCTGTCACGATAGATTCGGATCCCCAGAATGTATGAGGCATCACCCAGGTCTTTCATGGAAAACCTGTGTGACAAGAACCCTTTGACAGATTGTAGCATAGGAATGTCATTTCCTATTAAGAGAATGTCATCCACGTATAAAACGAGGAATACTACAGTTCTCGCTATAAATCTACTATAGATGCATGGTTCATCTGGATTTTTGATAAAGCCAAATTCTTTGACCGTCTCATCAAAACAGATGTTCCAACTCCGCGATGCCTGCTTTAGTCCGTAGATGGACTTAAGCAACTTGCACACCTTTCCGCTGCTCCCACTTTGAATGAAACCCTCTGGCTGGTCCATATAGACACACTCCTCCAAATTTCCATTTAGAAAAGCGGTCTTTACGTCCATCTGCTAAATCTCATAGTCGTGGAAGGCAGCAATGGCAAGAAGGATCCGAATGGATTTCAGCATAGCTACTGGAGAAAAGGGCTCGTCATAGTCCAAACCAGGTCTTTGACGAAAACCCTTTGCAACCAGTCTAGCTTTATAGGTCTCAACCTGTCCATCTACACCAATCTTCCTTTTGAAGATCCACTTGCATCCTACGGGTTTTACCCCATCTGGAGCAACGTCCAACGTCCATACTTTGTTGGTGTACATGGACTCCATTTCGGCCCGCATTGCATCCAGCCATTTTACCGAGTCAACGCTCTGAATGGCCTGCTGGAAGCTAGTCGGCTCATCATAATCTATGATGCAATCCTCTCTATCCCCGTCTATGAGAAAACCGTAGTATCTCTCGGGCGGATGAGACTGCCTACTACTCCTGCGGAGCGGCGTAGGAATGTCATGTTCTTTCGAACCCTCTGGTTCTACTAAGCTTTCAGTAATAGCTCGTGGTTCTGGAATTTCTTCCAGTTCTACTGCGCTCCCACTAATTTCCTTTTCCAAGAACCGGTGTTCTAGAAAGTGGGCATGACGAGAAACAAAAACCTTTTGTTCCTCTTCGCAATAGAAGAAATATCCCTTGGAGTTCTTTGGATATCCTACAAACTTGCACTGTACTGAGCGTGCCTCGAGTTTGTCCGCATGCTGCTTTTTGAAAAAAGCTGGACTTCCCCATGTCTTAATGTGATTAAGATAAGGTCTCTTCCCACACCACATCTCATATGGTGTAGTAGGCACAGTCTTAGTTGGAACTCGGTTCAAAAGGTATGCAACTGATTCTAGTGCATATCCCCAGAATGATCGCGGTAACTCAGCGTTACTCATCATGGACCGTACCATATCTAATAGGGTTCGGTTCCGTCTCTCCGATACACCGTTATGTTGCGGAGTGTATGGAGGAGTAAGCTGAGAGAGAATTCCATTCTCTTTTAAATAGTCCAGGAACTCGGCACTTAAGTATTCACCACCTCGATCCGATCTCAGTGTCTTGATACTTTTGCCTGTTTGTTTTTCTACTTCATTCTTATATTCCTGGAATTTTCCAAAGGCTTCGGATTTATGTTTCATTAAGAAGACATAACCGTACCTTGAAAAGTCATCCGTAAAAGTAATGAAGTAAGAATAACCGCTTCGCGCATGTGTAGACATTGGACCGCACACGTCGCTGTGTACGAGTCCCAAGAGCTCGCTCGCTCTTACTCCGTGTCCAGTGAACGGAGTCTTTGTCATCTTTCCTTTGAGACAGGATTGACAAGTGGCATACGATTGATATTCGAACGGATTCAAATATCCTTCTGTGTGTAACTTCGTCAACCTTCTCTCATTGATGTGACCCAGTCTACAATACCATAAGAAAGTCTGATTTATTTCCGGAGACTTTCTTTTGTGTGTATTCTGGACATTGAAAATCTGTGGTTGGTTTAATACGTATATACCATTGCTTAATGTACCTGACCCAATCAGAACTTGATTAAGGTGAATGTTTACAACATTACTTACAAACGCAAATTCATAACCTTCTTTAGAAATTAAAGATACAGAAATGATATTACAAGTTGCGTTGGGTACAAAAAAGCAATCACGCAAAACCAAAACATGTCCATCTGACATTCCCAGGTGATAGTCCCCCACGGCCTTAGCATCCATGCTAGCTCCGTTTGCAACTTTGAGGATCATGTCACCTGCCTTCAAAACCCTACGGTTTCTCAACGCCTGCAAAGAATTACAGATATGAGATCCTGATCCGGTATCCAATACCCAGGAAGTAGAGTTTATTGATAGACGGTTTTCAATAACATATACACCTGAAGCTGAAACCGCAACTTGCTTCAGATCATGTGTTCTGGCTTTCCAAGCCCTGCAATTTTTCTTCCAGTGCCCACTCTTATGACAGTAAAAGCACTCTTCCTTCCCCACAAGTTTCCCCGCTGTCTTTGTTGCTTTTGCCTTTCCCTTCGTATCCACTTTACTAACACCGCCCCTTGGTTTGGCGGGGGTTTTCTTCTTCTTTCCCTTGGCTTTCGCCTTGGACCTAGAAGAGGAAGATCCTCCTACAAACAAAGTGGATGTTTCCCTACCTTTCTGTAGGGTGCCCTCCGCACTCCTCAGCATGTTGAGAAACTCTGAAAGTTCAACTTCCTTTTCTTGCAAGTTGAAATTCAGGATGAACTGGACGTAAGTGGAAGGAAGGGACTGAAAAATCAAGTCCGTATAGAGCTCATTCTCCAACGTGGTCCCAAGGTCCGCGGGCTCCTCTATGAAGCCAATCATCTTAAGCACGTGTTCCGCTACCGATGATCCGACGGCCAACCTTGCCGAAAATAGCTTCTTCGACACTTCGTATCTTGCGATACGAGACTGCTCTCCATACAGTTCTTTTGTATGAAGAAATATGGATTCGAGGTCCATATTCTCGTGCCTTCTCTGATGTTCGTTGTCCATAGAGGCAAGCATGAGGCACTTGGCCTTCGCGCAATCGATTTCCCAGGTCTTACGGATTTCCCTATCCGCGACGCTGGTTTTGGGACCTGGGACAGGGGGAGCTTTGGTGGTAAGGAGATAACCCAACTTGTCATAAGTGATTGCCATTTTGACATTCCTGAGCCAATCTTTGTAGTTTGGCCCTGTCAGTATATTTTTATCTAGTAGTAACTTAAGTCCGGTCATGATGATTGGTCGCTGCAATTAGGAGAGAGAGAAGATACACTTTAGCATGATGCTCTTGCAAGTTTAGAGTGGTTTTTAATTTGTCTAAACAGGATGGCTCCCACTGTCTCTCGAATCCCTCCTCAAACCAAAAAAGAAGAATTAGTCAGGATCAATCTCGTCGTACAATACTTGCTTAACCGTTCGGCCAGGCTGGTGTCGGTACTTCGAGGTAGGTTTTCCAACGCTTTCGCGAAGTTCCTTAATTAAATAACCTCTTTTCCCTGGGGGCGTAGCCCCGCTAACACCTTTCTAGATACCTACTTGGTTTATAGCATTGATCGTTAAGTGAGAAATTTCCCGAGGAGTAGCATATACTCACAGTAGGATCGGGATCCAAATATCATTGTGTGACAAAACTGAAGGAATCCTACCAGAATCATCACACTCCAAATGGTATGCAGCACTAGCAAGTTTCAGTTCTTTTGAAACTCCCGATGTGGGTTTTTGCCCCATGCTCTTATGACCTTGATTTTGGCCAAAATATCATAAGTCACATGTTAAGTTCTACCCGTCATTCTCCAGGTTAATTTGAGCCCATCCGCACATACCCTTGACTTTGGCCAAAATGGTAGAACGGCTGCCCCAAACCAACACATCTATCTATGCTGCACATGAATACCCAATAGCTACCAATCACTATGCCTTGATTTTAGCCAACATACATAGCTTGAATACTGTTGACCATCCATGTGAAACGACGGAGGGCTACGAATGGTTTTGGCGAAACCGTGAACGTAGTGAACTTGATATAATCGATGGAACGAGATAGCTTTTAAAAGGAGTGGCTTAAGCTCCGCGTTTAAAAGTTATTTTGAAAAGAAACCGAGTGGTTTTGAAAGTGTTCCAACGACTTTTACTTGGTTTATTTTTCTTGCATTAGTTCTTTTAATGCGTCCCATCATTTAATCCTACCATTGCAGAAAACAACCAAAATATGATGTACGCTTATGCCATTCGCATTCGCCACGGGGCCCCATCATTACCCGTTAGGTTACTTAACTAACGACAGAGCGGGGGCTGGGCTAGCGCGGTTGCAAAACTTAAGCAACGCCTAAATAATATCATATATAGATATATTGCAATGATAGCCATATCAGATCACAGATGAACACATTGGATATACTAGAAATCCGCAATTCGTACGAGCCTGTAACGAAAAGCGGATTACACGGTCGCGGTGAATAGCCAATACCCCACCCAAGACCCCTACGGGTGCGGCAAACTACCCGCCAAATATCCGAAGCGGAGCAACCTCCCTCAACGACGTGAGTAGGCCGCTCGGCACTTCGAGATACCCGGTAGTTTGTGCACCCCACCATGGATCTATCCTAGGAGCAAAAACAGTAAAACGAAATTATACAATGACGGCTTCAACCCCGACCCGGTTGTGCGGCCATACAAATAATATTACATCAATTTACATATTACATGAATTGAAAGAAAAGAAAACTCTCATCTCACAAGCCCCCGGCTATTCACCCGCGACAATCCAACGAATTCATATACACATACCATTAACATTACAGATCACAGATATGTATAACCCCCACTAATCGACGTATAGCGATTAGCGGACGTTCAATACATATAACACATCACAGATATATACCCGTCAGCTTAAGTCTTTAGAAGTTCGATCAAAATACGGATTTTTAGGCCCCAAACACAAATTTTTCTTTCTGGAAAATCTGGGCAGAAAAAACATATTTTAAAAATCCCAAAACAAACCCAGAAAAACACTGCAGGAAACCGTTTCCAAGATCGAGTCAACTCGGCCGCGGAACCGTTGCTGGTGCATGCTCCCGCCGCGTTTCTGCGGCTCTTTGACCGATTCAATGGACGAAATTTCTTGTGTGTTTTAACAAAAGCCTGAGCCGATTTTTCATGTATGATTTATTATTTTTTGGACAGAAAAAAAATTCGGCAGAAACTTAATTTTCCGGGTTCGTTTCGCGACTTTTTCTCCGATCAAACTTCTACTTACTTTGCTAACATGTTAGATAGTGTTTAACTAGGCTCTGATACTACTGTAAGTCCATGCTAACCTTCCCCGGTACTTACGGGGTTGCGGAAGTGATAAAAAACGATTTTCAAGAGGGTGGTAACATGGACTACCAATACGGATGTTTGTTAAACGACTAACTAACAACCTAACAAGAGTTTACCTACTCGGTTAGGGGGCTATACCTTTCTTGAACTCCTTCGTCTTCAACTCTTTCCGGTGTACGGATCGGCCTCACCTCGTCGTCTCCTTGCGCCGAAGATGGATCCACCCGAAAGCTTCTACCTTTGGCTTCTTCTTCGAACTTTGAAGAAACTATATCACTTGGCTTGGTAGGCCATATGAACTAGAATGAGTAGAGAATTGTTTTGGTGTCTTTTTATCTCTAAGGCAATGAGTCTCAACACATGAGAATGGTTTGCCTTGAGCTAGAGAGAGCAAGAGGAAGAGGGAGAGCTTGAGAATGAATGAGCTCAAGAGAAAGAAAGCAAATGAAAGAATAAGCCTCTCTTTTCTCATCCACCCTCTCATAATCCAAAAGCCATCATAACAAAAATAGTAATCAAGTATTGTGTGATGGTTTAAGTCAAAATGGCTATATCATTTCATGCACTCATTTTGCATAAATAAACAAGCAAGCAAAAGTCTTTGCCATGGAATGATAGTCATTGTCATGATGATGGTCAACTAGTCCAACCTAGTCAACCGGTCAACAAAGTCAACAAGTCAACAAAGTCAACCCCTCAACAACCATGTCACTATAATACTTAATTAATATTATTGTTAATCATATATCTTATTCTCATTAGGGTTTAGTCAAAAGTCAATAGTCAACAGTCAACAGTCAACAGTCAACAACCCCAATGAGAATCCTCTGCCTCTGTCTCTCTGTCAACTGTGCATACACACCCGCATCCGCGTTCCAAGGAACACGAATACAAACGAGATAAAACCAATCCCAAAACGTACACTAGGATCTGGCTTAAACCAAAGCCCGCTAGTGTTAACTGTCCGGACACCAAACGTGCACAAGTGCACGGATGTGACCGAATCCTGTCGCAAAATCATGCGACCTGTCGCAAAACCATACGACATCTACTCTTTTGCCCAAAGGCGAATAGCTCTCTGTGTGGGACTCTAAAGACTCGACACTATGCTGGCAGTGGGTTTAACCACAGACCGCAAGCGGCACTAGCTGTGCGTAACGGTCCCCAGGTAGATGCCGACAAGAAGACTGACGAGGTGAAACCCATCTGAACTCCTACTGAGCCTGAATGTGACAATCTCCATACAGTCCGGTCTGTTCGTCTGATACATCGCATGGCGGGCCTAGGGGGCGGTAAACGTCAGTCCCTTAATAGCGGTACAAGTCGTGTCGAAGTGAAGCCCAGAACACCCTGAGATAACACTGGAAACCTACCAGTATATCTCGCTTGCCCTGGCCAAGGACTACTCGTGTAATGGCTCTCCTAGACACAGCGCGATGTCAAACCCCAATACCGGGAGAGACGAATCTTGTCTAACCGTCACTGCCTCCAAGTGCTTCGGGACTGCACCCAACTACTACCTGTTTGCACGACTCCTTTGAGCCGTGGTAGGGTAGTAATCTAAGTACAGTGGGAACACACTTGAGGCGAAGTGACAGTGTCAAGTCAGCGGACTAAGCTGTACTCATGTCACCTGGGAACTGATAACTGACGATAGGTATAGTACCAACCAACAGTTCCCGACGAGTCCTGTCCAGTGTACTCGTAACCCAACGAGCACCCGCATACTATCTCAAGTACGACGTACTGACGGCTGTGGGACAGACCGTCTCCCACAATGGGATGAGAAGCGCATACGCTAGTCTACTCCGGAGTATCGATGCCCTGTCTCGATAGTCCTGCGACTAGGGACCTGCATAAGGATGTGCTTATAGATTACCCAGCCCCCACTAGTGTGACTGCCGTCACAACGCTGGTAATCAAGCAAAGATCCTAAGGGCTCCACTAATGTGTATAGGTGATATACTAAAATAAACACATGTACACATTGAAGTAGAAACAATCCAAGTAGCATACTACTATATTGAGCAAGATTCTCTATACAAGGTGAATATCCCAAGCTTCCATTAAGTAATATATAAACTAGTATGATACAGTAATGGCCTCTAGGGCATATACACTAACAGGTACAGATGTGCCAACCCAGCAATTCCGATAGCTACTTGCATTCCCGCAACCATACGATGGGCTGGGTAAAAGACTGATGGCCTCATATATCGAGGGTGCATCGGAAGCACGAACCAGTTTAGCCATAATCCAATGAACCCCAACACGAGCGTTTCTTCATCGACGTCCGGAGCAGCAAGCTCCGTGAAGGGAACGACAGGAACAGCTGGACTAAAGAAACCTTTTTCTGCCTCCGCCGTCAATTGGTTATCCAAACCAAAACCAAACGGATCGTCAAGCTTGGCGAACAGCGCAGCTTGCTTCGATAAGGCTTCCGGACAAAGAAAGTGAGCGATGAAGTCTCCGTAGCTGACTCCATGCCCTCCGGACTCCAGAAATAGACTTTCATATATATTCAACACCTTGATCAAGCTCAGGAATTTGTGTTGAATGGCGTTCTCCGGGGTAGGCCCATTACCACTGATTTGCTGGTAAAGATATATTCGTCCGGAGGAAGCAGCTCTTCGTAGTGTTCTCCCCTGACGGGTAAGCCAGAGATCTCTGCAAATTCCTCTAAAGATATTGAGACTTTTCGATCCGACAAAAGGAAGGTGTGGGACAGAATATTCCATTGCTCCAAGAAAGCTTTGATGCACCATGCAAGAGGCGCGGAATATTGAAAGAGAGACGCATAAACGGCGGGGTACAACCCAAGCTTCAGTAGCATCGATCTCTTGGCCGACAAAATGTAGTGGGCCCACTGCAAATACCCAGCTGGATGACGAGGAGTTAGGCCTATCATGTACGGTTGTCCCCAAGGGTGCGACTCGCCCTGGCATATACGCCGTCCTAGAATATTCAAAGCCGGCGGCGGCTGTACGGGTATCGCGGCCATAGAAGGTTGAAGGAAACCCACTGAGGTCCAGTTGACCTCCTCCACGGCATAGTTCACCGGAGGTGCATCGACGTAAGGAATCGTCGAAATAGGTTCCGAAGGTGCCGCGCAAGAAAAGCTCCGTCGACCCCTGATGATTTGACTGTACCATGTGCCCCATAAATGAAGATTCTTTTGCTCCGGGTCATGATCTTTGATCAACGCAAAGACTTCCCTGTCCACAGGCGCTTCAGGGAATCCGCTTTCCGAACGGGCGAACGGGAAAGAAATGTCGAAGAACATAGTACCTGCGCAAAAAAGAACAAATAATTAAGCCGTCAATACTACAGTTTAAGTTCTGTCACTTGGTACTTTAAATTCGTACCGCACTGCAATGCAGTGGAAAGAGACCAAAGGGGACCCACACAATCTAGATGATGGCTCATCATTAATAAAACAGTCTCATCATGTGATGAGACAGTCATTAAACGAGAAAATTCTAAGAGGATTCTCATTTAATGAGGGCCCCTTGGGCCAAGGAGTTAACCTCCCTTGAGAGCAGCGCTCTCCAACAGATATGACATCTGTCGTAATTAATCATGAAGGGAATAAAATTCCCCCCAAAATTTCTAAAGAGTAATGCTCTGTGAAGAAGATGGAATAATCCATCAAAAAACCTTAAAAACAAAGTTTTCTACAGAAGTAAAAACTTCAGGATCTTTAGGATCTAAGATGAACTCTAAAAGTTCTTCTCAAAATGGGTTAAGAGACCCTAAGAAAGATCTCTTTAGATCTATGATTCTAAGAGAGCAAAGCTCTGTTAACAAAATCCTAAAAAAAACTCTTTAGATCTATGATCTGAAAAGAGAAAGGCTCTGTTAAAGGGTGAAACCCTAGATTATGAAATAATCCCTTCAAATATTTAATCATTACCTAAAATTTTCAACAGAGTTCTGACTCTAAGAAAGTTCTTAAGACAAAGAGCTATACTCTGAAAGAGAATTAATTCTCAGGAAAACAAGAAAGAAGATGAACAGAGGTCATCTCAAGGACCAAAGGCCCTATTTATAGGCACTGAGAGCCGTTTCAACTTCTAAATTGATCTAATAGTGGAGATGCTGCCACCGCTGCACTCACGTGTGAGCCACATGAGCGCAACGGTGGGGGGCATTTGTTTCCCCCAATCAGAGTAAACCTCTGTTCAAATTTTAAAATTTGAAATGAAGCAGCGCTTCATAAAAGTGCTAGCGCCAAGAGCACCACGTGCAAAGCACGAGTGCGCTGGCACCAAGAGCGCCAGCGCTCCGAAGCAGCGCTCACGTGCAAAGCACGGGTGCGCTGGAGCCAAGAGCGCCGGCGCTCCGAAGCAGCGCTCACGTGCAAAGCATGAGTGCGCTGGCGCCAAGAGCGCCGGCGCTCCGAAGCAGCGCTAACGTGCAAAGCACGAGTGCTGCGAGCGCCAAGAGCGTCGGCACTCTGAGGAAGCGCTCACGTGCAAAGCACAAGTGCGCCAGCGCCAAGAGAGCCAGCACTCACGTGCAAAGCACGAGTGTGCCAGCGCTAAGTGCGCCAGCACCCAGAGTCAAAGACTTTGATGCAGCGCTCACGTTCAAAGCACGAGAGCGCTAGCGCTGGAACAAAATGTTCCCCACCCTTGGATCAAAGATCCAACAAAGATGACTAAAAATCATCAAACTATCTATGAAAATTATAGCACCGTTGGATCAAAGATCCAATGGTGATTATAGATCACCAAGATACAGAATAAGTTCTGTATGGAAAAATATTTCCCAATCTTGTTAAAAACAAGAAGATTGCCTTCTGTAAAACAGAAACCCTAGGATCAAAGATCCAACGGTGGGAAACATCCCCAAATCAATTAGAGAAAAGATCTCTTCAACTGATTCAACAAATCAGCATCTACTATATAAAAGACCCAAGACTTCAAGTCTCACAGAGAGGAACCCTCCCATAAGCTTTGAGAAATTTCAAAGAAAAGAGCAAGCTCTGAGAAGAAGAAATTTTCCTCAAGGTAAAAACAGAGAGATAAAAAACATCTCATCAAGAAAGAAGAACATAGTTCTTTTTCAGATCATAGATCTATAAGACATAGGTCTTTCACAAAAAGAAATCATAGCATCTCATCATAAAAAGGGGGGAGAAGAATTTCATTCTTTTCAGATCATAGATCTACAAAAACAAAGTCTTTCACAAAAGAAAATAGAAGAGATTGTAACATCTCCTATAAAAATAAGAATTTTGTTCTTAAAACCATGAGACAAAGTCTCTTGTAAACGAGAATTCAATTCTCATATCACAAAATTGATCAGAAGTGCACTGCGCTCATTGGCTGGCGCTCAGCGCCAAGCGCGCCACGCGCTCCTCACATGTGCACTACTTCATAAGAAGCGCCTTAGCGCTCCAAAACTGGCAACCAGTGCTAAGCGTGCCACGTGCTCCTCACGTGTGCGCTACTTCATAAGAAGCGTCTTAGCGCTCCAAAACTGACAACCAGTACCAAGCGTGTCACGTGCTTCTCACATGTGCGCTACTTCATAAGAAGCGCCTTAGCGCTCAAAATCTGGTGCTCAGCGCCAAGCGCGCCACGTCCTCCTCACGTGTGCGCTACTTCATAAGAAGTGCATTAGCGCTCCAAATCTGGCGCTCAGTGCTAAGCGCGCCACATGCTCCTCACGTGTGCGCTACTTCATAAGAAGCGCATCAGCGCTCCAAATCTGGCAACCAGTGCCAAGCACGCCACGTGCTCCTTACGTGTGCGCTACTTCATAAGAAGCGCCTTAGCACCCTAAATCTGGCAACCGGTGCTAAGCGCGCCACGTGCTCCTCACGTGTGCGCTACTTCATAAGAAGCGTCTTAGCGCTCCAAATCTGGTGACTAGTGCCAAGCGCGCCACGTGCTCCTCCCGTGTGCGCTACTTAACAGAAGCGCTCAGCGCCAAGCGCGCCACGTGCTCCTCATGTGTGCGCTGAGGAAACATAAATTGTTCTTTAAATAAACCCCATAGCTATAATGAGTGTTAAGCACTCAATAAAGGACAAAAACGGTTGTCAGAACCCAAACCAATGCTCAGCATTGTTAAATGAAAAAGGACTGAGCCTAATTAAATGTCCAACATTTTAACTGAATGGGCATAGCCCAAGTTGGCCATAGATCCCTAATTCAGATTAATTGAGCCCATATCCTTATAAATTTTTTATTTTAGTCCCAAATTGGACTACAGATCTCCCAACCAATATTGGTTCAAGGGTAAATCTCTTCACTCCTCTAATATGTGTCGTTGTAATCCTTCAACGTCTTCAGAGAGGTGACGGGTCCCGACAACCAGACATTCCACGGACTGTGGGGTCCTTACCTCATGAACTATGATGTCCTTAAACTTTACAGACTGTGGGGTTCTTAAACTCATGGACTATGATGTCCTTAAACTTTACAGACTATGATGTCTCTAAACTACCATGGACTGTGAGGTCCTTAAGCTTATAGACTATGATGTCTTTAAACTTTACATACTATGACGTCTTTAAACTCCACGGACTATGACGTCCTTAAACTTATGGACCACAATGTCCCTAAACTAAAACAATAGAGCCCAAATGCTCTTTTGTTGGATCTAAATGATCCTGTTAAGTAGATCTTAGTCTAAAATTAGACTAACATATCCTTAACAAACGTTTAAGTTGATCTTAATCTCAAATGAGATTAACGATCCTTAAATCCAACCCAAACCCAAATCTAAGAAAATACGGATTTGGACTAATCCACGCCCTATGGGCGACAACATAAATTAGTCTCCGTATACAATCCACGGGCAACCAAAAACAAAACAAACACCCACGACACGAAGTGACCATCTGGAGAAGGACAAAGTGGTTACCGCGATGCGGTAGCGTAATTAACTATAGGGGTTTGCGCCTGCAGGGAAGAGCGTCCCCCACAATCAAAAACCCCTCACCATGAGGGGAATCTGATGAATTCTGCTACATCGGCCACATCCGTCTACACCTTCGATACATGGTGAAATAAATCAACTTGGCAATATCGGAGGGGGCGGACAGATAAACCAAATAGTATCTGCCCCCAAATTCAGGATGGACGTCCCAACGTCCCGGTCGCGTCTTTCGGCGGAGAACAAACCCAATGGCGAGCGATCACCGCGACGACCTAAGCTCTAGCCCGCCGCCTTCCCCATAACGGAGGCGTGGACGAATCTCCTCCCTCGAACACCATCAACGCCCTAGCCGCCCAGATAGATCGACTCACATCCATCATGGATGCGCTCGTCCGTGTCCAAATGGCAGAGCAAGCACCCCAGGTCGCCGCTCCCCCACCTCTAGACCGGGACCCCTTCATAGGGAAAGAAGACTCTGCTCGCGTCGCATTTCCGACGACCGCCTCGTTGCCTCCCACGGCCGCAGATCTCCCGGGCCAACATATTCTATGACCTGCTAGGCGCCCCACAGTTCAACCCCGAGGTCCGTCGAAAGAGCACCTCGTCCCGAACCCCATCGCGCCCCTATCCCTCCCGAGGAGGTGTCGGTCAGCTCGCCTGCACCCAGGCATGACCGACACCCCCTCCCTCGACGGGGTCGTGCGGACGGGACTCTTCACGGCAGCTCGAAGACTACTTTGCCAGGGGACCAAAGGAACCTCATCGACAAGAACCGGGGCCAAGCCAGACACAGGTCTCCAACTGCAGAGGCCAAAGATCAGAATGTGTCGAATCTTTGAGATACCACGGCCGACTCGACGCCCTTGAAAAGAAGATCGAAGGTATGCATCGGGAAGGTCATCATTCGAGCGACGGGGCTAAGTACGCCGCCGACTCGCTCACAAAACCCTTCACCGAGGACAAGCGGCAAGCTGACCGCGAGGAGGAGCAGCGTCCCCTTCCCGGCGAGTTAACAATCGGCCAAATCATGGTCATGTCGGCCGGGGGTACGTCGAGTACCTATGAGACTCAGCACCCCACGCCGGCCGTGGAGGCCAACAGCCGTCCGAGGAAGAAGGCCAGGGGGGCCGAGCCGATCATTTTTTACGACAGGGACCTCCACGGCATATCCCTGCCCTACAATGACCTTACTCGGTCCATCCTTAGCAGGCCTCCTTACGGCCCCTCCCACGCTAAGTATCGAAGCCCTCACCAAGAGGCAACCGGGCTCGCCCTTGCTCGGTTATCCCTGGCTGGTAATTCCCTACCCCACAACGCCAGGGATCGAAGCCCTCACCAAGAGGCAGCTGAGAGGCTACCCTGCTCGACTATCCCTAGCCGGTAGTTCACTACCCCACGATGCCAGGGATCTAAGGCCTCGCTAAGAGGCAACCGGGCAGCAACCCTGCTCGGTCCATCCTTAGCAGGCCTCTTACGGCCCCTCCCGTATAAGGATCAAAGCCCTCGCCAAGAGGCACCGGGCAGCCAGCCCTGCTCGGCCCGTCCTTAGGGATCGAAGCCCTCGCAAGAGGCAACCGAGCAGCTATCCTTCTCGGTTATCCCTGGCTGGTAGTTCACTACCCCACGACGCCAGGGATCAAATTCCTCGCCAAGAGGCAACCGGGCAACAACCCTGCTCGGTCCATCCTTAGCAGGCCTCTTACGACCTCTCCCACGCTAAGGATCAAAGCCCTCGCCAAGAGGCACAGGGCAACAACCCTGCTCGGCCCGTCCTTAGGGATCGAAGCCTTACAAGAGGCAGCTGAGTGGACTACCCTGCTCGGCTATCCCTAGCTGGTAGTTCACTACCACACGACGCCACGGATCAAAGCTGTAACAACCCTAACTTTCTGTACTAACTTTCTGTACAATTTTTTCAAAAATACAGAAAGGGATATTTTTCCTGAGCACAAGTTATAAGTTTTTTTTGCTTTTTAATAGCAAGAAGGAGCTTGTAGCTCATTGGTAAGACCTTGCACTGCTGAACCAAAGCACCAGAGTTCAAATCCCATCACCCACATTATTTTTAATATTGTTTTCTTTAATATTTTTAGAAGCCCAAAGGTCTACACGTGCATAACTCGTAAAAATCCCACGTCACACTAAAAACAAACTACCACACTGTGCAGACCAAGTGACAGTGGACCTTTGGCAGCGAGCACCGGCCCGACTCGGCCGAATCGGGCCAGCGACTCGGCCGAAATCGGACGCCGCCGCCGGCCAAACTCGCCGGATCCGAGTTTGACCAACATGAAAGTTCTGCCTCTGGTATCCCCATCACCCCTGTATGGTTTAAATTCACTGCACAGTAACAGATCCTCTTTAAAACCCCCATTTAACCTATTTTTAATACAATTTTTATTACATTTTCAATCAACCTTTCACCTACCATAACTCTAGTTTTATCCTATAAATACCACCCCTAGACACATCCCCCTCACTCATAATTCTGTCCTAACTGTCAAAAAACTCTATAGAATTTTGTGTACAAGTGGAGTTAGCGAAGGGCAAAAACTCCAGCGATCTTCCGACGACGAGCCTAGGAGCTCCCGGCGACGAAACGACGCACTGACGCCTCCTACGTCTTCCTCTCCTTTTCTTTATACTACAAACCCATAATTCCCACCTCTCTCTTCTCTAATCTATTCTTAAAACTTCTTTTCTAAAACCCGATGGAAGCGGAGTTAAATCGACTTCCGATTCAGTTTTCTTTATAAAAATTCAATTTCCTTAACACAACCATGTTAAACTCTTACATCTTGACTATTAATCATTAACAAGTCATATTGAACAAGTTCTATATCAAAAGAATTTCTATTTCAATTTTTATCGTACTTTTTTCAGTCAAATACCATGTAGTTTAGTTTCAACTTTAAAACATCAATAATGTTGCTATACCTTTAACTAGATCATGAGGTAATGACCTACCTCCTCACAACACTCATATGCAACATAACACAATATCGGGAACATAGAATACGGGAAAACGAAACTTTACATATAAACACCATTTACTATTAAAACCGTTTTCTACAAGATACGTATTTTTTACAAACCTTTACAAGCGCCGCTACAACCTATTTTGGGAACCCGTTTGGGATGGTGCGGATTATCGCACATCCTCATGCTTAGTAGTGCGAGATGCAGACCTCCGCAAGGAGCATTCGGTTTCGAGTGATTTAAAAAACAAATATCTTAGAAAATGAGATTTCTAGAAAATAATAAATTAAAATTATTTTTATAATAAATATATATATGTATCATAAAAATATCTATTTTTGATATATTATAAATATTCCAAGTTTTTTAAATCACAAGAATCATTTTATATGAAAATACCATGAAATTCCATATAAGTTCAATATTACAATTAAATACCATATATTATGAAATTAGGTTATTTTCACTAGAAATATCACAAATATAAAATCTACATCTATGACAACTCTAAGACGATAATTAAATACTTGGGGTGTATTTTGAAAATTATACAAAAGTATTTTTACATAAAACCCGCTCAAGTTCTATAAATTACCCTAAGGACCCTAGTAAACATAGGTTTAGCGGGGACCAATCTCATGAGCCTCAGAGAGCGGAGAAGTGGGTGCTTGCCTATTTAAGGTAGGACAACTTAATAACGGTGTTATCACACGGTAATCGTTTTGAAAAAGACACAAATCCTGCCGCCCATGTGCAGCGGTTACCGATAACATCAAAACTTAATTCAGGATTTCAATTTCTCTTTCTAATTGTCTGACTCAGACTGAGTCTCATTATAATAATCTGACTTGAATATGATTCAAGTACAAACTACAATTCAATATGAATTCATATATTCAATCTGTTCAAACTATTCAATTTATGTTGACTGAACCGAACCATGGATATACTTCCATTTACATGATTCTCTAGTTACATCCATGATTCTCCAGTTACATCCATGATTCTCCAGTTACATTCATTTACTGATATCATGGTTTCGGCAAGTCATTCTATTATACAATCTACATTACAAGGCAATACAAGTCTTCCATTTACATTTACAAACCAGTACAAACAACACATTTACAATTCAAACATACAACAATACAAACAAGACATCACGGGTTTAAGGGGTAGATTGGTCCGGAAGGTGTTAGAATTAGCACGAGACTTCAAGATTTAAGACACATAACCTGAATGCCACGCCATTGTTCCGGGCTTTCTAACGGATCCTTATACTTCCATTTGCCTCTAGTCTCTGGCATATAGAGACTCCTCTCGTATACACTGGCATCCTCTGTACCAAACTACAAACAACAGCGTTAACCACTAAATACAACAGTATACAATATAATATAACATTAAAAGCTACACTCTCTCTCTCTCTCTCTCTCTTTCTCTGTCTATTCAACTTCTCCCTTATCTTTGGGACTTACCGAGTGAATTTGTTCGCTGACGACATTCTCTTTCTTTCTTCTTTGAATGTCATCAGGTGTTTCGGACCTTCCAGAGATCGAGCCCAGCACTGAAGACTTAGACAATTTACTGAAGATCCCGAGCTGTAGTTTCACTTTTACATTTTCCTTTTCATTCCAGTACTTTACATTTCTGTTATGCCACTGTTAGGCATTGTTTTCATTCAGATATATTTACTTTTCATGCATTGTACAAAAGAATGTTAATAAATAAAATTGATGTTTCATCACATTTGTCTCTTGTGTATATTTCTTTATATTGCTTAGATACGCTTAGCGTATTTACTTCAGAGTAAATACGTAGCGGCCTCGTCGCGTTCTCTGCCCATACACCGGGAAGCGGGGCATGACAAAAGGCCCTCGCCAAGAGGCACCGGGACAGCAACTCAGCTCGACCCTTCTTTAAGGGTCAAGCCCTCGCCATAAGGCAACCGGGCACGCCCTTGCTCGGTTATCCCTGGCTGGTAGTTCACTACCCCACGATGCCAGGGATCTAAGCCCCTCACCAAGAGGCAACCGGGCAGCAACCTTGCTCGGCCCATCCTTAGCAGGCCTCTTGCGGCCCCTCCCGCGCTAAGGATCAAAGCACTCACCAAGAGGCAACCAGGTTCGCCCTTGCTCGGTTATCCCTGGCTGGTAGTTCCCTACCCCACAACGCCAGGGATCGAAGCCCTCACCAAGAGGCAACCGATCGGCTACCCTGCTCGGTTATCCTTAGCAGGCCTCTCACGGTCCCTCCCGTGCTAAGGATCGAAGCCCTCACCAAGAGGCAGCCGAGCGGCTACCCTGCTCGGCTATCCCCGGCTGGTAGTTCACAACCCCACAACGCCAGGAATCTAAGCCCTCGCTAAGAGGCAACTGAGCAGCTACCCTGCTCAGTAATCCCTGGCTGGTAAGTTCACTACCCCACGATGCCAGGGATCTAAGCCCTCACCAAGAGGCAATCGAGCAGCTACCCTGCTCGGTCCATCCTTAGCAGGCCACTTACGGCCCTTCCCGCGCTAAGGATCGAAGCCCTCGCCAAGAGGCAACCAAGCAGCTATCCTGATCGGTTATCCCTGGCTGGTAGTTCACTACCCCACGACGCCAGGGATCAAAGCCCTCGCCAAGAGGCACCGGGCAGCAATCTTGCTCGACCCTATCTTAAGCATCTAAGCCCTCACCAAGAGGCAACCGAGCAGCTACACTGCTCGGTCCATCCTTAGCAGGCCACTTACGGCCCCTCCCGCGCTAAGGATCGAAGCCCTCGCCAAGAGGCAACTGAGCATCTATCATGCTCAGTTATCCCTGGCTGGTAGTTCACTACCCCACGACGCCAGGGATCAAAGCCTTCGCCAAGAGGCACTGGGCAGCAACCCTGCTCGGCCCGTCCTTAAGGATCCAAGCCCTCGCCAAGAGGCACCGGGCAGCTCGCCAAGAGGCACCGGGCAGCATCCCTGCTCGGCCCGTCCTTAGCAGGCCTCTTACGGCCCCTCCCGCGCTAAGGATCAAAGCCCTCGCCAAGAGGCACCAGGCAGCAACCCTGCTCAGACCTTCCTTAAGGACCTAAGCCATCTCCAAGAGGCAACCGGGCCTGCCCTTGCTCGGTTATCCCTGGCTGGTAGTTCCCTACCCCACAACGCCAGGGATCTAAGCTCTCGCCAAGAGGCAATTAAGTTTCTACCCTTCTTGGTTATCCCTGGCTGGTAAGTTCACTACCCCACGACGCCAGGGATCTAAGCCCTCACCAAGAGGCAACCGAGCAGCTACCATGCTCGGTCCATCCTTAGCAGGACACTTACGGCCCCTCCCGCACTAAGGATCGAAGCCCTCGCCAAGAGGCAACCGAGCAGCTATCCTGTTCGATTATCCCTTTGCTGGGAGTTCACTACCCCACGACGCCAGGGACCAAAATCCTCGCCAAGAGGCAACTGAGCAGCTTCACTTCTCGTCCCGTTCTCAGTAGGCCTCTTACGACCCCTCCCGCACTGAGGATCTAAGCCCTCGCCAAGAGGCAACCGAGCAGCTACCCTGCTCGGTCATCCCTGGCTGTTAGTTCACTACCCCACGAAGCCAAGGATCTAAGCCATCGCCAAGAGGCAACCGGGCATCAACACTGCTTGGTCCATCCTTAGAGGATAACCCCGACGTATCCTCACTACGCGACCCCCATGTCGACTTCAGGGCCACGAAGATACCGACCTCACACCGGTCTTTACACACTTAGGCAATTGGCAAAATGGTTAAATTCAACTCGACGTGCAGTCGCCCAATGAAATTCTCTAAGCTCAACACCGTGCAAACAGAGATTTAACAACAACCAAAAGGAAAAACTGCGCCAAACGCCGCAAAAATACTTCATTCCAAAGTCTTTACAAAGGTATTATTGGCCCCCCGGCCTTACAAAAATGCCCGGAGGCTTACAAGATTCCCAAAGAAACAAAAAAATATAAGAAGATGAGGGGTTTCAGGCCTCAGGGCGGGGCGCAACCCCAAGGAGCACCGTGTTCACCATGACCGGGGGCTGCGTCTTGAGGATCGGCGCCCATCAAAAGAGCCTCGGCGCCTCCCCTGCCGGGGGCCTCCTCCCCGGCAGCGCTTCCAGGGGCACCCCCCCCCCACGCGTCATCCCTGTGAGGATATTCATCCCGGAGCTCTTCAGCAGGGAACTCCAGCATCTGAGCCTTGACGGTGTCGAGGGCATCGTGCTAGATGAGGATAAAGGCTGCGGCTAGGTCGGTGTAAAAATGGTCCGACTTCTTATAATTCTCCACTGCCTTCGACGCTCTGAGCTCAGCTCGCATCATCCCCTCCATCGCCGCATCACACTCCTTCCGGAGGGAGCTCGCCGACTTCTTTAGGGTGCCGACGAGCACCTGGGAGTCCTGAAGCTTGGCCTCGGCGGCCCCGGGCGTCCTCACGGTACCTGGCGACCTCCTGTTTCCCGGCAGCCATCTCGTCCTCGAGGACAGCGACCCTCGCCATCGCCCCTTCCAGCTCCAACTTTGAGCTCTCCTCCAGCGAGGAGAACTCGCCCGCGGCCCGCATCGCCGGGGCAATTTTCTCATCCTCCATTTGGACGATGTTCATACCAGAATATTGCATTTTAATACCGCTCATTCGTTATCTGTTTTGTTATATATCTGTACTATTAACCAGTGTCTGCTCAGTAATACAGATTACAGGTATCCGTGACAAAATACTGGAAATACACTTAAAATCACGGATATATCCCAAGAGTTATTTTGCAAACAAATAAATTGTACACATTTTGGTCCAACACATTGCATGTGTGAACACAACTCTTGGAGCGTGGACCTAGGTGAGGGGGCTGCCCAAGACACAAGTGGGCATGAAGTGATGTGCATTCAATGCAAAAGATTGTGTGTTAACTTAAAGATCCATATTTCCCTTCAATCCCTGGTGCACCACAAATTCAAATAGACAAAACCAGCAGCACCAAAGTGATATTGGGGACAACACAAGTCAACACACCAAGCACGAGCCCCAGGGCTCAGATTTGGGCCGAGCACAATACCTCTTTGGCCAGCCCTACAGTGCCAGAATGCCCCCAGTTTTCTGTGGGCCCTCCCTTGCTGCCACGTGGTCTTAGTTTTATTGTTTGTTTATTTTACTTTTGAGCCTATAAAAACAGAACCAGTGAGCAAGGAGAGGGGGTCTTGGATTGTCTTTCATTTTTACACTTCTACTCTTTTATTTTTCATTTTGTTCTCTTGTACATAACTAACCCCTTGAGTTTTTTGCCTTAACTTGATCTTGCAATATCTTCATTGAGCTTGCAAGGTTAAGCTTGGGTTATTGCACTCAAGGGTTGTATCATTCTTGAAGATCAATAAAGTGTTCTTTTGTGCCTTCATTTGCTTGTGTTTTTAGCCCTCTCTTGATCTTGCAACCTCTTAATTGAGCTTGCAAGTTTAAGTTTGGGTTATTAAATCCATGGTGTGTAATTTGTTCTATGGTTCTTAGTGTTTCTTTCTTGCTCTTTTATTACTTGCTTTACATTCTTGCAATTTACATTCCATGCTTTACTTTCATGCAATTTTTATTCCATGCCCTTTACTTACTCGCTTGTATTGTTTTTCTTTTCTTTTACTCTTTTGGTTTGTTGTTGTGAATGGTTTGTGAATATGAGTTATTAGGAATAGACAACGATATTGTAAGTTAAGGTTTCGTTTCCCATTCTTTTTCCCGTTATTTTCCATTGAACTCCACCCAAACCTTACGCAAGTGCTCCGTTAGGCACCCTATCCAACCAAGGTATCGGTGATCCCTAACCACGACCGGTTGCGTTCGGTTTCGCCGGAGGTGAAAGCAAGAGACGAGAACGGAAGGACAAGGGTCAATAAGCCGGATTCCATGAATACCGTGCTTAAATATCATAATCCACGTTGTTTCCGATTGCTTTAGCTTCAATTGGTCAAGATTCGGCTCAAAGGTTTGAATACGAATTCACTAGTTTACACTATTGTATCTTTTCCTAACAAGCTTTATACTTTGCATATATACACATAGGATAGATACGAACAATCCGCCAACGCGCATTAACTCGTTACAACAAGAATTTAAAACACTCCGTCTCCCTGTGGATCGACCCGTGCTCAACCGGTTAGCTGCAAAGCGACACCGTCCTTGATCACGGTTATAACTTTAGAACTTTGAATTTCGACATGCCAAAAGCGTGCGATCAGACGACGAGGGCGACGTGCTGGAGGACCTGAAGAAATCAAAAGCGGGTCAAAAAGGAAAGGGGGGCACCCAATCTCATGAATAATAAGACGCTGAGTGAAAACCCAAGTTAGGTGCGAGCACTAACCTACACATCCTCTTGGGCGATGGCCGCCATTTGCGCCCTGAGAGTCCCCCGAGGGATTTTACCCTCGGTCGACCTCTCCATCTCTGTCAGCAGGCTGTCAGCAACGGAGAGCCCCGAGGGTACCTCAAAGCGGAGGTCCCCCTCGTCCACAAAGATCGGGGAGGCCGGGGTGCACGGAACCATCCCATGAAACCTGTTGAGGGACGACGCCGGGGAGCCAGTCTCTACCTCCAAGCCCGGGCCTCTTGTTCCCGAACTCGCTTTCGGCTCGTCTCCTGGCTGGACTCCGGGGCACGGAGCGCATTCGAACGCCTAGATAGGGCAGCTGCCGGGGGAGCCGGGGCTGATGTCGGACGGAAGGAGCTGGCACCTCTAGCCCTCGACCCCTTCTTCTGCTCGTGCATGGCCGCTCGGAATTTTCTCACATCCATGGGTTCTGCACAAGACAAGGTACAATGGAGTCAGCAGTGCAAGTAAAAATAAAAATAAACGCGAGTCTAACAGATCGCCTGTAAACTCCTAACTTACCGGCGAACTGGGCGGGGCTGAGCCCAGCCCAACTAAGGGCCTGCTCAGAAAGTAGCACGTCAGCCCGGGGAATGGGCTCCCACTCCGACACTTTTGCCGCGTCGGGATCGTTCGACTGACTCTCCCGCCGGCAACTATCCCTAGACCACTGGGTGGGCACAGGCCAGTCCTCATCCTCGGACGGCCCAACAAAGAAAAACTTCTTCTTCCAATTGTGAATGGAAGAAGGTACGACGACGACCCCCGACCCAACAACACTTCCCCGTTGTTTCCTAAAAGATATGTAAACCTACCTCAGCTCGCCCGTGCGAGTACCGGGGTGACTTTTGTAACAGAGAGAAGAGGCAAAGGTGGACAGCCTGAAAGGGATCAAGTGCAACTTCAAACGAACCAGGAACCCAAGGAGAATCCTCCAGGAGTTCGGCACTAGCTGGCCCGGGGCTAACCCAAAATGATTCGGCGCCTCAATAACCTTGGGAGAGAAGGGCAGGCGCATTCCGACCCAAAAGGCTTCCAGGTACAGGGCAATCTCCTTGTCCCGCACCTGATCTGCCATGTCTCCTTCCTCGGCCAAACATAGCGTATAGCCAAGAGGAATGTGGAAACGAGCCCGAACGGTAGCGAGCTCATCCTCATACCTCACTGTGGATGACACGCCAGAGGCATCCGCGACCTCCGCTCTGGGAACCACCCCCGTCGTGCGACCCCGGGAAGAGGATCTGACCCTAACTTCCCGGGAGGACTCCGACTCAGAAGAAGAAGAAGAAGAAGAAGAGGAATAATCTACAGGGGGCTCCCTAGAATCTACCCGAACTATTTTTACAAACTCTTCATAAGAAGACATCTAACCTGATAGAGGGGAGGAGTCCTCAGAAGAGAAAACGCAGATATCCCGACCTAAAAGGAGACGCAGAGCTAACGAGACTCAAGACGAGGAAATTATGAAAAGGTATGGGACCTGATGGGGATCCCACCTCTGTTTTATAGCTGCCGACGTACACATCCAACGGGGACAGTCATCTCCCGCCAAGACGACTCTTCGCATTCGACTTCCACCATCGCTCCACCTGTCGCACGCGCATTGGTCGCACCATATCGGATGCCGGAACCTGCGGCCCGTCGCGTCGGCCAACCCGCGCCAGAAACATAGGCCGTCGCATCGACGAACGTATGCACGATCCGGCGGATCCTCTTTAATGCAAGATCTGGCCCCTGATCCGCTGACGTCATCAAGGAAATACGGCTGATTTCCCGGGAACGCACACTTACGATATCTTCGAAAAGGAGCTCACCTCGGATGACTCGACAGACCACTCTCGACCCGACCCATGAGCGAGTCGGGACGAGAGTGTGGGGGCTAATGATGATGCTCGATATTGGAGATTTTCCATATCGTGACATGTGGCAGACGACGTGTCCCGAAGCTAGCAAGAAAGGACCAAGAACGGTATGTCGGAAGAATACCCCGGGTCTGCGACCTATGGACGTAGCCGACCTTCTGCGACCGTCCACACCACTCATATGCCCGCCTTGCAAACAACCGTTGGCTCGCCTCCGAGCCCCCTGCACAATTGGTCTCCTCGGCCCTCTCAGCTCACCTCCGGACTATAGCAGAACCAAGATACCTCGGCCTCCCGCTCGTCCCTGAGCCTCCCGCCGAGCTCATCTTCCTCGGTCTCACCGACCGGCCCACAGCACTATTCACAGACACCTCCGCCACGGCTCCGCGGATCTCGCCATGCGCGAGATATCCGCCGCCCACGTCCCGCGTTCCACGCCATCACGATCCCCCATTAACGAGCCAGTCTCGTCATTAATGCGGGATCCCGTCTATCACGCGGGCGTGACGCCAGGGGCGTGACGCCAGGGGCGTAACGGCCGGCGTGATCCTCGCGCCCACCTGCCTGTTGCCACCACTATATAAACCCATCTTTCAGACGACTCGGGTAAGTCATTTCTTCCTCACTAGGCCGTTACTCTGCTCGAATATCCGGTCTAACTTGATCGTCGGAGGGTCCTCGGTGCCACAACCATCCCGGGACTTCCTTGCAGGTAGCTCGACCTCAACCACCTCAAACCCATAGAGATCCATACGCTTCAGGAAGCAACCTCTAACTCAATCTCAGCCGTCCACCATCGCTTGCAGCAGATCTACGGAAGGTAACATCTGAAGGAGATCCAGACCTCCATCACCTAGGTTTCCATAGAAGCGGTCACACTTCAACACTCATATAGATGAATCCATCAAGTGTGAACTGCAATTATACACAACATCCAAACTCAAGACCATGGATTCTATTAAGCTTAACTCATCCTCTAAACATTGCAGTTTAGCACTATCTACACCATAAGAAGGGACTTAATATATAATAAATCATGATAGCGCTCTCGCGAGCCGACAAGTGGCTGGTTATTACCCATATGAACTTTATTCTTTAATTAGTCAATAACATTAATTGGGTTACCACCACTCTCAACCTTTTGTTATAGGCATTAGTCCCATTCCTTTCGATGTATTTTATTCATTAGTTTTTTATCCAGTGATTTAGTTAGAGAATTAGTCATAATTAACTCTAACCTCAAGAGTAAGTGATATCACACAATATTTTAGCAATTGCTTTTCAAATCAATACCTTAGGCATATATGTCAGGTTTTCACATTTTAAATATTATTCCAGCTCTATCTACAACAGCTTGGCTTACCACAATGTATAGACTCAATGGAAACCGGTCTCTGATAATTGGAAAAATCTTTATCTCACTAGAAAGATTTTCAATGCACCGAACCTCAGATTCTATAAGTAACCGAGCCATACAATTTACTTGGATACGTTCCAAGCACCACAAATAAGAGTGAATCACTATTCACGGATTTTCTCTAAGGAGATCCAACTAATTCATATTTCAATTTTAATAAGAGAAATGCTCATAATATTAACCATACTAAATATCATATATTTAGCACACATACAACTTTCTTCTGATCATTATTTGGCCATTCAAATAAAAACTATTTTTTTATCAGCATAACAAAACTAATAAACAGTGCAAAGTATGCTAACTCATCAATGATAATATACCACAACTTTGTTCTTTAAAGACAGATATTATATGACATAGAAATATGACATACAGTCATAATCTAAGCCTTTGTTTATAAGCTCTACACAAAATATAATTATAAAAACACGAAACTATCAGAAATTCTCAAATATTAAATTTCAGGATCAAACTAGATCCATAAATTTATTTTCATGATCATGTCCAATAACATGCAATCAAATGTTATTAACCCCAATTTCTCCCCTGGAGAAACAAAAATTAGATGCATTACATACCCAACGTTCGCAAGAGCTCCTCATCAAAACTTTAATCATAAACCTCTACTTTTCATATGAAACATTATAAAATATATATGACCTCAAAATCTCAAAATCTAGCGTTGCTCACTTCCAAAATATTAATAAATAGAAACTCAATAATCTCCTTTTGATATAAAACTAGAATCTCAAACAATAGTTAATGTAGAATAAATATATACCAAAATATCATATAAGCTTCAAAATTTTACCAGCAAGTCTTAATCAAGATGATCAATAATTCCATCATTCTCGGCAAAAAAAAAGAAAAAAAAAAGGTGACTTCTATAATTGTTAAAGTAGTGATTTGAATGTTTGTTGGAGTGATTACATCACATGAAAGCTAGGTATATTTATTTGTTCCATTTGTCAAATATAGTCTTTGCTAATTTATCTGGATTCATATTATAATAATTTGGATATCTTAATATTTTGATAATTATTACATAGGTCCTTTTCATATAACAAGTTTAATATAGAAAAATTGTTTGTGATAAATATTAATCTTGTATATTTGGATTGAGATGTATCCAATTTTGCATTGGCCTTATTGGTTTGAAAGTGTTCTATTACTAAAAAAAATCATAAAAAGATTATTAAAATAATTGCTTATTTTGAAAAATATGAATAAATAATTGGATACTATTAAATTATAATTAAACTAAATTAACCACAAATCTAAATGGTTTGTCGAAATAAGAATTAAATGAGAAGATGAAATTGCTTATCATGGTTTTTCAATGGAGACCGAGGCGAGCAAAGAATGCTTTGTCAATAATTACACATTCCAAACAAGCAACAATATATCAACATAGAACATTTCAGACGTACAAACGTGTAACCTTGTCGAATTGATCACATAAATTCGTCGGGGTTAAACACTGCATATCACTATATACCGTTGCTTTAATACGATTAAACATTTTAACTGCGTCAAAACAGAACCATGGCCAAAAGATTCAATAACCAATGAGCCCGATCGTTGAAATTCCAAGAATTGAATTCACAATCAGCCCCGGCCCAAAACAACACCAATTTTTTGTTCAAAACGAGTCCTGAATGACTCGAAAACTGCCCGAGATACCGGAGGGACCTCAGGCATGACCCATAGGCCCCTGGGGGGCTTTAGGTGGGGCCAGGAACCCATGGCCATGAAGATATGTCCATGGGTTCGCTGCTAGAACAGCCAGCATGCAGCAGCGTGCTTGCTGTTCCACGCCACATCTGAGGCCATCTCGTGATGGTCTCGGGTGTGGGGGCCCATCCAAGCTCCCGTGGACATTCCCGGGATCAACCCCGCGTCTTCACGGGGATCTCGGTCTGAACCGTGACCCCGAAACATGCGAATAAGTAAGAATATTCACTGTTTTCGACAGTTTAAAAAAACAGTGAGCAAAATGATTTGGAAAAAAGTTTTAGAATATCACTTGGTCACAAACCATTGCTAATATATTTGATTGGGCTCTGATATCACTGTGGGGATTCGGTTCTAGGGTCATGATATTCACGGACCGTGGCGGAATTAGAAAACAATAATTTTTGGAATATAAAACCAAAACCTAATCAAGATCATCAAATACTTGCAATAGCAAAAAGAAAAGAGAGTAAGTTTAGAATGCTACAACTTTGTAGCGTGTCCAATCGTCTTCGGAAGACCCAAACTAGATTTCACGATCTCCGGAGAGTTTACTAGCCAACCGCCTCGCCGTAGATGATCCGCGGTGAAGAGTGGCAACCCGAAACTTCATCTTCACTTCTCAAGTGAAAAAACTCACACATTAAACTAGTTAGGTTAATATGTGAGGTGATGTGATCAAGAAAAACACTCTCTTTTATAGTTCTAATCTCATTTCTAACCTTCATCACTTTTGTGGAGAGGAAGAAGAAGATGAAAAAGAAGGCTCATGGAAATGATGTTAAAAAATTAACATTAAAGAAGGGAATAAGAAGAGAAGAGAAGAAAATGTATAAAACAAAGAAAAGAAGAGATAAGAAATAAGAAGAAGTCTACTCTTCTTCTTTCTTCTTTTCTTTTCATTTCCAATATTTTCTTTTCTTTTCTCTTTATGTTTATTTTTAACATATATCATTTCTCTTTTTATTATATATATAAATACATATTTATAAAGAGAAGAAAACATATATCAAATGCATTTACTTATTATGTATCGTATATGCAATAATAACATATCAGTATCGCATACTAATATAATAAAAATAGAGAGAGTGTGTATTCAATACACAATACTACAAACGGTATTAAAATACGGTTATTAAGTCAACCCTTGACTTAATACGCCAGTTTTAAAACGGTTAGTATTTTTCGGACATTCGATTAAATCATACATTTAATTGAAATCTGGTACGTATCCAATACGCACGTCACAACAACATTTTGCCCGGACAGGCACCTTTATTGCGGGACTCTAAAGACCTGTCAATACGCTGACAGTAGCTTATATAGGATCATATCCGATTAAACCTGAAACCTTTTCGGATCCAATCCTCTGACGGGGTAACCCATAAGTATGTCAGTGGTACTAGCTGTACGTAATGGCTATCCAGGCATGATTAAAGATAAAAGCAGTTCGACGAGCAAATTCATCCGAACCCTACAAAGTCTATAAGTGATAGTCACCGTACAGTCTGGTCTTTTCGTCTACGAGTATCGCATATCGGGTTTAGGATTTGGAATCATTAGACCCCAATTAACATGATAAGTCGTGCGACAGAAGACTCATAACCAACCGGACATATAACTGGTAACACTTATTAGTTTATCTCCACTGCGGTGGCCACCGACTTGTGGTTGCGGTCATGCTCTGCACAGCACGACATTAACTCCATATACCAGGAGAGACGAATCCCCTCGATCATTCACTGCCTCCACGTGCTTCACGACTATACCCAACAAAAATTTGTTTGCACGACTCCTTTAAGCCATGGTAGGGTAGAAGTCTAAGTATAGTAGGAACACACATGAGACATTATGGCGATCTCAGATTCTAAGGACTACCATGTACTCATGTCACCAGAGAACTGCTATATGACATTGGTATATTACCAATTAGGAGTTCTCGGTGAGTCTGTCCAGTGGAACTCATCCAATGAGCACATGTATACAATCCTCGGTATCAAACACCAATAGTGCGCTGTGAATCAGATCATTGCATGTACGTTCAGACTTTTGAGGATAGAGACTATATCATTCTATCTCTTTATGTGGATGTCATATTGGTAGCAGATTCGAATTTTGAGAAAATTCAAAGTTTGAAGAAGATTATGACTGAGAAATTCTCTATGAAGGATTTGAGAGCAACCAAACAAATTTTGGACATGAAGATCGTTCGAGATAGAAAGTAACGGAACCTGTGGTTATCGCAAAGGAACTACATCAAGAAGGTTTTGAAGCGGTTCAATATAGACAAGTCCAAACTGGTGAGTATGCCTTTAGTGAAGCATTTCAAACTCATGAAGAAGTTGTGCCCGATAACTCAAGAGCAGAAAGACGGGATGGCAAGAGTGCTTTACGCATTTGTGCTTAGGAGTTTGATGCATGCGATGGTGAGTAAGAGACCTGATATTGCACATGCAGTGGAAGTTATTAGCACGTATATGCAAAACCTGAGTAAAGAGCATTGGAATGCGGTGAAGTGGATTTCAAGGTATCTTAGGGGTACGTCTAGTCACTGCTTATGTTTCGAGGGTGATTCTCTAAGGGTGTAAGGGTACGTTGGTGCGAACTATTCGGATGATCGAGATAGTGGGTAGAGCACAATGGGGTACATATTCACAGTTGGGGGAATAACAGTGAGTTGGGTCTCTTAACTGCAAAAGGTGGTAGCATTGTCAACTACGGAGGCTGAGTACGTGGCGATCACGGAAGCAAGGAAAGAGATGATATATGGTTACAAGGGTTACTTGAAGAGTTGGGTAAGAAACAAGACTTCAACACCTTGTGGAGCGACAGCCAAAATGGGATACATTTGGCGAAGAATACGGCATATCACTCTCAGACGAAGCACATCAAGGTGTGGTACTACATCATACGCATAGCGTTGGAAGATGGTGTGTTGACACTATACAAGATCGCGAGAGAGAAAAATCCTGCGGATATGTTCACCAAGATCGTAGACAGAGATAAGCTGGATCTCTGTTGCAGGTTGGTGAATCTCTCCATGAAAATTTGACGAGAATAGAGCAGCAGCGGAATCGTGTGAAGTCTACCAGTTTGAGAATCAAGGCGGAAATATCTTCAAGTGGGAGAATATGGAGAATTTGTATCGAGGTGGAGATTGTTAATTTTTTGATGCAAAATTCATGGCCTATGAGGCTCATGAGCAATTAAGTGTCGTCGCTCGGTGAGATGCATGTGCAAAATATAAGGTGATGCATGCATATGTCTCTTATCTCCGATCATAGCCTTTATGCCTAGGGGTGGCCGAATTAATGTGCAGAGACGCCAAATGTAGGTATGCTGCTGCATGTGGGAAGGGCTAGAATTGGTTCTGTTTGGGTTAGGTGAAGTTTGAAACTAATCTTTAAACCTTATCTACAAACAAACTTCCAGACCTATCAACAACAACAACAACTGAGCCTTTAATCCCAAGCATATGGGGTATGCTACATGAACCAACATGAGAATCACGCCGGGTCCAGCACATGAATCCTGTGCCTCCACTCACTCCTATCGAACAATATACTTTCATTGAGTCCTTTGGCAACCATATCGTTTCGTATCACTTCCATCCATGTTTTCTTCGGTCTTCCTTTCGCCCTTTTGCCATTGCCCATATCGAGAGTATCTATTCGTCGTACCGGTGCTTCCATAGGTCTGCGTCGCACATGACCAAACCATCTTAGCCGGTTTTCCCGTATCTTCTCCTCCACAGGTGCGACACCAACTTTTGTACGAATATTCTCATTTCGACAGAGAGGTCTGCGCATTGGCTAAGTGAAAAAAAATTCCAACAAAGAAGAATAAAATTTTAAAGAGGCCGAGAGAGATTAAGTGAGATGCAGAGAGATTTGTATAGAGAGATTTAAGAGAGAAATCTGCTTGGATTGCTCTTGTTGTATAAGTCTTGACTAAAAATATAGTAGACGTTTGCATATTCCGCTCTGCTTGGGACTAGACATATGGTGGGTAAATCTCGTTAACAAATTTCTCTCTTGTTTGTGTTTGATTACTTTCTTATTCTCGCACTTTAATTTATCTGTATCTTTCGTTGTTTAATTGCGTGATTGTTTTGCGCAATTGTTCGTTGCGAGCACTGTTCCGTGGATCGATTCATCTTCCAACGGTGCTTACAACATCCTATGCTTTGATTGTGTTTGATATTAGCTACGGAGGGGATTGCATGTGCGTGCGGGGACGTCTATGGTCCTCTTTCCAAACTTGCAATATTTGGTAATACCCGTCTTTTATATATACTTGCTGGAAGACGGAGATGCTTTCTTTCTGATGCTATATATGCAAGTACTTACATTGTTAATAAATTTTGAAGTTGATCAATCCCTTTTGATCTACTTTTTACCATTGAAAAGAAAAAATATATATATAATCAGGTGTGTGGTATCTTCTTATAAATCCAAGCCATATTACATAATTTGAAAATATCATTAGCCGGAAACTTAAAATGCAGAAAAAGAAACAAGGGCAAATGTCATAAATTATTAGTTTTCATCCTCTTGTATTAATATTAAGAGATTGTCAAAATGTCTGATATTAAATTAAAAATTGCCAAAGGTTCAAAATATTTCTTTGCAAAATACAAAATTCACAATGTTCATCCATAACCAAATATATAAATAAAAATAAAAAACTAGATTATTTATTAAAGTTAAAGGTTTAAAACTTTCATGTCAAATCAAGCCAAAATAACATTACCTTTTGTGATCATGGGATAAATACATTGTACTTTGTTTATTACATATTGATACCATGTGATTATTTTTTGAATCCAAAAGACCAACATCGTTAATCAAGTTCTCTTAAAGATGTTGCTCTTATAATCACCTATATTGTTTTCTCCAATTCATTAATTAACCTTGGAGCACATAACATTATCTTAAAATCGTTTTCACTCCCCAATCACTTTGTCTTAGTTTTGTCTCTCTCGTCTTCTTTTTTCTTCACTCTTCAGTTCCTCCATTAAATTGAGGTAAAACAAATAGAAAAAATAGAACTAAACGAGGGCATAAAAATTAAAGGTCTTCATGCAGAATCCATTATCAATAGAAGGACAAAAGAAAAAACATGTGTTTTAAAAGCATTTAAAAGGCAATCCCTGGATAGGTTAGTTATATGAAGATCGAACAACCATTAATATAACATCATTGGACCTAAAAATACGGATATTATTACACGCAACCGAATAGATCAGTACACAAAATATATTTTAAAGACGCATGTTTCTAAGGTTTGGTGGACATTTCTCTATGTTTGACCTGGTTTATTAATATCGTGCTCACTGAAATTAAGTACAGTACTGAAAGAGCAAAGAGGCACTAATACAAATTATATATATGAATTATTAATTAAGAGGTAAGGCACGTTATACAAAATTGTCGACAGCACTCCAGATATGATTTCTTATGTTAAAAAAACAAAATAAAAGAAGAAGAGAAAACATCGCAATATGTGATAGTTGGCTTCCAAATCTTCTTTTTGGTTGCTCCTGGCAACAGAAGCAACACTTTTTTCTTAAAAATACCAACTGTAACAGATATTCGATTTATTGTACCAATCCAAACCTGCTAGAAAGCTATGGCATGAAAAAATTGCACTCCAGATATTCCATCTTGATTTTATAGATTTTCTAAATCACCCAATCCATGTATTTTACCTTGGGTTTTTTAGATTTCCTAGGTCACCCAATCCAAAATAAACAATGAATATACATATATAGATATATATATGGGCTTAAGGGTCCTGAGTACCCTCTCCTGAGCCCATATCCCATAATAAAACACAGAGGAAAGAAAATTCCTCTCTCCTTACCCAAAAACCCTTCCTCTCCCCTCACCAACAGAGGAACGCGACCCCTTCCTCTCCCTCGCGACCCCTTCCTCTCCCTCGCGACCCTCCGCCGCCACCCCTCCCTCGCCGCCGATCCTCCGCCGCGACCCCTCCCTCGCCGCCGATCCTCCATCGCGACCCCTCCCTCGCCGCCACCCCTCTCGCCGCCGATCGTCCATCGCGACCCCTCCCTCGCCGCCACCCCTCTCGCCGCCGATCGTCCATCGCGACCCCTCCCTCGCCGCCGATCCCTCTCGCCGCCGATCCATCGCGCTGCGCTCCCTCCTTCCTCACGCCTCTGATCCTCGATCCCGTGATCCTGCCTCGCTTCGCCGATCTTGCCTCGCCTGCCTCGCTTCGCCGCCGATACTGCCTCGCTGCCTCGCTTCGCCCCCGATCCTGCCTCTCCTGCTTCGTTGCGCCTCCCTCCCCTACAGACATCGAGCGCCTCCATCCCTCGCCTTCTCGAGCAAGCGCCTCCATCCCTCGCTGCCGCGCCTTTCAGCAGTGATCAGGTAAAATTTATGCAGGTATGCTTTATGCAGGCAATCGTTTCATCATCATCACATATTTCATCACAGCCATTTTCAGAAGAAAAAAGGAACTGATTGAATTGAATCTTTTTTAATTAAAAAAAACTGAGTTAATTTTGATTGATATGTAGGTTTCGTATACAATTTGAAAGAGTTTACCTTGTCCTCTCAAATTATTCTTATGCCAATAAACGTTTCATATTAAGAAGAGACGAGCACTCAAGTTAGTTATACTCGGACACCTTCTTACCTAGATCATATAACGATCACAGATCCTACGAAAAATACCCATAAGGGTCGTCCTGCTATTGCATCTCGAATTCCATCTGGAATAGAAGTATCGCAATCAAAAGCTCAAAATAGGTCGCGCACTTGTAGTAATTGTCACGAAAAGGGTCATGATATAAGAACTTGTCAACTTTTAAAGGTATCAGTATTCTATTCTTGTTTGTTCTTATTTGTTGTCATTAATTTTTTATAAATGATGGTCGATATCTAATATGAGTTGTTTTTAGGCACCGGATGCTTCTAACGGAAAGGAGTGAAGATATCTTTTTATAAATGATGGGCGAAATTTCGAGTGCAATATGGCTTATGGTGTCAAAAGAGGAAGAGATTAATTTTTGCTGCATGAGTCACCAAAGTCTGATTTGTTTTGATAGTTCAAGTTTCATGGGCAAGGGAGAACTTTGTGGGAGTTTATATGTTATTATATTCAATCTTGGCATTTTTCGAATGAGGATAATGAATGACAAGTATTTGTGGTGCAAGATGCAGAGGTAAAGGCTAATATTGTGTATTTATTATTTCTATTTTATTTTGCAACATCAACTATTGAAGTGCTAAGAATATTGCTCCTGAAGTAATGAAGGTAAGTTTTAAGTATGTATACCGCTTCAATCTGATGCAGTAATATTAAGCAAAGATAAGCCATCTCATATTGCTTCATGTTATACAGTGCTTGTAGAACAGCAATTTGTAAGGTATGCCATTATCAGGTTTCTATGTTTCTGTGTTTTTCATGCTGTGCTGTTCACATGAGTGGCCAGGTTTCTATGTTTCCATGCTATGGTGTTGTAGTCATTTTAATAGGATGGTTTTCTACTTCAGCTTGTTCAGTACTCATATTGAACTTTTCAGGTTTCAAGGCTAAACCAAAGGCTAAAAGGGAGAAAACCGAAGAAGAAAAAACTTTCAGAAGAACTAACTAGCGACCTAACTGGCTGCAGTGTTGGTGGTCTTGTCCCTTTTTGGAGGAACTGAGAATTTATTTGGCAAATTTCGATTCACAGAGAAATTTTCCTGGCCATTATTTTTTGTCTCTCGTAACTCTTGTTGATTTGTTAATCTGAAAATTCTGTAATACTATCCTTGTAGCTGGATGATATTTTTTGATATGATAAATAAGAGATTCTGAAACTTAGAATACGGATTTAACATCCCCTGTGATAGCTAGTGATATTGATAAACAAGTATTGGATGCATATGAATTATCATTTGGAAGTATGGATGCCAATGTTGTACGGCAGCAGGGGCAGGGGCATATTATGTGGGTTGTTCTTTAAGTTGTCCATGCACGCAGGTGCAGGGGCATATTATGGATGCCAATATTTGGAAGGATGGATGCCAATGTCAGTTGCACAGCTGGTTATATCTCCTGAAAGTCTGAGTCTCTAGGTTGTCCATATGCTGCACTTGTCCTCCTAACAAGAACAAGCAGATCTATCCAAGAAGTAGATCTAAGCAGCAAAGCCATTTTACTCTATATTTCTATGCATAGCTGGATCATTATCACAACCCCATACAATAATTCTATGGTATGCTGCAATTATGCACTAAAAGAAAAATATATATATAATCGCGTCGATTATGCAAAACTGATTCAATATACAAATATCGACCTCAAATCTGTTCCTCAGGGAAAACTTTCTCCAGAAAACTTATAAAACGTTTCAAATACATCTTTGGTTCCAATGCTGAAATGGAAAGTGGATCGAACTTGATAGATTTGAAAGCATGTTCAATTTTCTAATGATAAATAGCCTGATTCTCTCTGTTCCAGAGTCTCGCCAACGCATGCAATTACCTTCAAACCTTGAGCAAGTGCATATGCAACTTTATCACCGACAAACTGCATTAAAATTAAAGCAATACAATTAAGCATAATGAAAACTATGAACTAAAACACAACTAAATATTATTAATGATAAATAGCCAAACTTTTTCTAATGATAAATTACCCTTGATAACTGCAGAAACGACTCTTATAAACTCTACAGCCACATAAAATTGTAGTGCTGACTTGGTAAATAATGATTTTAGCATGGCTTAATGTCAAAGATGCATGCTGAGGAGTGCCATCATCGTATTTATTATACATGTGCTCAGCTAAAACACTCGTCTAACTACGTTGTTTAGATTTTAAGCAATAGAACTCCACAAAGCTACTAGATTGTACATGTGCACTATATACATGATTTAGAAAGGAAGTACCTCATTTGATTCAGCTAATAGAGCTCTTCTTTCAGAGTGACCAAGAATAACCCAAGGCACGCCCAAATTGACAAGCATCTCTGCACTATATAAAGCAAACATGAAACAGACAATGCAAAAAAGAGTTATAAGCTTTGAGAATTTCATAACCATGAACCAGCTGTTACTTTTTAAAATGTGAACAGTGGATGCAGGGACGGATCCAGGTAGAGGTGAGGTGAGGCATCCACCCTACCTGGATTTCGGTTATTATGTATATATGTATGCTCTATTGGGAATTTATTAATACAAATAAATAAAATCATTTAGCAAATTCACGGCTAAATGCAATTGCTGGTAATACTATTTTCCTGCCAAACAAAAGTAAATTTTAGTCGGCCTTTTTCAGGACCTAATGACAAATTCACGGCTCCCTTTGCTTAGATTTTGAAGATAGCTGCTTATCAGCAATCAACAAACCATTTAGCAACACACCCTAACAAAAACAATATTAATTTACGGTGAAAATTTCAAAATTATAAAGAAACAGGTTTGTGGCATAGAGATGCATACTGATGATAAGGCTCAGATATGCCGGCTTCTAATAACGTGGCCTTGTTTCGGTTTGGAGCTTGGATAACATATAACAAGATGGCTGCAAAATGGTTGATGCAATACTTACATGCAACCCAATCTTGCCTCGCCATATCAATAAATTTCGAGCTTCCTGGCAAATCATCATCGCCACCGATTAATTAATCTCACATGGAACAGAAAGCTCAAATAAAGCATTCTACAAGGGCTAAAATCGTTCCTGCCAATGAGTAATTTTGAAGCCAAATTCATGTTACCATAACCAAATTCATGTTACCATAACCAAATTGATAAATTTCTTGAATTGAAGCAAATAGATAATTTTCTTCAATTGAAGCAAATAAATTTTACCTGCATAAATTTTACCTGATCACAGCTGAAAGGCGCGGCAGCGAGGGATGGAGGCGCTCGCTCGAGAAGGCGAGGGATAGAGGCGCTCGATGTCTGTAGGGGAGGGAGGCGCAACGAAGCAGGAGAGGCAGGATCGGGGGCGAAGCGAGGCAGCGAGGCAGGATCGGCGGCGAAGCGAGGCAGGCGAGGCAAGATCGGCGAAGCGAGGCAGGATCACGGGATCGAGGGAGGAGGCGTGAGGAAGGAGGGAGCGCAGCACGATGGAGGATCGGCGGCGAGAGGGATCGGCGGCGAGGGAGGGGTCGCGATGGACGATCGGCGGCGAGAGGGGTGGCGGCGAGGGAGGGGTCACGATGGAGGATCGGCGGCGAGGGGGGTGGCAGCGAGGGAGGGGTCTCGTTGGAGGATCGGCGGCGGCGAGGGAGGGGTCGCGATGGAGGATCGGCGGCGCGAGGGGTGGCGGCGAGGGAGGGGTCGCGATGGAGGATCGGCGGCGGCGAGGGAGGGGTCTCGTTGGAGGATCGGCGGCGAGGGAGGGGTCGCGATGGAGGATCGGCGGCGAGGTAAGGGTCGCGGTGGAGGAGCGAGGCAGGCGAGGTAAGGGTCGAGAGGCAGGGTTCCTTTCCACTGTGGTGAGAGGAGAGAGGGTTTTTGGGTAAGGAATGAGGAATTTTTGTCTCTGTGTTTTATTATGGGATATGGGCTCAGGAGAGGGTCCTAAGTTCGAACTCAGGACCCTTAAGCCCTATATATATAATGGAGAAAAGAGGCCATAGGAAGGGATTTCCTCCTATGGCGTCGAAAAAATACACCCTCCATTTTTTCCGACGATCGACGCCCATCATGTTCATCGTTATCATCTAAGATGTGGGTACACCAAATTTCATGTGATTCAATAACCTTCTCACCGTTGATTTAGTGGGTTCAAAATTAACGGTTTACCGACAACATAACTTTTTACATTGCTAAATCAACGGTGAAAAAATTATAGAATCACATGAAATTTGCTGTATCCACTTCTTAGATGATAACGATAAAGATGACGGGTGCCGATCGTCAGAAAAAATGAGAGATGCTATAATTTTTCGACGCCATAGGAGTAAATTCCTTCAATGGCATCTTTCCTCCTTTATTCCCATATGTATATGTGTGTGTGTGTGTGTGTGTGTATATATATATATATAAAAGGTTAACGAAGGAATAGTGCCATAGGAGGGAATTTCCTTCTATGGCGTCGGAAAAATACATGCTCCATGATTTTTTTCGACGATCGGCATACATCACCTCCATCTTTATCACCTAAGATGTGGATACACCAAATTTCATGTGATTATACCATTTTTCACCGTTGATTTAGTTGATGCAAAATTAATGGTTTACCGAAAATAGAATTTTTTACATTGCTAATTCAATGGTGAAAAAGTGGTGGAATCACATGAAATTTGGTGTATGCACTTCTTTGATAATAACGATGATAATGGTGGATGCCGATTGTCGGAAAAATGGTGAAGGTTGTACATTTTCGATGCCGTAGAAGAAAATCCCCTCTTATGACCTCTTTCCTCCATTACTCTCTCTCTCTGTATCTCTCTATGCTATCTTGTGTAAGAGGAGAGGGAAAGGAATTATGGCTTCATCATGTTTGTTACAAATGAGGGACAGATTAAGAAGATAGAGAAATGAAGATGGACAAAGAATCGTTGCTTGTGACATCTTGTCATGAATTTATAAAGGCCAAGGGCCCAAGACGGGTGCATGTCATGTGCCACCAAATCACAAAGAGACTTTTTTTGGGTGATGGATGGTCACGGGTCAGAAAAACAATGCGTATGCGACAGAAGCCCCAATGTAAAGCCGACAATCACAACTCACAAGGAGACAAACCAACAACTATTAATAATAAAGTTTTTATTATGACGCTTAGTCAAGCATCATAATAAAACTTTTTGCCGATAGTATACTTGTTTCCTCTAGAATTCATAATTTGGATTCCAAACAAGATTTTATTTACAAGTTTCTAGTTTTACTTTATATTTTCACGGGGCATAGATTCGTGGGATTTGAACTCTTGACCCTTATTTTGAAATGGAATGTACTTCCACATGAGCTGTATGCTCTATTTTAATTATTTTGAAAAAAGGAATACACACATGAATACACACACGCACACGTTTTCCAGAGATGTAGAGAATTCTTTATATCCGGAAGTAAATACATTTTCCTTATAATATACCATAAATTCAAAAATATCATAATTCAATTGCAATCAATATCAAATTTCAAAGGGGTCACCCCGCTCACCTATGGATTCGGGTCCATCCTTATCAGTTGTGCATTTAGAAATAGCTAAAGCTTTTGAGAATATCTTAAAAGTTTGGCTAAATTATATTAGAATACCATCCAGTCCAAATCTGCATAATAAACTTCGAGCTTTTATAAACCTTTCAAATGACCTCATATTGCAATTAAACTAGGAGCCAGCAGAATATGGTGTGCTGGCCACCAGCATAGAGTAATCAGTGCTTTTGCCGGATCTATCAAACATTTTTTTATCGACATGATCGGCTTTGTTTTGGTCCAAATGACATAAAATTTGTTCTGCGACCTGGTACGGATGAATATCAGGTCTTTTCAACTATAAGTGTTCAGTCTGACCTCTCACATTTGAAATCAGTTCAACTTTGTAAGATGTATAATGCTATTTCTTTTCTATTAATGTAGAAGATTAAGTCTTTGTATATTTTTCCATTGTTATTGGAGAATGAATAACATGTAAGGTATACAATTTAATTATTTCTTTAAGAGATATTTTTTCTATTTAAAATTGTCCGCGGTTACTTTCAATTTATAATATCAACATGCATCATGTGCAAAATGTTAGGATATATTTATTATAGCAAGGATGGAAGCATGTGCATTATCATATTGGATGGCATATGAAATGAGAAACCCTCAAAAGAAATGGTTAGGGTTGACAAAAATTAATTATTTTTTTGATTACCAAAAACAACATGATTAACAAATACACAAACATCCTGTGCTTCGGTGATCTTTAATATCTGGACATCAACACCAAAGGGGGTAGTTTAATTATTTATTCTTACAAGTTTGGGTTTTTTCATATAGACACCTAAAATATTCATATTTTGAAAAACACCTCCAAAACTTTATAGTTTTAGATACACCCCATAAAACCTCTCCGTTAACTAAAAACACTACTCTACTTAAGTTAATTAAGCAGTACTACAAATAAGGGTTTCCCCTACGGATTTATCCGTAGGAGCAAACCACTGCCCCTACGGATATATCCGTAGGGACAAGAAAATACCCTGTAGGTGCAAAAGCTGTAGGTGCAAGTCGTAGCCTTGAACATGCCCCTACGGTCAAAAACTTGCCTCTACGGAGTAATGTGTAGGTCCAGTTGTCCCTACGGATTAGGTTGTAGGGACAAAAAATTTATTTAATTTATAATTTTATAAAATAAATTAGGTGTCCCTACGGACTTATCCGTAGGGCCAACTAGTTGCCCCTACGGATAAGTGCGTAGGTATAAATCTGTAGGGACAAAATATCAGGTATCCTGATATTTTGTCCCTACGGATACCTGTGTAGGGGCATTTGTGTGCCCTTACGGATATATCCGTAATGGCAAGCGTAACCCCTAATACTGAGATCATAGGGGCAAAATATCAGGTATCTTGATATTTTGCCCCTACGGATAAATTTGTAGGTACATTGTTGGGCCCTACGGATTAATCTGTAGGGGCAATGTTGGGCCCTACGGATTAATCCGTAGGTACATATTATCAGGTTTTTTTAAAAAAAAAAAGGGCTGCCTATTTTTTTCTCGCTCTGTGCACAATAATATATACATCATATATAAAATTAATTATCACGCAGAGCATATATCGCAGTATTCATAATCACATCTCACGCATAATATACAAAAGAAATCAACAAGCAGAATATGATATCAATATAAACACGCAAACACCACCAATATCAATATCGTCCAAAATATAGTACAATATGTATCATATAAATATCTATAATATTTAAAATATAAGAATCAAAAAGCTACCCTAGCTCGGTCCAGCTCCACCTCTGATAAACGCCATAATCTGGCGCGCCTGCTCCTCGGATATACCCTGAGTCAATAAATCATGCAATGCGGAGTGTGCGGGAGTCTGAGCGGGCTGTAGAGCTGCAGGAGTGGTCTGCACAGCCGCCGCCGAGGTAGTGCCTTGCGGAGCCGCTGCTGCGGGAGTCTGAGCGGGCAGTGGAGCTATAGGAGCTGTCTGCGGAACCGCAGCCGATGTAGTGGCTTGCGGAGCCGCAGCCGAAGGAGATGCATGTGGAGGCTCGGCCGATGTACCCTGTCGCGTCTGGACCTACGTGTGTAATAAGCGAGTAAAAACTGTGTATTATTCGAATTCGTATTATTATCAAGTTATTTCGAAACCCCAATCTATGTATACTTAGGGACTTACGCCTCGTTTGGATATCTAGTTTGGAAAACCGTAGTTTATTTTAATTAGATATGTATGTATGATTAATCAAAACTAAGTCTACAACCAAATAAGCTCAGGCTACGTACTAATATTGGATATGTTGCTATCTATAATATGACATAATATTTTACTATTAAGTAGTATACATACCAACATCTCCTTCAACTCCTGAACGGTGGCCTTCAAGCTCTCCAGTTCTTGCTGGAAACGTCGCTCACTGGAGATGGAGGAAGTAACCGCCGGGGTGGAGTCCAACCTCATATGGGCCCTGCTAGGGCCCAGTCCCCGGCCTCTCTCCCAACCTCCGTGGTGCCCTCCATGTGCGGTGTCCAGGACTGGGGTCAGCAGCATTGGATCGTTCTGTCCAGTAAAATCGATCCCCGATGCCTCGTCCTGCTCAACCACCCGCTCATACACCCACATTAACCAGTAAAATACAAGTATATCATTTAAATTTGAACCTTTCAAAACTAAAATTTCAAATAGGGGTTGAATAAATGTTAACACTTACGCAATACTCCTGGGTAGCGGCGTCGGGGTATCGAAGCTCGCCCGTGGCGGGATCTGTCAAGGTGCCGTGGACGGCAAGATATGCGGACAGCACGCTCGGTGTACCACCTTGCTCCAGGGTCTGAGCTCTCTGCAATATTAGAAAATAACTCTTAATATTAGATATATTAGAAAATAACTCTTAATATTGCATTATATCAAAAAGGCCGGTCTATTGTAATTTATCGATAACTCCATGGCACGAGTAATATTCCTCGAGCCACCTGTATAAGTGGGGCGACCCCTCTTCGCCGACTTCCTATTCTCTATATTTTGAGCGGCTTGTTTCTGCACAACACATTCACATTTAGTTTTCTAATTAAGCAACACAAAAAAATAAATTATATACTAAATAATGAATTACATTTAAAATACATACATGTTTGCGTTGAGAGTCGAAATATTCGCACAATAGAGGCCATGTCTCTACGTCGACTTTCGCAAAGGCTGGAGTAGATAGGAGGGCCGCTCTATCTGCCTCGGGGGTCGCCATCCAGAGGGAGTAGCAGTCGGTCCTCAGCTCATTCCTGTTGTATCAGACCTTCGTCTGCATTTTCTTCATCAGGCCATTGTACAGGGCATGAAGATCAAGCACCCTCCCACGGTGATCAGGGTCGGGTACAGGCTGAAAATCGTAATCCAACTGAAAATACAAAAAAAACATTGTTATTAGATTGCAAGTGTTAATAATAAATATATTGGATAAATCAAATGAAAATATATATTAATACCCGAGCCTGATCCCAGAAGAGGGCGAATGAGCGCCGGTGCTGGTCGCCCCACTCAACGTGAAGTGGATAGTTCTTCATGAGCCGGCTCTCATCCCCCATATACCGGCCGAACCTCTCGGCATGATCGCCGGTATAGCGATAATCAGGGGTAAAAAAAGAGGGGGAATGCTGCCTCCCCTAGCTCTGTCGGGCCTCAGCCTGTGGGACTGATTCGGGCCTCGAGTCCCCCTCTGGGGATGGGGAGGCCCTGTGTCTGCAAGAAATATCAAGACAATCAATATTAAGACAAAGTTGTATTAAGAAATCAAGGTTTAACGAAAATTGAAGTGTGATAAATACCTCCGGTGACTAAAGCACGAGCCTAGGCTCGGGCAGCAGCACGAGCGGGACGATAGTTCCGCCGGTGAGGAACAGCCGTTGACCCGGATGCGGACGCATCCCCTCCAACTAGAAAATAAACATTGACGCTAAATTTCCATGAAGTTCATATTTATTCTTTAGAGGATATGTAAAATGAATAAATATTTTATATTTATTCATACTAACTTACAGACGATGCGGAGGGTACGAAAGTGGCGGGAGTGGCCCCTGCGTCAGATGTGGACGCACCACCTATAATTAGACAATTAAAAATAGATTATATAAGTAATTGCAAAAAGAATGTGTAGATCAATAATATAACATTCTAAATCAATATGCATGCACTATAGGATATATAAACATACTCGCAAGTGCGGTGGTGGCCTCTGCCTGAGATGTGGAGGCACCACCTACAGCTAGACAATAAAAAAAATGATTATCTAAGTAAGAGCAAAAGGAATGTGTGTATATTTATGATATAGCATTATAAATCAATATACATGCACTATATGATATATAAACATACCTGGAGGTGCGGGGTGGCCTCTGTCCCTCATGTGGACGCATCACCAACAGCTAGACAATCAAACATTGACAATATAAGTAATTTTGACATGAACAAGCATGAATATCTATAATATTACATTCAAAATGGATATACGTGCAATATACCAGAAAGTGTGGCAAAGTCCACACGAAAGGAGGCTTCTGAAGGGGTCTCCGATCAGGGTGCAAGACCGGCCCTCTGAAGCTCCCTACGCAGCTCTCCGGGCGGCAGAACCGCTCTGCCTCTGCCTCTGCCTCTGCCTCTGCCGGTGCCGCGACTGGAGCTCCTGCCGCCCCTCGCTGCTCCCGTCATCGTCATCAAATCTAGATAAAAGGTTCGTGGACGCATTAGACAATCATTACAAGTATTGACTATATATGTATAGATCGTAAAATATAAGAATGTATAGAGCGAACACCCATGCGCTTGTGCTTTCAACCGTTTCGAGTAAATTTCGGCAGCACCTCCACGTTGTTCTCCGAGTACACTGTAATAGAATAGATAATCATTTCAAAGCCATGAAACAACATTGAAATGAATATCTAATCTATCTTTGTACACGGAGAACCAGCGGAAAGGTACCGACGAAATATCTCGAAACGGATGAAAACACAAGTGAATGAAGGTGTTTGCTTTATACATTCCTAACTTTTCCACACGGGACAAATCTATCGGTTATCATACGATTGAATCTTCTCGTCACATAGACTATACGACGGTTGTTAGTATCAAGCTATACCGTCCGATATTTAACAACCTTCGTATAGTTCTATGTCACGACGAACATCGAACGTATGTTAACCGATAGACGGGGACTAAGTGGCACTTTTAGTTTCATATATGATACTCGATGAGAATATGAAAGTTTCATATTATCATCGAGTATCATATATTGGTTTTAACTTGAACATCTTGAATCACTCTCTAATGATGTGTTTGTTGTGTATTCTTGTTGTATGTGTGTGTTTCGGCTGTCGGGGGTAAGGCTTCTATCGGTAATCATACGATTGAATCTTCTCGTCACATAGACTATACGAAGTATTTAAATAAAATATAAAGTAACTGATATAACATGATTTTAAACTTATGAAATAATACTTGCTTAGTTACCTGCAAGTTGCAACTTGAGAATAAGATATATGAAGAATTGAGCATTAAAGAACTAAGATGCATTAGACTTAAGATTGAGATACATACCTTCAACATAGAAAAGAAATCAATAAACAAGATGAATATAATATAAATTCAAGTTGAAAGAATATATATCCTCCTTTCAAATGCAATTAAATCTCGATGATGCTGAAGATGTTACCAGAAAAACAAAAATTAGGAGACAGAATCAAGTCTCGATGCTAAAAAGAACAAGTTTAAGGGTCAACAGAGCCCCAATTTTTTTTTGAGGATTGTTAATTGATGAATACTTGTTTTTGGAATGTGAGAGGAATCGCTATAATATAGACAAATAGAGAAGTTTAAATTTTCTGTATTATGGAGCCTATGGTGGACTTCTCAAAAGCAAAAAATATTGCTCAATCTACAGGCTTTGCACAAATATGGGGGAATTTGTCTAATAAGATTTGGATTTTTGTTGAATCTACTGTTCAGGCTGATATTATGAAATCTTCAGATCAATGCCTTGCAATGAAAATTGTTCACAATAATACGTTTTGATGGAAAATTTTATATAACTGCTTGGGACATTATTCATTGTGATATTCAGGAAGCTATTCAATACTTTTTCGGATATGGTTTAGTCCCAAAATCTGTGAATTCAACTGTTATTTGTCTGATACCAAAAAGAACAATTGTACTAGAATAACAGATTTCAGACCTGTCAGCCTCCGCAGCTTCTTGTACAAAATTTTCACAAAAATTCTGTCCAGCAGGATTGCAAGTATTCTACCAAACATTATCTCTAAAGAGCAGGGTGCTTTTGTTAAAAGGAGAGAAATTCCTGAAAATATTGCTTTAGCTCAGGAACTTAAGACATTGCAGAAAAGTCAAGGGGGCATAATGTTATCCTCAAATTGGACATGGAGAAAGCTTTTGATAAAATGGAATGGGCTTTCATTTTCCAGGTTATGAAGTCTTTTGGCTTCTCAGAGCAGTTCATTGCCTTGGTTAGAGGATGCTTGGCTACACAACACTTCTTTGTGTCCTATTCTTTTGATTATCATGACCCTAACCCTAACCCTAACCCCAGTCCCAGCCCCAGCCCCAGCACCAGCCGAACCCCAACCCCAACCCTAACCCCAACCCCAGCCCCAGCACCAGCCCCAGCCCCAACCCTAACCCTAACGCTAACCCCAACCGATGCCTAACCCTAACCCTCATTGGTACCCAAACCCTGAACCCTAGCCCTAAAATAATCAAAAATTTGTTTAATTGAAGATTTAATTACTAACCTGTGCAGTGGAGGAAACAATCGATCGGTGGTCGACAATCGATGCAATCGGCGACGAGGAAGAACGGAGTCGAGATCGGGAACGAGATCGGCGACGAAAGAAAGAGAACGGCGACGAGATCGGTGAGATCGGCAACGCGGCGACAAGATTTGGGGATTTTGGGAGTTTCGCGCGCGAGAGGAGATAATCAGCGTAAGGAAATTATGTGCCTTTTTTATTAAATCCCCATTTAGATGCCCCTACGGATTAGTCCGTAGGTCCTTGGTTTGCGGCTCCGTAGGGGCAAACAACAAATTACGATTTAATATTTTTAAATTAAACGTCTGGGACTGTAGGGGCAACCGTCTGGCCCTACGGACTAATCCGTAGGGCCAAAATAAATCTGCCCCTACGGATTTCATTATCCGTAGGGGCAACCCCCTATTTTAGTAGTGAAGATAAATAATTGAATTAGAGCTAACATGATGAATTTTGAAATAAATAGTCTTATGTAACATCAAACCCTCATCTCTTTTCATTTTTGTAAAAAACCCATTAGTTTTACATTTTGAAACTCTTATTTTCAAGTTATCATTTTAACGAAGATTTAATGGTATTAAGGATAATAATTAAGCATAAGCGACAATTTAGTTTAATTAAGAGTTTTAAGGTGTGTTTAAAAATATGAAATTTTAGGAAGTGGGGAACGATAATAAATCTCATCGTTAATTTGGAATAAAAAATAGATACTTATCATTTAGTGGCGGGGATAACCTTATGATAAAGATAAAAAAAAACTCGAATTCGGGCAGAGAAGTAAAAGTTTTAGCTCAACATATATGTATGTATGTTTTCAAAGAACGAAGAGTAATAGATCAAATTTATGGATGTTCTTATAAAGAAATCCTTATGATACTGGAACTCATACCCTATCGAGCCTCTTATCCTGTTTTAAAAATGGCTTACTTGCTATATGTCCTCGTAAAGACAATTGCACGACTCGTTTTTTTTTCCGAGCCCTGCTTTGCGCACCACTCATGTGCCTTTCCTTTATCGGCCTTTAAAATAGCAATGTTTTTAGGGGCCTATATCAAAAAACCATAAAAGTTTTTGTTATGGTGCAGATTTTGTAACGACCCTAAATTTCGTGTACACTTTTGTATTATTAGTCATTAATAAAGTGTTGTTTCTTTTCAAGTATTGAATTATATTTAAATTCTTGAAAACTTGGTGTGAGACGGCTCACAATAATATGAGCCAGCTCATGGATCATCTCAAATGATCTTTACTTCTTTGCCTTCTTGAGACGGCTCATGAGCATTTTTAGCCGTCTCAACACTCGTTTGGAAGGTTATCTCATTCACCGTCTGCATGAGACGGCTCAATCAATCTTGAGCCGGCTCACGCCCTCGTTCGAAGCTGAAACGTTCCAGATACCCTTTAGACGAATTCCTTGGTCTCGTAATCTTTCGTGTCCTCAATTAAACCATCTCTTCATTTCATTAAACCTTCGAATTAATTTAGAAAACCTCTTAACCTTTGAATTCCCATTAAACTCTTTTTTAAAGTCCTTAAATTCTTTTGATTTATCAACTTTTATAATTTCCCATCCATTTCATTATTCTTCATTTTCCTTGGCTGCCCAAAACTCAATTCTTCTCCGAAAACGTCTGAAAAATACTCTCTGAAATCCTACCCTAAGAATCTCCATGACACAATCGAAGATTCTTTCATCCAGACGTCATAGCTCTGATCAAGTCTGTGTTCTTCTCTTTTGTAAGTAGCGGTTCAGTTGTTAGACTGAATCGCAACACAAGTTTGTCCTCATCCCATTCTTGATCTCTCTCTTCTTCTTCTCATCTCTTTTTCCTTGTCTTGTCTCCTCCACCAAATCCTCTGTTCTTATTTTAAAGGAATCTCCAATGAAATATAGTTTTAAATGTGTGTAAATTAGTTACACATGGATTGTTGCAAATGTAGTTGTTATTTTTGTTTAAATCAATGCTCACGTATTGTTCTCTATATTATTGACAATCCTGAAATGTCGTAGATATACATAACACAAATTATGGACACTTCGATATATCTCAAACCTAAACTGTATCATGCCATGTGTAAATAATTGAACTTCAAAACCTGATCGTCTATATAGAAATCCAAAACAAAAAAGGAATAGTCTTTTAAGAGTTAAACTCTGTTCATAATCCTTACCGAAAAAAAATTGATAGAGTATAACTCTGATCAGAAAGAGTTCTATGGGCAGAGATCTAAGCTCTGAGAAAAGAATTAAATTCTCAAAGAAAAAAGAAACTTAAGGAAGATGATGAGACGACGGTCATCTCAAGGGCCAAAGGCCCTATTTATAGGACGTGAGAGGACGGTTCAACTCTCTAGAAGATCAAACGGTGGTAAAAGTGACACCGTTGCACTCACGTGTAAACCACGTAAGAACAATGGTAGGGGGCATTTGTTACCCTAATATTTAAACATAATAAAAGAGCTCAGATCTGTTAAATTATAATGAGGCAGCACCGCACGTGCTCCCCACGAAGGCGCTAACACTAGTGCCAACCTTGTAGAATTAAATCCTATGGTGATGCCGCACGTGAAGCTCACGTGGGCGCCAATGTGCAAAGCACAGGAGCACCTAGAATTAAATTCTTAAGTGGCGCGTACGTGCATGACACGTGAGCGCTGGCACCCAAGTTAAAATCAGTAGAATTAAATTCTACAGGGAGATATTTCCCTAAAAACAGGGATACTCTCTGTTAAACAGAGCCGTTGGATTAAAGATCCAATGGAGATGATAAATTATTAGAATATAGAATTAAATTGTATTAGAAGAAAATATCTCCCAAATCTTTCTAAGTAAGAAAGATACTCTAGGTTGGATCAAAAATCCAATGATAGAATAAAATTCTATTTTAAGAAAATATTTCCCCAATCTTGTTAAAAACAAGAAAATATATTCTGTAAAACAGAAATCATTGGATCAAAAATCCAACGGTGGGTAAATTCCCCGAACAAATTGGAATCTCTCAATGAGAAATTTTCTCAAAACTAATTAACAATTTGCCTCTACTATATAAAAGACCCGAGACTTCAAGTCTTGAGAGGGTCTCACACAGAGATATAGAGGGAACCACCCATAAGTTTCTGCAAAAATACAGAAGGATCTCAAAAACAACAGAGGATTTAATTCTCAATAGAGAAGAAGATCTTCCTCCTCTCAAACCCTAAATAAAGAAACCACAGAAATCAAAACATCTACTTTACCTATCATATCATATCTAAGGGCTTAACCCTTCTCAAGAACCTAGTTATTTTTCTAGATCTAAGATCCACAAGAAAAGTCTTCCACAAGCTGAGAATTTAATTTCCATCGGGAAGATCTTATTCTTGAGAATCAAAGATTCAGAAAAGAACAAAGAAAAAGAAAAGGAACCTATCCTATAGGAAATCAATTCCTCTAAAAGAGGGTTTAACCCTAAAATGAAACTTAGTTCTTATAAAATAAAAAACATAAGAACTTAGTTCTTACAGAAAACTTGATCTCAGATCTTCAAAACAAAGATCTTGGTGATCATTAATGGTTAAAAGGCCATTAACAGAGATTCAATCTCTGAAAAAGAAAAGAACTTAGCGCCTCACGTGATTCCCACATGTGCGTCCCCAACAGCGCCCAGCGCCTCACGTGAAAAACACGCAGGCATCCAAAGCAGAAGGCCAGCGCCTCATGTGAAATACACGTGAGCGCTGAATAAAAGTGCTTAGCACCTCATATACAGCCAAAACGGCTAAGTGCTTAGCACTGATTGGGCAACGCCCAATGCCTCACATAAAAAACATGTGGGCGCCCAACAAAATAAAATGAGGCAGCGCCGCACTTGCTCCTCACATGGACGCCATTTAAAAAGTGCTTAGCGCTATAGATATATTCGGTCAAATGGACCGAGTGCTTAGCACTGATCGGACAACGCCCATAACTGAAGGCTTCACATGATACCTATGTGAGCGCCAGAGCTTCAAACAAGTACTTAGCACTTTTGCATAAAAAATAGGGGCTGAACAAACAGAGCCCAAATAAGTGCTTAGCACTTTTGAACAAAAAAAAGACTGAGCAGACTAAGCCCAAATTGGCTAAGTCTCTTGCAGTTGAGCCCAAATGCTCTGTCGTTGGATCTTAATAAAATTTAATGATCCTGAAAATATTGCTAAGTTGCCCTTAGTCTCAAATAAGACTAGCGTCTTTTTAGTTAAAATAAATTGAGCCCAATTGCTCATATGTTTAAATCGATCTTAATCTCAAACTAGATTAACGATTTTTAAACCAAACAAACATTTTTGAACTAAAGGAACATATAATCTAAGTTCAAAACTCAAACCCAAATCTAAAATATGCGGATTTGGACTGATCCGCACCCTACGGGCGATGACATAAATTAGTCACCATATACAATCCATGGGCAACTAAAATAAAAAAATAACACACGATACGAAGTGAACTTCCGGAGCAGGAGAAAATGGTTATCGCAACGCGATAACGTAATTAACTGCAGGAGCTTGCGCCTGCAGGGAAGAGCGTCCCCACAATCAATAATCTCTCATAAATGAGGGGGAATCTGATAAAGCCTGCTACAACGGTCGCATCTATGCAAACCTCCGATATATGGTGTCATAAATCAACTTGGTATTTTCGGAGAGGTGGATGGATATGTCCAAATAGCATTTGCCCCCAAATTCAGGCTAGACGTCCCAGCGTCTCGGTCCGGTCTTTCGGCGGTAAATATTTCCAAAAGATAGATTTTTCATTAAAATACCATAAGCTCTTAAAAGCTAAGGTTTTATCACTGATATACCTTAAAATCTAAAGTATATTTTTATTAAAACTCTCGACATTCTAATTAGCATATTTTACCAAAAACACACTCGAGGTTTATTTTTAAAAGTAAAGAATTTTACATAAAATCCTCTCGAGTTTTCAAATGAACTATTTTACATAAATGACCTAAGTTCACCAAAGTACCTAGAATATATAACATAATTAATCTTTAAGGTATTTAGGTAATAAATGGGTTTTAAACGGTATATTTTCTCTTGAGTCTCAGGAAGCCGGAGAAAGTGAGTGCTTGCCTATCTAGTTTAGATAAAGCTGCAAACTAAAGGATTTTTTGTTCGGCAATCGTCCTTGAAAAGGGTATAAATGTTGTCGTCCATGTGCAGTGGTTGTCATTTTAAATTATATTAACATCAAATCATATATATAATCAAACACATAACATCTCACTTAAAGCTAAACCTGAACTTGAGTTGAACTTGAGTTGAACTCGAATTCGGGTTGAACCTGAACTATGTACTCGAAACTTGACATGAATACATGAACCCGACAAGTATACCTGAAACTAATTTGATTCGAACCATGAATACAAATGACATGACTTGCACTTGACATGATTTCATGAACTCAATCTTGATATTACATCACCTTTTTTATTCATAGACTCGATCAAGACTCGTAATCTTAATCATAGACTAATATACACGGGGTGTTGGGATAGTTTAAGTGTGAATCCAATGGAATCTTAGGAGTCCCCTAGTCCATGAATCCATATCTACTAACACATGCGATCTATCATGAGGACCCGTATTTCCAAGCCTCTGGGGCCTTACTCTTGGGTTTGGAGTATTTCAACACTAGGTTGAAGTCTCATTACTAACAATTAATTCGGACATGTGATTCTTTGCTCCAGGGCCCCTACCCTTGAGTTCAAGAATACTTCTGAGATTGGTTGACATTAACATTTGGACTGAAGTTAAGTTAGATTACCCTGTAAAGACCTGACACTTACTCATGTTCACTCACACACACTTCTTACATGTTATGCTATACATGTCAAATTACATTACTTTTGTACCTGTTAAATATCATAATTTCTTTTGGAGACTTACCGGGCGCAAGTTCGTAGACAGGCATTCCACCCATCTTTCTTTCTTTGGAATGTTCGTCAGGTAATCTAGAGACCGAGGAGGTAGATCCGACTGCTGAGGATTACTAACAGCTTGCTCCTGAAGTCATTCTTTAGATATTCTTTTTAGTTTCAGTATCAGTATGCCGCTTGTTTTTGCATTTTCCTGTTATCGTAATTTTGTTTCAGACATCATATCCATGTATTAAACTTGTTGAAATTGAATGTAAATAAAGTTGTTGGATTTTATTCACTTGTCATTTCTTGTCATTTTTATATTGCTTATATACGCTTAGCGTATTTGTTTCGAGAAAAGATCTTCTTGGAATAAATACGTCGTGGGCTTCGTCATGTTTCCTGCTCCCGTCTTTTGGGAAGCGGGGTGTGACAATTGAAGAAAATTCTATGCTCCGTCCGAGGAAGAGCTTGATGTTTCTGCAGATAAAGAGAAGGATGCCAGTAAACATGTTGAGTTTGAAATCACTCCATTTCAGTCTAAACAGGAGAATATACCCGAGCCAGGTACACAGCAGCAATCTCAACAACAACCATACAGTATTGCCATCGATCGTCCGCGAAGGCAGATCCGCCCCCTCAGATGTATGGTTACGAGAATTTAGTAGCGTATGCGCTTAATGCAGCGGAAGAGGTGGAGTCTCCTGAGCCCTCTAGTTATAGAGAGGCTATTTCTGGTGCCGAGCCTATTCAGTGGATTGTTGCTATGGGAGAAAAGGTGGAATCTCTTCACAAGAATCAGGTATAAGAGCTTGTCAAGCCGCCAGAGGGAAGAAAATTTGTAGTATGCAAGTGGATCTTTAAGAAGAAGTCCAAATTTCTAAGTGAACAAGGAATAAGATTCAAAGCTCATCTAGTTTCTAAGGGCTATAGTTAGAAGAAAGGAGTAGATTACAACGAGATATTTCCCCCCGTTGTGAGGCATATTTCTATTTGTGTGTTGCTTGCTATGGTAGCACATCAGGACCTGTAGTTAGAGCAACTCGAAGTGAAGACGGATTTTCTTCATGAAGAGTTAGAGGAGGATATCTTGCTGAGTCAGCCAGAGAGATTCACTGTTCACGGTAAGAAAGATCATGTTTGCAGATTGCGGAAATCGTTGTATGGATTAAAACAGTCTCCGAGACAGTGGTACAAGAGATTTGATAGGTTCATGGTGGAACATGGTTACAATAGGAGTATGTATGATTGCTGTGTTTATTATAGAAGACTGGAGGATGGCTCATTTGTTTATTTACTCCTATATGTAGATGACATGCTTATTGCAGCCGAGACAAATCGGAGATTCAGAAAATGAAGGTGCTTCTTAGTGGTGAGTTCGAGATGGAGGATTTTGGAGCAGCTCGAAAGATTTTAGATGTGGAGATATATAGGGATCGCAAGCAACGGAAGCTTTTCTTATCACAAGAGAGCTACATTCAGAAGATATTGAAGAGGGTCAACATGTCAGATGCGAAGTCTGTGAGTACTCCATTAGTTGTTAATATTCGTCTTTCGGCGGCTCTCTTACCTCATTTAGAAAAAGAAGCAGAGCATATGTCTCGAGTCCCATATGCTAGTGCTGTGGAAAGGTTGATGTACGCTATAGTGTGCACTTGGCCAGATATTACACACACAGTTGGCGTTGTTAGCAGGTACATGGCTCAATCTAGAAAGGAGCATTGATATGCAGTGAAGCGGATATTCCGATATCTTATAGGGACGGCGGATGTTGGTCTGATTTACGAAGGAGTTGATACATATTGTAAAGTAGCAAGTTATTCTGATTCGGATTATTCAGTCAATATTGATGGGAGAAGATCGATGACTAGCTACGTTTTCACATTAGCTGGTTCTGTCATTAGTTGGAAAGCTACATTATAGTCTTCGTTCGTCTTATTCACTACAGAGGCAGAATATATGGCATTGACGAAAGCAACGAAGGAAGCTATCTGGTTAAAAGGTTTAGTCAGTGATCTCGGCTTACATCAAAACCAAGCTGTGTTATTTCGTGACAGCTTGAGTGCTATATATTTAGCAAAGGATCAGGTGCATCATGGTAGGACTAAGCATATCGACATGAGATATCACTTCATTCGGACTGAGAAAAGGATCAAGATATAGAATATTGGTACAGAAAATAACCCAGCAGATATGTGTACTAAGCCGATACGTACTCGAAAGTTCAGATATTGTTTAGACTTGCTCAGCGTTGATAGATGGAGATAGCCCTAAGGGGCGATCAGCAGCAGCAGATTTCTGGCAGGACGTTTCACAGCTAATAGATTTTAAAATCAAGGTGGAGATTGTTAGAATTGATTTTATAATCCTAATCTTATTTGCTTTAGGATTTATTTATTAGAGATGAATCCAAATTAGTTATTTAGAGAAAATTTAAATCGGAGATAAGATTTAAATTGGATATTTGATTTAAATTGTATATTTGATTAAATCCAAATTTAAATCTTATACTTATCTTTAAGGATTAATTGTAGATTATAAATATGAAGCCAGTTGTTTAAGATTAGAGAGAGAGAAAATTGAGAAAGAAGAGAAATTCTGTAATTCTCCACAAATAGTAAAATATTCTCTGTTGCTACCCGTAGTTTTTCCCGTTTGAGTTTCCATATAAAATCTCTGTGTTTCCGTAAGTTGATCTTTTCTATTTTCTAAGATTTGTTTGATTTTTATTTCCGCGTTTATCTCGATTATCCGTACCAATATTGTTGAAGTTAAAATCTTCAACTCCTCATCTATAGCAACCTTGTTATTGGTGGTGAACAATTTAGCTATCCTTTTGAGAGTTCCCTTGTCCACAAGTGGCATCTTCAGTAATCAGTCCATAACCAAGCACAATTTCTCCATTAAGAAATCTTCCATTAACTCCAAGTTTATCGGACGGATAAAGCTATACACGGACCAGTCATTGCGGATGATGGGTAAAACGGATACAAATAGAAAGACAGAGTTAAACTAATTCATGCTTAATTTTGTGTCCATCACCTGATCTGTATATATCAGAAGAAGGGTGTGCAAGGTAACCCGTGTATGTATAAAGGGTCATCTCGATGAATGGGTTAACGGTTTAATTACACTTTAAATAGTTGAAAATTAACTAAAGTCCCACAGAGTTTATTAAATTATAGACACTATATAGATGAAAACATGTACATTCATACAAATTTGAAAATAAAGGCACAAATTATATTTCATAACCGTAAAAAGTTCTAATTTGAAATCATCACATAAAATTAATGTCAGATAGACTTCACACAGGTCAGGTTGACCCAATGAAACTCTCAAATGGCCGGAGCAGATATGGAAGAATTTCCAGTAGATAGAAAATTTTAAGCCATGAAGGATGTTTTACGATTTATTCACGGATCAAACGGGTTACCTGTTATTCTTGACTGTCTCTAGTTATGCAGATTGCAAAGCCTTAATCAGTTTGTTTGCTTCAGCAAATTATTATGGCTGAGTCAGCAAAGTCCATGGAAACAGAAACATGTGAACATTGCTCAATCTCAGCCTCTATAAAAAGGTTATAAACCTAATACAGAGATTAGATCATCTTTGATGCCATTGGGCTATATTAATTTATTCAAACAATATAATTGTTAATTACTTCGATTGGGTGTCATAGGAAATCTTTAAAAGGTCTCTCTGATTCTTTAAATTTCTTTATCGCCCCATCTGGTTCGAGTCACTTTAGTTCCGGATGATACCCGGTACTAGACATAATTCCTTTTTTTATACGGTCCATTTTTTACCAAAATAGCTAGAATATGTTCTATTTCAATCTTGACTATATTTTCATGTTAGAGTTGAATATAATTTTATGTAACAAATGCATATCGGGTTTTTCCCCCTTTCTCTTAAACTCCTCAATAGTCTTATGAGAATTAATTGGAGGATGCAAATCCGTCATCTACGACTTTGATCATAAGTACCTCTCTTGCCATCCAAAATTTGGATGATAGGTGGTGGTGGTGGTGTTAAAACTTTATCAGATCATTAGTGAAGTTTTGCATCCCATTTCGATAGGAAAAGGAGCTTAGATGATGGTGGTGATGATACCAAAATTACAAATTTCTTCTATTTTGATGTTGCTAAATCTGTAGGCTTAACATACGACGTGAGACTATTCATTTTCTATCCTTATTGAGTCACATGGCACATGTCCATTACTCCGTTGAGGTCGTGTCTCGTATCTGTCGCGCATCTAAAGTGTTCGATTGGATCGCATAGAGTCCGATTTGGACTAATGCCATCTATTGGTGTAGCCTACAAGAGATAACACTATATATGCTCCTATGGTGTGAGGAGTGGGGTTGTAACACCAAAGATATATATATATATATATATATATATATATATATATATATATATATATAGAATAATGGAGGAAAGATGCCATAGGAGGGAATTTCCTCCTATGGCGTCGGAAAAAATACCCTCTTTCTCATTTTTTTCGACGATCGGCACCCACCTTCTTCATCGTTATCATCTAAGATGTGGGTACACCAAATTTCATGTGACTTTACAACTTTTTCACCGTTGATTTAGTGGGTTCAAAATTAACAGTTTACCGACAATAGAACTTTTTCATGTGATTCTACAACTTTTTCACCGTTGATTTAACAATGTAAAAAGTTCTATTGTCGGTAAACCATTAATTTTGAACCCACTAAATCAACGGTGAAAAAGTTGTAGAATCACATGAAATTTGGTGTACCTGCATCTTAGATGATAACGATGAAGATGGTGGGTGCCGATCGTCGGAAAAAATGAGAGAGAGGGTATTTTTTCGACGCCATAGGAGGAAATTCCCTCCTATGGCCTTTTTCCTCCATTATTCTCTATATATATACAGTCACTTTGGGTTTGAGTGGTCACCGTTTCTTGTGTGGAGAGGACATGGAAGGGAGATAGAGATAAGTGAGATGTGAGTTACAAGAGTATAAAGTCCTGATTTTATATGTTATCCTCTTATAGTAAAATCAACTCTGAGATGATTGTCATGTAGCTATAAGCTGAGGTGGTCGACGAACTTGCAAATACGATGAGCTACTATCTTCTTTCTATGAATTTGTATTTGTCTATCTTGTGAGCTTGATGAATTGTGAAGATCGGAATGCCCAATATACTATTCATGCCCTAGTGGTTGCAAAATTGTAGCATTAAATATTTATCACTGACTCTACCACACATGTCTGTTATTAATCATCTGTTATCCAATATGCAATTATTAAAGGTGTTAAGTCAGATTTGTTAATTTACCTTGCAAGGTTTGTTGATTAAGGGAAGCAACCAACAAAGGTAGTAAAATGTTAGTAATATGCTATAGAGCTACAATATATATATATATTTGTATATTTAAATTAGATTCAATTTAGGGAAAACTATTTCTGAGCCCGGTTTAAAGAGATAACTTAATTTTAAACCCATGTATTTTCAAAATAAAGAAAACCCCCAATATTTACAAAATACGGATGTTTCAACCCTAAAATAGAGATGTGTGTACTATATATACTAAGGATACTTTTGTAAAAATTCAAGATTTACTCTCATTCTTTTTAATAAATTACACATCTTATTATTCTGTTAAGAAAATTATTTGTACGATTTCCCCTCGTGGTTGCCATGGTTTGCCCCATCTTCCTCAATACTTCTCTCCCAATTCCCCATTTTTTCTTCACGGTCTCCTGTCAGAATCTGCATCCTTGTTTTCAAATTGATGGAGGTCTGGATCTCCTTCAGATGTTGTCTATCGTTGATCTGCAGCGAGCGGTGATGGATGGCTGAGATTGGCTCTGAGGGTTGCCTCTTGATGCGTATGGATCTCAGTGGTCTTGATTTGGGAATGAAGCCGAGCTACCTGCAAAGAAGTCCCGGTGTAGTTGTACCACCGTGGACCCTCCGACGATCAAGTTAGGCGAGGTATTTGGGCAGAGTAATGGCCTATTGGGGTAAAAATTCCTTTCCTGATTCGTCTGAGAGAGGAGTTTATATAGTGGCAGCCATGGGCTGGCGGGCGCGAGATTCGCGCCGGCCATTACGCCCCTGGTGCTAAGCCTGCGTGAAAGGCGGGATCCCCCATTAATGACGAGATACGCTCGTTAGTGCAGGAACGCAAGGCGTGGAACGCGGGATCGTGGGGCGGCGGATATCTCGCATATGGCGAGATTCGCGGGGCCATTTCCGGGACACCTATGATATGCGCCCTGGGTCGGTCGATGAGGCCGAGGAAACTTTAGCTCGGCGGGAGGCACAGAGGTGAGCGGGAGGCCGAGCAAGCTTGGTTCCGTGTTAGCCCAGTGGCAAGCTAGGAGGGCCGAGGAGGCCCATCGTGCAGGAGGGCTTGGAGGTGAGCCGATGGTTGTTTGTAGGGCGAGCATAAGAGTGCTCTGGAAGGTCATAAAAGGTCGAGAACATTCTCGGGTCGGCAGCCCAGGGTATGCTTCCAATGTATGCTCCTTTCTCGTAAGCTTTGGGATAGGCCATCTGCCACGTGTCATGATCTGGGGAGTTCCCAGTACCGAGCATCATCATTAGCCCCCCACTCTCGGACCGACCTATTCATGGGTCGGGTCGAGAGTGATCTGATCGGTCACCCGGGCCAAGTTTTTATTTGAAGACATCATCGGCGTAGATTCCGGGCAATTTGTTGTATTTTTTATGATGTCAGCGGATCAGAGGAGAGATCTTGCATTAAAGAGGAAGCGCCGATTTGGGCGTACGTTCATCGAAGCGCCAAGCCACGTGTCCGGCGCTGGTTGGATGACGTGATGGGCCGCCGGTGTTCTTCGTGCTCTACGGGACGCGCCCAATGCGTGTGCGACAGGTGGAACGTTGACGGCCGTTCAACGCGAAGTGTTATTTTGGAAGGAGACGATCAGCGCCGTAGGATGTGTTCGCCGACTGCTATAAATAGAGGTGTGATCCCCCCTAGGGTCCACACTTCGCTATAATTTCCTCAGCCCTTCGTGTGTTAACTCGGCGCTCTTCCCTTTAAGTCGGATTTCTTGCGTTCTTTCCTCGGAGGACTCCTTCCTTCGCTCAGGTTAGATGTATTCCTTTAGGGAGTCCGTAGAAATAGTTCGGGTAGAGTCTAGAGAGTCTTCTGCAGCTTCCTCTTCTGCTTCTTCCTCTTCCTCATCCAAGTCGGAATCCCCCCGGGAAGTTAGGGTTAGTCATGCTCCCCGGGGCTGTGCGAATGGGACGGTCCCCAAAGCGCGTGTCAAGAATGTCCGTGACGCGCCTTCCCTCCTGAGGCATATAGACGAGCTCACTACAATCCGGCTTGCTTCCATATTGCCCCCGTCTATTCGTTTCGCTTGGCCAGGGAGGGAGAGAGGACAGACCAGGTATGGGGCAAGGAGATTGCCTTGTACTTGAAAGCCTTTTGGGCCGGAATGCGTCTGCCCTTCTCCCCCGAGGTGAGTGCGGTGCTGCATTGCTTTCAATTACCCCGGGCCAGTTAGTGCCGAACTCGTGGAGGATTCTCCTCGGGTTCCTGGTCTGTTTGAGACTGCAGGAGATCCATTTCAGGCTGAACCTTCTCCTTTCCTCCCTCTGCTACAAAAATCACCCCGGCAATCGTAGGGATGAGCCTAGATGGGTATACATTACTTTTAGAAAACACAGAGGAGGAGTGGCCGGATCGGGGGTCGTAGTAGTACCTTCTTCCATTCATGAATGGAAGGAGAAGTTCTTGTTCGTCGGGCCACCCGAAGGTGAGGATTGGCCTATGCTTGTCCAGTGGCACAAGGCCAACTACCCACGGATGAAGCGCTCGTCCGATCCCGATGCGGTGGCGGTGTCGGAGTGGGAGCCCGTCCATCGAGCCGATATGTTGCTGTCCGAGCAGGCCCTCAGTTGGGCCGGGCTCAGCTCTGCTCAGTTTGCGAGTAAGTTAGGATCTTAGGCGACCTGTTTAGACTTGTGTATTCTTCCACTTTTTCTGGCATTGCTAACCCCCTTATTATTTTCGCTTCTTTGCAGAACCGATGGACCGATCTAAATTCCGGGCTGCCCTGGCCGAGAAGAAAGGGAGGAAGGCTGGAGGCGTCGGCCCGTCACGCCCCGCTGCGAACCCGGATCTGTCGGCGGCCGCTCCGGCCAAGTGCTCCACCACGCCCCGGGCCTCGGAGGCCGGCCGTGCGCAGAGCTGCAAACATGCTCAGGAGCAGGAACCCTGGGTTTTGAAGGTGGGAGACGAGACCGATCCTCCCGCGCCCCTCCTCAAGAGGCGCCATAGGATGGTGCCCCCATTCCTCGGCTTCCCCGATCTTCGTGGATGAAGGGGATCTTCGCTTCGTGGTGCCGTCGGGGCTCTCTGTCGCCGATAGCCTGCTCTCGGAAATGGAAAGGTCGATTGGGGGAAAAGTTACTCGGGGGACCCTCAAGGCCCAAATCGCGGCCATAGCCCAGGAAGCCGTGCAGGACAGTGTCCGCCTCCCGTTCGTGTTTTTATTAAGTACTTTTTATTCGCAGGCTCGGGTGCCTTTTTAACCCTCCTTTTGTTTTCCTCAGGTCCTCCAGCACTGCGCCCTCGTTGCTAATATGGAGCACGAGGAAATTGCTCCGGCGATGCAGATCGCGGGCGAGTCTTCCTCGCGGGAGGAGGGCTTGAGCCGGGAGCTACGTGAGGCGAAGGAGAGGATCTCCGCCCTTAAAGACCGGGTGGCAGCCGAGGGTCGGGTGAACGCCGGCTGTTGGGAGACCATCAGAGTTTTGATGGAGTCCAACAAGGCCGTTGAGGCCAAGTTGGAGGATGCCAGTGTGCTCGCCGCCACTCTGAAGAAGACGCGGGACACCCTCAAGAGGGAAAATGAGGCGATGAAGAAAGCGATGAGGCGCGCCAACCTCTGGGCTGCGAAGACGGTGGAGAGCTACAAGACATCGGATCAATTCTACGCTGACCTCGCGGAAGCCTTGGCCCTTGTTTGGCATGATGCCCTCAATGCCATCAAGACACTGATGCCGGAGTTTCCCGACGTTAAGCTCCGGCTCGAGTACCCCCTCGAGGGTAAGGTGCATGGGGATTCCACCGGGAAGGCCCCTGGTGGGGGCATTAGGGAGAAGGCGGTCATACCGGTTCCCAGTGCCAAAGCTCCTATGGTGGTCGTGGAGCACGTCGAAGTCCTTCCCGGTCCTGAGGCTTGAGTTTCCATGCCCTCTTTTTTGTATATTTTTTTTCGTCTTGGAATTTTGTAAGCCTTCGGGCGGTTTTATAAGGCTGGGGAGCCCACAATACCTTTGTAAAGGTTCTTGAGTTGTAAATAAAGCTCTCTTGCAGAATTTTTGTGGCAATGTTTCCATTTCGCTGCAATGTCTTCATTTTGCTCGCCTGATGAGCGCTAGGTCATGGACCGATCCTTTAGTTGGCGATCGCGCGTTGAGTTAAACCCAATTATTCATCAAAGTGTACACTGGCCGGTGTAAGGTCGGATCGTTATGGCCCCGGAGTCGAGGTGGCGATCGCACGTTGAAGGTATGCTGGTTAGTACCTCCGAGTAGAAAGGCATAGACTCGCCTATTTCCTCAAGTTGGATTGGCGACCATCTCTGTGAAGATAGGTCGTCGTAGAGAAGGTTGAGGGGTTCCGCTCCTCAGTATATATTGGTAAGGAGCTACCCACTAAGGATAGACCAAGCAGGGAAGCAGCTCGGTGGCCTCTTGACGAGAGCTTAGATCCTTGGCGTCGGCGGGTAGTAGACTACCAGCTATGGATGGACCGAGCAGGGCAGCTGCTCGATGGCCTCTTGGCGAGGGCTTTGATCCTTAGCGTAGATGGGTAAGAAGCTACCCACTAAGGATGGACCAAGCAGTGAAGCTTCTCGGTTGCCTCTTAACGAGGGCTTCGATCCTTAGCGTCAGTGGATAGTAAACTACCAGCCATAGATGGACTGAGCAGGGCAGCTGCTCGGTTGCCTCTTGCCGAGGTCTTTGATCCTTAGCGTATATGGGTAAGAAGTTACCCACTAAGGATGGACCGAGCAGTGAAGCTGCTCGGTTGCCTCTTGACGAGGGCTTCGATCCTTGGTATCGGTGGGTAGCGAACTACCAGCCATGGATGGACCGAGCAGGGCAGCTGCTCGGTTGCTTCTTGGCGAGGGCTTTGATCCTTAGCGTAGATGGGTAAGAAGTTACCCACTAAGGATGGACCGAGCAGTGAAGCTGCTCGGTTGCCTCTTGACGAGGGCTTCGATCTTTGGCATCGGTGGGTAGTGAACTACCAGCCATGGATGGACCGAGCAGGGCAGCTGCTCGGTTGCTTCTTGGTGAAGGCTTTGATCCTTAGCGTAGATGGGTAAGAAGTTACCCACTAAGGATGGACCGAGCAGTGAAGCTGCTCGGTTGCCTCTTGACGATGGCTTCAATTCTTGGCGTCGGTGGGTAATGAACTACCAGCCATGGATGGACCGAGCAGGGCAGCTGCTCGGTTGCCTCTTGGCGAGGGCTTTGATCCTTAGCGTAGACGGGTAAGAAGTTACCCGCTAAGGATGGACGCAGGGTAGCTGCTCGGTGTTGCGAGGCTCTGCCCGACCTTTCGAGATGTATGAATATCGGGAAGAGTAATCGTCACGGGCGGCACGTGGCAGGAACACATAGGTGAGGCGAGGAATTCCAAGATCCATGTCGTTCCGACATCGATTCGCCGAGAAATACGGGATATCCGCCGCGTGGCGGTACAGTATTAGAAGAATCGAGTGAATCCCTGGATTCGTGCCCATGCGCGCGCAAATTTAGACTCTTGGGGACGCTGTGGAGGCTATAAATAGAGAAGGAGATGGGTTTGTTTTAGCATTGCTTCTTCGAGATGGTCGGGCATATTTACTCGATTGAAGAGATCGTCACTCCCGATGATGTCTACCTGTACGAGCAATCCGTTTCCGAGGATAGGTACCGGGGTGTGATCCAGCGCATCGAGGATCACATTGGCCGTCTACTCCCTCGCCGATCGCCCCTCCTCTAATTGCTGATGTACGCAATTTGGAGGAGGTCCCTGGGTTTGTAGAACCCCCTTGCCGAGGAGCTGCTAGACGATGCCCTCGATAAGGTCCGTACGATTTACGTCATCGGCCTCATCTCGGAGACCAGGTACGACCGATCTGTGGCCCTCATTTTGGAGTGCTTCCAAAAGAGACAGATTGTGAGCCAAGGCTCGGCTGGTGGAGCGCGGGGCCCTTCCGTGGCGTCCCGAGTTTGCGCGCAGCATCGGCGGGAGTGGGCTGCAGAGGCCAGGGATCGGCTTGCAGAGATCTCCTGGGAGTATCACCAGGAGTACTTCCTTAACCCCTCTTCCCCTCTGTTGTAATAATAATTTTTTATATGTAAGGCTGAGGAACCCACAATACCTTTTTGATGAATAAAGTTCTCCTTTTTGCGATGTTCTATTGTTTCCTTTTCGTCTTCAGAGTGCGTTTGAGTATTTTCACGAATTGGAATCTGTGGCCTTTGAAACGAGGAAGAGGGAAACACATAGGAGAAGTTTTCTTTTTATTCAGATAAAGTCTTGAAAAAGTTTACATTGATTTATCAAAGAATAAACATGTATTCACAGGTATACTTCTCAAAGGTACAGCTTGAGCTTCTCGGCGTTGTAAGGCCGTGGAAATTTGCCACCCCCAGCGTCTTGTCGGCGATAGGCCCCACCGGGCAAGACTTCTGAAACGAGGAATGGGCCATCCCACTTCGGAGAAAACTTGTGTAACTTGCCCTGATCAACGAGTTCCGCCTTATGACCAAATCTCTGGTTTTGAAAGCGCGATGCTTGACCCGAGCGTTGTAATAGCGGGCATTCTGTCGTTGGTAAGCGGCAGCTCTGATCTGTGCCCGGTCCCGCTTCTCCAGCAAGACGTCTAAATTAGTCCGGAGGGCCGAGGTGTTTGCTTCGCCGTCAAAGTGCTCGACCCTGTAACTGGACAGCCCGATTTCTGCTGGGACCATCGCCTTGGTGCCGTAGCAGAGGCTGAAGGGGTCTCTCCAGTGGGGGTCTTCTTCGATGTGCGCAAGGCCCATAAGACCCGAGGTAATTCGTCGACCCAACTGCCCTGTTGTCCTTCCAGGCGAGCTCGAAGTCCTCGAATGACGTCTCTGTTAGCGGCCTCGGCTTGCCTATTGCACTGGGGGTGCGCGCCTGCGGTGAACTTCATCAGTATATGGTATTCGCTGTAGAATCCTTTAACTCTTTCGTTTTTGAAATTCGTCCCATGGTCGGAGATGATACACCTCAGGATCCCGAACCGGAATATTACGTTGTTCTGTAGGAACTTGATGGTCATGATAGCGTCCGGTTTTCTGATGGGAACGGCCTCGATCCACTTCGTAAAGTAGTCTACCGTGACGAGGATGTATTTATGCCCTTCAGTACCTGTAAGGAGTTGTCCTATAATGTCCATTCCATACTGGGCAAACGGTCATGGGGAGGTCACGGTAGTCAGCTCGGTAGCCGGAAGGCGGGGTATGCTGCCATGGAGTTGGCAGCTCTTGCATCTTCTGACGAGCTTCTGAGCGTTCTGATGAATGGTCGGCCAATAGTACCCTTGGAGCAGCGTCTTTTGGACTAAGGTGCGGGCCCTTTGATGTGCTCCGCCGACCCCTTCATGGACCTCACGGAGGACATAGTCGGTTTCGTGGGGGTCGACGCACTGAAGCAGGGGTTGAGTGAAGGATTTTTTATAGAGGTTCCCATTACTCCAGACGAAATGGCGGGATTTGGCTCGGAGGCGGCGGGCATCCCCACGATCTCCGGGGAGCGTACCCTCCTTTAAGAATTCCACGATGGGCTTCCTCCAATCTTGGTCCTCTTCTCGGGCCATGTAAACTTGGAGCAATGTCTCTCTGTCTTCCACGCTGGGCTATGGCAAGACCTCGAAAAGGATATTTCTCTTGTTGTTGGCCGTGTAGGAGGAGCTAGATTGCTTAGGGCATCGGCCTGGGCGTTTAGGTGCCGGGGGATCTGCTCCACTTGAACTTCGTCAAAGTCCTTTCGCAGCCTTCTTACCTCAGCTAAATACTTCACCATCAGGGGCTCCCGTGCTTCGAAACGGCCGGTCACTTAGCCGACGACCAGAGCGGAATCGCTACGGATTCAGATCGTCTTCAACCCCTCTCCGGAGGCAGTCCGCAATCCAGCGAGCAGAGCTTCGTACTCCGCTGCGTTGGTTGAGGCTTTGAACCCAGGCTTCAAAGAATACTCCATCTCTGCCTCATTCGGGCCCCGAATGATGAGGCCGGCACCACAGCCTTCCTCGGTTGATGACCCGTCGACGTAAAAGACCCAATCGGGGATGGAGTCGGGCCTCTCTTCGACTGAGGGTTGAGATCCGGGGGTCGGCACGGACACTGCCTCCTTGTTAAGGATAGTGCATTTGATGATAAAATTGGCCAGGGCTTATGCCTTGATAGCTTGCCTCGGGCGGTATTTGATGTCGAATTGGGAAAACTCCTACCTTCACTTCTCCAATCGACCAGAAGACTCGGGGGAGGCGAGAATGGCCCCTAAAGGGCGTTCGGTGAGGACGATGATGGTGTGCGCTTGGATATAGTGCCGTAGTTTCCTAGAGGCCACGATGAGTGCCAAGACAATCTTCTCTATAGTCGGGTACCTTGTTTCCGCGTCCTTGAAGACGTGGCTTAAATAGTAGACCGGCTTCTGGAATCTCTCGACTTCTCGGACGAGCACTGAACCTGCAGATTGATCGGACACTGCCAGATACAGCGATAGCTCATCTCCTTCAACTGGCTGGATGTGTAGCGGGGGAGTCGCCAGGTGCACTTTTAATTGCTCGAAGGCGATCTGACACTCCTCCGACCATTCGAACCTTGGGATCTTCCTTAGAGCTTTGAAGAACGGGAGACACTTTTCCCCGGATCTTGACATGAAACGACGTTGGTCATAGACGCTGCCATGTTGAGGATGGTGCTGATCTTCTCCGGGTTAGCCTCGATCCCTCGGTGGATGACCATGAACCCGAGGAACTTTCCACTAGTGACCCCGAACGCGCACTTGGCGGGGTTTGGTTTCATCTTATATTTGCGGAGGACGTCGAAAGTCTCGTCCAGATCTTTGGCGTGCTGATCTGACGAGGTCGATTTAACGAGCATGTCGTCGACGTAAACCTCCATGTTCCTGCCGATCTGAGGCTTAAACATCCTGTTGACCAAGCGTTGGTACGTAGCCCCGGCGTTTTTAAGGCCGAAGGGCATCACTTTATAGCAGTATATGGCATCACTTTATAGTAGTATACCCCCCGGCCCGTTGTGAATGCGGTGAGCTCTTCGTCTGCCGGATTCATACAGATCTGGTTATAGCCGGAGAAGGCGTTCATATAGCTGAGTAGTTCGTGTCCTGCCGAACTGTCGATGAGCTGATCTATCCAATGAAGGGGATAGTTGTCCTTCCGGTAGGCCTTGTTGAGATCAGTGAAGTTGACGCACATGCGCTACTTCCCGCTTGCCTTTTTAACCATGTTCATATTCGCCAACCACTCCGAGTAAACCACGTTCCGAATGAAGTTGGCCATGAGTAGCCTGTCAACCTCGTCCTCGATAGCTTTTTGCTTGATCGAAGCGAAGCTTCGTTTCTTCTGCCTGACGGGTCGGACCGCCTGGTCGACCCCGAGCTTATGTGATATTATTTTAGGGTCGATCCCAAGCATGTCGGTGGGCGCCCAGGAGAACACGTCTGAGTTTCCTCGGAGGAAGCGGACCAGGTCGTCGTGTCGAGCCCCCGTTAATAGTGACCCGATTTGGAAGGTTCGTTCATCATCCCTTTCGGCGAGGTGGACCTCTGTTAGCGGCTCAACCGAGGCTCCTCAAATCTCTTTATGCTCGTCCCGAGTATCCAAAGATCCCCTGAAATCATCCGTGCTCTCAAGATCATCGTTTCTCTCCTCGGGCATAGATGTCGTTGTGAAGCAAATCTTCACGGTTTGCTGGTTCCCATAGGCCCGTCCTATCCCGCCTTGGTCGAGAAGAAACTTGATTTCTAGGTGGTAGGTCGATATCTGGGCCCGGTGGGAATTTAGCGTTGGGCATCCCAGGAGGATATTATAGGCTGATTGAATTCTGATGATGATGAACTCCATAGGCACGGTACGCATATGGCCCGTCTCTCCGATGTTAAGCGGGAGGGTGACCATCTCTTCTGCCGGGATGGAGTGGTTGGTGAACCCCGACAGGATGTGGGCGGTCAGCCTCAGGTCCGACGGGCTAAGTCCCATACGCAAGAAGCAGTCATAGAAGAGGATGTCTGCCGAGCTTCCCGAGTCGACCAATATCCTTTGCACTTCGTAATGGTGGACCCGTGCGGTGATTACCATAGGGTCGTTGTGAGGCAGGGATATCCCGTGGAGGTCTTCGTCGGTAAAGATGATGTGCTCAGCTGCTTTGACCCTCTTCCTGGGTTGGCTGCTAGTCCCTTAGACCGGCAAAGGGCGCCGTGTCTTGTCGGCACCAGGTGCACCCCCCACTGATACGACCATGATTTGGCCGACCGTCAACTCGCCGGGAGGGGGTGGTGCTCTTGCTCTCAGTCGGCTTGTTGCTTGTCCCGCAAGTATCTTGCCAGGTGCCCTGAGCGGATTAACTTCTCGATGTAGTCTCGGAGCTATTTGCAGTTCTCGGTGGGGTGTCCCTGCGACCTGTAGAAAGCACAATAGGGGCCTCGTTTCCGTTTGGCCGCCTTATGGCCTCCTCCAACAACTCTGTCTGGGAGATGTTGAGCTTACTCCTGGAATTTTGGGGAGTAGGGTTTTGGCCGCTCAATTTTCTTTTTATCCTCTCTTGCCTTCTTCTTCTGATCGGTCTGGTCTGTCCAAGGTAGGTTCGCGTTCACCTCAGACTCGAGCTGGATCTCTCGCTTGGTCTAGGCTTTTACCTCGTTTATGGTCTTAGGTTGCGTTAATGCAAAGGAGCGGAGCCACTTATTGTGCCTAAGACCCGACCTTAGAGTAATGATGACCATCTCGTCCCGGTACTCTGGGACCTCAAGGAGAGCGTTGTAGAGCGGGTGACGTATCCTTTGAAGGATTCCTTGTCCCCACTCTTTATAGTGAAGAAATGATCGACTGTCCGCTTCTGCCGTCTGTTCCAGGAGAAGTGGCCAAGGAACTGGGTGGCTAGCTCATCGAAGGTAGAGATGGAGCATGGCGTGAGTCCTTAGAACCAGTCTCGTCTAGAACGGATGAGAGTGGCGGGGAATGCCCGGCATTATGAGGCATCAGAGTTGTCCTGGAAGCTCATCCCTGCCGTGAACGCATCCAAATAGTCTTTTGGGTCGGACTTTCCGTCGAAGTGGGATACCTTTGGGGGTTTGTTCCTGGAAGAGACGAGGACAGCGAGCAGCTCTTCAGTGAAGGGCCTCGTAAGTGAGTCGGCAGCATATCTAACCCCGTCGCTTGAAGAACGACTCTCCCGATATATACCTTCAATCTTCTTATCGAGGGCATCGAGTCGGTCGTGGTATCTTGAGGATTCAGCATACTCGAATTTATGGCCCCTGCTGCTGGAGACCTACGCCTGGCCGCGGTTCCGGTTCTATTCTATGAGGTTCTTAGGTCCCCTGGCGAGGCTGTCTTCGAGCTACCGTGGTGAGTCCCGTTCGCGCGATCCTGTCGAGGGAGAGGGCACCGGACATGCCTGGGAGCAGGAGAGCTGACCGACACCTCCTCGGGAGGGACAGGAGCGCGATGGGCCTCAGGGCGGGGTGCTCTTTCATAAGACCTCGGCGTCGAGCTGTGAGGTGCCCACCGGGTCATCGAGTTGGTCGCCACGGGGGATCTGTAGCCGCTGGAGATAGTGAGGCAGCGCCCAGATGTGCCGGCGCGGGCAGTGTCTTCTTTCCCTATGTGTCGCTCTCGAGGTGGGGAGCGAAGACATGGAAAGCTGGTCCCGCCGTTTGGACATGGACAAGCGCATCCACGACGGACGCGAGCCGATCTATTCGCGCAGACAGTGCGTGAATGGCGTTCGGGGGAGAAGGGGATCCATCCGCGCCTCCGTTGTGGGGAAGACGGCGGCTAGTGGTTAGATCACCGCGGTGATCACTCGCCATAACTTCGAGATCGGAAGATTAACTTTCGTTGAGTGGAATTTTAAGATTCCCACAGACAGCGCCAATTGATGGAGGTCCGGATCTCCTTCAGATGTTGTCTTCCGTTGATCTGCAACGAGCGGTGATGGATGGCTGAGATTAGATCTGAGGGTTGCCTCTTGATGCGTGTGGATCTCAGTGGGCTTGATTTTGGAATGAAGCCGAGCTACCTGCAAAGAAGTCTCGGGGTGGTTGTACCACCATGAACCCTCCGACTATCAAGTTAGGCGAGGTATTTAGGCAGAGTAACGGCCTATTGAGGTAAAAATGCCTTTCCTGATTCGTCTGAGAAAGGGGTTTATATAGTAGCAGCCATGGGCTGGCGGTCGCGAGATTCGCTCCGGCCGTTATGCCCCTGGCGTAACGCCTGCGTGAAAGGCGGGATCCCCCATTAATGATGAGATACTCTCGTTAGTGGGGGAACGCGATGGCGTAGAACGCGGAATCGTGGGGCGGCGGATATCTCGCGTATGGAGAGATTCGCAGGGCCATGTCCGGGACGCTTATGATATGCGCTCTGGGTCGGTCGATGAGGCCAAGGAAGCTTTAGCTCAGCGGGAGGCACAGAGGTGAGCGGGAGGCCGAACAGGCTTGGTTCCTTGTTAGCTTGGTGGTGTGCTAGGAGGGCAGAGGAGGCCCATCGTGCAGGAGGGCTGAGAGGTGAGCCAATGGTTGTTTGTAGGGCGAGTATAGGAGTGCTCTGGGAGGTCATCAAAGGTCGAGAACATCCTCGGGTCGGCAGCGGGGTATGCTTCCAATGTACCGTTCTTCCTCCTTTCTTATAAGCTTTGGGACATTCCATCTGCTACGTGTCATGATCTGGGGAGTTCCCAGTACCGAGCATCATCATTAGCCCCCCAGTCTCGGACCGACCTTTTCATGGGTCGGGTCGAGAGTGGTCCGATCGGTCACCCGAGCCAAGTTTTTATTTGAAGACATCATCGGCGTAGATTACCGGGCAATTAGTTGTATTTTTTATAACGTCAGCAGATCAGAGGAGAGATCTTGCATTAAAAGGAAAGCGCCGATTCGGGTGTATGTTCGTCGAAGCGCCAGGCCACGTGTCTGGCGCTGGTTGGCTAACGTGACGGGCCGTCGGTGTTCTTCATGCTCGATGGGACGCGCCTAATGCGTGTGCGACGGGTGGAATGTTGACGGCCGTTGAATGCGAAGTGTTGTTTTGGCGGGAGACAATCGGCACCGTAGGATGTGTTCGCCGACTGCTATAAATGGAGGTGGGACCCCCCAGGGTCCACACTTCTATATAATTTCCTTAGCCTTTCGTGAGTTAGCTTGGCGCTCTTCCCTTTAAGTCAGATTTCTTGCGTTCTTCCTCGGAGGACTCCTTCCTTCGCTCAGGTTAGATGTCTTCCTCTGGGGAGTCCGTAGAAATAGTTCGGGTAGAGTCTAAGGAGTCTTCTGCAGCTTCCTCTTCTGCTTCTTCCTCTTCCTCGTCCGAGTCGGAATCCCCCCGGGAAGTTAGGGTTAGTCATGCTCCCCGGGGCCGTGCGACGGGGACGATTTCCAAAGCGTGTGTCAAGAGTGTCCGTGACGCGCCTTCCCTCCTAAGGCATGTCGACGAGCTCACCACAATCCGGGCTCGCTTCCACATTCCCCCTGGCTACTCGCTTCACTTGGCCGGGGAAGGAGAGAGGGTAGACCAGGTATGGGGCAAGGAGATTGCCTTGTACTTGGAAGATTTTGGGCCGGAATGCGTCTACCCTTCTCCCCCGATGTGAGTGCGGCGCTGCATTGCTTTCAATTAGCCCCGGGCCAGTTAGTGCCAAACTCGTGGAGGATTCTCCTCGGGTTCCTGGTCCGGTTGAGACTGCAGAAGATCCATTTCAGCTTGAACCTTCTCCTTTCCTCCCTCTGCTACAAAAATAACCCCGGCACTCGTAGGGATGAGCCTAGCTGGGTATACGTTTCTTTTAGAAAACACAGAGGAGGAGCGACCGGGTCGAGGAACGTAGCAGTACCTTCTTCCATTCATAAAAGGAAGGAGAAGTTCTTGTTCATCGAGCCACCCGAGGGTAAGGATTGGCATGTGCCTGTCCAGTAGCACAGGGCCAACTGCCCGCGGGTGAGACGGTCATCCGATCCCTATGCGGTGACAGTGTCGGAATGGGAGCCCGTCCATCGGGCCGATGTGTTGCTGTCCGAGCAGGCCCTCAGTTGGGCCAGGCTTAGCCCCGCTCAGTTTGCGGGTAATTTAGGAGCTTAGACGACCAGTTTAGACTTGTGTATTCTTCCACTTTTTCTGGCATTGCTAAGCCCCTTAGTCTTTTCGCTTCTTTGCAGAATCGATAGATCGATCTAAATTCCGGGCTGCCCTGGCCGAGAAGAAAGGGAGGAAGGCTGAAGGAGTCGGCCCGTCACGCCCCGCTGCGAGCCCGGCTCCGTCGGCGGCCACTCCGGCCAGGCGCTCCAGCACGCCCCGAGCCTCGGAGACCGACCGCGCACAGAGCCGCAAACACGCTCGGGAGCAGGAACCCCGGGTTTTAGAGGTGGGAGACGAGGCCTATCCTCCCGCGCCCTACTTCAAGAGGCACCATAGAATGGTGCCCCATTCCCTGGCTTCCCCGATCTTCGTGGATGAAGAGGATCTTTGCTTCGAGTTGCCGTCGGGGCTCTCTGTCGCCGATAGCCTGCTCTCGGAAATGGAAAGGTCGGATGGGGGCAAAGTTCCCTGGGGGACCTTCAAGGCCCAAATCGCAGCCATAGCCCAGGAGGCCGTGCAGGTCAGTGTCCGCCTCCCGTTTGGGTTTTTATTAAGTGCTTTTTGTTTGCAGGCTCGGGTGCCTTTTTAATCTCTCCTTCTGTTTTTCTCAGGTCCTCCAGCACTGCGCCCTCATTGCCAACATGGAGCACGAGGAAATTGCCCCGGCAATGCAGATCGCGGGCAAGTCTTCCTCACGGGAGGAGGGCTTGAGCCGGGAGCTGCGTGAGGCGAAGGAGAGGATCGCCGCCCTCGAAGATCGGGTGGCAACCGTGGGTTGGGTGAACGCCGGATGCCGGGAGACCATCGGAGTTTTGATGGAGTCCAACAAGGCCGTTGAGGCCAAGTTGGAGGATGCCAAGGTGCTCGCCGCCACTCTGAAAAAGACGCGGGATACCCTCAAGAGGGAAAACGAGACGATGAAGGAAGCGATGAGGCGCGCTGTTCAGTCGAAAATATTGCATTCTCAACACGACAATTTCCTTACTCATCTTAATCAACTAAAGGATGTTTGTTATAAATATAACGCATATTAGCAGTTTGTCTGTAAAAGATCATTTAACATGTGTTATATATTATAACCGGTATTATGAAGGAAATTGTGTGTTAATATTTCATGCATAATATTTTGTATCTCTCACATTCTTTATTGAGATAGTGTATCAGATTATTCAGGTCAAATAATAGGAATCAGAAATCTGCCGATATAATTCAGAAAACCAAAGAACCAAATATTGGCAGCAACCAAGCAAACATTATAAGATTCCAGACATCAAAAGAAGGCCTAAAGACCTACATCAGAACACCCCTGAAATACGATGCAATGATCTCATCAAATGGCCGTGGTACCGCGGCCGAATCAAGGCGATCTCATCAAATGGCCGAGTTGGGGGCGCCGGCGTCGAAATCTCTCCAGAAGCTTCCTCGTAATCTCCTAGCTTCCTCAAGACGCTTCAAAACTACCTAGCTTCTTCTGAAAGGCTCTGCATAACTACCAAGCTTCTTGGGGAAGCTTGATTTAAGATCTATAAAAGGGGATCTAAGCTTTAATTTTAGGGTTACACAATTTAGTTGAACAATAATTACACAAGCTGGGTGACACAACTTGTGATCCAAATCCAATTCCAAATCCAAATCAAGAATCATTGAGAACAACATCAAGTAACAACATTCAAGATCCTTTATCGCGAAGCCAATCTTCATCTACGAGCGCAAGATCCACGATAGATACAAGTCTCACGGAGATTCCAAGCGAAAGTCGACGGAGAAATTACCTCTTCATGGGAGCGATCGAGAGCACTTCTTGTAACCTCGAATTGAACGATCGTGTAATTTGAAGTTGATTAATAAAGGTGATCAATTGTAATTCTTGCTTTCTTTAAATTCTTGCATTATGAAATTTCTAATTCTTGATTCTTCTATTTTCATGATGCGTGAGTGAAATCTCCGCTTGTATAGGATTCGAAGGAATTCGGTAGATCAAATGGTGATGAAATCCTATACTAATCTTAAGTCTTATGAGAATTATGAACTTTAGGGAACAGAATCATCAATGACCAAATTTGGAACGAGATCACCGTTCTTGATAATTTCGTTGCAAATTTGGAACTAAATGATTAATGATTCTCTTTGCTAAAGGCTATATTTGAATAATGATCAATGAAAAGATAAGGGATAGTGAAGGAGAAACCCTGGTTTCTTCAATAGATCCCTAATCTTCATTCACCGTTATCGATCTAGCTATAATTCATCAATAGATAAGATTAGTCAATTTTAGTATTCATCATGGCCACTAATTCTTATCGAATCCTACAAACTATTCTTCAATTTTCTTGATAACTAAAAATTGATATTGGACAATTTCTTGATTACTAAATCTTAACTTTTCCTTGATTTTCTTGAAATGACAAACTCAATTTAATCTTGAAATCTTATTTTCTTGAATTTTCTTTACTATTTTCTTTCGACTCAACTAAAGCAAGATCGAATAAATCTTCGCATCTCAGTGGACGATCCGTTCTCATTAACGAAACTACTTCGACACCGTTATTGATTGCGGTTATAAATTTCTTTGATGATTAAACTTTTCATATTTCATATTCCACAACTAAGAAAATAATCAATCAAATGGCGCCGTTGCCGGGAATGCGTGCGTAATTTGTTCGTTCTTGCAATTTGAATTGAAAATTTATTATTCTATCAAATTTTAATCCAAGAATCGCATCGTGTGCTTAACGTTAGTGTTTGAATTTTTGCGAGGGAATCTAGAATCATTGTAGCAGTGAGATCAAGGTTCAGAGAAGATCTACAAATTCCAGAGGAGTACAAGAAGCTACAGGAAAATTATGAAACCCTAATTCTTCCATTCCACCACGGATCCGTGGCTAATAATGCATTTCTGCGGCGGTTCCGCCGCCGTTTAGGCGCTTTAGAGTTCCAATCTTCTGTGGTATATTCTCCGTTCTCTCCTCTCCTCTCTGATCTCGTCCAATAACAATTTTCTGCAGGATTCTTTGCAAAAATTCGCAGCGCGCTAAAAGAAAAAAAATTCTTGTGCGTTTCTTAAAATTGGTTGTTTTGTGCATATTTTAATACGGAAATTAAGGGGTAAAGACCAAATTCAGATTAGGTGGGGATTTCATTACCCTTCCTAAGCCCCGGAAATCACAAAACGAGCATCTGCATCACCCTTCATTAACTAAAAAATATCTAGACAGGACTCTAAGGACCGTCGCGCTCAATTAGGATAGAAGAAAGTCGTGGGTAATCTATTGCTTATCAGCATTTCTTTTGTGGTGTCTAAGGAAAGTGTGTTTAAGGTAAGTGGTTACTTAATTAGGCCCGTTATTTACGTAGCGGAGAACCTCTCACTTACCTGGCACTTACCTGGCCACGGGAGAGATAAAGAGGCAGTAGAGAATTTATCCTGGGATTTGTCTTCTGGAAGTTTAGGAGCGGTCTAAAGACTTGACCTAGGTGACCATTAGATCTAGGGTTGCTTGTGCATTTTTGTATGATTTTTCTAAATCCGTCCTTTTCAAACCAAACACCAAATCAACACTTTTCTCTAATTATCACAAACGCTGCCACTTGTGCTAAACCGTATAGTGCATGTTCGGCTGGACACGGGATTCTAGTGCCCGTCTTGTCCGCGTTTCTCCTATCGACTCCGAAGTCGATAATTCTGCATCTTCTTTTTCATCACCCACCACATCCCCCGCGATGGACGGCTTTCCATCAAACTTTAACACCACTCTACCACCGCCCGCAGGTGCGCAGAATCCTCCTCGCATCTCTCTCCAGGAGGGATGCTACCCTATTCGAGGTCCTCTTCCCACCTGTCTTTCCATTCCACTACCCAACGGTGATAACTTTGAAATCAAACCATAATACATCAATCTTTTACCTAAATTTCACGGGCTCGATTCTGAAGATGCATACGTTTTTATTACCAAATTTGAAAACGCATGTGCTATGATGGGCACTTCACAACTTTCTGTGGATGCTATGCATTTACGTCTTCTCCCGTTCACTTTGTGCGATTTAGCCTAGAAGCGACTTTATAACATAGCCGCACACTCTATTTCAAACTGGGATGAATTCTTCACAGCATTCATTAAGAAATTTTATCCCAATCATAAGATCTCCCATGTCCGTAGCGAAATCAATCAATTTACCCAGTTTCCCAATGAACAATTTTGGAAATGTTTTGAACGATTCAAGGATCTGTCAGTCAAATGTCGTCATCACGGAATCCATAGATGGGATCTCTGTCGAATCATATATGAGGGCATTAATCCAGCAATGAAACAGATGCTTGAATCCATGTGTCAAAGCAATTTCATGTCTAAAGATGATGGTGAAGCTTGGAAATTTTTAGAAGATTTCGCTGAAAAACTTTGTAATGGGTGAGTGTTACTCAATCATCCTCTAGGGGTGGTATCCATCAACTGGATATTTCCATAGGAGTCAAAACTGAAATGGCAGCTATGCAAAAGAAAGTTGAAGCTATAGAACATAAATTTTTATTAGCCTCCCTAAATCAGATGACACTCCTCAAAACTGCTTGTGGATGCTGTTCTGATCCATCACATTTGACGGAAGAATGTCCTTTGAATTCTCCGTTTCAAGGTCAAGAGCACACTGATGCTGCTTTCCGGCAAAGACCTAGAAAAGATCCTTATTCTTCCACTTATAATCAGGGTTGGAGGAATCACCCTAACTTTTCTTGGAACCAACACCAAACTCAAAACACGGTTCTAAACCAAAACAACTTTCAAAGGGCACCTCCAGAACAACAGCAACCACTATAATTGACTCAGCACCCCTATCAATCACAAAATTTTCAAAATCCGGCCAACACTTCTGCACCGTATAATAATTCTTTCCAATTAGCCGGTACTGATAACTCCTCTTCACTCGAACAAACCATGAATTTGCTTCTGAAAAATTTCATGCAAGTTTCAGCTGATATGAAGTCTTCTTTCGATGACATAAAGAAGAACTCCGCCTCCCACGGTGAGAGTATTAAATCGATAGAAGCACAAATTGCACGAATAAATACCGAAATGAGTGCTAGAGAGAAAGGGAAACTTCCATCTCAACCCCTACCGAATCCTGGGCATTCAAAACATTACAATATGAGTGCCATCACAACGTTGAGATCTGGAAGAGTGCTGAATAATCAAGTCGGTGAACAGATTGATAATAATGATGAATCTATCAATGACACCCCGGCTTCCACATCCACTTCCACTTCTGACCCTATACTACCTTCTTCCGAGCCTATTCTCTATTTTCCCCAAGGCTCGAACCCTCAGCACACTTCTTCTAGTCCACAAAAGACGACCCCCACTCCAATTCTGGGATCGATTCCACCCCCACAAACTTCTCCACAAATGTTGGACCCAACACTTATTGATAAAGCTCCATTTCCAGATAGGTTGAGGCCCAACAAACCTAATATACAAATGGAGAAGATTGTGGAAATGTTTAAGCAAGTCAACATAAATGTCCCTCTCCTAGATGCTATTCAAAAAGTTCCGTCCTATGCGAAAATACTTAAGAACTTGTGCACTAGGAAGAGAGAGAATCAAGTGCCGAAAAAGGTATTCATTTCGAATAATGTAAGCACAGCTTTTACACAGAATTTACCCAGGAAACATAAGGACCCTGGCTGTCCTAAAATCTCTATTTATTGGGGGTAAAAATATCAATCGTGCTTTACTCAATTTAGGTGCTACTGTGAACTTGCTTCCATATATTGTTTATGAGCAATTAGGTATCGGAGAGTTAAAACCCGCACACACAACTCTTCAGATGGCCGATAGATCTATCACCCACCTTAGGGGTGAGCTTGAGGATGTGTTAATAAAAGTCGGGGAATTTATATTACATGTGGACTTTATTATTATAGATACACAGCCCGTAGCGAACCCACGGAACCAAATTCCGGTGATTCTCAGTCGACCATTTTTGGCTACTTCCAACGCTGTAATCAACTGTCGAAACGGCTCTATGAACCTATCTTTCGGGAATAGGTCAATTGAGCTTAACATTTACAAGTTGGGAAGTCAACTCTCCGAACCTCATGCTCGAGTATGTTCTGTCTAATTAATAGATGTCGATAGCAGCGAATTTGAACAGCTTCACGATACTGATCTAGACTCTTTTCATACGTTGTTATTTGACCCAACTATGTATTATATGTTAGTTGTATGTATGCCCTAGAGGCCAGTATTGTACAGATGATGTATATTATATTGGATGCTTGGACATATATAGAGATGACTTTCTTGCTCGATATGATAGTATGCTGTCTGGTTGCTCTTTATCTTAACATGTATACTTGTCACTTTATATTGTCTTATAGTTACATGTTGCTAAAGCCCTTAGGATGTGTACTTGACTACCTGGACTATGATGCGGATCATACTAGTGGGGACATGGTAGTCCATAAGTACATCCTTCAAGGTCCCTAGTCGTGGGTGTATCGAGACGGGGCATCGATATACCAGTGTAGACTAGCATATACGCTTCTCGACCCATGAGATGGGCGATGGATGATCCCATATCCATTGGTGTTTGACATCAGAGATGGTATATGGGTGCTCAGTGGAGACTGGGTACACTGGACGGACTCGCCGAGAACTCCCAGATGGTATTATACCTCACGTCAGATGGCAGTTCTTTGGTGACACTTGTGCAGGTTAGTCTGTAGACCCGAGATCGTCATAGAGTCTTGTGTGATTTCCACTGTGCTTTGATTTCCATCTTACCACGTCTATGAGGGCGTGCAAAACGGTGGTTTTTGGGTACAGTCCCGAGTCACATGGAGGCAATGAGTGATAGGAGGGGTTTCGTCTCTCCCGGTATTGGGGGTTGATGTTGCGTTGTGCTCGATTGGCCGTAACAAGGAAGTCCCTGGCCAGGGCTGATTAGAGATTTACTGGTAAGTGTTACCAGTAGTTTCTCGATCCGTTATGAGCCTCACATCGGCACGACTTATCGGTTATTGGGGTCTGACGTTTACCATCCCTAGACTTGATATGCGACATATCAGACGAGGAGACCGGACTGCACGGGTAGTATTGCCGGTTGGCTCGACAGGAGTTGTAGCAAGTTCGCTTGTTTTCTTCTGATCGCTCAATACCCGGGTGGCCATTACGTTTAGCTGACCGCTTGCGGCTTGAGGGTGTTTGATATGATCATCACCCACTGCCGGCGTATTGACGAGTCTTAGAGTCCCACAAAGGAGTTACCTAGTCCAGGCGAAATGTTGTGGTGCGCGTATGCGATATGCGCATGGACCCGGTTAAAATGCGCGTATGAGATACTGTATATTAATCGGGCGGCTTGCTTTTGGTTGGGTCGTATGTGATATGGCCGGATTGATAAATCAAGTCTTGATTTATCATTTAACCATTAGTTTCTCACTAGAAATCCTTTCTTGTATTTTTGGATGTATGCATGCATGTATGCATTCTTTCTAGATTCATGCACATATGGATGTGCATGCACACATACATACATACATCATCCTTCATGGTTGCATATACATTGAAAATGGTGGCAATATAAGACTCACACCATGGTTTATATGTATGGATTATTATTTCTATTTATGTTAAAACAAAATAAAAGAGAAAAGATTAATAAATGGTTATATTCTACACTCTTCCTTGAATTGACCATGTTCACCTACTTATTAACCATGATTTAATCTTCCTCTTGTGTTTTTAACTCAAGTGAAATAAATATCCATAATATATATAACCATGGTTTGAGATGAAGAGGGAAAATATATATAGATATATTTTCTCTTTTCTTATTAGAGTTTATCTTTTACTCTTGTTCAAAAAAGCCATCATCTTCTTCCTCCTTCTTCTTTTGCTCTCTAGATTTCTCTAGTGAGCAAATTACTCACCAAGTTAGGATTTTGAAGTGAGAAAAGCCATCACAAAATCATTCTACACAAGTCTTGCCCACTTGTTTAGAGTGTTAGCTTCATTTCTTTCTCTTGATCAAGTGAAGTTGTTAGCTTGGACAAAGGAGCTTCGGGTGGATCGTCGTGGACATTAGAAGACCTCAAGCAAACCCTTCTCCAACCTTCAAGTGGCCAAGGAGTCTAGCGTAGGGAGATACAAAGGTTGTACTCTCAAAACCCTAGTCTTTGTTACTTGTAAAGTTATGAAACCCTAATTTTCTAGGATTGATTCTTTGTGTGTTCACTTAGCACTCTAAAAACATAATCTTTGAGACATGTGATACTTCCAAACCTTTCATAGGATGCTAGGTAAACCTAACATTGGTATCAGAGCCGACCTAGAACATTAGGCGACACTTTAACGAAGTTGAAACTCCGATTGAACCGAAAAATACGGGTTTTTAGCACTCTCTGGACATTTTTTAAAATCTGTCATTTTTCAGAAATAAAAATCCTTAAAAAATTCAGCAGGTAAATATAAGCACAACTGTAAAAAACGAGCCCATGAATAGTTACTTCCACCGCGGAACCGCGACCAAAGCTTGCTTGGGCCGCGGCTCCGTGGCCGTACAGAGGCTATATTTTGTTATTTTTATACAGCAATGCTTATAACTGCTTGAATATATTTTTGGGTATTTTTAATCTGAATCTAGTGTTGTGTGTTCTGGAGTTTGTTTTGGATTCTACGATTCGATCGGAATTTTAATTTCGTGTTTTTTTTTCCGGGGTAATTTAGAAAGTATTAAAGTGTTCGAACGAGTATCATTAACTCACTCTTTCACGGAGTTTAAATCTTTCGGAAATCTGTGCAAGTTTTTTTTTTGTGGTGGACCCTCTAGAAGACAACAAACCTTAACTCGATTATGTGACCGTCTTGAACTGGCTTTTGAACCTTAGGGTTTGGGGCAGTACAGCGTGCCACATGTGAGGCGTTGGCTTGACCCTTCTACGGCTGGACCGCTACTACTGTAGCACGTTCCGAAGTTTTTGAACTCCGCTCAAGTGTTGAGCTTTGGAAATTTTGGGTATTTGATCATTCGTTCGAAAAGTTTAATACTGTCTATTTATCTGGAATGTGATGCAATGTGTGGAATTCATATAGCTAGACATGAAATACGAAGTATGTGATATTTCGCATTTACGATGTCTAAAGAGAATATGGATTCCAGATATTGCAGTTTTACACTTTCTTTTCTGTGACCGTAAGTGTAGTATGTAGTGCTATTGCCGATTATCGTTGCTATACATCGACGACGATCAGTGTATGCATACTTACTTACGTTGATGATATGAGATATTATGTATTGCTGAGATATGATGTGCAGGATTGTCGCAATTGAATAGCCGGGGGGTTTTATGTGAGATGGGAGTTTTATATTTTCATTCATGTATATTCAATTGTAATGTAATATTCTTTTATTTGGGGCACTTCCGGGTTGAGGTTGATGTCACCAGTGTTGTATATTATTTATTTTTCCGCATTAGGATGGACCCAAGGAGGGGAGCACAAGTGACCGGGTTCTGGGGTTCAGTGGGAGGCCATCTCGAGGAGTCGAGCCCGGGTCTCCTAAACTCCAGAATTGGTAGGGTCGCTTGCCGCTCTCGTAGGGGTCCAGGGTGTGGGCTTGGCTATTCATCGCGACTGTGGAATCCGTATTTTCTATTGTTGGCTAAATACTAAATACGGACGTCCTACTATATCCCATATTATATCTATGTTTCTGCTGCGATATCTGTGATGTGATCATTTGATATGTTGTGATGGATACAGTATATAGTATATATGATATATTATATAGACGTTACTTATATTTTACACCCGCACTAGCCCTGCCCTGCTCTGTCGTTAGTTACCTAACCTAACGGTGCACAAGGGGACATCGAGGCGAATGCGGATGGCATAAGTGTACGTCGTATTTATCTGTGATGTTTAGGTGACTTAAATGATGGGACTTCATTAATGTGATTAATGAAAGAAAAGAAACCCAAAAGATGTTGTAGAATCAAAAAATTTCAAAAAGGGTAGCTACAATTTTGCTTTACATAGCGATATATATGATATATCCCGCACCTTATTCGATGAGGAAAGAGCCGAGATCCCTTCACCGGGAGTGACCTCTTTAGCGAAACTGGCAGATGCTACAACACTCGGTTTGCTTTTGATTGCTTTTTGGAGTTTTGCTTTGCATTGTGATATATATGATATATCCTGCACCTTATTCGATGAGGAAAGAGCCGAGATCCCTTCACCGGGAGTGACCTCTTTAGCAAAACTAATGAAAGCCTCAAAATCACTCCATTTTCAAAATTCACTCGATTCTACAACGATAACAAGTTCATTACGCTCATGGTTTTTCTGAAAAAACCTGTTTAGCCCTCCGTCATTTCAGATAAGTACTACTTAGTATTCATGCTGCGGTAGTTTGGCCTCCGTCAAGGCGTAATGTATGGTAGCTAACTAGTGCTTATCTGCTAGCATATGATGCGATTGGATTAGGGTATTCGTACGGCGTAGTTTGGCCTCCGTCAAGGGTCGTACGGGTGGGTCTAATTCAATCAAGAAATGACTGGTTGAACTTGACTAGCGCCCTATGGGTAGTTTGGCCTCCGTCAAGGTCATGGGACGCTAGGGGCAAAAGTATTATCGGAAATTTCAAGTGTTGAAATTTGCAATGAAATTGCATACCTTCTATGAGATAGTTGGATCCCGATACCCACTGCGAGTAATTGTTACTCCTGGGAGAGTTTTACACAGGACAATTAGCCGATCAAGTAGGTGTCTAGAAAGGTGTCAACGGGGTTACGCCTCTGGGAAAATGAGGTTTACTTTAATTAGGTCCGTGCGAAAGCACGGGGAACCTCCCTCAAAGTACCGACACTGGTCTGGCTGAAAGATTGGCGAAATTGTAGGGTGTAATTAATCCCGACTAGTCTTTCCTTTTAGGGTTTGAAGGAAGATTTGATAAAAACAGTGGGAGCCATCCTGATTAGATAAGATAATAACCAATCTAATCTTGCAAGAGTATACGCTAAAGTGTTTTCTTCTCTCTCTCTTCAGGTAGCGACCATGTCAGGCCATAATCAAGATAATAATATGGATGTATTGACTGAACCCGCTTATTATACTGAGCAGGGGAACGTTGGACCCGTTCTTTCTTATAAGAGTTATAAGACTGAACAGGGAATAGGAGAATATCTGGATTCTCAAGCCGCCCAAAAGAACATGCATGTTGATGCATCTTCTTCAGGTGTGTTAGTTATTGAGAACTGTTTCTCAGTTCACCCTACATCCTGGGTATTAGATACCGGATCAGGATCCCACATATGTAAATTGTTACATGGGCTACGGAAAGGTAGAGAACTGGGAAAAGGTGACCATTCCGTTCAAGTAGGGAATGGGGCAAATATTGCAGCTAAAGCAGTTGGCGAATATCATCTAGTATTACCAAGTGGTGATACACTGATTCTAAATGAGTGCTATTATATACCGAACATGACGTGCAACATTATATCAGTTTCTTTATTAAGTAAAGAAGGATATAATTTTGTAGTAAAGGATAATGTTATGAACATATTCCTAGATCAAAAGTTGATTGCATCAGGCTCGTTACATAATGGCATATTCATTCTAAATCAAAATACAATCCTCAATATACAAAACACACACAAGAGGAAAAGTTCAGAAATGAACGAATCCTTCTTGTGGCATTGTAGACTTGGTCATATCAATGCAACACGACTTGCTAAGTTACATAAAGATGGATATTTGAATTCGTTCGAATTATCATCTTATGATACTTGCCATTCATGTCTCGAAGGTAAGATGACCAAAACTCCATTTACGGGACACGGAGAAAGAGTTATGGAACTCTTGGGACTGGTGCATAGCGATGTATGCGGTCCCATGTCTACACATGCCAGGGATGGTTCTTCCTACTTCATTACATTCATTGACGATCTCTCAAGATTCGGATATGTGTTCCTAATGAAACACAAGTCTGAAGCTTTTGGGAAATTCAGAGAATATAAGCACGAAGTAGAGAACCAAACGGGCAAAAGTATTAAGATCCTTCGATCTGATCGAGGAGGAGAATACTTAAGCAATGAATTACTAGATTATCTAAAAGAGAATGGGATTCTCTCTCAGCTTACTCCTCCTTATACACCACAGCACAACGGTGTATCGGAGCGGAGGAATCGCACCCTATTAGATATGGTGCGCTCTATGATGAGTACAGCTGAGTTACCTATTCCTTCTGGGGATATGCACTGGAGACAGCTGCATACCTATTGAATAGAGTTCCAACCAAATCAGTGCCTACCACTCCATATGAGATATGGAATGGTAAGAGACCATGTCTTAATTTTATTCAAATATGAGGTTGTCCGGCCTATGTTAAAACACAAAATCCGGACAAGCTCGAGGCAAGGTCTGTTCTATGTAAGTTTGTTGGATATCCCAAACATTCGCGAAGGTATATCTTCTACCACTCCGAGGAACAAAAGGTGTTTGTTTCTCGACATGCCACTTTCTTAGAAAAAGGTTTTCTTATGAAACAGATTAGTGGCATTGAGGTAGAACTAGAAGAAGTTCCAGCAGAACAAACTACAACAGATGATTTGGTAGAACCAGAGGATTCAGTAGTACCCGACGAACCCCAGCCTCTCCGCCGATCTAGCAGGGTTTCTCATCCGCCTGAGAGATACTACGGTTTTCTCATAGATGGTGGAAGTGAGGATTGCATCATGGAGGATGATGACCCAACTAGCTTCGAGCAGGCCATCACGAGTATGGACTCAGTGAAATGGCTGGATGCAATGCGGTCCGAGATAGAATCCATGTACACCAACAAAGTATGGACTTTGGAAGTTGCTCCTGAAGGGGTAAAACCCATTGGGAGCAAGTGGGTCTTCAAGAAAAAACTTGGTGTAGATGGGAAAGTGGAGACTTTCAAAGCTAGACTTGTTGCAAAGGGTTTTCGTCAAAGACCAGGTGTGGACTATGACGAAACCTTTTCTCCAGTGGCTATGCTAAAATCCATCCGGATCATGCTTGCCATCGCTGCATATCATGATTACGAAATCTGGCAAATGGATGTTAAGACCGCCTTTCTAAACGGTGATTTAGAAGAGTGCGTGTACATGACTCAGCCAGAGAGCTTCGTAGATAGTGGGAGCAGCGGGAAGGTGTGCAAGCTGCTTAAATCCATTTATGGATTAAAGCAAGCATCGCGGAGTTGGAACATCTGCTTTGACGTCGTTATCAAAGAGTTTGATTTCGTCAAAAACGTAGATGAACCTTGTATCTACAAGAAGATGGCAGAGAGTAAGGTTGTCTTCCTCGTATTGTACGTGGACGACATACTCTTGATAGGAAATGACATTCTTATGCTGCAATCGGTCAAGCTCTTCTTATCACAAAGATTCTCAATGAAAGATCTAGGTGATGCCTCCTGCATATTGGGAATCAGGATCTATAGAGATAGATCTAAAAGGATATTGGGATTGTCCCAGTCCAGGTACATTGACACCATACTAAAGAGGTTTAGTATGGAAGAATCCAAGCGTGGGAACTTACCCACGATCTCTGGAGTCACTCTCTCCAAAGAGATGTCTCCCAAGACTGATTTAGAGAGAGCTCGCATACAAGGGATACCCTATACTTCGGCTGTAGGCTCTATCATGTACGCGATGCTATGTATCAGACCCGATGTAGCATACTCACTAAGTATAGTGAGCAGGAATCAAGCTGATCCTGGAGAGAGTCACTGGACAGCTGTGAAGAGCATTCTCAAGTACTTATGAAGGACTAAAGAGATGCTCTTGGTGTATGGTAACGGAGAACTCCAAGTGGAGTCCATTGCCGATTCGAGCTTCCAGAGTGATAAGGACGACTCTAAGTCACAGTCGGGATTTGTCTTTACCCCTTACGGAGGGGCGGTTAGCTGAAAGAGTTCCAAGCAGGAAACCGTGGCAGACTCGACGATGGAGGCTGAATACATCGCTGCCAACGATGCTGCCAAAGAGGCTGTCTGGATCAAGAAGTTCATTACTGAACTTGGAGTGGTTCCATCCATTGAGCATCCAATACATTTGTATTGCGATAACAATGGAGCGGTGGCTTTGGCCAAGGAACCCAGGTCCCATCAGCGATCCAGGCATTTCTGAGGCGGTATCACCTAATCCGGGAGATAGTTGATCGCCGGGAGATCGAGGTCAGGAGGGTTGACACGAAGAACAACACAGCGGATCCACTCACGAAGGCCATTCCCTAGATACAGTTTGAGAGACTCTTCGGGATGCTCTGTATGCGATACTATAGCAGCTGGCCCTAGTGCAAGTGGGAGATTGTTAGTTGTATGTATGCCCTAGAGGCCAGTATTGTACAGATGATGTATATTATATTGGATGCTTGGACATATATAGAGATGACTTTCTTGCTCGATATGATAGTATGCTGTCTGGTTGCTCTTTATCTTAACATGTATACTTGTCACTTTATACTGTCTTATAGTTACATGTTGCTAAAGCCCTTAGGATGTGTACTTGACTACCTGGACTATGATGCGGATCATACTAGTGGGGACATGGTAGTCCATTAGTACATCCTTCAAGGTCCCTAGTCGTGGGTGTATCGAGACGGGGCATCGATATACCAGTGTAGACTAGCATATACGCTTCTCGACCCATGAGATGGGCGATGGATGATCTCATATCCATTGGTGTTTGACATCAGAGATGGTATACGGGTGCTCAGTGGAGACTGGGTACACTGGACGGACTCGCCGAGAACTCCCAGATGGTATTATACCTCACGTCAGATGGCAGTTCTTTGGTGACACTTGTGCAGGTTAGTCTGTAGACCCGAGATCGTCATAGAGTCTTGTGTGATTTCTACTGTGCTTTGATTTTCACCTTACCACGTCCATGGGGGCGTGCAAAACGGTGGTTTTTGGGTACAGTCCCGAGTCACATGGAGGCAATGAGCGATAGGAGGGGTTTCGTCTCTCCCGGTATTGGGGGTTGATGTTGCGCTGTGCTCAATTGGCCGTAACAGGGAAGTCCCTGGCCAGGGCTGATTAGAGATTTACTGGTAAGTATTACCAGTAGTTTCTCGACCCGTTATGAGCCTCACATCGGCACGACTTATCGGTTATTGGGGTCTGACGTTTACCACCCCTAGACTTGATATGCGACATATCAGACGAGGAGACCGGACTGCACGGGTAGTGTTGCCGGTTGGCTCGACGAGAGTTGTAGCAGGTTCGCTTGTTTTCTTTTGATCGCTCAATACCCGGGTGGCCGTTACGTTTAGCTGACCGCTTACGGTTTGAGGGTGTTTGATATGATCATCACCCACTGCCGGCGTATTGACGAGTCTTAGAGTCCCACAAAGGAGTTACCTAGTCCAGGCGAAATGTTGTGTGCGCGTATGCGATATGCGCATGGACCCGGTTAAAATGCGCGTATGAGTTACCGTATATTAATCGGGCGGTTTGCTTTTGGTTGGGTCGTATGTGATATGGCCGGATTGATAAATCAAGTGTTGATTTATCATTTAACCATTAGTTTCTCACTAGAAATCACTTCTTGTATTTTTGGATGTATGCATGCATGTATGCATTCTTTCTAGATTCATGCACATATGGATGTGCATGCACACATACATACATACATCATCCTTCATGGTTGCATATACATTGAAAATGGTGGCAATATAAGACTCACATCATGGTTTATATGTATGGATTATTATTTCTATTTATGTTAAAACAAAAGAAAAGAGAAAAGATTAATAAATGGTTATATTCTACACTCTTCCTTGAATTGACCATGTTCACCTACTTATTAACCATGATTTAATCTTCCTCTTGTGTTTTTAACTCAAGAGAAATAAATATCCATAATATATATAACCATGGTTTGAGATGAAGAGGGAAAATATATATAGATATATTTTCTCTTTTCTTATTAGAGTTTATCTTTTACTCTTGTTCAAAAAACCCATCATCTTCTTTCTCCTTCTTCTTTTGCTCTCTAGATTTCTCTAGTGAGCAAATTACTCACCAAGTTAGGATTTTGAAGTGAGAAAAGCCACCACGACATCATTCTACACAAGTCTTGCCCACTTGTTTAGAGTGTTAGCTTCATTTCTTTCTTTTGATCAAGTGAAGTTGTTAGCTTGGACAAAGGAGCTTCGGGTGGATCGTCGTGGACATTAGAAGACCTCAAGCAAACCCTTCTCCAACCTTCAAGTGGCCAAGGAGTCTAGCGTAGGGAGCTACAAAGGTTGTACTCTCAAACCCTAGTCTTTGTTACTTGTAAAGTTATGAAACCCTAATTTTCTAGGATTGATTCTTTGTGTGTTCACTTAGCATTCTAAAAACATAATCTTTGAGACATGTGATGCTTCTAAACCTTTTATAGGGTGCTAGGTAAACCTAACATTATACACATACGGACCCTTCTTTTGAGCTGTCCGGGTCAACATCTAATGCTAATTATGAACCTGTTATGGAGTCTGAGTATCTTCCCATTCTTTCAAATGAGAATATTCTTTGGGATTTCGATGAAAGCTTTGAGGAAATTTTCGCTGATAAACTCGCATTTTTAGAAAACACGGGAGCTGTGATGAATAAACCCCAAAACAAAGAAGATGAATCACCTCCCCTTCTTCTGCAAAATCACAAGAATGCGAGTAATCCATCATCATTATCACTGTGTCGTCTCTCCAAATAGAGACGCAAATCCTTTCCATCACACCAATTATCGTTTCCCCACTTCTTGCTGGCTCTATTCAACATGTTCTTCTACCAACCGGTGCATTACACTGATAAAATTTTCGAATGGTTGGTGATGCATTTTGCTCTTTGCAAAGCTTGGCATTGACCATTAACTTTACCCTCTCTTGTGATTTTAAAATGCTTAACATAGTTTAACTCAAGTTTGGGGGAGGGGGGGTTATATTTTGGCTCTTGAAAATAACATTTGTCCTCAAAATTGTGAGCCAAAAATAAGTTTGAGGGCGATTTTCACGATCATATATTCTTGACCCCGTTAATAATTTTTTCTCCCAAGCCTACAGGTTTCTGAGATTTAACAGATGACAACAGTGAAGACACTGCTGTAAACAGATTTGGGGGAGGTTTTTACTTATTTACCCATCACTTTGCATCATACTTTGCATAAGCACAAAACATAAAAAAAATTATAATGAAAGGTTAGAAAGTGAAAAATTACATTTAAAAGATTGGAAAAATTTAAGAAAAATAAGAAAGCTAGATGTTTTCTTAAACGAAACTAGTAATAAGTAGTTATGAGCTGTTGTCCCAAGGGTTAGTAAGATGAAGGAATTTACTAATCTGAGAATAAAAATAAGTCTGAAAAATAATACCTATTCTGGAAGCCAAACATTTGAATATTGATACCCTACTATATGCACTTACGCACTTCTTGAAACTCGGGATAGTAGAGAATACCTTGAAATGCTCTTTTCTAAAAGCCAATAGTATGAAGAAAATAAATTTAAATGAAGCATAAAAGATAAAAAGGTGAAAAAAGAAAAAAATGAACAATGGTTTTATAATCACCAAGACGGCATAAAAAAATATAGCGAGGGTGCTTCATCACCTAGTGCCATAGACCAACTGCTTTGGGAGTCATTGCTAAGCCTTAGGTGTTGCAAGACGAGAAAATTACTACTTACACCTAATCTGTAAGCACATTTAGTAATCGGTCGGTTAGTGCCTCAAGAAGTATTAACGGTCGCATGAAAAATGTGTGAGCAATTCCATCTAAAATTTTCACCAACTAAAAAGTACTGAGGTAGATGGATGATTGAATGGGGATTTTGCGTATGCGTTTTTGAAATCAAAGAATTAACCACAATCAAGACGGTGTCGCTTGGTAGCTAACCGGTTGAGTACGGGTCGGTCCACAGGGAGATGGATTCCTTTTCTTTATGTTTTAATGAGTTAAATCCAAAAGATTTTGGGTTTTATTTTAAGATCTAAGAATGAGATAGAAGTTTATAAAAAGCTTGCTTGGGTTAAGATTAGGTTAGTTAGGAAAATCAATTATTCTCACCGCTTTCTTTGCCCTAATTAAGAACTTTTAGGTTTTAAGGTAATAGTTAATAAAAGGGATTAGCACTATCGGGAAGAAACTAGGTTTCTTCCTCTAGGTCCTTGTCCGTCCTTTCTTAACTCTTACCCTAACCTCCATGGAAAACATACACAACCGGTCTTTAACTATGGTATCACCGCTACCTCGTGGGATAGGGTGCCATAATGAGCGGTGTGTGTATGTATGCATAGAGTCCTACTTTAAAATGTATAATGGGCAAGAAAGGGGTGAGAGATTTTCCTCTCAAACCTTCCCCAAACCAAACCCTAACAAGTGAGGAACTACTCACTCATTAGGGAATTGATAAACGAGTTCATTTTTTTATGGTTTTAATTTAATAACTAAGGCAGATAAAAAAGTTATAACTACGGCAGATAAAAAAATTTATAACTACGGCAGATAAAAAAATTATAACTACGGCAGAAAAGAAATTCAAGATAAAAAAACTTACTTCTTTATTAATGCACTCTTTGACAGATTACATGGAATTGAAAATCTAAGATCTAGAAATTAAAAGAGGTATCTCAAAAGAGGCACACTCCAAAAAGAGCTGTAAGGTTCCTATTTATAGATTATAGAAACTCTAGGGTTTACATCTGATCCCTATCTACATTTACAAAACTATCCTGAGAAGCTTGGTCAACGCACCACCATCACCGACAAGATTGCAACGACACGTGCTTATCATGGCCGCGGAACCGCGGCCAAAAGCCATGTTTGGCCGCCGATCCGCGGCTATATAGAGGGTTCTCTGTATCAAATCTTCAGGGCCGCTTTATGTTGCATTTGGCTTCTGGTTTCTTCACTTGGTTTTTCAGAATGTCTTCTAGTTTCTTCTAGATTTCCACAGTACAGAATGTTGTAGACTTTTACCGTTCGCTTCGTGTTGAAGTCTTGAATCTTGCGCTGCCTTTGTACTTTGTGAAATTGTTCATTGATTTTCGCTTGTTCTTCAAACTGTAGGCATGATAAAGATTCTTCTATTTGTTGGTCGTAGTCTCACTTTTGTTGCGTCTTTTCATCATTTTCACTGTTTTGTTCCGAGAACCTGTAACCTACAACTATTCAACAGACATAGATCAAAAGCACCTATTTATTTGCAAAATGAATAAGAATGGGGAATATAATAATGCAAAATTATGATATGAACAAATACCCCCAAACTTATCTTTTGCTCGTCCTCGAGCAAAACTAGTTTATTCTCGAAAAAACATAACCTCACTTTCGCAGGGAAACGCGATTGCACGGAGCTCGTGCAACAAGCCGTTAAACCTATAGGTGTCCCTAGCAGGAGGAGTGTTGTCTCCTGAGGGTTTTCAGCGGATACTACTCATAAAATCCTATCAATTTGGCCTATTGACTTTTATTCTTCAATTCGGTTTTCTAGCAAGAAATTCTATTATCTTCAACTCAGAAATTATCAACCCGTATTTTTCATGCTTCCTTATCCTTTAACTTAAGATTGTATATGTTATGTAAATTCACTTAGCTTTTAGCATCTTTTGAATTTTCCTTCTTGTAAGTGCACGGCGGCGCCCCGGCCTCCATCCCGAGGCCAAATACGGAAGCGATGGTTAACTTTACTTAATTTTTCTTGACCGGCACCACCGCGCACTAAAACCCGGATCGAACCATTAACTAGTCCTACCTAACTACAAGATGGGGAAGAGAGATATACCGAGCGATCCGTGTCCTCCGGTCTTCTCGCCGTCGTCCCGATCTCCCGCGGAATGTCCGGTCTCCACCTCCTCGCCGGAAGGGCACCACGTCGCCTGCTTCTTTTACGGGCTCCCACCTCTATACCGAGGCAACTCGGGCACGAAGTTGGCGAGTCGACGTGCCCAAGATTTGCTGTAGAATGTAGTGTGGAACCTGTGTCTCACTTTGGGGTTTATGGAATTGCCATATGGTGGAGGAAATGATATGGACTTTTGAAGATGGAGTTGTAAGGATTTTACAAAGCCAAAGATACCAAAATCCCCACCAAAATAAAATGGGCAGCCCCCATACATGCTTGGCCAGCCATGTGAGTAGAGAGTGGAGAGAATGAGAGAGTGGAGATCAAAAATGGGGGAGAGTCTCATTCTCTTATCCAAAGGAGAGAGAGAAAAGGCTATCATGCAAAGTAATGATCACTAGCCTAAACCAACACTCCAACACAACCATCATCATATCCAAAGTCAAGCAATCATGAAAACTATCATGAAGGAAAAAGTCAAGTCAATGGATGGTGCACCATCATGATACAATAATAATGCAAAGAACACCCTCCACAAATGCTTATTTGCACAAATGCAAATAAGCCCTCCTCCACCAATCTTCGGCCAATGAACGATACAAAGGAAATTGGCCGAAACGAAAAGCAAACTGGCAACTCCAGAAAACTGGTCCCGTAATAAATTACAGGAAAACCCCGATACTGTGCATACACACCCGCATCTGTATTCCGACCGAAATACAAATGCAATGAGACAAAATCTACACTGTACTATACTAGGATCCGGCTTAAACCAAAACTGGCTAGTAATATCCGTTCGATCCTGATCCGTGCAATACCGCACGTTTCTGATCGAACCCTGCCATATCTCCATACGGCCTCTACAGCTTTTCGCCCGAAAACTTGAGCAACTGAATGTGGGGGACTCTAAAGACTCATCAACACCTTGGTTGTGGATTTAACCACTAGCACGTCAGAGGTATAAGCCAATACGTAACGGGCCACCAGCTATTGACCAAAAGGGACGTCTGTGAGTGAACTCATCCTGACACCCTACTGAGCCTGTCAGTGACAATATCCGTACAGTCCGGTCCGTTCGTCTATGAGCATCGCATGGCGGGTCTAGGGGGTTGGTAAAAGTCAGACCCCCAAAAGCGGTACAAGTCGTGTCGGAGTGTAGCCCAGAACACCCTGAGATACTACTGGAATACCTACCAGTAAATCTCCTGCCTCGGCCGAGGGCTTCATGTAATGGCTCTCCTAGACACAGCGCGACCTCACCCCCAATACCGGGAGAGACGAACCCCTGAAGATCCGCTCACTGCCTCCATGTGGTTCGGGACTGTACCCAACTAAAACCTGTTTGCACGTCTCCTTTGAGCGTGGTAGGGTAGTAATCAAAGTACAGTGGGAACTCACACGAGACAAATGACGATCCTCAGGTCGATGAACTAACCTGTACACATGTTACCTGGGAACTGCTATCTGACGTCTGGTATAATCCCAACTAGCAGGTTCCCGGCGAGTCCTGTCCGGTGTACTCATAACCCAATGAGCACCTGTATACATCTTAGGTGAACCAAATGACACCAGTGGCTTGTGAGACCGGCCACCGCCCCTCGTCGAGGTCTCGACTGTATACACTAGTCTACTCTGGAGTATCGATGCCCTGTCTTGAAACTCCCATGACTAGGGACCTTTTAAGGATTTGCTTATAGACCCCAGCTCCCACTTATATGATCACCCTCATACTGCTGGTGGTCAAGCAAGAATCCTAGGGGCTTTATCAACGTGTAATAGCGACCTGTCTGGTCACCTAAAGCAGTACACGATGATAAAGATAAACCAGATAGCATACTATCATCTCGAGTAAGACTGTCCTACCGGGATAGGTCCTCCCTCAATCATTGCAATCACGTGCCTGTGATCCAATAATTGACTCTGAGGGCACTATCTCCAACAATCTCCCACTTGCACTCAAGGCTAATTATTGCGATGTCGCATACTCACAGCCCGTGTGATACCGAACACCCAACTCCTCTATTAGTCAGTCTCACAAAGCCCGTTTGCGAAACTATTGCGTTCGAGGAATAGCCTCAGTGAGTGGATCCGCTTTGATGTTTCTTTCTATGTCTCTGTATATCTTATATTCGCGGAGAAAAGCATCTCCCGAAATGAGCAATACCTGTCATAGAATGTGTCTGGATGTCTGATGGGACCTAGCTCATAAAAGAACTCCAGATCCAAACTTCTTAGACTGTATCGTCAACTGAACTTAATCAGTATCCAGCGCCATGCCTCCCTCAGTATTGCCTTGGACCACCTGTCTAAAATACTGCCCCTTGTCAGAAGGAAAAACTATAACTCTGACAACCTCCTTGTCGTCCAGGTCATCTTGGAAGCCTGGAATGATAACTGTCTCCCGAATGAGGCTGTCGTTATCATATCCCTAGAACATGTACTTATGTTCTAAAACTGCTTCCGACTGTTTCTCTAGGATAGGATCAATGTCAACTTATTGTATCTAGTGCAAGAACAACATCTGGTGTGGTACTTGACATCTCATGATTGACTCAATTGCCTGAGCAAGTGATCTGCCAATCATGCACATCCCTCTCCCCTTTAGTCTATAAGACACCTTTAGAGAGGGTGACTCCATCACCTGCAGGTACACTACCGTGCCAGGAGTCGTCCATTCTAAATACTCTTAGAATGCTGTCTAAGTACCCTTAATTGGGAAACCACCCAAATCTAGATCTAAAACCATAGATCTAGTAACCAGTATGTCTGATATAATGTCCAGGTCCCATGTGGAGAAACCACCGTGTGACGACCAAAGTATAACCGATCGTAGTATAGGAGTTTCTTTTCCTACTCTGTGTATGTCATCCCAATACCTTGACATCACACCCTACTACCTTCTCAACAGATCCATCCCCTATTCTGATGAAGTCAAACCTATGACTGTCACATCAGAAATTGATGATCTATCTCCGCTATATCTGCTTTAGTCTATAAATAGACATAAGCCACTTGTCCACCAATGCTTCCGCTGCTCCCACTGACTACGGCAACCCTCTGGCAGAGTCATATAAACGTACACTTCTAAAACTAGTTTAGAATGACGCTATATTCATCCTCTTGCCGGGTCTCACAGTCTGGAACAACAGCAATGGCAAGTGTGGGTAAACAAGAACTTCCCTGTCACCGTCCTTGAGGCTACCGGAGTACCTCTCGGGTGCCTGAAGTTACCCACCTTATCTGCGGAGTGGCCAATGGAATGTCAAACCAGATTGAATCTTTAGGTTCCTATCAAATCTTCAGTAATCGTTTGTGGTTCTGGAATCACTTCCAGTTCTACCATACTCCCATAACTGTTTTCTGAAAAATCCATTTTTATTAAAACTGTGGCGAGTCTAGAACAATATCACTATTGATCTTCCAGATGGTAGAAAGTCAACCCTCATCATAGCCTGGGTCAACCCACAAACAGCCATTACAGAAACGTGCCTTGAGTTATCCAGAGTCTGGTTTTCAAGCATATGCCAGACAACTCCCCGTACCTTAACATCGTTAAGATACGAACTGTTCTATATCCAATATAGGACCAGAGGCACATATTTAATTGAACCAGATTCAAATCATGCAGCTGTCTCCAGTGCATGTCTACTAAATGGAAGGAGGCTGATCAGCGTTACTCAACTTAGGAATGCTTCCAATTATGAGTAACCTGAAAGAGAAGCAAGTTCTCTTTATCATTACTATCAACTGAATACCATATACAAGTATCTACATCTTCGATCACTTTGAAGAATCCCGATACTTGCTACACCTGGTTCTTTACTCTATTCAAATACCTATAACTTCTCCAAATTCGGACCCTGTGTTTCCACGAAATACCTGTCTATAAACTAGAGAAGTCATAAGTAAACCGAATATAGTATGAGGACCAACCCCTCTGTCCTGATGGACCCTGGACAACATACAATACTCTGTATAAGTCCCTTGAGTCTGATAACTCATTCACTGTGTGTCGTAGGTTGAAAACTGTACTTATGGTTAAGAAGAATTACACCGCTGTTTAATACTCTTTACCTAACCATCCACTGATATAGGTAAATGTCATAGACATAATTTTAGAAAGGTATATCTCACTCTATGAAAATAGACGTACAGATATATCAATTTGAAATTGGTGCATAACAGCGGATATTCAAAACCAAATATTTGCCGACCGGCAAACAGCCCAGGTGATTTCCTCAAATATCACCAATTACAACGAATTCCGATATAATGAGGATGATCACCTAATTCCCAATAACTTACTCCCACTCATCATCTGTAAAACCATACAGATGTGAGAATCATACCTGGTAAATACATACCCTGGAGCAAGTGTCTAATTGGGAAATCAGTTTTCTTTTAACAGTACACGGTGAAACTGAAACATTGAAATGTTTCGATGGGGTATCCCGGTATTCCTAGTAATGCCTCTTCCAGATTCACGACTGTAACCGTATAATTCTTTGCCACCTCTCCAAATCCCTTTATATGTCTTTAGTCATTACCTTCTGCACACCCTTTAGGCCAAATGGTTTTCTTCCTTCCCTACAGTTCGGCATCAGCCTATGGTTTAGAAGAAGACTATCCAATAAGCATAATGGGTGTACTGTCCTAATCCTAGGAGCACTCGCAAAGCGAGAGAAGGTGAAGATAAAAGACAACCGAATAAACCTTATTTCTATTTCTCCTGAACCAGAATCCATCCCCGAACTGGAACAAGTTCCTTTCGAGTTCGTATATAACCATACGATGGAGTATCCAATAAACTGTGGATCTTCGTAGTGATACGGAGTGTCCTGGAGAAATACAAAGGTGATGTGGGAGTGGTAATGAAATACTTGGTTTGGTCGTGAATATCAGTCGCAATTTACTTTGCCCTCTTACTAATCCCTTTCTTTGTCTTTACTTAATACCTTCTGCACACCATTGTTATGCTAATTGGTTTTCTTCATTCCCCACCATTCGGCACCAGCCTAAGGTTTGGAAGAAGACTGTCCAATTTGCGTAATAGGTGTACTATCTCCTAAACCAAGGAGTACTCGCAACCTGAGAGAAGGTAAAAGGAAAAGACAACTGAATAGTCCTATCCGTTTTCTCGAGAACCGGAAACCATTCTCGAATAAATCCCTTCGAGTTCGTATATAACCATACGATGGTTTTGTCCAATGGAAGTGGATGTTCGTAGTAGTACGGGGTGTCCTGGAGAAAAGGGTAAAAGCAGGAGTGGCAATGAGGTATGCAACTCTGACAATCCAAAAGCTAGTGTTTAAGAAGGTTCGGTCAACTTGGTCACTGAGTCATAGTCTTAGGGTCGGGTAAATGGTCGCTGCTGAAGAGAGAGAGAAAAGAAACATTCAGCGTGCACTCTAACCTAGATCAGAATGGTTACCAATTTATCTAATCTGGAAACCTCCCACTGTAACCTCAAATTCTTCTCCAAACCTGAAAGAAGAATTAGTCGGGGTCACCCGAGGAGTAAACCAACTCATCAGTGGGAATCGGGATCCAACTATCATCGCATGATAGCGTGACGGAATCCGCTCACGTTATCACACTCCAGAAGGTATGCGCATATCTGGCAAGTTTCAGTTCTTTTGAAACTCCCGATGTGATTTTTACCCCATACTCTTATGACCTTGACTTTGGCCAACAAATCATAAGTCACATGTCAAGTTCTACCCGTCATTCTCCAGGTTGATTTGAATCCACCCGTACCTACCCTTGACTTTGGCCAACAAGGCAGTACGACTGTTCCAAACCAACGCATCTATCTATGCTGCATATGAATAACCAACAGCTACCAAACACTGTGCCTTGACTTTGGCCAACAAACACAGCTTGAATACTATTGACTACCCATATGAAACGACGGAGGGCTATGAATGGTTTCTGGCGAAAACCTTTAACATAATGAACTTGATATCGTTGAAGGAACGGATAGCTTTTTAGAAAAATATAGTAACGAAAACCTTTGCTAAAGAGGTCACTCCCGGTGAAGGGATCTCGGCTCTTTCCCCGTAGAATGAGGTGCAGGATATTCCAACTGAATACCACGATGCAAAGCAAAAGTAATCGGCTATAGTGAAGTTTTTGCCATGACGCAAACTTTTGTCCAAGGGGTCACTCCCGGTGAAGGGATCTCGGCCCTTGCCTCGTCGACTGAGGAGCAGGATATTCCAACTGAATACCACGATGCAAAACAAAAGTGAACGTCCTTGCAATAACAGCTTTTTGAAAAGTGTTCCAACAACATCAGAATAGGTTTGTTTTTAACTTGCATTGAACCGAATCAACGCAGTCCCATCAATTGATCACACCACAAAGAACGAAACTAATATGACGTACGTATATGCCATCCGCATTCGCCACTGGGTCCCGTCATTACCCGTTAGGTTAGCTAACTAACGACAGAGCGGGGACTGGACTAGCGCGGATGCAAAACATATACAACATCTACTAATATATATACTAATATATTATATTCGCTCAAGGCGTGATAAAATGCAACATCACAGAAATGTACAGCATCACAGAACAATACAGATATCTGGGATCCCCGGGTTTCACAGAGCCACTACTGAAACCCGACGTTCCCCTGTTCGTGTGGATAGCCTGTGCAATGAAATCCTAGACCCCTACGGGCGCGGCAAGTCACCCGCCAAAACCTGAAGCGAGGCAGCCCCCTTCAGCAACGTGAATGGACCACCCAGCACTTCACGGAATCCGGTAACTTGGGCACCCCTCCTGGGTCAACCTGTACCCCCTACGAGTGCGGCAAATAGCCCGCCAATTCTAGAGTGAAGCCCCCTCCGTCTCAATGCCATAAGATGCGGGCTTGTTGCCCTCTAGAATCCGGCTATCCGTACACCCCTCCGTGGGGCAATCCTAGTACAGAAAGTAAAATATACATACAACGGGTACATCGACCGCAACCTGGTCGTGCCCCAAAATAATAATACAAACAGGCAGTGACGACAGTCCACATGTCGGACGCCCGCCCCGCAATATCAAATGTACACAATACAATAAAAAAAACTGTACTAGCATTGCATCCAGGCTATCCCCCACGACCGATCCGCAACATCACAGCAAAATCATAGAACATCAACGTGAAAATCACGTTCGCAAATCCGTCTAACCGGGCTATAGCAGTTAGACAGGATTTACCGATCAAGTGACATTCACGGTCGCAGATATAATGTAAATACTGTGAACTAATGTGTTTAAAATATCCAATCGATCAAATTTTACCAAGTGGGCCCCCAAGTACTACTGTAGCACATCAAGAAATTCTGGGCCCAAAAAGAATGTTCCAAAAACCCTATTTTCAAGTCAGGAGGCCTCTGTAAAAATTTGGCACATTGATCTGCATATACTGCGGCGGAACCGCGGCCCAAGTATGGGTTTGGCCGCGGTTCCGCGGTCGTATAGAGCGATCACGTGATCAAATTTCTACAGAATTCTTATAATTCCCTGCACATCATTCTGAGACAACCTGAAAAATTTTTGGACTCCAAAAAATTTCGACAGAAACTGATGTGAAGAAAAACACGGTTTTTGGAAAATTGTTCGATCGGAAATGTAAAACACATTAGACAAAGCTAGACTATGTTAATGGCGAGGCTCTGATACCACTGTAAGTGCACGGCGGCGCCCCGGCCTCCATCCCGAGGCCAAATGCGGAAGCGATGGTTAACTTTACTTAATTTTTCTTGACCGGCACCACCGCGTACTAAAACCCGGATCGAACCATTAACTAGTCCTACCTAACTACAAGATGGGGAAGAGAGATATACCGAGCGATCCGTATCCTCCGGTCTTCTCGCCGTCGTCCCGATCTCCCGCGGAATGTCCGGTCTCCACCTCCTCGCCGGAAGGGCACCACGTCGCCTGCTTCTTTTACGGGCTCCCACCTCTATACCGAGGCAACTCGGGCACGAAGTTGGCGAGTCGACGTGTCCAAGATTTGCTGTAGAATGTAGTGTGGAACTTGTGTCTCACTTTGGGGTTTGTGGAATTGCCATATGGTGGAGGAAATGATATGGACTTTTGAAGATGGAGTTGTAGGGATTTTACAAAGCCAAAGATACCAAAATCCCCACCAAAATAAAATGGGCAGCCCCCATACATGCTTGGCCGGCCATGTGAGTAGAGAGTGGAGAGAATGAGAGAGTGGAGATCAAAAATGGGGGAGAGTCTCATTCTCTTATCCAAAGGAGAGAGAGAAAAGGCTATCATGTAAAGTAATGATCACTAGCCTAAACCAACACTCCAACACAACCATCATCATATCCAAAGTCAAGCAATCATGAAAACTATCATGAAGGAAAAAGTCAAGTCAATGGATGGTGCACCATCATGATACAATAATAATGCAAAGAACACCCTCCACAAATGCTTATTTGCACAAATGCAAATAAGCCCTCCTCCACCAATCTTCGGCCAATGAACGATACAAAGGAAATTGGCCGAAACGGAAAGCAAACTGGCAACTCCAGAAAACTGGTCCCGTAATAAATTACAGGAAAACCCCGATACTGTGCATACACACCCGCATCTGTATTCCGACCGAAATACAAATGCAATGAGACAAAATCTACACTGTACTATACTAGGATCCGGCTTAAACCAAAACTGGCTAGTAATATCCGTTCGATCCTGATCCGTGCAATACCGCACGTTTCTGATCGAACCCTGCCATATCTCCATACGGCCTCTACAGCTTTTCGCCCGAAAACTTGAGCAACTGAATGTGGGGGACTCTAAAGACTCGTCAACACCTTGGTTGTGGATTTAACCACTAGCACGTCAGAGGTATAAGCCAATACGTAACGGGCCACCAGCTATTGACCAAAAGGGACGTCTGTGAGTGAACTCATCCTGACACCCTACCGAGCCTGTCAGTGACAATATCCGTACAGTCCGGTCCGTTCGTCTATGAGCATCGCATGGCGGGCCTAGGGGGTTGGTAAAAGTCAGACCCCCAAAAGCGGTACAAGTCGTGTCGGAGTGTAGCCCAGAACACCCTGAGATACTACTGGAATACCTACCAGTAAATCTCCTGCCTCGGCCGAGAGCTTCATGTAATGGCTCTCCTAGACATAGCGCGACCTCACCCCCAATACCGGGAGAGACGAACCCCTGAAGATCCGCTCACTGCCTCCATGTGGTTCGGGACTGTACCCAACTAAAACCTGTTTGCACGTCTCCTTTGAGCGTGGTAGGGTAGTAATCAAAGTACAGTGGGAACTCACACGAGACAAATGACGATCCTCAGGTCGATGAACTAACCTGTACACATGTCACCTGGGAACTGCTATCTGACGTCTGGTATAATCCCAACTAGCAGGTTCCCGGCGAGTCCTGTCCGGTGTACTCATAACCCAATGAGCACATGTATACATCTTAGGTGAACCAAATGTCACCAGTGGCTTGTGAGACCGGCCACCGCCCCTCGTCGGGGTCTCGACTGTATACACTAGTCTACTCTGGAGTATCGATGCCCTGTCTCGAAACTCCCACGACTAGGGACCTTTTAAGGATGTGCTTATAGACCCCAGCTCCCACTTATATGATCGCCCTCATACTGCTGGTGGTCAAGCAAGAATCCTAGGGGCTTTATTAACGTGTAATAGCGACCTGTCTGGTCACCTAAAGCAGTACACGATGATAAAGATAAACCAGATAGCATACTATCATCTCGAGTAAGACTGTCCTACCGGGATAGGTCCTCCCTCAATCATTGCAATCACGTGCCTGTGATCCAATAATTGACTCTGAGGGCACTATCTCCAACAATTCTAAGGTTCCATCTTAACTTAGGAATTTTTATCATCTCTATTAAAGATATAAGTCTTATTTTTCATTCCTATCTCTCATCCAAACCCCAATCATATATCCCTACGTGTGTGTATGTATCACCCCTACACATGGAAATTCAATTCAAGCTCTTATACTCTTGTCCATCGTCCAAAGTACTTTTAGTTGGTGATTTTTTAGATGAAATTGCTCACACATTCTTTATGCGACCGTTAATACTTCTTGAGCTACTAACCGACCGATTACAAAATGTGTTTGCGCATTAAGGCGTAATTCCTCGTCTTGTAATACCTAAGGCTTTTAGTAGTGACTCCCAAACCAGTTGGTCTAAGGCACTAGGTGATAAAGCACCCTCGCTATATATATATATTTTTTTACGCAGCCTTAAGTAATTACAAAACCAGTGTTCATTTTTTTATATCTCTTTATTCACATTTATAATTTTATTTTCCTTCATACTAAGAATTTTAGATAAGAGCATTTCAAGGTCTCCTCTACTATTCCAAGTTTCAAGGTTCGTGTTTATGCAAGTTGTAGGGTATATATTTTCAGAATTTAGACTTAAGCTTAGGGATTATTTTTCAGACTTACTCTTTAATAAAAATATCAGTACTCTTCTCTTATTTTGACTTAGCCCAAGAAGTGAACTCAAAAATTGCCTATTTCTAAGTAAACTACAAAGACATATATTTTCTACCGTTAAATTTTAAGAAATGTTATTTTTAGGGTTTTTAATTTACTAAGTCTAGGATCTAGTTTTTCCTAGCTAGTTAACCGTCTTGTTAAACTTAAGTCAATTATGGCCAAAATTGAACTTTTTAATTTTTATAATTTTTAAAAATTTTCAATTTTTATGGGTTTTAAAATAAGTATGCAAATGCAAAATATACATATGAATGCGAAGAAGAAAGCTTACCGAGCACACCCCCAAACTTAAACTTGACAGTGTCCTCATTGTCAGGCTACACCAAGAGGGTCAAAATTGTCGGCATTCCCTTGTTTATTTTTTTAAATTATTTATTAACAGAAAAACAAAAAATATATATATACAACAAGGTCCCCCCCCAAACTTACGTGAAATAGTGTTTCCACTGTTGAAGCATTAAAGTTTAGATTTAAGGAGGAGAAAAATACAGTATCAAGCTATACAAGGCCTTACACAGGCCAAAGGTTAGCACCAACCATTCAAAAATTGTATCGTTATAATGGTGTGGTTGGTGAAAGAATGGAGTGTAGAGAAAAGAAATGAGAAGCACACGAGACCGTGTGGAGATAGAAGCAGTATACGGTCTCGGTAGAGGAGAAGAATGGCGGAAGGGAAAAAGAAATGTGGTGGTTCGATTTCTTCAGGTGGAGGTTGATTAATCACAAAATCCGTGTCGTTTAAGAATGCGAGTTCGTCGGCGAAAATATCTTCGAAACTTTCATCGAAGTTTCGATTGAACGTTTCAATGTCAATAAGTGTCGCGCCAGAATTCAACACACTTGATTTTTCAAAAATTATGAAGGTAGGATAGTCGTAAGGCTCATTTACCTTATTTTCAAAAGAGTCTAAATTAAGTTGTTTTCCTAGAATTATCGAACTCAAAATATCGAATTGTGATTCATTAACACTCGGTATCATTAAAGGAAGATTAGAAGAAGAACCAGAGAAAGTGGGAGAAAAAAGTTGAATACAAACTTAAGGGTGGAGATGGAGTGTATAAATTAGCACATTTTGTAATGACCGATGTGTAAAAAGCGATTGTGCTAATCTATCAACCCACTGAGAAATGAGGTCAAATCCCTCAAGGTTCGTGAGAAAACATAGGTACGTCGAACTTGGTAAAACAGACATTGAAAATGAAAGGGATACGGTCTCTTGCGTGGTCGGAACAATGGAAAGGACGAAGGGGAGTGATTTAGGAAGTGTCACAGTTAAAAGTTCAGGAGGGTGTATACAGTCAGTGGAAAGAACAGGATGAATTGGAAAATCCGACTCATCAAACAAATTTGGTTTATCCTCAATAATTTTCTCAATATTTTCCTCAAAATTTAGCTTATCCATGCCATTCTCATCAAAATATAGACGCATATGAAGTTCGGGAAAACATTTAATGATTCGGGATGATGAATTGGAGAGAAAAACTCGGCCAAATCTGCGGGTTCATCAACCAAATTATTCCCTGCGTCAACATCCTCAATTAAGTGAAAATCAATTTTTTCGGACACGTCATCAAAAGCATGGATATTTATCAATTCAGGTTCTAGATTGGAGGTGTAGAAGTCAAAAGGATTGGTGATGGTTTCACTCGAAAGGGGCCCTTCACAATCTGGCAAATCAAGCACTACAAAGTCGCACAACTCATTAAATGTTTTATTTTCAACTGGTGAATCATTTGGGACACTTGATAGACATTCAAAACCGGAGTTGTGGGATTCAATTGGGGATGAGTAGGTTTGATTTGGAAGGGTGCACAGCTCACTCTCTTCACTCAAATTCTCAATATGTCCAACCGCCTCATCATACATTGGAAAATTTGGAGCTAGTTGGAAGCTAGCTACCGGTTCACTAGGTTGTCTTGATGAATTAAGAGCGGCAATGGACGCATCCAAATTCCTCATCTGTTGGTTTGTCGCTACAATATAAGCTTCCAACGACTGTTCCAGACTAGACATGGGTTGTGAAGGGGTTTCAGTAAAAGATTCAAAATTGTTTGGATTCTGGAAACTCCCAAATGGCTGTGTAGAAGTAATGTCTAGGGAATGTGCGAAAGTCGGGTAGGACTGGTAGGAATTGAATGGTTGGACAGGAGTAGGATCAACATTTGGATAAAAAGGTGAATGGACTTGTTGATCCCAAGAACTGGAAGTGTTGAAAGGAGTGAAAGATCGGTTACGAGATTGTTCAATATGTTCAGCAATAGACATGAGTTTCGGAGTTACAACAGGACTCGAAAAAGGAGTATCAACGTAAGAAGGTGGTGAAGGTTGAAACGGTTGATATAAAGTGGATTGCGGAGTCCAACTGTTTCTCCTATACGGTTCTATTCGATCTTTCAAAGAAATTTTGGGTATGGAGGGGTCGTCCGTAATTCGACCAAAACAATGCGCGTAGGAAGCAATGTTTGGATGAGGGTACCAAAGTTCGGCAAGAGTTTTGCGAAGTGGGGTACCTATGATGTAAGAAAGGAGAAGAAAAAGAATGTGATGATTTTTTTTCTTTTGATTTTTTTTTATTATTATTTTTTTTTAGAAATTGTTTGCTTTAGGGATTTTGAAATTTTTGAAAGTGTTTTTTTTTTTTAAAAAGAGTTTTTGCAGAATTTGTACGGACTACTATACACTTTAAAACAGTCACAATATAAGCATGCACAATCAAGCCTAGAGCTAGGGTCTCCTAAGTCAACTAGACTGCTCTTAACTATTCCAAAGGGCAAGTTGTGAGATCCTTAAATCGCCTCTTCACCGCCAATTGTGGCCAGCTAAGCACAAGTAAAGAAATGAGGGATCCGCTCACGAATCACCGTGAGACGGGCCTTTTAAAATTACCTTTCCTACTTGTCTAGCCCAGGCACCACAAAATCTGGTTTAGATAAACGACCGATACCTACAACTTTTCCTTTGTCCTATTGAGCGCGACAGTCCTTATTGGCTGAGTCTAATATTTTTTAATTAACTCGAGAGTTGATGCAAAATGCTTTTTGTGATTTTTGGGGTCTTAGGAAGGGTAATAAAATCCCCACCCAATCTTGATTGGTGTTATAGCCCCTTAAAAGTCCGTTTTAAATATGGAAAGCAATTAACACACCAAAAATCTAAAACACTTTCAAAAAAAATTTATTTTGCAGCACAAAGAATCCTGTACAAAACAATTTATTGGAGAGGGACAATAATTTTGCGCAAAGAACCCTGCAGAAAAATTTTCAGTTGAGATCAGGAGGTTACAGAGGAGATAAAAAAATACTCACAGAGGGATTTGAGGTGATGACGTCAGCACGAGGCCGCGGATCCGCCGCCAATTGCTGCCTATGACCGCGGTTCCGCGGTTGACTAGTCGGTTCAGATCTCCAAAATCTTTCTGTTTGCGGTTTTGATTCTCCTCTGTCTGTTCAAATCTTCTGTTTCTAGATTTGTTCACCGAGATTTTCCAGATCTGAATCTGTCCGTATTTTTTTCCTGCACAATTCACACAATACCTCTCAAAAAGAACAAGATGAATTATTTTGTTTTATTTTATTTTATTTATTTATTTGTTTGTTTTTTTTTAAATTTTCAATATTTATAATTTTCAATTTTTTTTTATTTTTTTATATTTTTAACCCGAAATTACACAAAGAAAGAGACTACCGTCTCCCCGGCAACGGCGCCATTTGATTGAATGGGGATTTTGCATATGCGTTTTTGAAATCAAAGAATTAGCTGCAATCAAGACGGTGTCGCTTGGTAGCTAGCCGGTTGAGTACGGGTCGGTCCACAGGGAGATGGATTCCTTTTCTTTATGTTTTAACGAGTTAAATCCAAAAGATTTTGGGTTTCATTTTATGATCTAAGAATGAGATAGAAGTTTATAAAAAGCTTGCTAGGGTTAAGATTAGGTTAGTTAGGAAAATCAATTATTCTCACCGCTTTTTTTGCTCTAATTAAGAACTTTTAGGTGTTAAGGTGATAGTTAATAAAGGGGATTAGCACTATCAGAAAGAAACTAGGTTTCTTCCTCTAGGTCCTTGTCCGTCCTTTCTTAGCTCTTACCCTAACCTCTATAGAAAACATACACAATCGGTCTTTAACTATGGTATCACCGCTACCTCGTAGGATAGGGTGCCGTAGTGAGCGGTGTGTGTATGTATGCATAGAGTCCTACTTTAAAATGTATAATGGGCAAGAAAGGGGTGAGAGATTTTCATCTCTCAAACATTCCCCAAACCTAACCCTAACAAGTGAGAAACTACTCACTCATTAGGGAATTGATAAACGAGTTCATTTTTTTATGGTTTTAATTTAATAACTAAGGCAGATAAAAAAATTATAACTACGGTAGATAAAAAAAATTTATAACTACGGCAGATAAAAAAATTATAACTACGGCAGAAAAGAAATTCAAGATAAAAAAAACTTACTTCTTTATTGATGCACTCTTTGACAGATTACATGGAATTGAAAATCTAAGATCTAGAAATTAAAAGAGGCATCTCAAAAGAGGCACACTCTAAAAAAAGCTGTAGGGTTCCTATTTATAGATTATAGAAACCCTAGGGTTTACATCTGATCCCTATCTACATTTACAAAACTACCCTGAGAAGCTTGGTCAACGCACCGCCATCACCGACAAGATTGCACCGACATGTGTTTATCATGGCCGCAGAACCGCGGCCAAGAGCCATGTTTGGCCGCGGATCCGCGGCCATATAGAGGGTTCTCTGTATCAAATCTTCAGGGTTGCTTTATATTGCATTTGGCTTCTGGTTTCTTCACTTGGTTTCTCAGAATGTCTTCTAGTTTCTTCCAGATTTCCACAGAGCAGAATGTTGTGGACTTTTACCTTTCGCTTCATGTTGAAGTCTTGAATCTTGCGTTGCCTTTGTACTTTATGAAATTGTTCATTGATCTTCGTTTGTTCTTCAAACTGTAGGCATGATAAAGATTCTTCTATTTGTTGGTCGTAGTCTCACTTTTGTAGCATCTTTTCATCATTTTCACTGTTTTGTTCCGAGAACCTGTAGCCCGCAACTATTCAACAGACATAGATCAAAAGCACCTATTTATTTGCAAAATGAATAAGAATGGGAAATATAATAATGCAAAATTATGATATGAACAATGGACAAGAGTATGATAGCTTGAATTGAATTCTCCGAGTGTAGAGATGTCTTTTACACACACGTAGAGGTATATGATCGGTGTTTGGAAGAAAGATAGGAATGAAGAATAAAGACGATGTTTTATTGAGAGATGATGTGATTTCTAATATCTTTTCATAACTATTAAGATAGGGCTCATAGCAACCGAAAAGCTAGTGTAGTTGAAAACTCTAATTTCCAAGTTCTTTCTTTTATAATTCTTATCTTTATATGTAACTTTCACAGTCTTTCTTTTATTATGAGATTTTGTGGGTGCAATCCACTGAAAACCCTCAGGAGACAACACTCCTCCTACTAGGGGCACCCAGAGGTTTAAAGGCTTATTGCACGTGCTCAGTGCAATCGTGTTGCTACGAAAGTGTGCTAGTTAGTTTTTCTCTTTCTTTATATTTTCTCCTTCTCTTGAATAAAACAAGTTTGCTCGAGACGATCAAAATTAAGTTTGGGGGAATTTGTTCAGTCAAAAATATTGCATTCTCAACACGACAATTTCCTTACTCATCATAATCAACTAAAGAATATTTGTTATAAATATAACACATATTAGCAGTTTGTCTATAAAAGATCATTTAACATGTGTTATATATTATAATAGGAATTATGAAGAAAATTGTGTGTTAATATTTCATCCATAATATTCTGTATCTCTCACATTCTTTATTGAGATCGTGTATCAGATTATTCAGGTCAAATAACAGGAATCAGAAATCTGCCGATATAATTCAGAAAACCAAAGAACCAAATATTGGCAGCAACCAAGCAAACATTATAAGATTCCAGACATTAAAAGAAGACCTAAAGACCTACATCAGAACACCCCTGAAATACGATGCAATGAACTCATCAAACGGCCGCGGAACCGCGGCCGAGTCAAGGCGATTCGCCGTGGATCCGCGGCCGAGTTGGGGGCGCCGGCGTCGAAATCTCTCCAGAAGCTTCCTCGTAATCTCCTAGCTTCCTCAAGACGCTTCAAAACTACCTAGCTTCTTCTGAAAGGCTCTGCATAACTACCAAGCTTCTTGGGGAAGCTTGATTTAAGATCTATAAAAGGGGATTTAAGCTTTAATTTTAGGGTTACACAATTTAATTGAACAATAATTACACAAGTTGAGTGACACAACTTATGATCCAAATCCAATTCCAAATCTAAATTAAGAATCGTTGAGAACAATATCAAGCAATGACATTCAAGATCCTTTATCGCGAAGCCAATCTTCATCTACGAGCGCAAGATCTACGATAGATACAAGTCTCACGGAGATCGAGCCAAGCGAAAGTCGACGGAGAAATTAACTCTTCAAGGGAGCGATCGAGAGCACTTCTTGTAATCTCGAATTGAAGGATCGTGTAATTTGAAGTTGATTAATAAAGATGATCAATTGTAATTCTTGCTTTCTTTAAATTCTTGCATTATGAAATTTCTAATTCTTGATTCTTCTATTTTCATGATGCGTGAGTGAAATCTCCGCTTGTAAAGGATTCGAAGGAATTCGGTAGATCAAATGGTGATGAAATCCTATACTAATCTTAAGTTTTATGATAATTATGAAATTTAGGGAAAAGAATCATCAATGACCAAATTTGGAACGAGATCACCGTTCTTGATAATTTCGTTGCAAATTTGGAACTAAATGATTAATGATTCTCTTTGCTAAAGGCTAGATTTGAATAATGATCAATGAAAAGACAAGGAATAGTGAAGGAGAAACCCTGGTTTCTTCAATAGATCTCTAATCTTCATTCACCGTCATTGATCTAGCTATAATTCATTAATAGATAAGATTAGTCAATTTTAGTATTCATCATGGCTACTAATTCCTATCGAATCCTACAAGCTATTCTTCAATTTTCTTGATAACTAAAAATTAATAATGGACAATTTCTTGATTACTAAATCTTAACTTTTCCTTGATTTTCTTGAAATGACAAACTCAATTAAATCTTGAAATCTTATTTTCTTGAATTTTCTTTACTATTTTCTTTCGACTCAACTAAACCAAGATCGAATAAATTCTCGCATCTCAGTGGACGATCCATTCTCATTAACGAAACTACTTCGACACCGTTATTGATTGCGGTTATAAATTTCTTTGATTGTGATTAAACTTTTCATATTTCATATTCCACAACTAAGAAAATGATCAATCACGCGTCGACCTCCGGGCTGTGAAGGTGGTGGAGAGCTACAAGACGTCGGATCAATTCTACGCCGACCTCGCGGAAGCCTCGGCCCTCGTTTGGCATGATGCCCTCGACACCATCAAGGCGCTGATGCCGGAGTTTTCCTATGGTAAGCTCCAGCTTGAGTACCCCCTTGAGGGTAAGGTGCAGGGGGAAGCCACCGGAAGCGTCGCCCGGGGGAAGGCCCCTGGTGGGCGTGTTAGGAAGAAGGCGTTCACCCCGGCTCCCAGTGCCAAAGCTCCTGCGATGGCCTCCGAGCACGTCGAGGTCCTTCCCGGCCCTGAGGCCTGAGTCTCCCTGGCCTCTTTTTGTATATTTTTTGTTTTCGTCTTGGAATTTTGTAAGCCTTCGGGCGGTTTTGTAAGGCTGGGGAGCCCACAATACCTTTGTAAAGGTTCCCGAGTTGTAAATAAAGCTGTCTTGCAGAATTTTTGTGGCAATATTTCATTGGAAGAGAGCTTTAGAGATTTAAAAGAGAGATGTAGAAATTAGAAAAGGGGATGGGGGAATCAAAGAATTGGCTTGGAGATGAGGGATTTGTGATGATGCTCGGTACTGGGAACTCCCCAAATCATGACACGTGGCAGATGGCGTGTCCCAAAGCTTACGAGAAAGGAGTAAGAATGGTACAATGGAAGCATACCCCATGCCGCCGACCCGAGGATGTTCTTGACCTTTGATGACCTCCTAGAGCACTCTTATGCTCGCCCTACAAACAACCATCGGCTCGCCTTTGAGCCTTCCTGCACGATGGGCCTTCTCGGCCCTCCTAGCACTCCACCGGGCTAACACGGAACTAAGCCTGCTCGGCCTCCCGCTCACCTCTGTGCCTCCCGCCGAGCTAAAGCTTTATCGGTCTCATCTTCCGACCCAGAGCGCATATCATAAGCGTCCCAAACATGGCCCCGTAAATCTCGCCATAAGTGAGATATCTGCCGCCCCACGAACCCACGTTCCACGCCATCACGTTCCCCCATTAACGAGCGTATCTCATCATTAATGGGGGGATCCCGCCTTTCACGCAGGTGTAACGCCAGGGGCATAACGGCCGGCGTGAATCTCGCGCCCGCTAGCCCATGGCTGCCACTATATAAACCCCTCTCTCAGACAAATCAGGAAAGGCATTTTTACCCCAATAGGCCGTTACTCTGCCAAAATACCTCGACTAACTTGATCGTCGGAGGGTCCATGGTGGTACAACCACCCCGGGACTCCTTTGCAGGTAGCTCGGCTTCATTCCCAAATCAAGCCCACTGAGATCCACACACATCAAGAGGCAACCCTCAAATCCAATCTCAGCCATCCATCACTGCTCGCTACAGATCAACAGCAGACAACATCTGAAGGAGATCCAGACCTCCATCAGTTAGCGTCGTCTGCAGATCTACAACGCTCTCCTTGAGGTCCCAGAGCACCGAAACGAGACGGTCATTACTGCCCTAAGGTCAGGTCTTAGGCACAAGGAGTGGCTCCTCTCCTTTGCATTAGCACAACCTAAGACCATGGACGAGGTAAAAGCCTGGACCAAGCGAGAGATCCATCTCGAGTCCGAGGTGAATGCGAACCTGCCTCAGACAGACCAGGCCGATTAGAAGAAAAGGCAAGAGAGGATAAAAAGAAAATTGAGCGGCCAAAGCCCTACTCCCTAAAATTCCAGGAGTATACCCCGCTCAACATCTCCCAGACAGAGTTGTTGGAGGAGGCGAAGGGCGAGAGACTCTTCAAACTTCTTCCGGTCAACCATAAGGCGGCCAAATGGACACGATGCCCCTATTGCGCTTTCCATAGGTCGCAGGGACACCCTACCGAGAACTGCAAACAGCTCCTGTTGGGTTAGCCTAACACCTCATGAAGGGATTGGAAGCATCACATGTACCAAAGATGGAATTTTTAGGGTGCTAAGTTAACGATCATTGAATCGTTCCTAGAAAATTAGGGTTTCAAAATTTTGCATATCAACATAAGCAAGAAAAGCTAGGGTTTTGAGAGTACAACCTTTGTAGCTCCCTACGCTAGACTCCTCGGCAACTTGGGGTTTGGAAACGGGTCCGCTTGAACTCCTCTAGGTCACCGATGATCCACCCGGAGTCCGCTTTGTCCAAGCTTGCAACTTCACCCGATCAAGAGAATGAAATGAAGCTAACACTCCAAACAAGTGGGCTAGACTTGTGTAGAATGGTGTTGTGGTTCTCTTTCTCACTTCAAAAACCTTTCTTGATGTGTATTTTGCTCACTATAAAATACTAGAGAGCAAAAGAAGAAGGAGGAAGAAGATGATGGCTTTTCTTATTAAAGAAGAGAAAAGATTAACCTTAGAAAAGAAATGAAAATATATCTATATATATTTATTTCTTCTCATCTCAAACCATGGTTAGAATATGAAGATATTATTGTATCATAGTTTAAAACACCTAAGGAAAAACAACCAAGGGTTAAAGAGTGGGTGAGCATGGTAAGATGAAGAAGAGTGTAGAAACAATCCAATAATTAACCCTTTTTCTTTCCTTTTTGTTTTAGTATAAATACAATAATAATCCATATTAAAAACCATGGTGTGAGTCTTATATTGCCATGTATAAGCAACCATGAAGGATGATGCATGTATGTATGTGTGTATGTACATCCATATGTGCATGAATCTAAAAAGAAGGCATACATGCATGCATACATCCATCAAACTCAAGAAAGGATTTCTAGTGAGAAACTAATGGTTAAATGATAAATCAACACTTGATTTATCAATCCGGTCATATCACATATGACCCTAACCAAAAGCGGGCCGCCCGATCAATATACGGTATCCTATACGCGCATTTTAATTGGGTCCATGCGCATATCGCATACGCGCACCACAACATTTCGCCTGGACTAGATAACTCCTTTGTGGGACTCTGAGACTCGTCAATACGCCGGCAGTGGGTGATGATCATATCAAGCACCCCCAAGCCGCAAGCGGTCAGCTAAACGTAACGGCCACCCGGGTATTGAGCGATCAGAAGAGAACAAGCGAACCTGCTACAACTCCCGTCGAGCCAATTGTCAACACTTCCCGTACAGTCCGGTCTCCTCGTCTGATATGTCGCATATCAAGTCTAGGGGTGGTAAACGTCAGACCCCAATAACCGATAAGTCGTGCCGATATGAGGCTCATAACGGGTCGAGAAACTACTGGTAACACTTACCAGTAAATCTCTAATCAGCCCTGGCCAGGGACTTCCCTGTTACGGCCAATCGAGCACAGTGCAACATCAACCCCCAATACCGGAAGAGACGAAACCCCTCCTATCACTCATTGCCTCCATGTGACTCGGGACTGTACCCAAAAACCACCGTTTTGCACGCCCTCATGGACGTGGTAAGGTGGAAATCAAAGCACAGTGGGCATCACACAAGACTCTATGACGATCTCGGGTCTACAGACTAACCTGCACAAGTGTCACCTGAGAACTGCCATCTGACGTGAGGTATAATACCATCTGGGAGTTCTCGGCGAGTCCGTCCAGTGTACCCAGTCTCCACTGAGCACCTGTCTACCATCTCTGATGTCAAACACCAATGGATATGGGATCATCCATCGCCCATCTCATGGGTCGAGAAGCGTATACGCTAGTCTACACTGGTATATCGATGCCCCGTCTCGATACACCCACGACTAGAGACCTTGAAGGATGTACTTATGGACTACCATATCCCCACTAGTATGATCTGCATCATAGTCCAGGTAGTCAAGTACACATCCTAAGGGCTTTACCAACATGTAACTATAAGACAGTATAAAGAGACAAGTATACATGTTAAGATAAAGAGCAACCAGATAGCATACTATCATATCGAGCAAGAAAGTCATCTCTATATATGTCCAAGCATCCAATATAATATACATCATCTGTACAATACTGGCCTCTAGGGCATACATATAACTAACAATCTCCCACTTGCACTAGGGCCAGCTGTTGTAGTATCGCATACCGAGCATCCCGAAGAGTCTCTCAAACTGTATCTGGGGAATGGCCTTCGTGAGTGGATCTGCTGTGTTATTCTTTGTGTCAACCCTCCTGACCTCGATCTCCCGGCGATCAACTATCTCCCGGATCAGGTGATACCGCCTCAGAATATGCCTGGATCGCTGATGGGACCTGGGTTCCTTAGCCAAAGTCACCGCTCCATTGTTATCACAATACAAAGGTATTGGATTCTCAATGGATGGAACCACTCCAAGTTCAGTAATGAACTTTTTGATCCAGACAGCCTCTTTGGCAGCATCGTTGGCAGCGATATATTCAGCCTCCATCGTCGAGTCTGCCACGGTTTCCTGCTTGGAACTCTTCCAGCTAACCACCCCTCCATAAAGGGTAAAGACAAATCCCGACTGCGACTTAGAGTCGTCCTTATCACTCTGGAAGCTTGAATCGGTAAAGGACTCCACTTGGAGTTCTTCGTTACCATACACCAAGAGCATCTCTTTAGTCCTTCGTAAGTACTTGAGAATGCTCTTCACAGTTGTCCAGTGACTCTCTCTAGGATCAGCTTGATACCTGCTCACTACACTTAGTGAGTATGCTACATCGGGTCTAGTACATAGCATCGCGTACATGATAGAGCCTACAGCCGAAGCATAGGGTATCCCTTGCATGCGAGCTCTCTCCAAATCAGTCTTGGGAGACATCTCTTTGGAGAGAGTGACTCCAGAGATCGTGGGTAAGTTCCCACGCTTGGATTCTTCCATACTAAACCTCTTTAGTAAGGTGTCAATGTACCTGGATTGGGACAATCCCAATATCCGTTTGGATCTAACTCTATAGATCCTAATCCCCAATATGCAGGAGGCATCACCAAGATCTTTCATTGAGAATCTTTGTGATACGAAGAGTTTGACCGATTGCAGCATAGGAATGTCATTTCCTATCAAGAGTATGTCGTCCACGTACAATACGAGGAAGACAACCTTACTCTCTGCCACCTTCTTGTAGATACAAGGTTCATCTACGTTTTTGGCAAAATCAAACTCTTTGATAACGACGTCAAAGCAGATGTTCCAACTCCGCAATACTTGCTTTAATCCATAAATGGATTTAAGCAGCTTGCACACCTTCCCGCTGCTCCCATTATCTACGAAGCCCTCTGGCTGAGTCATGTACACGCACTCTTCTAAATCACCGTTTAGAAAGGCGGTCTTAACATCCATTTGCCAGATTTCGTAGTCATGATATGCAGCGATGGCAAGCATGATCCGGATGGATTTAGGCATAGCCACTGGAGAAAAGGTTTTGTCATAGTCCACACCTGATCTTTGACGAAAACCCTTTGCAACAAGTCTAGCTTTGAAAGTCTCCACTTTCCCATCTACACCAAGTTTTTTCTTGAAGATCCACTTGCTCCCAATGGGTTTTACCCCTTCAGGAGCATCTTCCAAAGTCCACACTTTGTTGGTGTACATGGATTCCATCTCGGACCGCATAGCATCCAGCCATTTCACTGAGTCCCCACTCGTGATGGCCTGCTCGAAGCTAGTTGGGTCATCATCCTCCATGATGCAATCCTCGCTCCCACCATCAATGAGAAAACCGTAGTATCTCTCAGGCGGACGAGAAACCCTGCTAGATCGGCGGAGCGGCTGGGGTTCGTCAGGTACTACTGAATCCTCTGGTTCTACCATGTCTTCTGTTATAGTTTGTGTCGCTGGAACTTCTTCCAGTTCTACCTCAATGCCACTTGTCTGTTTCATAAAAAAACCTTTTTCTAAGAAAGTGGCATGTCGAGAAACAAACACCTTTTGTTCCTCGGGGTGGTAGAAGATATACCCTTGTGAATTTTTGAGATATCCAATAAACTTACATAAGACTGATCTTGCCTCGAGTTTGTCCGGATTTTGTCTTTTGACATAGGCTGGACAAGCCCATATCTTAGCATAGTTAAGACATGGTCTCTTCCCTTTCCATATCTCATATGGAGTGGTAGCACAGATTTGATGGGGACCATATTCAGTAGATGTATGGCTATCTCTAGCGCATACCCCCAGAAGGAAATAGGTAACTCAGCTGTGCTCATCATTGAGCGCACCATATCTAATAGGGTGCGGTTCCTCCGTTCTGATACACCGTTGTACTGTGGTGTATATGGAGGAGTTAGCTAAGAGAGAATCCCATTCTCTTTTAAATAATCCAGAAAATCATTGCTCAAGTATTCTCCTCCTCGATCAGATCGAAGGATCTTAATACTTTTGCCCGTTTGGTTCTCTACTTCGTGCTTATATTCTCTGAATTTCTCAAAAGCTTCAGACTTGTGTTTTATCAGGAACACATGTCCGTATCTAGAGAGATCGTCAGTGAATGTAATGAAGTAGGAAGAACCGTCCCTGGTATGTGTAGACATGGGACCGCATACATCACTATGTATCAGCCCTAAGAGTTCCGTAACTCTTTCTCCGTGTCCACTAAACGGAGTTTTGGTCATTTTTCCTTTGAGACATGAATGGCAAGTGTCATAAGATGATAATTCGAACGGTTTCAAATATCCATCTTTATGTAACTTAGCTAGTCGTGTTGCATTGATATGACCAAGCCTGCAATGCCACAAGAAAGATTCGTTCATTTCTGAACTCTTCCTCTTGTTTGTGTTTTGTAAATTGAGAACTGTATTTTGATTGAGAATGAATATGCCATTATGTAACGAGCCTGATGCAGTCAACTTTTGATCTAGGAATATGCTCATAACATTATCCTTTACTACAAAATTATATCCTTCTTTACTTAATAAAGAAACTGATATAATGTTGCACATCATGTTTGGTATACAATAGCATTCATTTAGAATCAGTATATTACCACTTGGTAATACTAGGTGATATTCGCCAACTGCTTTGGCTGCAACATTTGCCCCATTCCCTACTTGAACGGAATGATCACCTTTTCCCAGTTCTCTACCTTTTCGTAGCCCATGTAACTGCTTACATATGTGGGATCCTGATCCGATATCTAATACCCAGGACGTAGGGTGAACTGAAAAACAGTTCTCAATAACAAACACACCCGAAGAAGGTGCATCATCATGCATGTTCTCCGTTTGGGCGGCGTGAGAATCCAGATATTCTCCTGTTTCCTGTTCAGTCTTATAACACTTATAAGATAGAACGGGTCCAACGTTCCCCTGCACAGTATAACATGCGGGTACGGTCGATACATTCATATTATTATCTTGATTAGGGCATGACATGGTCGCTACCTGGAGAGAGAGAGAAGAAAACACTTTAACGTATGCTCTTGCAAGATCAGATTGGTTATTATCTTATCTAATCAGGATGGCTCCCATTGGTTTCTTTCAAATCTTCCTTCAAACCCTAAAAGGAAAGATTAGCCGGAATTAATTACACCTTACAACTTCGCCGATCTTTCAGCCAGGCCAGTGTCGGTACTTTGAGGGGGTTCCCCGTGCTTTCGCACGGACCTAATTAAAGTAAACCTCGTTTTCCCAGAGGCGTAACCCCGTTGACACCTTTCTAGACACCTACTTGATCGGCTAATTGTCCTGTGTAAAACTCTCCCAGGAGTAACAATTACTCGCAGTGGGTATCGGGATCCAACTATCTCATAGAAGGTATGCAATCTCATTGCAAATTTCAACACTTGAAATTCCCGATAATGCTTTTTCCCCTAACGTACTATGACCTTGACGAATGCCAAACAACCCATAGTGCGCTAGTCAAGTTCAACCCGTACATTTCTTGATTGAATTAAACCCACTCGCACGACCCTTGACGAATGCCAAACAACGCCGTACGAATACCCTAATCCAATCGCATCATATGCTATAGATAAATAGTAAATAACTACCGTACACTACGCCTTGACGAATGCCAAACAACCGTAGCACGAATACTAAGTAATATCTATCTGAAATGTCGGAGGGCTACGCAGGTTTTTCAGAAAAACCATGAGCGTAATGAACTTGATATCGTTGTAGAATCGAGTAAATTTTTGAAATGGAGTGATTTTGAGGCTTTTATTAGTTCTGCTAAAGAGGTCACTCCCGGTGAAGGGATCTCGGCTCTTTCCTCATCGAATAAGGTGCGGGATATATCATATATATCACTGTGCAAAGCAAAACTCCAAAAGCAGTCAAAATTCAAACCGAGTGTTGTAGCATCTGCCAGTTTTGCTAAAGAGGTCACTCCCGGTGAAGGGATCTCGGCTCTTTCCTCATCGAATAAGGTGCGGGGTATATCATATATACCGCTATGCAAAGCAAAACTGTAGCTATCCTTTTATTTAAAATTTGATTCTACAACATCTTTTAGGTTTCTTTTCTTTCATTAATCAAATTAATGAAGTCCCATCATTTAAGTCACCTAAACATCACAGATAAATACGACGTACACTTATGCCATCCGCATTCGCCTCGATGTCCCCTCGTGCACCGTTAGGTTAGGTAACTAACGACAGAGCAGGGCAGGGCTAGTGCGGATGCAAAACATAAGTAACGTGTATATAATATATCATATATACTATATAAAGTATCTATCACAGCACATCACATGATCACATCACAGATATCGCAGCAGAAACATAGATATAATGTGGGATATACTAGGACGTCCGTATTTAGTATCAGCCAACAATAGAAAATACGGATTCCACAGTCGCGATGAATAGCCAAGCCCACACCCTGGACCCCTACGAGAGCGGCAAACGACCCTACCAATTCTGGAGTTTAGGAGACCCGGTCTCGACTCCTCGAGATGGCCTCCCACTGAACCCCAGAACCCGGTCACCTGTGCTCCCCTCCTTGGGTCCATCCTAATGCGGAAAAGTAAATAATATACAACACCGGTGGCATCAACCTCAACCCGAAAGTGCCCCAAATAAAAGAATATTACATTACATTTGAATTTACATGAATGAAAATATAAAACTCTCATCTCACATAAAACCCCCGGCTATTCAATCGCGACAATCCTGCAAATCATATCTCAGCAACACATAATATCTCATATCATCAACGTAAATAAGTATGCATACACCGATTGTCGTCGACGTATAGCAACGACAATCGGCAATACCACTACATACTACACTTACGGTCACAAAAAAGAAAGTGTAAAACTGCAATATCTGGAATCCACATTCTCTTTAGACATCGTAAATGCGAAATATTACATACTTCGTATTTCATGTCTACTAATATGAATTCCACACATTGCATCACATTCCAGATAAACAGACAGTATTAAAGTTTTCGAACGAACGATCAAATACCCAAGATTCGCTAAAGCTCAACACTTGAGCGGAGTTCAAAAAACCCGGAGTGTGTCACAGTAGTAGCGGTCCAGCCGTAGAAGGGTCAAGCCAACGCCTCACATGTGGCACGCCGTACTGCCCCAAACCCTAATGTTCAAAGGGCGGTTCAAGACGGTCACATAATCAAGTTAAGGTTTGTTGTCTTCTAGAGGGTCCACCACAAAACTTGCACGTATCTCCGAAGGATTTAAACCCCGTGAAAAGTGAGCAAATGATACTCGTTCAAACACTTCAATACTTTCTAATTTATCCAGAAAAGCAAAACAAAATTAAATTCCCCGATCGAATCGACGATTACAAAATGAACCCCTGAATACTCAACACTTGAGTCAAATTAAAAATACCCAGAAAATATCACTCACAGAATAAAGAATTACTGTGCAAACAGAGATGCCAAAAGACACCATACTGCCGCGGTTCCTCGGCACAAGCAAGGATTTGCCGCGGAACCGCGGTGGAATTTTCGTTTCAGGTCCTCGTTTTGCATGATAATTCTTATAAAACCTTGCTGATTTTTTTAGATATTTTTAATTCCCAAAAATCCCAGATTTTAAAAAATGACCATAGAGGGGTTGATTTTGTCGATATCGGGTTCGATCGGGGTTTTAACTTCGTTAAAGTGTCGCCTAATATTCTAGGTCGGCTCTGATACCAATGTTGGGTTAGCCTAGCACCTCATGAAGGGATTGGAAGCATCACATGTACCAAAGATGGAATTTTTAGGGTGCTAAGTTAACGATCATTGAATCGTTCTTAGAAAATTAGGGTTTCAAAATTTTGCATATCAACATAAGCAAGAAAAGTTAGGGTTTTGAGAGTACAACCTTTGTAGCTCCCTACACTAGACTTCTCGGCTATGTGGGGTTTAGAAACGGGTCCGCTTGAACTCCTCTAGGTCACCGATGATCCACCCGGAGTCCGCTTTGTCCAAGCTTGCAACTTCACCCGATCAAGAGAATGAAATGAAGCTAACACTCCAAACAAGTGGGCTAGACTTGTGTAGAATGGTGTTGTGGTTCTCTTTCTCACTTCAAAAACCTTTCTTGATGTGATTTTGCTCACTATAAAATACTAGAGAGCAAAAGAAGAAGGAGGAAGAAGATGATGGCTTTTCTTTTTCAAGAAGAAAAAAGATTAACCTTAGAAAAGAAATGAAAATATATCTATATATATTTATTTCTTCTCATCTCAAACCATGGTTAGAATATGAAGATATTATTGTATCATAGTTTAAAATACCTAAGGAAAAATAACCAAGGGTTAAAGAGTGGGTGAGCATGGTAAAATGAAGAAGAGTGTAGAAACAATCCAATAATTAACCCTTTTTCTTTCCTTTTTGTTTTAGTATAAATACAATAATAATCCATATTAAAAACCATGGTGTGAGTCTTATATTGCCATCATATTCCATGTATAAGCAACCATGAAGGATGATACATGTATGTATGTGTGTATGTACATCCATATGTGCATGAATCTAAAAAGAAGGCATACATGCATGCATACATCCATCAAACTCAAGAAAGGATTTCTAGTGAGAAACTAATGGTTAAATGAAAAATCAACACTTGATTTATCAATCCGGTCATATCACATATGACCCTAACCAAAAGCGGGCCGCCCGATCAATATACGGTATCCTATACGCGCATTTTAATCGGGTCCATGCACATATCGCATACGCGCACCACAACGTTTCGCCTGGACTAGGTAACTCCTTTGTGGGACTCTGAGACTCGTCAATACGCCGGCAGTGGGTGATGATCATATCAAGCACCCCCAAGCCGCAAGCGGTCAGCTAAACGTAACGGCCACCCGGGTATTGAGCGATCAGAAGAGAACAAGCGAACCTGCTACAACTCCCGTCGAGCCAATCGGCAACACTTCCCGTACAGTCCGGTCTCCTCGTCTGATATGTCGCATATCAAGTCTAGGGTTGGTAAACGTCAGACCCCAATAACCGATAAGTCATGCCGATGTGAGGCTCATAACGGGTCGAGAAACTACTGGTAACACTTACCAGTAAATCTCTAATCAGCCCTGGCCAGGGACTTCCCTGTTACGGCCAATCGAGCACAGTGCAACATCAACCCCCAATACCTGGAGAGACGAAACCCCTCCCATCGCTCATTGCCTCCATGTGACTCGGGACTGTACCCAAAAACCACCGTTTTGCACGCCCTCATGGACGTGGTAAGGTGGAAATCAAACCACAGTGGGCATCACACAAGACTCTATGACGATCTCGGGTCTACAGACTAACCTGCACAAGTGTCACCTGAGAACTGCCATCTAACGTGAGGTATAATACCATCTGGGAGTTCTCGGCGAGTCCGTCCAGTGTACCCAGTCTCCACTGAGCACCTGTATACCATCTCTGATGTCAAACACCAATGGATATGGGATCATCCATCGTCCATCTCATGGGTCGAGAAGCGTATACGCTAGTCTACACTGGTATATCGATGCCCCGTCTCGATACACCCACGACTAGGGACCTTGAAGGATGTACTTATGGACTACCATATCCCCACTAGTATGATCTGCATCATAGTCCAGGTAGTCAAGTACACATCCTAAGGGCTTTACCAACATGTAACTATAAGACAGTATAAAGAGACAAGTATACATGTTAAGATAAAGAGCAACCAGATAGCATACTATCATATCGAGCAAGAAAGTCATCTCTATATATGTCCAAGCATCCAATATAATATACATCATCTGTACAATACTGGCCTCTAGGGCATACATATAACTAACAGCTCCGAGACTACATCGAAGAGTTAATCCACTCAGGGCACCTGGCAAGTACTTGTGGGACAAGTGATAAGCCGACCGAGAGCAAGATCACCACCCCCTCCCGGCGAGTTGATGATCGGCCAAATCATGGTCGTATCAGCGGGGGTACGTCTGGGGCCGACGAGACACGGCGTCTCTTGCTGGTCGAAGGGACTAGCAGCCAACCCAGGAAGAGGGTCAAAGCAGCTGAGCCCATCATCTTCATCGACGAGGACCTCCACGGGATATCCCTGCCTCACAACGACTCTCTGGTAATCACCGCACGGGTACACCGTTACGAAGTACAAAGGATATTGGTCGACTCGGGAAGCTCGGCAGACATCCTCTTCTATGACTGCTTTCTGCGTATGGGACTTACCCCGTCGGACCACATCCTGTTGGGGTTCACCAACCACTCCATCCCGGCAGAAAGGGTGGTCACTCTCCTGCTTAACATCAGGGAGACAGGCCATACGCGTACCGTGCCTATTGAGTTCATCATCACCAGAATTCCATCGGCCTACAATATCCTCCTGGGACGCCCAACGCTGAATTCCTTCCAGGCCCAGATATCGACCTACCACCTAGCAATCAAGTTTCCCCTCGACCAAGGCGGGACAGGTCGGGCCTACGAAAACCAAGAAACTGCAAAGATTTTCTTCACAGTGATATCTATGCCCGAGGAGAGAAACGATGATCTTGAGAGCACGGATGATTTAAGGGGATCTTTGGATACTCGAGATGAGCATAAAGAGATCCGAGGAGCCCCGATTGAGCCTCTAACAGAGGTCCACCTCACCGAAGGGGACGATGAACGAACCGTCCAAATTGGGTCACTATTAATGGGGGCTCGGCGTGATGACCTGGTCCGCTTCCTCCGAGGAAACTCAGACGTGTTCACCTGGGCGCCCGCCAACATGCCTGGGATCGACCCCAAAATAATATCACATAAGCTCGGGGTCGACCCGACGACCCGACCCGTCAGGCAGAAGAAACGAAGCTTCACTCTGATCAAGCAAAAAGCGATAGAGGACGAGATTGACAGGCTGCTCGTGGCCAACTTCATTCGGAACGTGGCTTACTCAGAGTAGTTGGCGAACGTGATCATGGTTAAAAAGGCAAGCGGGAAGTGGCGCATGTGCGTCGACTTCACTGACCTCAACAAGGCCTGCCCGAAGGACAACTATCCCCTCCCTCAGATAGATCAGCTCATCGACAGTTCGGAAGGCCACGAGCTACTCAGCTTTATGATGCCTTCTCCGGCTACAACCAGAATCTGGCAGACAAAGAACTCACCGCATTCATAAAGGACCAGGGGTATACTGCTATAAAGTGATGCCCTATACTGCTATAAAGTGATGCCCTTCGGCCTCAAAAACGTCGGGGCTACGTACCAACGCTTGGTCAATAGGATGTTTAACCCTCAGATCGACAGGAACATGGAGGTTTATGTCAACGACATGCTCGTCAAATCGACCTCGTCAGATCAACACGCCAAAGATCTAGGCGAGGCTTTCGACGTCCTCCGCAAATATAAGATGAAACTGAACCCCGCTAAGTGCGCGTTCGAGGTCACTAGTGGAAAGTTCCTCGGGTTCATGGTCACCCACCAAGGGATTGAGGCTAACCCGGAGAAGATCAGCGCCATCCTCAACATGGCAGCGTCCAAGACCAACGTCGAAATCATGCGACTCACGGCGAGGGTAGCCGCTCTGAGTCATTTCATGTCAAGATCCGGGAAAAAGTGCGCCCCGTTCTTCAAAGCTCTAAGGAAGATCCCAAGGTTCGAATGGTCGGAGGAGTGTCAGATCGCCTTCGAGCAATTGAAAGTGCACCTGGCGACTCCCCCGCTACTCACCCGGCCAGTTGAAGGAGATGAGCTATCGCTGTATCTGGCGGTGTCCGATCAATCTGCAGGTTCGGTGCTCATCCGAGAAGTCGAGGGAGTCCAGAAGCCGGTCTACTATGTAAGCCATGTCTTCAAGGACACGGAAATAGGGTACCCGGCCATAGAGAAGATTGTCTTGGCACTCATTGTGGTCTCGAGGAAACTATGGCACTATTTTCAGGCGCACACCATCCTCATCCTCACCGAACGCCCTTTACGGTCTCGCCTCCCCCGAGTCTTCTGGTCGATTGGATAAGTGGAGGCAGGAATTGTCCCAATTCGACATCAAATACCTCCCGAGGCAAGCTATCAAGGCACAAGCCCTGGCCGATTTTATCATCGAATGCACTATCCCTAACAAGGAGGCATTGTCCGTGCCGGCCCCCGGATCTCAACCCTCGGTCGAAGAGAGGCCCGACTTCGTCCTCGATTGGGTCCTTTACGTCGACGAGTCATCAACCGAGGAAGGCTGTGGTGCCGGCCTCATCATTCGGGGCCCCAACGAGACAGAGATGTATTATTCTTTGAAGCTCGGGTTCAAAGCTTCAAAAAACGCAGATGAGTACGAGGCTCTGCTCGCTGGACTATGGATCACCTCTGGAATGGGGCTGAAGATGATCCGAATCCGTAGCGACTCCGCTCTGGTCGTCGACCAAGTGACCGGCCATTTCGAAGCACGAGAGCCCCTAATGGTGAAGTACTTAGCCGAGGTAAGAAGGCTGCGAAAGGACTTCAATGAAATTCAAGTGGAGAAGATCCCCCGACACCTAAACGCCCAGGCCGACGCCCTAAGCAAGCTAGCTTCCTCCTACACGGCCAACAACAAGAGAAATATCCTCTTCGAGGTCTTGCCACGGCCCAGCATGGAAGACAGAGAGACATCGCTCCAAGCTTACACGGCCCGGGAAGAAGACTAAGATTGGAGGAAGCCAATCGTGGAATTCCTGAAGGAGGGTACGCTCCCCGGAGATCGTGGGGAGGCCAGCCGCCTCCGAGCCAAATCCCACCATTTCGTCTGGAGCAATGGGAACCTCTACAAAAAATCCTTCACTCAACCCCTGCTTCAGTGCGTCGACCCCCACGAAGCAGACTATGTCCTCCGTGAGGTCCACGAAGGGGTCGGTGGAGTACATCAAGGGGCCCGCACCTTAGTCCAAAAGGCGCTGCTCCAAGGGTACTATTGGCCGACCATTCATCAGGACGCTCAGAAGCTCGTCAGAAGATGCAAGAGCTGCCAACTCCATGGCAGCATACCCCGCCTTCTGATTACCGAGCTGACTACCCTGACCTCCCCATGGCCGTTTGCCCAGTGGGGAATGGACATGATAGGCCAACTCCCTACAGGTATGGGCGGGCACAAATACATCCTCGTCGCGGTGGACTACTTTACGAAGTGGATCGAGGCCGTTCCCATCAGAAAACTGGACGCTACCATGACCATCAAGTTCCTGCAGAACAACGTAATATTCCGGTTCGGGATCCCGAGGTGTATCATCACCGACCATGGGATGAATTTCGAAAACGAAAGAGTTAAAGGATTCTGCAGCGAATACCATATACTAATGAAGTTTTCCGCAGTCGCGCACCCCCATTGCAATGGGCAAGCCGAGGTCACTAACAGGGATGTCATTCGAGGACTTCGAGCTCGCCTGGAAGGACGACAGGGCAGTTGGGTTGACGAATTACCTCAGGTCTTATGGGCCTTGCGTATATCGAAGAAGACCCACACTAGAGAGACCCCCTTCAGCCTCTGCTGCGACACTGAGGCGATGGTCCCAGTAGAAATCGGGCTGCCTAGTTACAGTGTCGAGCACTTCAACAACAAAGCAAACACCTCGGCCTTCTGGACTAATTTGGACGTCTTGTTGGAGAAGTGGGACCAGGCACAGATCGGAGCTGCCGCTTACCAACGACAGACTGCCCGCTACTACAACACTCGAGTCAAGCATCGCGCCTTCAAAACCGGAGATTTGGTCCTAAGGCGGAACGAGTTCGTTGATCAGGACAAGTTACACAAGTTTTCTCCGAAGTGGGACGGACCGTTCCTCGTCTCAGAAGTCTTGCCCGGCGGGGCTTATCGCCAACAAGACGCTGCGGGTCGCAAATTTCCACGGCCTTACAACACCGAGAAGCTCAAGCTATACCTTTGAGAAGTATACCTGTGAATATATGTTTATTCTTTGACAAAGCGATATAAACTTTTTCAAGACTTTCTCTGAATAAAAAGAAAACTTCTTCTATGTGTTTCCTTCTTCCTCGTTTCAAAGGTCACGGATTCCAATTCGCGAAATACTCAAACGCACTCTAAAGACAAAAAGGAAACAACAGAACATCACAAAAAGGAGAACTTTATTCATCAAAAAGGTATTGTGGGCTCCTCAGCCTTACATATAAAAAAATTATTATTACAACAGAGGGGGAGCGGGGTCAAGGAAGTACTCTTGGTGATACTCCTAGGAGATCTCCGCCAGCCGAGCCCTGGCCTCTGCAGCCCGCTCCCGCTGATGCTGCGCGCGAACCCGGGACGCCAAGGAAAGGCCGAGCGCTCCACCAGCCGAGCCTTGGCTTATGATCTGTCTCTTTTGGAAGCACTCCAAAATGAGGGCCACAGATCGGTCATACCTGGTCTTCGAGATGAGGCCGATGATGTAAATCGTACGGACCTTGTCGATGGCCTCATCCAGCAACTCCTCGGTAAAGGGGTTGTACAAACCCGGGGACCTCCTCCAAATTGCGTACATCAGCAATTGGAGGAGGGGCGATCGATGAGGGAGTAGATGGCCACTGTGATGCTCGATGCGCTGGATCAGACCCTGGTACCTATCCTCGGAAACGGATTGCTCGTACAGGTAGACATCATCGGGAGTGACGATCTCTTCAATCGAGTAAATATGCCCGGCAATCTCAAAGAAGCAATGCTGAAACAAACCCATCTCCTTCTCTATTTACCACAGCGTCCCCAAGAGTCCAAATTTGCGCGTGCATGGGCGCAAATCCAGGGATTCGCTCGATTCTTCCAATACGGTACTGCCATGCGGCGGATATCCAGTATTTCTCGGTGAATCGAAGTCGGAACGATGCGGATCTTGAAACTCCTCGCCTCACCTATGCGTTCCTGCCACTTGCCGCCCGCGACGGTCACTCTCCCCAATATTCACACATCTTGGAAGGTCGGGCAGAGCCTCGCAACATCGAGCATCTACCCTGTGTTCATCCTTAGCGGGTAACTTCTTACCCATCTACGCTAAGAATCAAAGCCCTCGCCAAGAGGCAACCGAGCAGCTGCCCTGCTCGGTCCATCCATGGCTAGTAATTCACTACCTACCGACGCCAAGGATCGAAGCCCTCGTCAAGAGTCAACCGTGCAGCTTCACTGCTCGGTCCATCCTTAGTGGGTAACTTCTTACCCATCTACGCTAAGGATCAAAGCCCTCACCAAGAGGCAATCGAGCAGCTGCCCTGCTCAGTCCATCCATGGCTGGTAGTTCACTACCCACCAATGCTAAGGATCGAAGCCCTCGTCAAGAGGAAACCAAGCAGCTTCACTGCTCGGTCCATCCTTAGTTGGTAACTTCTTACCCATCTACGCTGAGGATCAAAGCCGTCGCCAAGAGGCAACCGAGCAGCTGCCCTGCTCGGTCCATCCATGGCTGGTAGTACACTACCCATCGACGCCAAGGATCGAAGCCCTCGTCAAAAGTCAACCGAGCAGCTTCATTGCTCGGTCCATCCTTAGTGGGTAACTTCTTACCCATCTACGCTAAGGATCAAAGCCCTCGCCAAGAGGCAACCGAGCAGCTACCCTGCTCGGTCCATCCATGGCTGCTAGTTCACTACCCACCGACGCCAAGGATCGAAGCCCTCGTCAAGAAGCAACCGAACAGCTTCACTGTTCGGTCCATCCTTAGTGGGTAACTTCTTACCCATCTACGCTAAGGATCAAAGCCCTCGCTAAGAGGCCATCGAGCAGCTGCCCTTCTCGGTCCATCCATGGCTGGTACTCTACTACCTGCCGATGCCAAGGATCTAAGCCCTCGTCAAGAGGCCACCGAGCAGCTTCCCTGTTCGGTCTATCCTTAGTGGGTAACTCTCCACCCATCTATACTAAGGAACGGAACCCCTCAACCTCCTCTATGATGACTTATCTTCAAAGAGATGGTCGCCAGTCCAACTCGAGAAAACGGGCGAGTCTACGCCTTTCTACTCGGAGATACCAACCAGCATACCTTCAACGTGCGATCGCCACCTCGACTCCGGGGCCATAACGATGCCAACCTTACACCGGCCAGTGTACACTTTGACGAATAATTGGGTTTAACTCGACGCGCGATCGCCAACTAAAGGATCGGTCCCTGACCTAGCGCTCATCAGGCGAGCAAAATGAAAACATTGCAGCGAAATGGAAACATTGCAACAAAAATTCTGCAAGAGAGCTTTATTTACAACCCGGGAACCTTTTCAAAGGTATTATGGGCTCCCCAGCCTTACAAAACAGCCCGAAGGATTACAAAATTCCAAGACAAAAACAAAAAATATACAAAAAAGAGGGCGGGAGACTCAGGCCTCAGGGCCGGGAAGGACCTCGACGTGCTCCGCGGCCACCTCGGGAGCCGGGGTGACTGCTTGAGGGTCGGCTCCCACCGCAGGAGGTTTAGCACTGGGATTCGGGGTGACCGCCTTCTCCCCACGCCCTCACCAGGGGCCTTCCCCCGGGCGACGCTTCCGGTGGCATCCCCTTGCACTTCACCCTTGAGGGGGTACTCGAGCCGGAGCTTACCGTCGGGAAACTCCAGCATTAGCGCCTTAATGGCGTCGAGAGCATCATGCCAAATGAGGGCCGAGGCTTCCACGAGGTTGGCATAAAATTGATCCGACGTCTTGTAGCTCTCCACCGCCTTCGCAGCCCAGAGGTCGGCGTGCCTCATCACTTCCTTCATCGCCTCGTTTTCCCTCTTGAGGGTGTCCTGTGTCTTCTTCAGAGTGGCGGCGAGCACCCTGGCATCCTCCAACTTGACATCAACGGCCTTGTTGGACTCCATCAAAGCTCCGATGGTCTCCCGGCAGCCGGTGTTCACCCGACCCTTGGCTGCCACCCGGCCTTCGAGGGCGGCGATCCTCTCCTTCGCCTCACGCAGCTCCCGGCTCAAGCCCTCCTCCCGTGAGGAAGACTCGCCCACGATCTGCATCCTCGGGGCAATTTCCTCGTGCTCCATGTTAGCAATGAGGGCGCAGTGCTAGAGGACCTAAAGAAAACAAAATGAAGGGTTTAAAGGCACCCGAGCCTGCGAACAAAAAGTGATTAATAAAAACCCGAACGGGAGGCGGACACTGAACTGCACGGCCTCCTGGGCTATGGCCGTGATATGGGCCTTGAGGGTCCCCCCGGGAACCTTGCCCCCAGCCGATCTCTCCCTTTCCGAGAGCAGGCTATCGGCGACAGAAAGTCCCGACCGCACCTCGAAGCGAAGATCCCCTTCATCCACGAAGATCGGGGAAGCCGGGGAACGGGGCACCGTCCTATAGTGCCTCTTGAAGAGAGGCGTGGGAGGATCGGCTTCATCTCCCGCCTCTAAAACCCGGGATTCCTACTCCTGAGCGTGTTTGCGGCTCTACGCGCGGCCGGCCTCCGAGGCCCGGGGCGTGCTGGAGCGCCTAGCCGGAGCCAGGCTCGCAGAGGGGCATGACAGGCCGGCGCCTCCGGCCTTCCTCCCTTTTCTTCTCAGCCAGGGCAGCCCAGAATTTAGATCGGTCCATCGGTTCTGCAAAGAAGCGAAAATACTAAGGGGGTTAGCAATGCCAGAAAAAGTGGAAGAATACACAAGTCTAAACATGTCGCCTACGCTCCTAACTTACCCGCAAACTGAGCGGGGCTAAGACCGGCCTAACTGAGGGCCTGCTCGGACAGCAACACATCGGCCCGATGGACGGGCTCCTACTTCGACACCGCCACCGCATCGGGATCGGACGACCGCCCCACCCGCGGGCTGTTAGCCCTGTGCCACTGGACATGCACAGGCCAATCCTTACCCTCGGGTGGCCCGACGAACAAGAACTTCTCCTTCCATTCATGAATGGAAGAAGGTACTGCTATGACCCCCGACCCGGCCGCCCCTCCTCTATGTTCTAAAAGAAACGTATACCCAGCTAGGCTTGTCCTTACGAGTGCCGGGGTGATTTTTGTAGCAAAAGGAGGAAAGGAGAAGGTTCAGGCTGAAAGGGATCTCCTGCAGTCTCAACCGGACCAGGAACCCGAGGAGAATTCTCCACGAGTTCGGCACTAACTGGACCGGGGCTAATTGAAAGTAATGCAGCGCCGCACTCACCTCGGGGAGAAGGGCAAACGCATTCCGTCCCAAAAGGCTTCCAAGTACAAGGCAATCTCCTTGCCTCGTACCTAGTCAGCCCTCTCTCCCTCCCCGGCCAAGCGAAGCGAGTAGCCAAGGGAATATGAAAGCGAGACCGGATTGAGGTGAGCTTGTCCACATGCCTCATGAGGGAAGGAGCGTCACGAACACTCTTGACACGCGCTTTGGGGACCGTCCCCGTCGTAAGGCCCCAGGGAGTATGACTAACCCTAACTTCCCGGGGGGATTCCAACTCGGACGAGAAAGAGTAAGAAGCAGAAGAGGGAGCTGCAAAAAACTCCCTAGACTCTATCCGAATTATTTCTACGGACTCCCCATAGAAAGACATCTAAACTGAGCGAAGGAAGGAGTCCTCCTAGGAAAGAACGCAAGAAATCCGACCTAAAGGAAAGAGCGCCGAACACACGAAAGGCTGAGGAAATTATAGCGAAGTGTGGACCCTGGGGGAGATCCCACCTCTATTTATAGTAGTCAGCGAACACATCCTACGGCGCTGATTGTCTCCCGCCAAAACAACACTTCGCATTCAACAGCCGTCAACGTTCTACCTGCCGCACACACATTGGGCACGTCCCGTCGAGCGCGAAGAACACCGGCGGCCCGTCACGTCAGCCAACCAGCGCCGGACACGTGGCCAGGCGCTTCGACAAACGTACGCCCGAATCGGCGCTTCCTCTTTAATGCAAGATCTCTCATCTGATCCGCTGACGTCATCAAAAATACAACTAATTGTCCGGGAATCCGCGCCAACGATGTCTTCAAATAAGAACTTGGCTCGGGTGACCGATCAGACCACTCTCGACCCGACCCATGAATAGGTCGGTCCGAGAGTGGGGGGCTAATGATGATGCTCGGTACTGGGAACTCCCCAAATCATGACACGTGGCATATGGCGTGTCCCAAAGTTTACGAGAAAGGAGCAAGAATAGTACATTGGAAGCATACCCCGGATCGCCGATCCGAGGATGTTCTCGACCTTTTATGACCTCCCAGAGCACTCCTATGCTCGCCCTACAAACAACCATCGGCTCACCTTCAAGCCCTCCTGCACGATGGGCCTCCTCGACCCTCCTAGCACGCCACCGAGCTAACACGAAACCAAGCCTGCTCAGCTTCCCGCTCACCTCTGTGCCTCCCGCCGAGGTAAAGCTTTCTCGGTCTCATCGACCGACCCAGAACGCATATTATAAGCGTCCTGGACATGGTCTCGCGAGTCTCGCCATACGCGAGATATCCGGTGCCCTACAATCCCGCGTTCCACGCCATCGCATTCCCCCATTAACGAGCGTATCTCGTCATTAATGGGGGATCCCGCCTTTCACGCAGGCGTAACGACCGGCGTGAATCTCACGTCCGCCAGCCCATGACTGCCACTATATAAACCCCTCTCTCAGACGAATCAGGAAAGGCATTTTTACCCCAATAGGCCATTACTCTGCCCAAATATCTCGACTAACTTAATCGTCGGAGGGTCCACGGTGGTACAATCATCCCGGGACTTCTTTGCAGGTAGCTCGGCTTCATTCCCAAATCAAGCCCGCTGAGATCCACACGCATCAAGAGGTAACCCTCAAATCTAATCTCAGTCATCCATCACCGCTCGCTGCAGATCAACGAAAGACAACATCTGAAGGAGATCCAGACCTCCATCAAGTTCCTTGTGCAAGTCTAGCTTTGCTCATGATGTCGTGCTTTACTTATGATAGTAATTTTTGAGTAATTGTACATATATAAGAGATTTTGGAACTTGCATTTTCACATGAGGGAATGCTCTCTTGGACTTCAGCATGCTTGCTTCTTGCATTTCTATTCCAATTATTTCTTACAGTTCGGTGTTTAATATAGGTTTGGTTGCTGGCTTCCCTGTAGTAATTTTCTGTATGTTTTTTGTATCTGAACTTTTTTGATAAATATAAAATGCATCAGACGAGCTTTAAGCCTTTCCCTTTCGTCAAAGAAAAACTTTGTATATAAAATAAAAATTTAGACGTATTTTAGGTCAGAGAGTTGGGCATCCTATCTATTGTACGTAACACATCCAAACCCAACAAATGGTAGTAAACATACCTTACCCATAAGATCTCTAGCACTGTAATGCAAACAAGGGTGGGGCATGAAGCACGTCCAATTTCTTGTCAAAAGACAGATAAAAGCCCTAACTTTTAGCAGTGCTTCAATTTTTCAGATAGTCTTATAGAGGCTGTTATCGGCACCTCCTGGATTAAAGGATATTGTAGAAAGAGTTGACACGTGATTTTCCTGCTGGTTCTCCATCTCTAAACAACCTAGCCTTCAGTATCTTCTCCCGTTAACTCTGTATCGTAAAGTTGTAATATACATTCTCCGATTCAAGCTACCGTAGTTACTATTTTTCTTGCTTGTAAATGATCCATGAGCCCCTTACAGATAGCAACACCTTGTTGCCCAAATTTTTAGAAGACCCGTGCTTGTTGTTTCTCTCTTCAAATTGAAATGCATAACCTTTTCTTATTTAATAATTTCAATGACATGTTAGGATCTGACCCTATCCATTTCAAAATAAAAACAAATAAATAAATGGAATTGCTAGTCTCAATTTAGCCCAAAAGGATCTCTTGATCATCACACTTCATACTACACCACAAAATGAACATGGCTGAAATTTACGAACATGCATCCCTCTGAAAAACAAAGCCTTTCATACATATACAACACAAAAATGCAAAGAACAATATCACATTAATTTACAAATTTCACCCAGCCAGTTCATCATTTATTAAAGAAAATAAAATCATCCCCAAGTTTAACAGTTGAACAAATCAGTGGTCACGCTTTCCCCTCGAAAAGAATCTGCTGAACCCTCGACTTTGCTTATCACTCAGCATACTCGATAACGAAGAAGCCGACACAGATCTCGACCGGCTTTTTTGGCGCTTCGAGCTCTCTGGTCTCGGAATTTGAACCGGTTCGAAGTCGTAACCGTCTTCTTCGAGCACTGTTCTATATATAACTGAGGATGCGTCGTCGTTGTCGATCGAAGCTTGGTCTGACTGTGTTGTGTTGAGAATGGATTGAAGGCTGTAGCCGTTTTGGGTTGTGTGGATTACAGGAGGTTGCATGGATTTTAGTTGTTTTCCTAAGAGGAGTATTGTTTCTTGACACTCGGCGAGTTTCTCTGCTGCTGCTGCTATTTCCCTTTCCTGTTACGACAAATGAAGCTTTCATTTAGAGAAATCACATCCAATAATCTCTACCAAGAAAACTTTAAGTGAAAATAAAATGATTTCTTTATGGCTATGTAAGTCTCAACATTTCATGAAGTTAAAAAAAGGCTTAATTCCAAAAAATTACCAAATATTTTGGCCTAATTACCAGAAACTACCAAATTCTCACAAGAAACTACCATAAAATTTTCAAAAACTACATAAAACTACTACAAAACTTTCAAAAATTACGAAAAACTATCATAAATAAGATGTTACGTCAGCAATAATTGCAACAAACTACCACAAAGCGTTTAAAGTATGGTAGTCTCTTATAATTTTGAAAGAATTTGGTAGTTTCTCATAACTTAGGGCAAAAAATTTGGTAGTATTTTGGAATTAAGCCAAAAAGAACCACAAATTGCGAACATTTTAAGTACCATCTGTTATATTATGGAGAATCTTCCTAAATATTATGATGAATTTAAATCAAGTTAGTTGGAATTGGATGTAGAGATTTATATTAATTTCTACCTAAATTCCAAATTATCTCTAAAAGCCTATGGATATATATGGATATATATATTATCGATTAATTGGATTTTATGAATATTTAAATTAATCTAAATTTAAATTTCATATTATCTATAAGAAAGCCATTCACCTATATATATATATATATAATTGATTAGTAAATCAATTATGCATGCATCCACCATAAAAAAAAAAGGGAGAAGCCATGTTAATTTAACAGAGGCTTATTAAAGGGCGGCGGCTGCTATATTAAATTAACTTCATAAGGCCAAGATGAATTAATTTGAGAGATCATTGTATTGAGAAGATGACGGCTAATAGAGAGATTTAAGAGAAATCTTCTAGCGTTGTTTATAAACTTGATTCAAGGATTTAGTAGGCGTTTGCAGATTCCGCTCTGCCGGGGACTAACCATACGGTAGGTGAATCCCGTCAACAAATTCTTGTGTCTTTCTGGTTTGTGTTTTCTATTTTATTCTCGCACTTATTTATTTATCTTTCGTTGGTTAATTGCGTATTGCGTGATTTGGTTTATCGTTAGTATCGTCCCGTGAATCGATTTTCTCCCAACAACTAGTATCAGAGATTCGTTAAGGAACCTAGAGTTCTTCAAATGTACAATCTAGATCAACGGTGGGTAATGACAATTACGTTCTCTTCCCTACTTTTTTAGATCGTCGTTTTGAACGCGTTGGTTCAGATCTAAGGAAGAAGTTGGGTTTGCTGCGACGTTAGACGAAAGATGGCGAAGGATAAAATAAGGATCGAAAAGTTCAATGGTCACAATTTTAATTGGTGGCGTATGCAGATGGAGAACCATCTGTACCAAAAGGACTTGTATCTTCCGTTGCTTGGAGAGAAGCCCGAGAAGATGACCGATGAGGCATGAAACCTTTTGGATAGGAAAACCCTGACGAAAATCCGGTTGTTGTTGACTCCGTAAGTGGCCTTTAATATCTCGAAAGAGAATAACCAAGACGCTAATGACGACGTTGGCGAAGTTGTATAAGAAGCGTTCTACATCAAACAAAATCTTCCTGATGAAAAAACTTTTCAATATGAAGATGGCTGAAAACGGTTCGGTAACGGAGCACCTGAATGAGTTCAACAGCGTGACGAACCAACTCGAATCGGTTGAAATCGTCTTTGAAGACGAGATTCGAGCACTTCTATTCCTCTGTTCGTTGTCAAGAGTTGGAAGAAGCTAGTGATAGCGGTTAGCAACTCGATCTCGGGGACTCTCATGTTTAATGATACGGTGAGTTGCATATTAAACGATGAGATGCGGAGAAAGGCCGTGAGTGAGATTTCGGGAATTTCTGCACTTTCGGTAGAGAATCATGATAGAATGATGGAAAGGGGAAAGGGCAAAAAGGACAAGTCTAAGAGCCGAGGAAAATCGAAGGTGAAGATCCAAGACGACTGTTGGAACTGTGGAAAGAATGGTCACAGAAAAAGTGGCTGTAAAGCACCAAAGAAAGACCCAAATGAGAAGGCAAATGGAAAGGAAGCTAATGTGGTGTCTACACAAAAACATGGGGAATAAGGTCTTTGTTTATCGGCGAGTGAGAACAGAAAAAAGGATACTTGGTTCCTTAATTCAGGGGCATCTTTCCATTGCGTTTCGGGATGACATCACTTCAGCGAGTATATTCAGGGGGACCTTGGACATGTGATGGTAGGGAACAGTCAGCCGTGTAAGATCGTTAGAAAAGGGACGATCATCTTGCAATCGTCAAGAGGTGGACCGTCATATTCCAAATTTGAAGAAGAGTATGAATTTCTACTAGTCAGCATAACAACAAAAATTTATTACGACGTTTGGAAATTCGCGGTGGAAAATTACCAAAGGGTCGTTGGTGGTTGCTAGCGGCAAATTGAGCGGTTCGTTGTATTTCTTCAGTGGGAGTGGCGGAGCTTCGGTTGCATTGGCAACGGGTTCGGAGTTAAATTCGGAGATTTCATTATGGCATGGACGATTGGGGCACCTTAGCGAGAAGAACATAAAAATTCTTCATGAAAGGGGGTTTCTTTCAGGGCTGAAAAAGGTAGAGTTGGAGCTGTGCGAGAGTTGTGTTTGCGGGAAGCAAAACGCGCTCAAGTTTCAAATTGGAGGCGGAACGAAGAAGACCAAGAAGCTAGAGATGATACATATGGACGTATGGGGTCCGGCCTCGGTGGAGTCTTATGGTAGGAGTCGGTAAGTCGTGACGTTCATCGATGATTCAAACCAGAAGACATGGGTGTATGCGATGAAGAAAAAGTCCGTAATATTTGGTATCTTCAAACATTGGATTACGCAGGTTGAGAACCAAATGAGAACTAAGGTAAAATGTCTTAAATTCGATAGTGGAGGGGAATATTACACACAGGAGTTCGAGGCGTTTTGCTCGCAGAAGGGTATTCGTTGGCTGAAGACGGTACCGGAGACGTCACAACAGAATAGCATTGCTGAAATGATGAACATAACGATCCTAGAGCGAGTGCAGAGCATGACCTTGGATGCGGATGTGCCTAAGTTCTTATGGGCAGCGGCAGTTGATGCTGCTGTATACTTAATCAACAAAAGCCGGGCAAGTGCGCTTGATGGAGGTATTCCGGAAAAAAACTGGTCAGATAAACCGGTTGATTATTCACACCTAAAAGTGTTTGGATGTGTTGTGTATTCTTTGGTTGATATGGCGGAAAGGAATAAGCTTGACTCCAAGTCTAGGAAGTGCGCTTTTATCGGATATGGTGGAGATGGGTTCGGATATCAGCTGTAGGATTACACAAGTAAGAAGATAATACGAAGTCGGAACGTCATCTTTGATGAGCAGCACTTGTACAAAGAAGAAAAGCAAACAATGAAAGGTGCAGTATATGAGTTCGTCGAGCTAGACGAAACTTAAGAGAGCATTAAGGTACCTACAGATGGTGATAGGAAGCTGCAGTACAGGATCAGGTTTAAGAACAGGATGGTGACCATATTCAACAACCAGATGTCCCAGTTCTGAGGAGATCTACGAGAGAAAGAAGGATACCTGAAAGACTTGTGACCGACTTCGTTTTGTACACAGATGCGGAAGAGTCCGAATCCCTTGAAGAAGCAACAAGCGATAGTAGTAGCAAGTAGTGGGAGTGAGCTATGGACGAGAAAATGGATTTTTTGAAGAAGAACCGTACATGAGATCTAGTGAAGCAATCCAAAGGTCGGAAAACGTTGCTTAATAGGTGGGTATACAGAATTAAAGATGAAGCCGATGGTGTGAAGCGGTACAAGGCTCGTTTAGTAGTCAAAGGATACGCACAAAAATAAGGTATTGACTATCAACAGATTTTTTCCCTTGTGGTGAAGATAACATCAATTCGGGTAATTCTTAGTATTGTGGCAGTGGAGGATTTGCATTTAGATCAGCTTGACATGAAGACTGGGTTCCTTCATGGCGATTTGGAGGAGGAGATCTATATGATGCAGTCACCGGGATATGAGAAGAAGGGGAAAGAAGATATGGTGTATAAACTGCGAAATAGCTTGTACGGCCTCAAGCAAGCTTCTAGGCAGTGCTATCTCAAAATCGATCGGTTTATGCTAGAGTCGGGATTTGTGCAGAATGAATCGGATCACTGCGTCTATGTTCAAACATTCAAGGATGGAGACTACATTATTTTGTCATTGTATGTGGATGATATGTTGGTAGCGGATCCGAATTTCGAGAAAATTCAAAATTTGAAAAAGATGATGGCCGAGAAATTCACTATGAAGGATTTAGGAGCGGCAAACCAAATCTTAGGCATGAAGATCATTCGAGATAGGAAGCAGCGGAAGCTGTGGTTATCTCAAAGGGACTATATTGAGAAGGTTTTGAAGCGGTTCAATATGGACAAGTCGAAACCAATGAGTGCGCCCTTAGCGAAGCATTTTAAACTCATGAAGGAGTTATGTCCGAAAACTCAAGAGCAAAAGAACGAAATGGCGAGAGTACTGTATGCTTTTGTGGTGGGGAGTTTGATGTATGCGATGGTGAGTACGAGACCAGACATTGCACATGCAGTGGGGGTTGTTTGCAGGTATATGCAAAATCCTAAGAAGAAATATGAGAATGTGGTGAAGTGGATATTGAGGTATCTTAAAGGTATGTCTAGTCATTGCTTATGTTTCGGGGGTGACTCTCTAAAGGTACAAGGGTACGTTGATACGGACTATTCGGAAGATCAAGATAGTGGGAAGAGCACAATGGGATACGTATTCACGGTTAGGGGAACAGTGGTAAGTTGAGTCTCTCAACTGCAAAAGGTGATGGTATTGTCAACTATAGAGACATAGTACCTGACGATCACGAAAGCCGGCAAGGAGATGATATAGTTGCAAGGGTTATTTGAAGAATTAACCAAGAAACAAAATTTCAATATCTTGTGGAGCGACAGCCAAAGTGCGATACATTTGGCAAAGAATCCGGCATATCACTCTTGAACGAAGTACATCAAAGTGCGGTACCACTTCATTCGTATAGCGATTGAAGAAGAGGAGTCGTTATTGTATAAAACTGTTGGAAAAAAGAATCCGGCGAATATGTTTACTAATTTCGTAGACATAGATAAGTTAGATCTCTGTTGCATATTGGAGAAGCTCTTCATGAAAATCTGATGAGGAGAGAGCGGCAGCGGAATCGTGTGAAGTCTACTAGTGTTGGGAATCAAGGTGGAAGAAATCTCCAAGAGAATGTTATGTTATGGAGAATCTTCCTAAAGATTATGATGAATTTGAATTAAGTTAGTTGAAATTGTGGATGTAGCGATTTATGTTAATCTCTACCTAAATTCCAAGTTATCTCTAAAAAGCTATAAATATATATGGATATATATATCATAAATTAATTAGATTTTGTGAAGATTTAAATTAATCTAAATTTAAATTTCATATTATCTACAAGGAAGCTATTCTCCTATATATATAATTGATTAGTAAATCAATTATGCATCAATCCACCAAAAAAGAAAAGGAGAAGCCATGTTAATTTAACAGAGGCTTGTTAAAGAACGGCGGCTGTTATGTTAAATTAATTTTATAAGTCCAAGATAAATTAATTTGAGAGATCATTGTATTGAGAGGGCAACGGCTAATAGAGAGATTTGAGAGAAATCTCCTAACGTTGTTTGTAAACTTGATTCAAGAATTTAGTAGGCGTGTGCAGATTCCGCTCTGTCGGGGACTAGGCATACGGTAGGTGAACCCTGTCAACAAATTCTTGTGTCTCTCTAATTTGCGTTTTCTATTTTATTCTCGCACTTATTTATTTATTTTTCATTGATTAATTGCGTATTGCGTGATTTGGTTTGTCGCGGGCATTGTTCCGTGAATCGATTTGTTCCCAACACCATTAACTAAAATGATTTAATTTTTGGTATTCAACTGATGGATGCAATATGATTATATATGATTTGAGCTCACAAGCAAAAATCCAAAGAATTTATACAAATTAAACAAAAGCGGAATTTTTTTTCCCATGGAGGTCATGATAATTCTACTTTAAACTTGATGAAGGAATCATAATATACCCTACACTATAGAAGAAATTATGCTCTCACTTGTTTTGCCTTGTCGACGTCTGAATTGGTGTGAAGCGAACACATGAGCGAGCACCTTGTGTCCCTGAATCGAACCATACAGAAAACTCAAAGAAGGGACAAGTTTTAAAAAACAAATTAAAACGTGCTAAAAGATTAGATTTAAATACAGACCTCTCGATTTGCTCTTGAAGTTCCTTATATTTCGCCAAGTCATCTTGATGGCTACGCCTTTCTTCTTCAAGTTCACCATCAAGCGCTTCCGCTTTCGAGCGCAACACGTTCATTTCAATCTCTAATTCACGCATTCTCGATTCCAACGACTTGTACGATTCTGCCATGCACTTCAGCTGTGTATCTGCCAAACTGTTTGATTTCTGACATGCGGTTAGTCGCGATTTAACCTCCTCTAACTGTTGCTCGGTCTCAACCAATTGAACCTTTACGCTTTCTTTCTCCAGTTTCATCTGTTCGTATTCCGCCAATTCTCCTGATAGTTTTTGTTTTTTCGATTCGTGTTGCGTCTCTAGTAAAGTTAACTTATCGATGTAATCGTTACTACTGCCTTCATCCTCGCTCGGGTTCGGGTTTTTACTCGACATGTTGAACCTAACGTGTCTGGTTTCAGAAAGCATGTGTGATAATGCAAATATAAAATCGTCTAGACTTACTTCATCGCAAATCACTTTGTTGAAGGCATCGGAGAATTCCTTGACCTTTTCTTGAAGCACACTGTCGCCGGAATATCTCTCTACGGCTTCTTTACAAAGTGGTACGATTATATCATGAATTTGGGTAATTGCATTTTTAATCTCCTCGTCTATGGCGAGCTTATTGATGCACAATTTGATATCTTTTTCACAAGTTCTATTTTCAGTAATTTTACCGGTTTCAGTTGATAAGCAAGCCAATTTCTCCATCTTCAAAAAATCATCCATCGATTCCATATTCTTTGATTTTTCAGCCCGTTTACTCTTCTCGATATTGTTTTCTGAAACTAGCGACGTAGACCAAGACTCTGCACAACTTCCCTCTTCATCAATTCCATCTTCAGACATCGACGCGAAGCTTGGATTCTGACTATAAAACCCTTCGAATGAGATTTGTGTATTTGATTTCTTGTGACCCTTTTCTTGATTCATAACCAACACTTGTGCTTCCATGCTCCTTAACTTGCTAGATGATTTAGCACAAACGCTTCTCGTTGTGTGCAACTCGCTGTTGCATCTCGATAACGCCTCCTTCAAAATCTTTGTTTCTTGTTCTGTCGCTAATAATTGCGCGGTTAAGTACTCGTTCTCTTTTTGGCAATGTTGCATTTCCTCAAGAGAGAAATTGGGAGGCAATGTGAGATATGAGTTCGAACCCTTTATAGGTGATCGTCGTAATCTCGTCTCGCCTAAATTCTCGACTTCTAGCTTCATTTGAGCTAATGCGGCGGGGCCCGGAAGTTTCTTTTTAACAAGACTGCGTAATCTTTGGCATTCGGCTTCAAGTTTGTTTATCTTCTTCATGTCTTCGATATGTTGCTTATTCGCCGATTCTGACAATCTTACGCTCATGTTTTTCTCCTCGTTTCGTATTTCTAGCTCCTTAGTGACCACATGAACTTCATATTTCAGAGAATTGATTTCTTTTTCACACGACTGGATACCTGTAATATTGTAAAATATGTTCATGTAAATGATTTGGTGTGTTGGAATCATTAGTTCATTTAAATGAGATTCCATTTTTATCACTACCTGACTTCAAGAATTCGATATCGGCTTCAGCTTGAGATTTTTCGTTGCTGATCCTTATTAGCATCGAGGATCGTTCTTGAAGAGCACGTGCGAGCGCATCGTATTCTGCGGAGTTCTTTAGGAGTTCTTGTTCGAAATCAGATATTTTCGCTTCGAAATCAGATTTGATAGCTTCCCATTGCTTGGTTTTAACAAAGATTGTGTCGTGTAATATCTGCTCGCTCTCTTCTTTCACATTTCGTATCTCCTTCATGCACTCTTTTAGTGCGTCGTCAAGATGTGATACCTTATCCTCGGCTGTAAGTTTTAATAGTGTGACGGATTCAAGTTGAGTTTTCAATGCCGAGGTCTCTGCTTCTGCTTTTTCCCAACCTATTATATCATAAAAGAAAATTAATCGAAGAAAATCCTAATTGCATTGAACATGTCACATAATATCGGGTTAATGTAACTAAACTATACCAACTCGTCACTAAACTACAAATAAGCATCATGCTAATACAGTACCCTTTTTCAGTAAATTATACACACATTTACCTGCGATTGCATCTTCGGCGACTTTGGCGTGTTGTTTCACGAGATTATCCTTGGCGGTCATATCGGATTGGGCTGAAGATACTTTTTCATTTAAAATCTTCACTTGAGCTTCCATTTCTACCAAATGAGCATAGGATTCTGCCGAAATTTGGACATTTTTTGTTTTACCCTGCCAATAATAGAATGAGACAATATCAATAATAGAGTGAGTGGTCCAATTAGATTTCAAGCATTTGTCATGCAAGGATAAAATGTACATTTAGCATCTTCAACCAAAGAAATGTGCTTCCTCATATATGAAATCCAAAAAATTTGTTCTAAGAATCGAATTTAAACAGGATAACTATAACCTAAAATGTCAGGATTTCTATTCAATGCTTGTATCCATAAGCAAAGTATAAAAAAAAACATTGGATATAGTAGATATGCAAAGTATAAGAAAATGCAATATAATAGAAAATGCAAATTATAAAAAAAATTGATATAATAAAATTGCAACATATACAAAATGGATATAATTATAAAAGAAAAGAGATGGCTTAGTATATAAACTTTGTTACGATAATGTTTACTCATTGTGTGCTAGAATAAGAAAATAAATCATCCTTATAACTTCGGAGTTTTGATGGGATGAAAAGGATATTCAATATGATATTATAGCAACCTAGGGTAGATTCCCACCGGGTACGAATTAAATGTGAATTAATTTAAATAACAAAATACCAACCCAGAGGGCCTTTCACCTGCAGTGACATATTAGAATATAAAATATATTCTCTCAATCCTAATAATAACATCGGAGCTGTGATGCGGTAGAAGGGAGTTTAAGATTATTTCTAAGCACCCAAGATTTTAATCTTTCCGGGCGCATAATCTAAGCAACACACGATTAATTAAAAAGGAAAATACCGTCGCAGAAAAAACTAGGTCTTAGCCCCAAGGGCCTCCGACTTGAACGGGTGTGTTAGAATATAAATACCAACCCTCAATCTCAATTATAACTTTGAAGTTTTGGTGTAATGGAAAAGGCATTTAATATGGTGTCAGAGCAATCCAGGATTGATTCCCGAACTCATGTTAAATATGGATTAATTTAAATTAAACATACGCTATGCAAATTTCCAAATTTTTGCCCAAGGGGCCTTCTACCTATGGAGCGGGCTTCTTAGAATAAGAAAACAAATTTCCTAAATACTCATCATAACTTTATAATGTTGATGCAGTGAAAGTAACATTTAACATTATGAAATTTTCAAAATGAAAAAAAAACTTATTCCATTGTTGCTTACTTTATCGTCGGTGGTACTTGATTTCTTCTTCCAAGGCCAACTTCGTTTATCCATCACTTAGAAGTTCAACCTGAAAATGCGATTAAAAAGACAATTATAATGTTTCAAATCAGCGATTCAAGAGCTTTTGAACAAAAATTCAAACTCATGAAAATAGTTTTTATACTGTATGATATATGATGATAGAGATTCACTAGAAGAAATATTCATAACTTTCAAAACTTAAGTGCCTTGAAATAACATCAATTTGCTCAAAAAAAAATTATGGAGGATAAATTAAGGCAAGAAATGTTACCAACTTCAATAATGATTATAATCCATATCACATAATATGAAAAGATAGAATAATATATTAAAAATTAATTAATGTTGCCCCTTACACAATCAATTAGTAGCGATGTTAATTGATATTTAAGACAACTTTCATGATATGGATGTTAATAAATTTATTAGATTAAATAATAGATTAATTCAAAAAGGGTTGATAGTACAAAACACCCCAACCCAGGAGATTATCCTGTGTGGCACTTATCCTCAAGAAATTTATTGGCACAAACACCCCCTTCACATTAATCGAAACCCTAAAAAACACTCAAACTCAACTCTAAACAACAAAAACAAGTTCTAAATCAAAATTAGACCATCATTTGACTTATTTTTAATTCGATCAACACAAAAGATGTTTGTGCCAATAAATTATTCAAGGGGGTATAAGTGCCACACAGAGTAAAGTACAGGGGTGTTTCGTGCTATTAACCCCATTAAAAATTCATATTTGCATAAGAAATAAGTTCGAAATAAGTCTGGCCTGGTATTAGGCGAGATTTGTAAAATAAAAGAAATCAAGTGGGTGCTCAAGCAATTCCTGAGTGTGAAGCTTCAACTACACTATGAATGAAAAGCTACTCACAGAGAGAGAGAGAGAGAGAGGAGAGCATCATTATATTTCATCACTCTTTAGGCCTTTTTACCAACAGTAAATTCTCAACCGACAATGTAATTTCAAGTGGGGCAAATAACCAAAGTTTATAGGTGAAAAGTGAAAAAGACTGCCATGCATTTTGCTAAAACATTGTGATATTTAATTTGCATTAACATCTCAACCTCCAAAGACTAATGGGGGACTCTAGAGTACTATTGGAATATTAAATAACTAAACTTCAGCCCTCAGTGAAGCTTCCCAGTGATATAATATAAGTGTTTCCTCAGACTTTACCAAAATTTTAAAGTTTTGATGCAGCACAAAATATTTTATAAACACAAATCTTTATCCTTCTCATCTCCATCCATATCAGCAAAGTATTTCCCGGTTGGTACCAATTTACTCATCGCAAGTTCGATCCCGAAGGTGGTTGATTTCCCAAAAAACACAACGTATTTCTCAGTTGAAATACGATAGAAACTAGGTTCTTCTAAAATGATATCACGAAAATTTATTATCGGCCCTCGAAAATATTGACAAGACCAGTTGATGTACTTTAAATTCTCATTTGTAATTGTGGCATGCATTCAAACCAATAAACGTAAAAATTTCAAACGCGAAATCAATGGATTTCATTTTCCAAAATTTCGACATCATGGAATGTGCTATCCATCCAAATTGCCCATCAAAGGGAATGCTTTTATAAGTTGGTGGTTTATCTTCAAAATGCCTCAAATACTACAATATCTTGATCCAATAACAAGTAGAAGAAAGTAGAGCTAAGATGATGTCCATGAGAGTGTGTGTGTTCGTGTGTGTGTGTGTGTGTGTGTGTGTGTGAGAGAGAGAGAGAGAGTACCTTATAGTATGCAGATTGAACTATGAAATCCTCTGAACAAATCCACAACTCTTCTCTAAATTTTGCTCAGGCTTTAGAGACATATACACAAGCTCTGCTCTGCTCTGCTCTGGTCTGCTTTCTCTCTACTAGTGCAATGGGTATCTTTCTTTGGGCTGGCGACAGGTAAGAGAAAAGGGAAAAAGGATGAGAGAGAGAGAGAGAGAGAGTGAGAGTGAGAGAGAGTAAAATGAGTAGGATTAAGAGATGTGAAAAAAAAAGGAGAGACATTGGAAAGTGCACATCCATGCTCCTTTTTTCCCCTTAACTTTTGTATGTATATTGTTTAATACCAACCTAATTAATGAATGATTAGTGCTTTTTAAATGCAAAGCTAATGCTATCAATCATCATTTAAGCCATTCCTAACATGATTAGAAAAATTGTGGTCCATTAATGATTAAAGTATTCCAGTGGGGTTCATAATGCTCACGACTGGCTTTTTGTTTTTTTTTTAAATTTAGAAAAATAATATAAAAAATTGCATTATTTTTTTCCATTTCATTGCATATGAGGAATTATGGGTAATTACAAATAAAACAAGATAAGTAGAATTTTTTCCTGCTTGGAATAATTCTAGCTACCGACGCTCGGTTGATCAATGCTTGCATCTGATGGTCGGTATGAGAAATACTTAACGTGAACCGTTGAATAGCTCTTCATGTCTCGTCTTTTAACTTTTTTACTGAAAAAAAGTGTTATCATGGTTAGCAATAAGTAAACCGAGTAACCCTGCCACTTGGAACAGAATCCCAAATAAAATGCTTAAAAAGAGCTAGGTTGACTCCAACATTTCTTGCGCTTCTCATGCTGCTTTAGTCTATTTTGGTGAGCACGGTAATTCTCATTAGATGGAGGATGAAACCTCATATCCACTATTTAGATAATTGCATTGTATATCCCATGTTACATCTAATGAAAGTTCTTATAGATTCTTGCTATATAAGTCAATTAAAATAGCACCACGAACATGTTCACCAAAGACACGGGTCCCACGTGTGAGTGAGTGGGTTCACAAAAGCTTGTAAAGTCGAACGGAGAATGAAATAAAATAAGAAGGGAAGAATGCGAGGAAAAGAGCAAGCATCAATGAATGGCACAATTTCTTTTGTTGTTGGTTGTGAAGTCTCAATCCGTTTTTCTTTTAATATTCATTTGGGCACAAAAGATGGCGAAGGAGCAGACCTCCTTTCGCTTTCCCCGCACGCATGCCGCCATTACTGGTTGGCATACTCGATGGTCTACAGCTCGGTAATTAAACAGAAACAGTCATCTACGAGAGCGCTGAAGAGAGCCAGGATAATGATTCGGGATCAATCCGATGCTGCGGTTATGATCGATGCAGCGGTTATGTTGTTGAAGAACATCTGTGTCGTTTGCACCGAGCAAGTACAAACTTGCAGATAAGAGAGGTCGATATTAGGCTGAACTTGCGGTGCCCTTATACATTTTCGGAAACGGCAACGAATGCCCTATAGGATGGCCATATAGAGAAACCTTGCGTGTGTTTTGGATTTTTCCAAATTCTGGGTTCATTTTTAAGGGTGTACAGCGGTAGGGGTGTCAAATGGGTCGAGTCGGGTCATGTTTGACCCGGCCAAAATAGGGTTCGGGTCAAACCGATCCGTTTAATAAACGGGTTAGTTTTCTAAGACCCATACCTGACCCATTTAGTATTCGGGTTGGGTCGACCCGACCCATTTAATGTTCAAGACAAGTCAAAGTCGGGTCATCAGACCCAACCTGAGTTGACTCGTTGCTATATGTATAGCTTTAGAGTTTTTCTCGACCTGCTAATTAATCTAGTATTTCTCCCATCCAATAGCATGATAATTATTCCCCACGGCCAGAGAGATATCTATCTATGCCACCACTACGCCAAGCTATAATAGACACGGCTGAGATAAACACAGTGGAGACCATGTGGATCATCATGTTTTTTTTGTGTCATTTGTTTTATTTTATTTTATTTCTTCAAATTTTTGGGGAGGGGGTAGGTGTAGGGTTTTTTTACCACTGTTGTTTGGGACATCCCGTCATTGTTACTTTGTATGAATGAACAAAAAGATAACTAAAGGATATGAAAATTAGCATTCATTTATTTAAGAATAAGGAGATCAGTATGGCCTGAGCCGTAATTAGACGGAAAACCGATCGGATGGTTGACTCTCAGACACAACAAAATAATTTCCTACCATATGAGATGGTATACTCTGTCCCATCTGAACAAAAATTAGTTTTTCTTTTACTTATCAAACAAATATAATAGTTCAACTATGTGGCGCAAATATTAAAATAGTATATGGTTAATATGAAAAAACAACATAATTTGTGTTTATTTCACAGAAACCATCCTATTATTTACTCGAGTTTTCCAACCTCATCATGTAGTTTAAACTCATCATGAAAATCTCCTAAATTTTATTTCGTTACACGGAAATCCCCTGTGGTATTTATTACAAAAGTTGACTAAATTAATATTTTGTTTTAATAAAAATACAGATTCTCTAGATACATTAAAAGTAAACCATACTCCTAATACTGTCTAATGGGTAATTTGTCCTATTTTAGTGAACAAGATTTTAGATTTGAGGATTTGAAGAAGAAGCTTCAATTTCAATTTGAATCAAATTTAAAGAAAAAGAGCTGATAGAATGATATTAGAATGGATAATTTAGGATAAAACTATAAGAATCGATCAAATGTGGGATCACATAATCCGTTAATGACAAAAAGAATCTTTTCAAATCAATTCATAAGGCTTTTTTGTATAAGGAACCGAAAGTTCAGAAGGTTTTCGTGATAAGTTTGAACTAAAATTTGGTTTTGAAAGACTTAAGGAAATCACATGATGGTTTATTATGTGAAATAAGCCATGTTTAAAATATGCTTCTTTGTATTAAAATTATGATAAGAAATGTAATTTTGTTAGATACGAGACATGAAGCAGGATTAATACTCTCTAGAATCTGCCAATTGAAAATACATGTCTATAAGAGAACAGATAAAATATATCATCAATAGGCCATATGCCTCATGAAGGACTACAAGGTGAATCATATCATTTCACAATTAATATAATATTGATCAAAAGTCACAACAAAATTTCCCAACACAGAAGTTATAATCCCACGTATTGATCTCTATTACAAGAAGGTCAAATAGAATACTTCAAACTCTATTCATGACACTTGATGGAAAATGTATTCTTCTTAATTGAATCCCATAAGGAAATGATCATAAATTGGGAAATATCTAACATTGATGGAGGTCTTGATCTCTTTCAGATGCTGTCCTCCGTCGCTCTGTCACGAGCGTTGCTGGACGGTTGAGATTGGATTCGGAGGTTGCCTTCTTGAGTATGTGGATCTCAATGGGTTGAGTTTGAGGTGGGAGCCGAATTACCTGGAAAAAAGGTCCAGGGTGGGTGACCACCGTTGGACCCTTCGACAATTAAGTTAGCCGAGCAATTTGAGCAGAGTAGTGGCTTATTGGGTTCAAGTTGTCTTACCTGAGTCGTCTGAGAGAGGGGTTTTATAGTGGTCGCATGGAGCGAGCAGACGCGAGATCTTCGCCTTTGGTTACACCCCTGACGTTATGCGTGCGTGAACGATGGGATCCCTTCATTAATGACGGGATACGCTCATTAATGGGGGGACGCGCCAATGTGGGATGCATGACGTGGGCGGTGGTTTTCTCGCTTTGGCGAGATACGCGGAGCCGTTGCGGAGGCGCTAGGGCTCTGCAATCTCTATTGATCGGGGGAGGCCGAGGAAGTTTAGCACATCAGGGGCTCAGAAACGAGCGGGAGGCCGAGGAAGCTCGACACGAGAGATGGCTCGGAGTCGAGCAAGGAGACTGAGGAAGCTCGGTGACAAGCTGTTGACAGTCTCCTAGATGAAAGTGGAATGTCTTCAGGGGAGTTTCCCGAAAGGTCGGGTACTCCACCGAGAAGGAACCTCGGGGAATGTCCCCGATGCAGCTCATTTATTCCACCCCAGTAGAGTCCGGGACACGTTATCTACCACGTGTCGTAATCTGAGGAGACACCACTTGTGAGCATCATCATTACCCCCCCACTCTTGTCCCGACCAATTCAAGGTTCGGGTCGAGAGTGGTTTGCTCGGCCTTTCTTCTGCACAATTTGGCGCCAAGGAATCGTCATTATCCCGGGAACGGCATGGCATTTGGTGGTTACGTCGTTTCGATCCTTGGGCCCATGTGTCGCGTTGTCGTTCGCCTGAATCTTCGCGCGTACCCATGACGGCGTCAGCGGACTAATGAAATGATTGCGCTTTAAAAAGAGTGCGCTGTTTCGCTCGTTTGTCTGTTGGGCTGCAGGCCACGTCTCCGACGCGGGGTGGCGGATGCGACAAGCTGCCGCTATCACTTGCAAACGAAGGGGCGTCCCCAATAGCCGATCGCCATGTGGAGCTTTGATGGATGGCAGGCGCGACGTTTCGTTTTGACAGGAATTGATCTGGGCCGTTGGATACTTTCTATAGAGTGCATAAATAGGAGGGGACCCCCCAGGGCCAACACTTCCACCATAATTCATTCTCGTTATCAAAGATTGCCCGGCGCTCATTCCTTTTAGATCGGATCACTTATGCTTTTTCCTCGACCGGCATATTCCTTTGAGTCGGGTTAGATGTCTTCATCTGAGGAGTCTGTAGAGATAGTTAGGATAGAGTCGGGCGATGAGGTTCCAGTTGGTGGAGCTGAGTCCAGAGGGTCTTCCTCTTCTTCGGCTTCAAATAGCCAAGAGGGTTCGTCTTCTGCCGCGTCGTCTGTGTCGGGCTCTCCCCCAGAGCTAGGGCTGCCCGTGTCGTTCGCCGTCGGATGGAGACAAGGGCGCCTAAGGCGCGCATCGGGAACGCCTGCGATGCGCCCTCTGTTTTGAGGAATGTGGACGAGCTTGCCGAGATTCAGGCTCGATTGCATATTCCCTCCAACTATTCGCTTCGCTTAGCTAGAGAGGGTGAGCAGGCAAACTAGATGCAGAGTAAGGAGATTGCCCTGTATTTTGAAGCATTCCGGGCCGGAATGCGTCTGCCCTTCTCAGCCAAGGTATGTGGGGTGCTTCGCTGCTTCCATCTTGCCCCGGGCCAGCTAGCGCCGAACTCGTGGAGAATCCTCCTCGAGTTTCTGGTCCGGTTGAAACTTGAAAATATCCCCTTCAGTTTGACCCTCCTTGTTTCTTTCCTCTGTTATAAGAATCACCCTAGCACTAGCAAAGATGAGCCGAGCTGGGTGTACTTTTCCTTCAAAAAACGTAGGGGCGGGGATGGCCGGGTCGGGTGTGGTAGCCGTCCCTTCTTCCATCCATGAATGGAAGGAGAAGTTCATTTTCGTCGGGCCACCCGAGGGTGAGGATTGGCCCGTGCCTACACAGTGGCACAGGGTCGACTGCCCGAGAGCGAAACAGTCATTTTCACCCGAGGCAAGGGTGGTGTCTTTGTGGAGCCGATCCAGCGGGCCGACGTCCTACTTTCTGAGCAGGCCCTGAGTTGGGCTAGGCTCAGCCCTGCGCGCTTTCTGGGTAAGTTAGGGCCGTAGACGATCTATTTAGATTTTGATGAATTTTTTTTGCCCTTTTCAGCGTCACTAATTCTCTTTGTGTATTTCCCCCTTTTTCCAGAGCAAATGGACCAATCCAAGTTCTTAGCCGCCATAGCCGTGAAGGCCCAAAAGAAGACCGGGGGTGGAAGCTCGTCCTGTTCGGGTCTGAGCTTGGTCCCGAGGCCCGCCCCGCCGAGCAAGCCTTCAGCTGCGTCACCCCGAGTCCCCGAAGAGCGCTGTGGGGGGGGGCAGAAGCATGTGCGGGATCCGGCGCCCCGGGCAAGGGAGGAGGAGGAGACCAAGCCCACCGACGCCTCCCTAAAAAGGCATAAAAGGACGGTTTCTCGGGCGCCTCCTTCTACCAGGATGGCGATGCAGGAGGGGGACTTCTGCTTCAAGGTGCCCTCAGAGCTCTCCGTCACCGCAGCTTCCTCTTCGACATGGAGCAAGCAGCTGGGGGCAAGATTCTCCGGGGGACCCTAAAGGCCCAGGTGGCCACCATCGCTCAGGAGGCAGTTCAGGTCGGTATCCGTTTTCCTTTAAGAATCTTCTTAAGCGAATTTTTAACTCAGTTTGGACGTTTCTAACTCCTTTTGTTGCTTTTCCTTAGGTCCTCTACCACTGCGCCCTCATTGTAAATATGGAATCCAAGGAAATTGCCCCGACCATGAGGAAGGCGGGTGAATTGTCCTCGCGGGAAGAGGATATGTTCCTGGAGCTGCAGCAGGTGAAGGAGAGGATAGCCATCCTTGAAACCCGGGTGGTCGCCGAGGAGTTAACGAACTCCAAGTGTAAGGAGTCTCACCGACTTCTGAGTGAATCCAACAAGGCCATCCAGGTTATGTTGGAGGAGGTCAGCAAGTTCTACGCCGCGATGAAGAAGTCGAGAGATGCCAGCAAGAGGGACACCTAGGCGGTGCTCGATGCGGTGAAGCTTTCCGAGCTCCGAGCTTTGAAGTCCGTGGAAAGGTACAAGGTGTCGGAACAGTTCTACGCCGACCTCGCCGACGCCTCGGCCATTGTTTGGCACCAGGCTCTCGACGCCGTCAAGGCGTTGATGCCGGGGTTCGCCGACAGTGAGCTCCGGATCCAGTTCCTTCTCTCCGAGGATGCGCCGCAGGTGGAAGCTGCTGGGGATGCCGCCAGGGGTGAGGCTGCTGGTGGAAGCACCGAGGGTGAGGCTGTCGGTGGAAGCGCCGACCCAGAGGTCACCGTTTTGGTTCCCGCCGCTGGCGTTGAGCAAGGCGAGATCCTCCCCGGGCCTATGGCCTGAGCTTTCCTACCTTTTCCTTTCCTTTTTTTAAAGTTTTGTAAGCCTTCAGGCGTTTTTTAATGCTGAGGAGCCCAGAATACCTTGTAAAATTTTCTGGAATATAAATAAAGCTGAGCTTATTTTTCTCTGCATGACTGTGTGCTTTCTACATGAGTGCTTCAGTCGTCAGTCTTTTCCTCGACTCGAGTGGTAGGCCGTAGGTCGATGCCCAGATTTTTAGATGACGATCGCGCGTCGAGTGTAAGTCGATTAATCGCCAATTATAGGAAGGTCGGTGCCTTCCCGCTCCCCGGAGTCGAGCTGGCAATCGTTCATTTAGGATGAACCGAAAGAAATCCAAGTGTAAGAAGGTCGGTATTATTCCATTCCTCAGAGTCGGGTTGACAACCACGTCTCTTAGCATGAGTTGAAAAACGTAGAATATGTAGGCATTGACTGGTTCCTCCCTGATTTAGTTCCTAGACTCGTGTCTTCGTAGGGTAGGAACCTACCCCTCGGAGACTAGCCGAGCAGGAATCTGCATGGTGGCCTTGTTAGGAGGGCTTTAGCTACTAAGCGTTGATGGGTGGGAAGCTACCCGCTCGGGATAGACCGGGTAGGGAAGCTGCTCGGTGGCCTCGTGGGGAAGGCTTTGATCCTTAGTGTAGATGGGTAGGAATTTACCCGCTAGGGATGGACCGAGCAGGGAAGCTGCTCGGTAGCCTCGTGAGGAGGGCTTTGATCCTTAGCGTGGATGGGTAGAAAGATACCCGCTAGGGATGGACCGGGCAGGTATGCTGCTCGGTGGCCTCGTGAGGAGGGCTTTGATCCTTAGCGTGGATGGGTAGGAAGATACCCTCTAGAGATGGACCGGATAGGGAAGCTGCTCGGTGGCCTCAGGAGGAGGGCTTTGATCCTTAGCGTGGATGGGCAGGAAGCTACCCGCTAAGGATGGACCGGACAGGGAAGCTGCTCGGTGGCCTCGTGAGGAGGGCTTTTATCCTTAGCGTAGATGGGTAGGAATCTACCCGCTAGAGAAGGACCGGGTATGGAAGCTGCTTGGTGGACTCGTGAGGAGGGCTTTGATCCTTAGCGTGGATGGGTAGGAATCTACCCGGTAGGGATGGACCGGACAGGGAAGCTGCTCGGTGACCTCGAGGGCTTTAGATCCATAGCATAAATGGATAGAAATCTACCAACTAGGGATAGACCGGGCAAGGAAGCTGCTCGGTGGCCTCATGAGGAGGGCTTTGATCCTTAGCGTGGATGGGTAGGAAGCTACCCGCTAGGGATGGACCGGACAAGAAAGCTGCTTGGTGGCCTCGTGAGGAGGGCGTTGATCCTTAGTGTAGATGGGTAGGAATCTACCCGCTAGGGATGGACTGGGCAGGGAAGCTCCTCGGTGACCTCGTGAGGAGGGCTTTGATTCTTAGCGTAGATGGGTAGGAATCTACCCGCTAGGGATGGACCGGGCAGGGAAGCTGCATGGTGGCCTCGTGAGGAAGGCTTTAGACTCATAGCGTAGATGGGTAGGAATCTACCCGCTCGGAATAGACCGGGCAGGGTAGCTACTCGGTGGACTCGTTGGGAGGGCTTCAGAGACTCACCTGCACCTTCGTGGGGCATTATTCAAACTTCCGCAGGCCACATTGGTGGGAGTGAGGGCGTCGTTCAACCTTCTGGGGGCCGCATTGCCACCCTTGAAGACAGGCATGGCCGACACGTAGCCATTCCATATCGGGAAATTGAGATGTCCCATGATTTGAGTCGCCGCGCGAGTAAACTTTCGGCCGTTGGAAGATTTTGTTGAGGCTATAAATAGCGAAGGTATGTTGACTTCTTTCTAGCCTTGTGTTTCTGAAAATGGCCGGGCGTCCGTGTGTGCTCATCGGGGAGATAATTTCTCGTGACGATGTGTATCTTTATAGCCTCGATCGCTCCGAACAGACGTACGAGGCGGTAATAGATCGTGTGGAGGGCCATTTTGGACGCCTTCTTCCCCGGTGATCTCTCCTCCTCCAACTGCTTATTTACGCGATCTGGAGGATGTCCTCGGGGCAGCACAATGCCCTGCCTCCACAGCCGAGGGACAAGGCGATCGAGAAGTTTCACTCGCTCTACCACCTCGGTCTGATCTCGAAGAGCAGGCGGGATCGATTAGCGGACCTTCTTCTGGAGTGTTTCCAGAGGAGGCTGATCGCTAATTTTGGTCCAGCAGATGGCGCTTCTGTAGCTGCTGAGGAGGCTAGGGCTAGCTTGGCTGAGATTTCCTCGGAGTGCCATCAACAATGCTTCCTTAATCCTCGGCCCCTTTGCTATAATTATTTTTGTAAGGCTGAGGAGCCTATAATACCCCTTAATCAATAAAGTTTGTTTTTGGCGGTAGTGTGTTGTTTCTTCCCCCTTATTTTCGCACAACTTTTAAATTTTAACTAAATGCCAACAGGAACAACTTTATTTATTTCAGAAAGAGGATACATATACATTTTTTCATTTGTATAACTTGAGCTTTTCAGCGTTATAAGGCCGGGGAAATTATTGCCTCGGGCGTCCTGCAAGCGGTATGCCCCGCCGGGAAACGCCTCTTTCACGAGAAAAGTTCCATCCCACTTCGGGGAGAACTTATGTAGCCTGCTCGGGTCTACGAACTCGTTTCTTCGTAAGATCAGATCTCCTGTCTTGAAGGCCCGATATTTGACCCGGGCATTGTAGTAGCGAGTGGTTTGCTGTTGATAGGCAACCACTCTGATTTGTGCTCGGTCTCGCTTCTCCAATAAGACATCCAAGTTGTTTCGGAGTGTTGAGGTGTTGGCTTCATCGTCGAAATGTTTGACCCTTTAACTGGGCAGTCCAATCTCTGCCGGGACCATTGCCTCGGTGCCATAGTAAAGACTGAACGGGGTTTCTCCCGTAGGTGTTTTCCTTGACGTTCGTAATGCCCAAAGGACCCGAGATAGTTCCTTGACCCAATCACCTTGTCTTCCTTCTAGAAGGGCTCGGAGACCGCCGATGACGCCTCGGTTCGCTACCTCTGCCTGCCTGTTGCATTGAGGATGGGCAACCGCGACAAACTTCATTAATATGTGGTACTCGCTGCAAAACTCTCTGACTTTGTCGTTTTCAAAGTTGGTCCCGTGGTCGGTGATGATGCATCTCGGAATCCCGAATCGGATGATTATGTTGCTCTGCAGGAACTTTATAGTGGAGGTGGCGTCTGGTTTTCTGATGGGGATGAGCTCTATCCACTTTGTGAAGTAGTCTACCGCGACAAGAATGTACTTGTGTTCGCCCGTGCCGGTAGGGAGTTGGCCCACCATGTCCATCCCCCATTATGCGAATGGCCAAGGGGAACTTACGGTCGTTAGCTCGGTAGCGGGGTGACGGGGTATGCTGCCGCGGAGTTGGCAGCTTTTGCATCTTCGGACAAGTTTCTCAACATCCAGGTGTATCCTCAGCCAATAATATCCTTGGAGCAGCGTCTTCTGGACCAGGGTGTGGGCCCCTTGGTGTACCCCCCGACCCCTTCGTGTATCTCTCGTAGAACATAGTCGGCTTCGTGAGGGTCGACGCATTGGAGCAGGGGCTGTGTGTACGACTTCTTGTAAAGGTTTCCATTGCTCCAGATAAAATGATGAGATTTTTCCCGAAAGCGGCATGCCTCTCCTCGGTCCTCTAGAAGCATGCCATCTTTTAGGAATTCCACGAGGGGCTTCCTCCAATCTTGGCCTTCCTCCTGAGTCGTGTATACTTGGAGCATTACCTCTTTGTCTTCCACTATAGGCCGTGGCAAGACTTCGAAGAGAATATTCCTCTTATAGTTGGCCGTATAGGAAGAGGCGAGCTTGCTCAAAGCGTCAGCCTGGGTGTTCAGGTTCCGGCAAATCTGCTCCACCTGGACTTCGTCGAAATTTTTGCGAAGTCTTTTTACCTTGGCCAGGTGCTTTTCCATGAGCGGTTCCCGGGCCTCAAATAGCCCGGTCACTTGGCCGACGACCAGGGCGGAGTCGCTGCGAATTCGGATCATCTTCAGCCCTACCTCGGAGGTGATTCGCAATCTTGCTAACAAAGCCTCGTATTCTGCGGCGTTGTTTGATGCTTTGAACCTGAGCTTCAAAGAGTATTCCATTTCTGCTTCGTCCGGGCCTCGGATGATCAGGCCAGCTCCACTCCCTTCCTTGGTAGAGGATCCATCCATGTAGAGAACCCAATCGGGGACGGAGTCGGATACTTCTTCGACCGAGGGTTGGGGTCCGAGGTCCTGTGCTCCCGCTCTTTCTTTTATGGGAATGGTACATTCGACCACGAAGTCTGCTAGGACCTGCGATTTGATAGCTTGCCTGGGGCGATATTTGATGTCGAATTGGGATAATTCCCACCTCCATTTCTCCAGACGACCTGATGATTCGGGGGAGGCGAGAATAGCCCCTATAGGTTGCTCGGTGATGACGTGGATGGTGTGTGCCTGGAAGTAGTGCCGTAGTTTCCTCGAAGCGATGACAAGTGCCAAGACTATTTTTTCTATAGCCGGGTACCTTGTTTCCGCGTCTTTGAAGACATGGCTTACGTAGTAAACCGGCTTTTGTACACTTTCGACTTCTCTGACGAGCACCGAGCCTGCAGCCTGGTTGGAGACCGCAAGGTACAATAATAGCTCATCTCCTTCGACTGGTTGGGGGAGCAGTGAGGGAGTTGTTAAGTGCGTCTTGAGTTGCTTGAAAGCATTTTGACATTCTTCCGACTATTCGAACTTAGGAATCTTCCTTAAGGCTTTGAAGAAGGGGATGCACTTCTCTCCAAATTGTGACATAAAGTGACTCAGAGCGGCCACTCTCCCTGTGAGCCGCATGATCTCAACGTAGCTTCTTGGTGTGGCCATGTTGAGAATAGCGCTGATCTTTTCTGGGTTAGCTTCGATACCTCGGTGGGTAACTATAAACCCGAGAAATTTCCCTCTAGTGACTCCGAACGCGCACTTAGCTGGGTTCAGCTTCATTTTGTACTTGCGTAGGAAGTCAAATGTTTCGCCAAGATCTTTGGTTTGCTCGTCTGATGAGGTTGATTTTACGAGCATGCCATAGACGTAGACCTCCATGTTCTTCCCGATCTGCGGTTTGAACAGTTTGTTAACTAGGCGCTGATATGTAGCCCCGACATTCTTAAGACCGAAGGGCATCACTTTGTAGCATTATACCCCTCGATCCGTGGTGAACGCAGTGAGTTCTTCATCTGCTGGGTTCATCCGGATCTGATTGTAGCCGGAGAAATCGTCCATGAAGCTTAGCAATTCGTGGCCGGCCGAGTTATCCACTAGCTAGTCTATCCAAGAGAGGGGATAGTTGTCTTTCGGGCATGCCTTGTTCAGATCCGTGAAGTCAACGCACATGCGCCACTTCCCGTTTGCCTTTTTGACCATTACAACGTTCGCTAGCCAATCCGAGTAGTCAATATTTCTAATAAACTTGGCTGCGAGCAATCTATCGATCTCGTTCTCAATCGCCTTTTGTTTGATCGGCGCAAAGCTTCTCCTTTTTTGTCGGACGGGTCTGACCTTAGGGTCGACCCCAAGCTTGTGTGAGATAACTTTGGGGTCGATCCCGGGCATGTCTGCCGGTGTCTAGGAGAATACGTATGAATTTCCTTGAAGGAAGCAGATCAAGTCTTTGTGATAGTCTCTCTTCAAAAGAGATCCGATCTGAACGGTTCGTCTCTCGACCCCTTCGACGAGGGGGACTTCTGTCAGCGCCTCCACCGGGGCTCCTCGGATTTCTTTCTGGTCTTCGCGTGTATCCAAAGATTCCTGGAAATCGTTTGTGTCCTCAAAGTCGTCGCTCTGCTCTCCGGCGAGATACGTTGAGGCGAAGCAAATCTTGGTGATCTGCTGGTTCCCGTAGGCCCGGCCTATCCCCCTTTGTCTAGTAGAAATTTAACCGCAAGGTGGTAGGTCAAGATTTGAGCCCGGAGGGCATTTAATATCGGGCGTCCCAGGAGGATGTTGTAGGATGAAGGGATCTTAGAGATGATGAAATCCACCGGTACGGTCTTCGTATGGCTTGCTTCACGAATATTGAGAAGGAGGGTGACCACTCCCTCAGCCGGGATGGAGTGGTTAGTAAACCCCGTGAAGACGTGGAAGGTGGGCCGTAGGTCGGACGGTCCCAGCCCCATACGCTTGAAACAGTCGTAGAAGAGGATGTCTGCCGAGCTCCCGAAATCGACCAATATCCTCTGTACCTCGTAACGGTGGACCCGGGCTTTTATAATGAGGGGGTCGTTGTGAGGCAAGGATATACCGTGGAGGTCTTCATTCATCCTGCCCTTCTTCTGGGGTGGATCGCTTGTACCCTCGACTGGTAGGAGGTGGCGGTTTTCGCCGGCTGCGAGAGCAGATTCCGAGGTGACGACCATGATTTACCCGATTATTAACTCCCTGGGAGCGGGCTGGTTCTCGTGCTCCCGGTCTGCTTGCCACGTGTCCCGTAGGTACTTTGCCAAGTGGCCAGAGCGGATCAACTTCTCGATATAGTCACGGAGTTGTTTCTAGTTTTCGGTCGAGTGACCCTACGACCTATAGAAGGTGCAGTACGGTCCCCAGATATGCTTAGCCACTCTTTGGGTGACTGGTGGGAGCTTGAAGAATCACTCGCCTTTCTCTTCCTCCAACAGCTCGGTCTGGGAGATGTTAAGAGGAGTGTACTCCTGGAATTTCGGGGAATATGGTTTTGGCCGGTCGACCCTCTTCTTCTCTTCTCTACCCCTCTTCTTTTGGTCGGCTTGGTCATCCCGGGACAGGTTGGCGTTCACCTCCGACTCGAGTTGGATCTCCCGCTCAGTCCAAGCTTTTACCTCGGCCATGGTCTTAGGTTGCGCTAATGCAAAAGAGCGGAGCCACTCTTTTTGCCAAAGACCCGACCTTAGTGCGGTGATAACAGTTTCATCCCGGTGCTCAGGGACCACAAGGAGAGCGTTGTAGAAACGAGTGATGTATCCCTTAAAGGATTCCTTGTCCCCGCTCTTTATGGTGAACAGGTAGTCGACTGTTCTCTTTTGTCATCGATTCCCGACGAAGTGGCTGAGGAATTGGATGGCCAGCTCACCGAAGGTCGAGATGGAGCGTGGCGTGAGTCCTCAAAACCAGTCCCAGCCAGCATGGATGAAGGTGGTGGGAAAAGCTCGGCATTGGGCCGCGTCGGAGTTATCCTAGAAGCTCATGCCTACCGTAAAGGCGTCTAGATGGTCCTTCGGGTCGGATTTCCCGTCGAAGAGGGCCACCTTAGGCGGTTTTTTCCTAGACGAGACGTGCTCGACCAGCAGTTCTTCCGTAAAGGGTTTCGTCAACGAATCGGCGGAGTATCGGGCCCCTTCGCCGGAAGCTTGGCCATCCCGGTGTATGCCCTCGATTTTATTCTTGAGGGCCTTGAGTCGGTGGTGGTAACCAGAGGATTTTGCACATTCGGAGTAGTGACTGTCCCCGTTCCGGGTCTACGCCAGTGTACGGCTTCGATTCTGCTCTATCAGATTTCGCAAATCCTCGGGTAAGGTCCTTCTCGAGTGGCCCCGGCATTCGTCGTTCGCACGACCCCGGCGGGAAGGAAGGTGTCGGTCATGCCTGAAAGCAAGAGAGCTGACCGATAGCTCCTCGGGGGGCGAGAACGCGGTAGGCATTGGAACGACTGCCCAGTCTTCCCTAGGACCGCGGCCTGGAGCTGTCCGGCATCCAGCGGGTTATGGAATCAGTCGTCGCGTGTGGGTTAAGGTGGCCGGAGTTGGCCCGCCGACGCTCAGTGGCGCTGTGACGAGGATTAGGTAGATCGAGGGCTTGAGCGTTCCCGTTCGTCCTTCGGCAGACGTCATTATCCCGAGGAGGGGGAACTGTGGCCTGGTGAGTGTGGCCTGCTGCTTGGACGCGAACGAGGGCATCCACCAGCGATGTGAGCCTCTCTATCCGAGGTGATAAGGCGCTGATGGCGTTAGGAGGGGAGGCGAGCCGCTTTCGCATCCGTTGTGGCGTCTTGTATTTGGATCGTTGCAGTCATCGCTCGCCATTGGATTTAGGACGGAGGATCAACTTTTATTGGTGGAACAAGATAAGTCTTTCGTTCCCACAGACAGCGCCAACTGATGGAGGCCTTGATCTTCTTCAGATGCTGTCCTCTGTCGATCTGTCACAAGTGTTGCTGGACAGTTGAGATTGGATTCGGAGGTTGCCTCCTTGAGTATGTGGATCTCAATGGGTTGAGTTTGAGGTAGAAGCCGAGTTACCTGTAAAGAAGTCCCGGGGTGGATGACCACCGTAGGACCCTCCGACGATCAAGTTAGCCGAGGAATTTGAGCAGAGTAGTGGCTTATTGGGTCCAAGTTGCCTTACCTTAGTCGTCTGAGAGAGGGGTTTTATAGGGTCGCATGGAGCGAGCAGGCGTGAGATCTTCGCCTTCGGTTATGCCCCTGAAGTTACGCGTGCGTGAATGACGGGATCCCTTCATTAATGACGGGATACGCTCATTAATGGAGGGACACGCCAGCGTGGGACGCGGGACGTGGGGCGGTGGTTATCTCTCTTTGGCGAGATACGCGGAGCCGTTGCGGAGGCGCTAGGGCTCTGCAATCTCGGTTGATCGGGGGAGGCCGAGGAAGCTCGGCACATCGGGGGCTCGGAGACGAGCAGAAGGGCGAGGAAGATCAGCATGAGAGATGGCTCGGAGGCAAGCGAGGAGACTGAGAAATCTCGGAGACGAGCTGTTGAAAGTCTCCTATATGAAGGTGGAATGTCTTTAGGGGGGTCTCTCGAAAGGTTAGGTATGTCCACCGAGAAGGATCCCCGGGGAATTTCCTTGATACGGCTCATTTATTCCATCCTCGTAGAGTCCGGGACACGTCATTTGCCACGTGTCGTAAACTGAGGAGACACCACTTATCCATAGATTCTCTATTAAACACTAATTAGTTTATAGTAAAGTACCATATTCATGAGAAATGATTAAGACCTACTCTTGCCCTTATACTAATATCAACTCCTACCGCTAATGAGTTATAGCGTAGGATCAGTTCGGGCGAGCGATGTGAAATCATGATTTTAAAACCATAGTTATGAAACCATGGTTTTGTAACTAAACAATATTTTAAGATGTATTCTGGGGAGCGGTGTGAAACCAGAGGCACATCATTGTAATTAAAAAATGTATTAAAAAAGGGGCCCCGCCATTTATTCCCTTTTAAATTAAAAAACCCTAGCAAACTCAGCCATTTAATTTTTTTTAAAAATAAAAGAAATAAGGGGGCCGCCTCTGAAAAAATCCTAAGGGGTGAGTAGGATTATACTAGCAATATCCCCAAATTAAAAATTCTATTTCACTTGCTAAACAACCAAACACAATTATCAACTCAAGAGCAAGAGATTGGTAGAAAGCATCAATATAGCATAATGAGCATAAAGAGAGCAAGGTAATCCAGCATGCAATTTCTATCATGAATATGAAACTAAAGCAAGAGTGATAGAGAAATTGCAAACACAAAGTCTTTTAGAGAGGTTCGGCGCACCGATAACGTCTCAGTCCATAGACCTATTTCTTTAGGCCCTCAAGCTCGTTCCCTTTAACTTCACGTCTTATCCAAAAACTACACGTCTCCACAAAGACTATAACACGTCACTTGACACACGAGCGACTCTTCTTTTACAAGAAGATCTCCTCTCTTTTTACAAAGTCGTCTTTTCACTCAAGAGTTCTCACACAAAGAAAAGAAAAGAAAATTACAAGCCCAAATACTCTTTCAAAAGTTTCACTCAAAGCTCACAACTAATACTCAATGAGTATAGAATAATCAAATTAAGCTCTGTTATATTTTTTAGTGTGTAAGAGAAATAGATAATCAAAATCAAGATTTTGCTCTCACAAGAGATAAGAAAACACTTTGGGATGTTTCAGAATATTTTTGCAAGTCTTGGCTCCCCAAAAACCAAAGTGAAATCCAATTTATAACACTCAAACAAAAATAGCCGTTATAGGTCAAAACAGTCAAAAAGAGCTGTTATCAAATGTCTGAAGTTCAACCAGAAAAACGTCTGAAGAGGAATCAGCAACAACTATAATATAGCTTCAGACGTTTGTTTAAAGAAATTTCAGACGTTAGCTAGTTTTTGAAAGAAAGCAAGAAAACACAGAAAGCAAACTGACGTCTGGAAAGTGTTTGGCAAACGTTTGAGAAAGAAAAGTTTTCAAATAATTTGAACTGCAGATGTTTGTTGACAATGGCTTCAGACGTTTGTTCCTTAAGAAATTTCTTCCTAATGAAAACACAGAGAACAAACAGACGCTTCGAAAAGCATTGACAAACGTCTGAAGAACATATATTTTCCAAAAGTTTTGAACTGCAGACGTTTGTGTAATATATCTTCAGACGTTTGTTCTTTAAGAAATTTCTTTCCAATGAAATCAAAGAGAACAAATAGACATCTGAAGAAAAATTAACAAACGTCTGAAGAAGAAATATTTTTCAAACAGAAATATTGTCATACACGTTTGATCAAGTCCAGACATTTGTTCGGTAGCCCTTAGACGTTTGTTCTGGAATTATTTGAAACTGATATATGGTTTTCAAAACAGAACAGACGTCTGAACCAATATCAGACAAACGTCTGAACAAGGAAAACCTGTAAACTTACTTTTCAAAATACAAAAACGTTTTGAATGAAAATTGTCCAAATCTTGAACCAAATGTTTCAAAGCAAGATGAAAAGTGTGTACAAGAGGTTTAATTGATATATTATATAACCATTGAGTACTTATATAGTTTCCTGTGTTGGTATCGATATTTTGCCGAATCTTAAATCTTCGACACGAGCTCTTGAATCACACGACTCTTTTGCATCTTGAAATCGATCATTGAATTCCAATAGCGTCTTCAATATTGAACACGCTTCAAGCTCGAATTTTGACGCACAAATCTCGGACTTTGATAGAATTGGTAATTTTGAGTAGCAATCGTCCGTTTCCTCGAACTTCCGATAAATTTGCCATTTAAACTCAATTTCCTCTATCCTTCATGATAGGCTTGTATTATTTGATATCCTGATATTTTTCTCAAACACGACCAAACTCATACACAGCGTTATGAAATAAGCAATAGTAAACACACTCATACACACACATTAATATTGTATAATATCATCAAAACTAAATAATAGGATTTTCAAAATGCATAAGTCATCAAGCTTATCTTCCCCACCGCTCAAAGGAGCGATGGGAAATGCGGGCCACCCCCCTGTTCGAGGAGAGAGGCCAAACGTTGAGCGGCCATGGCCGTTCAATGCTCGGCGGAGCAGTGGGAAACACTCCCCCAAATAGTCCCTTAGATGGTATGGACTCTCTCCTTCTTAGGGAGAGTGCGGGCTTCGTACCCCAGAAACCCCAGAGAGGAAGTGGTCACAAATTAACGTTTTTGGAGAAAATTCATGGGTCTCCTAGACGTGCGTGTTTGTGTGTTTTGTGCTTATGTGTGATGTGCGAAGATATGTTGTATGCTTAGGTTAGAGCTTATGAGCCAGTGAAAAAAAAATATATCAATTCCTACCATTCTAACTAACATACATCCTAATACATTCAAGTATCTCAGGAATAATGTTAGGGTAGCCTCCATACTTCCACCAAGTACATTATCAATGTATAGTTTTACAGTGATAGCTAAAGATAGGGATGTACTAATCCAATCGAGTTCATATCCATATACGCATTCTTCATTTTCAAATATATGTCAGTAATTTTCATTTTCGATAATAATCTGTATCTGTAGGCAGCTATCGAACATAGACATGATTAATATTTATATCCGTTCAGTATCCGTATCCGTATCCGTATCCGTATTAAGAATGTTAATATTTTTTTTCATCAGAAAGGCATGAATGAACAACAGCTGTTGATACAAAATCCCCAGATTAGACCTCAAAAAAAAAATCTAACCTCAAAAAAAAAATCTAAGCAGAGAAAATTGGTGAAGGGCCCACCGCAGAGACAATTTGTGGAAGTTAGTCTGCCATCTTCTTGTTCTTTATATATTTTTCCAATCGCTGCCATGCTGGAGAATTCCTATTGTACAGACATGTCTCTTGAATCAAGAGTCGTGTGGAAAGTTTCGTACGTTCTTCAACGGCTATGTCGTCCGTGACCTTGACTGGCAGCTCGGATATGTCACCGGTTGGTGACCGGATCCGAGGCATTCTTAAATTTCACGATAATACCATAAGCTTTCTATGAACACACACAAGAGTAAAGATTGAAGGTCAAAAGGTGAACAGGCTCTCCCTTCGTTTCACATACCTATTATGAAGAGACCGGCTTTTTAAACCCTAAGTTTCTGTAGATGTTAAATTTTTTTGTTTTATCTAATCCCGAAGACTCAGCATGCATGAAGGAATTTCTTGAGACTTGAGACTTTATTCTTCCAATTTAGGGTTCGATTAGAAAATTTGTAGGTCAAGTGTATTGTTGATTGAAGCATGCTTCTTGATACGATATAATGGACAAATAATTTGAGGGGAAAAAAGAGAGCCAAAAAAAATAAAAAATAAACGGGCATGGGCATTATGACACAGAGGAGTATAAAAGACGTATATCAATTTTACTGAAACAAAGGGTAGTAAAACTATCAATTCTAAGATAACAGTTTAATTTTGCAATTATCTGATGAAAGGACGGATTGATGTCAAATTACATAAAAATTTGTGTATACATTTTTCAGCATTTGCTGACGGAGGATGGACAACGCATGTTACCCAAATAAATGTTGAATGACTAAATTTTATGGTCCCTGGCTGGTTTCCTATATTTCTTATGGTGATTGCCAACCCCTCATTACATAAAGCATTTGAAAAACACAAGCTAACACAATCACACCAAAATAGAATACCGGATTTAACATGGTTCAACCAATCGGCCTTTATTCACATGACAAAACACAACTAAAGCTATTGATACCAAGAAATTACAAAATCTCACATATTTCAACTTTCTCTCACACATCTTATCGTCCACTGTCTTCTTTGCTCTCACACCATAAACATTAAAGAGGGGAGGCACAACTCTTAAGCTCACAACACTTGCAGCATCTCATAAGTCCTCCAATCTCTTACCCAAAAGAAAGATGTCTTTAATGCTAAAATCCTAACACAATTCATCATCTGTCGATAGCCCACACCAGTAAATGTTTCAGCAAATATAGCCTATAAATGTATAAACAGATAGTGGACACTACCCGACAACAAGACTGCTAATAAAGTATCATTATTTTTATTTTTTCTATTTAATATTATTATATGTTCAGCGATAACTTTTCACTACAAGAAAATTACATTTATTCCGTCGGCAGAAGCCCGACGTATTAAATAGGTATCCGACGGAATAGAGTTATTCCATCGGACAATACCCGACATAATAAGATTCATTATGTCGGGTCTTTAACTTATTCCGTCGGCATAGTTTTTTACGTCGGTTGGATGCCGCCGGAACAAGTTAAAAAAAACCTGTAAAGTTAACTCATTTTTCCCCAGGTTCGACAGCTTATTTCGTCGGCTTATTATTTATTCCGTTGGGCCATACTCGATAGAATAAAGTGGCAACAGAGAAAAAAAATGTTTGGCATGCAATTGCTTCGTCGAAAACATTCGATACAAAAAATATATTCCATATATGCTATACAAAACAGTTCCATATCCATTTCACCAATTCCAATTCAATCCTGGACAAAATATATAATCAAATATACTAATCACTAAAACTCATTCAATTACAATTCAAATTTATACAAACCGTTAATTCAATTACAACTACTAAACAACAGAAAACCAATTCCGAGACTATAAAAAATGACGAGAAAAGGCGAGATCGAGAAAGTATGAATTTTGCTGAGAGAGAGAAAACGATAAATACATTTACTGAATATGGAGATTAGAAACATCTCTATCTTCAATAAACGTATTTATCATTTTCTTTCTCTCGGAAAAACTCATACCTTCCTCGATCCCGTGTCTTCATAAGCTCACGGTGGGGCATTGCCGCCGTCGGGAGGGAGGAGGGCATCATGATAGTCGCTGAAATCGAGCAACTTCTACAGTGTTAGAAATATACAAGTATTAGAAACGGATATACACGGTAACTATAAGAAAGTTGCATTGAAAATAAAGATTATCAATCAAACTTACATCCGGTATCTCCTTGCCTAATTATACTAGTTTCCGCATCATCGTTCTCCTCGCCTGCATATCGGCTGGGGTTTCTGCTCGGCTCATACGTCTGGATGAACCCGAAGCCGACGCGGATCCAAATGCAGGAGTCGAGAAGACGGGTGCTCGATCACCAGTGGGGGTATGTAGAGAGCCGTCCGAGTGATATATCGGAGTAGATGGAGAGGGAGATGGGGCTGCAGCGGGCGTGGGTGTCGCAAGCTCCTGAATGAATATCCCCGAGCTCCCAATTCTTTGTACTAGCCTCCGCATCCCGTGTCAGTCCGGGTTGTGCAGCTGAAAGATCTTCTTATTGATCATACGAAGCTCTACGTCTGTAGACTGTCGATAGTGCGCCGCAACAAATGTACTCTCCGCTGCTCAATCTTGCCACTCATCCGTTGATGCGGGAAATTACAATATGAACCAATATTCAAGAATTCGTTTCGGTTTCGTTCTCTTATATATTAATAAGTTAAATTTATGGTTCTATATTCGTTTCGGTTTCGGTCTCTTAGATTTACGGTTTTCTAACAACGAAAGATTAAATTGGACACACTTACAGTTAAAATTGTATAACAAAATAGTGTAGGAGCATACTTATATAATGCTCAGTCGACTCCTGTAAGTTGGGGCAGCTGGAGTCACGCACAAAACCCATATGAAAATGATCAATGCGACCGGGCATTTCTCCCGTCTGCCTCGCCTGCCATTTAGATCAATAAATTTAATTTATATTAAGTTTAGAAATTAAAGCGAACAAATTAAGAAAGCATAGTGTTCTTATATGAGCAACTGCATACTGGGAGGAGTTCATCCCTCCGCCCAACCATCGATCACGGTTGTGCCTCTGCGTTGGTTCTCCCCGTTTGCTCCTCGCCTGTCATTTAGATATGTTGTCGGTGTCATGCCAATATTGAATTAATATATAACACTATTAAAGTTTTCGGCAATATACGAACCAAAAACTCGGACGACTGGAAGTGATCGACCACAGCGGCCCAATACTCGTTAGTCTAATGCGGAGGCTTCATCGCCCATTTCTCATCGGTGGCGGCATTTCTCCGTTTTTTGCATACGGAGTGTTTTATCACGCCAACTCCCCGACAAGTATATGAATAATCGACCTCGCACCACGTGTAGAGGGACGGAGGAGCTGTCTATTCACCATATTATGGAAAAGCGCGCCTACAAAGAATTGGGGTCAAACATATATATGCAGAAGCAATAAACGTACGAATGCTTAATTATATAAACTAACCAATATCTCATCTAAAACCACTTGCTTCTTGTCCTCTAAAGCCTTCGACGTCCAGTACACTGCAACGTAATTGGCTCCGTCCTTCACCAAATACGGCATGCGCTTCTCATTATTGCAGATCGAGACACAAAATTTCTTTAGATCTTTTGCCCCAGGTTCCATGAAATCTCCGTTCGTTGAAAAGTGCACATCAATCTTCGGACAGTCTCGAAGACGAGCCCATACATCTTGCGCCTGTATGGGGCCTTCCTATCATGGCCACGACCCGGAGAACCGGAGGAACTGGTTCCGGGGCCCCCTTCATTACGTCCTCAGCCACGTCCAGAAGAACTGGAGGAACTAGCTCCCGGGTCCCCCTCAGTCCGTGCACGAACCCTATGAGAACCGGAGGCCATATCCTCATAAATAAACTAATGAAACAGAAAAATACAGTAACAATTTCAAGAAACATGTAAACAAAATTATATACTTGTAGATGAAATGAACAGTTAAGCAAATTAAACAGTTAAGCAAATTACATAGCTGTAAATGAAAAGAAAAATGTGATAAACTAAAATTTTAAATTGTATACATGATTATGAATATTACAAAAAGTTAATTACAATGGGAAGTTAATCATCATCTTCAGTAGCACTACTCTCACTCGCTGAATTTTGCTCGGAATTATCGATGAAGTGGTCTGCTGCACGCGTTGTTCTTTTTCGTCTATGGGCAGTTGATCTTGACGATCTGTCTTCTACAATAATATCTGGATCGATATCATCCCTTGAAAGGTTAACATCGTCGATATTAAGGGCCAGGTCTTGTAATGGTATGACTGGCGTGTTTGGGCAGCAAATTTCAAGTTTTTCATCATCAGAATTTTCCATGTTAAAATAGTCTCGTGGATTTGTTCTGATAGTGACATGCCAGACAGCATCCATAGGGTCCTTCACATAAAAACATTGACGTCCTTGACTCGCTAATATATAAGGTTCATTCGTGAAGGCGAGTCTTGAAGAATTTAGTAGGAGGAACTCGTTTTCTACTTTGTATGCTCCTCTATCTATCTTGGTATCATACCAGAGACATTTGAATAGGACAACTCTGTGTGCACGATAATATACCTGCACTATATCTTGCAACACACCGTAGTAGTTAAGTTGTCCCGTGATTGGATTGATATCTCTTGATGATATGTAACCTTTTGTGGTTGATGTAAAAAAAAAATAATACTGCAGTTTTGGAACTTTCTACGTGCATCTCTATCTTGTGTATGAAATCTATATCCAGTAACGACATAACCAGTAAGATACTTAACTAATAGATCTGGTTCAGATACAAGTATTTATAAATATTCTTTTATGTTGGTATCTACGGCAGTATAAACCTAATAAAGCATGATAAGTATTAGAAAAACTTGTATTTAATTTAACGGATTAGAAATTAATTATATTTCAGTGATAAACTTACAAAATGCTTTAACCAAGTCGCAAATTCTCGATTTAAAGCATTATCGATATGCCTCGGTAGCAGGCGACCACTCGGTAGTTTGTATTGAGCTCTCCATAAACTAAATATGAAACAAATAATGCAGTTAGATAATTTCATATTTATATGTTGAAAAAAGTAATAGTCTATATACATACTCTTGAAATAGGTCGACCTCGCTAGAGTTAAATAATACATTTTTATGTATTGTGTCAATCTCCACACTGCGAAGTGCGACATGTTTCACAGCAACTATTACATTCCTGCCCCTACGGAAGACTGGTATTGTTCCTTGTCCCTCGTGAACCATGATGCTCTCGTTACGGCTCGGACTGTTGAATACAGTCCCGGTCCTCTCAAGGCAGATAGAACAAAATGTCGTGCATTTCTCGGCGAAAAACCTTTCGGCAATCGATCCTTCGGGTCTAACTTATTTCTTATATATCATTTAATCTTAAACATAAACCTGTTGATTTTAATTTGGTAGGTTCAATTGATAAATTTTGATAAAAATTATTCGATGGTTAAATTCAAATATTAAACTCTTAATCATTACTTACCTCTCAAATGAATACATCCATCGATAATTAACGGGTCTACCTAAATGCCCCTTTCTTCCAAAATGAACTGTAAGATGCAGCATGATTGTGAAAAGCGTAGGCGGAAACAACATCTCCAATCTACAAAAAATGATAGGTATTTTGTTCTCCATATTTCTAAAATTATCCGCCCTATATTCCTTGGAGTTTAAATCTCGGAAATAATGACAAAGATCCGTCACAACCGAGACAACATCTTCATCCTTTAATGCCCTAATTGTAACAGGGAGTAATTGCTACATGATTACGAGACAGTTATGACTTTTAAGATGAGCAAGTTTTTTATGTTTCATGTCCACGCACTTAGAAAGATTTGATGAATAACCGTCAGGAACCCTTACTTGCTTGAAAACTCTTAGAAAAGCACCTTTCTTGCTAGCGGACATCATGTACTTTGCTACAGGAATTGACCACCTACCATTCCCCGTTTCTCGAGAGTGCAATTCAGGATTCAAGCTTTCCTGTAGGTATCACTGTTGAACCGCAAGTGTATCCTTAGATTTGGATTTCACGTTCAATAAAGTGTTAAGGAGTAGCTTACATACATTCTTCTCAATGTGCATAAAATCTAAGTTATGATGTAGATTAAGATCATTCCAATAAACTAGCTCGGTGAAAATGGGATTCTTCCTCCAGTGACTTCCAGCAACCCGTGGAATTGTATAGTTTGTCGTTCTCGCGAAAACAACATTATTGAAAGCTTGTGTGGCCTTCCACAACTTCAAACCCGTCGGCTCAGGTAAGGCACGTCTATACTCTTGTTTACCATTGAACTTGCTGCAATTACGACGATATGGGTGGTTTATATCCAACCATCGACGGTGACCTGTGTAGTACTTGATCTTGCACGGACCTAGTTTAGGATCACAAATGATTTCCTCTAGACATACTAGGCAAGCTTTGTAACCTTTAGTGCACCATCCAGATAATATAGCGTAGGCTGGAAAATCGTTGATTGTCTACAAGAGTGCCGCACGCAGTGTAAATGTCTCCTTCTTGTGGGAATCGTATACCTGTATACCTGGCTCCTACAACGTCTTCAGTTTCTTAATCAACGGTCTCAAGTATATATCGATATTATTTGAAGGAGATGTACTTCCAGAGATCAATAAGAGCATCTGTGTGTATGAATACTTCATACTCATCCATAGAGATAGAGTATAAACAACAAGTGTGATAGGCCATATACCATGATTTGCATTATGGATGAACGGTTCCATGCCATCTGTAGATAAACCAAACTTGATATTACAGGAATCCACAGCAAAATATTTATAAAGGGTATCAAAGCGTTTCAACACTTCACCATCAGCTGGATACCGCAAGACTCCGTCCTTAGTGCGACCATTTGCAGGTCATGACATGCTATCATCAGTTTTGGTTGACAGAAATAAATGCTGAATTTTTTTCTTGATTAAGAAGTATCATAAAACCTTTACTGGAATCCGTCTACAAGTATCGAGTGTATACCCATCTTCATCGTTATCCCTTCGAGAGATGATCCACCTAGATAAGTTGCAAGTTCTACAGTTATCCAACTCTTTATCCTTCTCTGTCTAGTATAACATGCAATCGTTCGGACACGAGTCGATTTTCTCATAACTAAAACCTATATCATTCAAGATCTTCTTCGTCTCTATGAAATTTTCTGGCAATAGCGCTTTAGGGTAAGTCTTCCTTTGCACCTCAAAAAATTGATCGAAAGACTTGTTAGTCCAATTATTCTGGCATTTGAGATGAAACATTTTGACAATCCATCCCAACTTATAGATGCTTGCGCCTTCGAAAATGGGTACATTTGCATCATCCATATACTTCATATATTTTTTTGATTCTTCATCAGGGAGACTACGAATATCTTCCTCTCCGAAATTAGGTTCAGGAACAATGTCATGATCAGGATGTATGCCGGTTTAGAGTTTGTCCAACATACTATTCAAACCGGTGTTCCTAACATTCGTAAGACAAGGATCATTTAGTCTAATCCATCGACTCGTAGACATGTCGACTATCGGTCTCGCTTCTCCATGGTATGTCCATTGTGTATACCCAGGAAATGTCTTATTTTTCAATAGTTGTTCATACACTATATCTCGATGGAGGTTGTAGTCGTTATAACACTTTTTACACAGACACGAAATCAATTCTTCAGGAGATCGGTCCCTCAATGTAAATTCCATAAACTTTTCGATGCTGACCTTGTATTCATCACTAAATTTGGACACTTGCATCCAAATCCTATCCATTACTCTCCGATATCTGACATTATGTATTATCTAATCATCCATTTATTTCATGTCTTTAATTAAGATTTAATATTTCAGTTTGATCTATCAATTCATCATATCGGTTGTCGGGGGTAAGGCTTCTATCCCTCTAAGAATTTATAATGCATACACTCCTGTGTTTGTGCTTTTATTCGTTTCGAGAAAAATTTGGCAGTACCTCCTCGCTATTATCCGAGTACACTGCAATAGAAGGAATGATAATCATTTCAATACCGAATATCAAAAATGAAATTAATGATCATCCCCTCTATATTTGCATATGGAGAACCAGCGAAAAGATGCCGACGAAACTAATCTTGAAACGAATGAAAATATAAATGCAGAGCGTGCTTGCGTTATAAATTTTTAACCTATCCATATTGGACAAATCTATTTATTATAGTACAACCAGTTCTCTCGTCACATAAACTACATGATAGTTGCAGAAACAAATGATTAAACGCTTAGTTTTGACAACCATCACGTAGTTTTATGTCACGATAGAGATCGTTATGTATATAACTGATAGACAGGTTCTAAGGCGTGTTTCGATTATTTGAATATGAGATCCTCGATGGTAATAAGTAATTTTATGTTATCATCAAGAATCGTACACTTAATATATATTATAAGATTTTCGTGTTGTTTTGATATTCAAAGTTCAATTCATAATGGATAGGGTTGAGAAACTGATTCGCATGCACACATACACACACAAGCATACACACACACGCACATAGACACATTCACTAAATTACTATAAAATACCTAAAATATTTATCCCTGAACTATCCTTTGTTATTGTTGTTTTCTTACTAAACTACCTTAAAAATTTTCCTAAATAAGTTATTTCTTCAATTTTACTGAAATACATTTAACGATTGTTGGTTTTTCACTAAACCATCTTAACAAATTTAAATAAACAATTCATCTCCTTAAATTAACTAAATTACTCAAAATTTCACAAAAATACCCTTTAACTATTGTTGTAATTCCACTAAAATACCCTTAAATATTGTTTCTTTTCAATAAACTATCTAGAAAAATTAGCTAAATTAGCCAAACCCTAAATCTAACACTTAACTCTAACCCGGCCCTAACCCCCAATCCAAACCCTCCCTAATCCATCAACAACAGCAACATCATCAACAACAACATCGACAACAGCAAAAACGTCAACATCAATAACATCAACAACTCAATTTTTGGCCGAAAGCAAAAAAATTAAAATTAAACAAAAAGATTAAAATTAAACAAATTTTACTTACCTCTTGTCAAAGAGGACCGCAAAGCAGAACTCGATCGGGTTAGGGCTTCGATCAACGGCAGATGCGAGCTTCGATGAGCTCGATCTCGGGGGCTAGGGCTTCGATCGAAGGGGTTGGGCTCGAACAGGGAGGCGAGGTGGCGTGGGCTTCAACAGGGGCGGCGCAGCGGCAGTCTCGACGACGGAGGTGGTGGTGCCTGCAAGAAAGGGAGAGAGGTGGTGCCTGCGAGAGAGAGGGAGACGGTATGTGAGTGAGAGACAGAGAGAGAGGGAGAAAGCGAGAGGGGGGGTTTACGTTGGCGGTGAGGTGGGTGGCAAGGGCTTGAAGGAGAAATATGCGGAGGAGGCCGATCGTCGATAAGGAGGAGGGGGATCTAATCGGAGGCGGAGGACGAGCTCCCGGGCCGAGGAGGAGGAGGAGGGCGAGCTTCGGGGTCGAGGAGGAGAGCTAGGGTTTTGTTTTTATTTTTTGATTTTGGGTGGAAAATGAGGGGAGAGACTCCTCAAGCCTCTTAATTATTTATTTGGTTATTTCGTCAGGTACTAGTCGATGGAATAACTAAATAAAATTATTAAACCTCCTAGAGACCCATTTGGCTTATTTGGGGTTTATTCCATCGGTTTTAGATTTATTGGGCCGGCTAATAGCCGATGGAATAAACCCTTTTTTCTTCTAGTGTTTTTCAATCGTTTGCAGCTATTTATAAAATCTTATGATATTTTTTTGCAGATAATGTGAAAAGTTCTTCAGAATCAACCCAAAGAAATTGGCTGAAGATGATCACCTTCCGATCTCTCTTTTTCGCAAAAATATGAATAATTTTGAGATACCAAAGAAAAGGTCTTCATAATTAGCTTATTTTTCTAACATATTATGATCATCTTATTCAAAACGTTTAACTTGTTTGAGAAACCGAAGTTTGCATATGTACATGTCCCTTATGAATTTTTTACGGTTACATGCATGCATAACTGTGGTTTTATTTTAACTTAAATGAAACCTTAGTTACCAAACACGAGCTCATTATTTATATGTCCAAAGCTCAAATAGAAAAATAAGATGCACAAGTTACCATTCATTAGCTTAAAAGTGCCTTCTATCTCAATGTAACCAGGTTACTCAACAGTCCAACTGCTTCTATATAAACCTTATCTGAATGACCCATTAAATTTGTCTAGAAATTATACGGAAGCTAAATTTACAAGCTTACTATTCCCGCCAAAATTTTCGGCCAAGAGCTACCCGTTCCCTTATAACCCATATAAAAAAAGAGAGGGAGAGAAGAAAGAGGAAAAGAATTCACGGTTGGACATCACGTGTTAAACACGTGAGCGCTTATATACAAAGTATATAAGCGCTGAAAGAAAATAATAAAATGGCCAAACATGCCTCACGTGTAAAACATGTGAGCGCTCATATGCAAAGCATATAAGCGCTGAACATAAATCACCAATGGCCAAAAGACCTCACGTGTTAAACACGTGAGCGCTCATATGCTCATATGAGCGCTGAAAATAAACAGGCTAAAACCCAACTTAGGGGTCACGTGTTAAACACGTGAGTTCTCTTGCCGCTCACATGTAAAGCATGTGAGCGCCCCAATTTAAAATGCTCATATCAAATTCTAGAATTAAATTTAATTTAGAAAATATTTTTCTGATCTTTCTCAAACTAGAAATATCTTCTCCGTTAAACAGAGGACCCTTGAATCAAAGATCCTGCGGTGATCAAATGATAAAATAAAATTCTATCATAGGAAAATATTTTCCCAATCTTATTAAACTAACAAGATATTAATTTAACAGAATTAAATTCAACATTCCTAATCTTGTTAAACTAACAAGATATACACATGACAAGAATAAAATTCTATGTTAACAAGATATCCATATTAAGAAAATATATTTTTGATCTTGTTAAACTAAAAAGATATGATAGAATAAAATTTTAATCTTATTAAAACTAACAAAATATTCATAATCTTGTTAAACAAACAAGAAATCATTTCTGTTAAACAGAGAGTCTTTGGATTAAAAATTCAACGGTGAATAAAATTCACCGATTGATCTAAAAGTTCATGAAATTAATCAAGATCTCTCAATGAGGGATTTTCTCAAAAAATTGATTTTTTCTCTTCTCCTATAAATAGGAGCAAGGAGGCTAAATCTAAAGAGGAGGGGACCACCTCATAAGCTTCTAAAAAATATATACAGAAGCTTCCCAAAATCTCCCACAAAACAAAAGAGAATTTAATTCTCAAACCAAGAGTTTAACTCTTCTCAAAGAACTTAGTCCTTCCTCTGATTGAGATCTGCAGAAGCAGATCTCCCCTCAAGTTAAGAATTTAATTCTCATCGGGGAGATTCTGTTATGTAGATTCAAAACTTAGGAGAAAGAACTAAGTTTAAATAATTTAATTCTTCCAAAACGATATAGAAATTTAATTTCTGTGATAAAACAAGGGTTTAACCCTACAAAAGAATGTAATTCTTATAAAGAAAAGGGCCTGAAATTTTCAAAGCTCAGATCAAAATCTCCATACATATAAAAGAACAGACTGGTAATTCATTAGCGTTTAACGCTATATAATTAAGGCTCACGCGCTTCCATGTAAGCACCTCTGAGGAATAAAAAGGAAGGACTGAGATTGAATCACGTGTTCCCACGTGACCTCCTAATAGTGCTTAGCACTTATAAAATAAAAGGGAATAAACCCAAAGACCGTTCTCATTTGAAAATGCCTCACGTGTTTCCACGTGACCCTCTAATAGTGCTTAGCACTTATAAAATGAAAAGGGGAATAAATCAAAGACAGTTCCCATTTTTGGGGCGCCTCACGTGATCTCACGTGACCCCCAATAGTGCTTAGCACTTATAAAAAAAAAGAGGGAATAAACCCAAAGAAGCAGTGCTCAGTTCTTAGGCGCTTCACGTGCTACACGTGAGCGCTCCAAAAAGCAATGTTTAACACTGCTTTAGAGCCTCATGTGGGAACACGTGAGCGCTGAGCAGATGTTAGTGTTTAACACTATGAGAGGCCAATCTTAGCCTAAACTAGTCAAGTCTCCCAAGGCCAAAAACCTTTTGATCACCAATCAACCGAGCCTTCCTATGCTCAGGTCTCCCCAAATCGATCTCAGTTCTAAAAATGACTAGGGATCTCCTAACAGATGGTATCTAAAATGATGTTCATCCCACCATGATCTCTTCCTTCAATCTGGAGTTCGGTTCAAGGGTACATCTTTCTATACCTCTGATACATGTCGTTATAATTCTTCAACGTCTTCAAAGAGGTGGAGGGTCCCGACAACCAACAGCTCTTTGATGCACTCCCAAATCCATGAGCACATCCCTATAGACCGCAGTATCCTTAAACTAGTTGTGGACCGCAACGTCCTTAAACTAAACCCTCACCCCAAAAATGGTGATCTACGGACCGTAACGTCCCTAAACTAAAACAATCGAACCCAAATGCTCTTTTGTCGGATCCGAAAGATCCTAAAGCCCCGTTAAGTAGATCTTAGTCTAAAATTGGACTAACGTATCCTTAACAAACATTTAAGTTGATCTTAATCCCGAACGAGATTAATGGTTCTTAAATCAAACCAAACCCAAATCTAAGAATATACGAATTTGGACTAATCCATGCCCTACGGGCGACAACATAAATTATTCTCCGCATACAATCCATGGGCAACCAAAAATAAAACAAAGATACACAACACGAAGTGACCTTCTGGAGTAGGAGAAACTTGTTATCGCTACGCAGTAACGTAATTAACTGCAGGGGCTTGCGCCTACAGGGAAGAGCGTTCCCACAATCAAAAACCCTTCATAAACGAGAGGGAATCTGACGAAATCTGCAACTACGGCCGCATCCGTCCAAACCTCTGATACACGGTGCCATAAATCAACTTGGCATCTTCGGAGAGGTGGACGGATAAACCCAAATAGCATCTGCCCCTAAATTCAGGCAAGACGTTTGTCTTCCCGGTTTTCGACGGTAAACAGATTCTGGCATGCCCGATCGGACCTCTTCCTCTTTCCACTCCACATTTCATGTGTCGTGTTCGCGAACGAATCGCGGTTTAATGTGGTTGCCCCTGAATTCGAGGTACTAAGATTTGGTATCTTGCTTCATGCAGGAAAAGGAGATAGCATCGATGGCCTCCAGCTGCACTAACTGCAACAGCAACTCTCGCTCCGCCCCGACTGGAGGAGTGACTTACGGGCTCCAAGCGGCCTCCATCTTTGCAATGCCAGTGGAACTGGTGACTCAGGCCACCTCTGGGCTGTTCTTTGGGACCATAATCCCGCCATCAAGCTTCAGCGCTCTGATGCCACCACAGGAAGCTCCAAGAAAGTCGGTCTTTGATCGACTTGCAACCACCACGGCCCCTCTCAACGGGTCGTCCAAGTCTGCCACCTCGGCCTTTGACAGACTGAGCTGCAGCTCAAGTGGGCCCGCAAAAAGGCCCGCGATACCTAAAGGGGTTATCCCGAAGCGGATAGCCATTCCGGCTCCGGCAGATGAAGTCGTCAATGGGGCTTCTCCTACCAAAGGATCGGTCTTCACAGGACAGGCCGTTCCAACTCCTGCTTCTGACGAAGTCACCAAGAATGCTTCCCCTATCAAAAAGTCAACCTTTGCAAGAATGACCGTCCCCTCTCAACGGACGCCATTCTTCGACAGGCTGACACCAGCTGTAGCCCTTCATCAGAGCATGGGGTATGACGAAGCCATCCCCATAACAGAGGTAGTCCTATCTACATGACATGCTCGACGTCGCCACTGGCGCCAAGTAAGAAAGGCTGGGGGTGGTTCTGCCTCTGGACTTACCCCACTGGCTCCAATGGTGGAAATTGACACCGGTGTTCTAACTGGGAACAACTTCAAGCTGCTCAGGAAAGTGTGCAAGAACTCTCCAACCGCTGTACTGAAGTGTCTCCTCCGCCTGCTGAAAGCATGATACAGGTAAAACCAGAACAACCTCCTCAGCTATTGTCCTCCAAGATTCACAGAGTCTAGTGGAAAGTCCAAGACTCTATAATTGACAAAGATTAGTCTCGTCGGCTGAAGAAGACGAAGGCTCGGCAAGAGGAGGACCATCCCGTCGTCATACCACGGAAGGTATCATCTGCATAGGTGCCTGCTGCAACGGCCCCCTCAACTTCGATCTCCTACAAGAGGGAAAGGCCGGAGACGATCCCCATGCATGCGGTAAATTTCAAAGGCAGCGAATCCAAACGCCCCAAGTCCGGGGGCATGGTAGTACACACGGTGTACATGGCGTCTGAGAAAGAAGAAAGTCGTACTTCCATGGGTCATCGACCACTCACAAGATCAGTGAGAAAAGCTCAGGAGAAACAACAAAAGCTCCAGGAGATACTGACAAGGATGGCCGCACTCACTAGGTAGAAAGAAAGCCCTGAAGTATCGTCGGAACAATGCCAGGAGCAGGAGACCGACACCGAATTCCTATAAAGGGTGCTTGAAAAGAAAGATAAAAAGGCCGCGGAACAAGCGGCTAATATAAAACAAATGGCGCTCGTGTTCTAAGACATGGTTGGGATGATGATCCAGCCAGACTCTCCAGCCGAAGACACTCCAATAATCATTGAAGACGACAGAGGAGAGACATCAAACCCTCTTCTGGCTCTATCAGCGGCCAGGGAGGGGACGATTTCCAAAGCTGCCCTTGAAGACTGCATAGCTCAACAAATACGAGCTCACCAGGCAAGTGAAGTGGCTGACCAAGTTGTCAGAACAGGGCGACGGTATCCAGGCTGGTACGATCAAATTAAGTACCCGCCGAGATATACGATCCCTAAATTCCACGTGTATAAGGGGACAGGAAATCCCCATCAACACGTCACTCAGTTTAGAGCTCTATACGGCAATACTGGAGGCGATGACAAACTGTTGTTTCGCCAGTTTGTCGGCAGCTTGGCGGAGACAGCATTTGAATGGTACTCGGAGCTTCCGAATGACTCCATCAAAACGTTTACAGAAATGGAGCTACTGTTCATACAGCATTTCGCAAGCGCAACCAAGCGCACCCCGATCACCGCATTTATCAATGCCCGGGTAAAGCCAAGAGAGACCTGGGTTCAATACGCAATTCGGTAGCGGAACCTATAGTCAAAATGCGAACCACGCATAAAAGAAGCTCCTGCCGTAGGCATGTTCGTGGGGACCCTTGATCCTCAGGCAACTATATCCCAATTTATGATGTTCTTCAAGCCGATCACCTTTCAGGCCTTGATCGACAAGCTGGCCCAAATGGACCAGATAGGCCATAGGCTATCCTCTTCGAAAACGGATCCCCGGAAAGAAAAGGGCAGAGGGAAAGCGACCTTTGTTGCCAACGCTCAACAACAACCGAGTGACCCGAAACCATTTGCGCGCCAAAGCAACAAACCACGATCCCTTGATGAGAAGTTGAGACGTCCTTACTCGTTTCCTCGGAATAAAACGAGGAGACTGTTCGAACTGGCGGTGTGCAACAGGCTCATCGCTCTGCCGGATCCAAGACGCCCATTGCAGCCAGGTGATGTCAGCAGTCCCAACAACTGCCTCTACCACAGAGTAATGGGCCACCCAATCGAAGATTGTTATGTCTTCAAAAATGGGTTGAAGACCAATACCAGCAAGGCAAATTCGCGCTATCCGAAAACTGGAAGGTAAACCCACCACAGCAGCACGCTCCTAAAAAAGTGGACACGTAGGGCATCAGGCTCATTTGTAGAAGAAGCTCCGTGGGAAGTTATCCTCTCAGCTAAAACTAAGAAAATGCTGAAGGATCTTCAAGCATGTTCGGCAATCAGGTGGAAAAGCCCGTTGGAGCCTGAGATCATTGAGGGGATGCTGAAACCATGCCCAACACCGAAAGTTGGTATCAATGGACAAAACATCCAGGTCAAGCCTTCAAAGTCTTCGAAGAAAAAGGAGAAGACCCCGAAGCCCATACAACTTGATAACGAGCGTACGGACCTGCAAAAGTACATTGACGCGCTGGAGGAGTACAACCAGAAGGTGCGGACCCCAGTCACTCTTGAAGAGTTTCTCAACCATATCCTTGAGAACGGAGACAGCGACAATGATGAGGGGAATAAATCGTCGGAAGAATCCGAGGATTATGTAGCAATTTGCCACATGGTTTCTCACTCGTCGTTAAAAGACGAAGAAACTCCCTCGGCGTCGGAAAGCAATGTGAGGAAACTGGGGCCAGGATTGGTCCCAAGATCCCTAGAATCGTCAGACGACCTTATTGACAGACTGCTGAACGAAGCCCTTCAAAGAGCAAAGCTAGCTGAGAGCGTGAAACGACCATATAAGAAAAGACCAAGCGTCGACGTCAAAATGAAGAAGCCGGCAAGGAAGAGTCATAAAGTACTCCAACCAGAGTGGTACACACCCGCGGCAGACAAAAGCAGGTTTAAGACAGGGAAACGGTTCACCAAAGCCCTTTTTTAAGGAATGACGCTGCCACATTTCAAAAGGAAAACTCCTGGGAGAATGTGCCTCGACGAATCGAATGTACATCCGAACTATTACTTATACCATCGGAGGGTCACGCACCCCACCAAAGAGTGTAGTGCCTCCAAGAAGTGGTAGCAGGGATACGTTGCCCACCGACAACACTTCAAGTGAATGAAGCGCAAAGCCCGTCGGGAACAAATGCCCGGCACGCCCAGTGGGACTCGAACCCACAGTCCCACCGGGCGTGCCAAAGAGCTATTTGTTCCTTTATAACCCTTATAAAAAGGGGGAGAGAAGAAAGAGGAAAAGAATTCACGGTTGGACATCACGTGTTAAACAACGTGTTAAACACGTGAACGCTTATATGCAAAGCATATAAGCGCCGAAATAAAACAATAAAAGGGCCAAACAGGCCTCACGTGTAAAACACGTGAGCGCTCATATGAAAAGCATATGAGCGCTGAACATAAATCACCAATGGCCAAAAAAACCTCACGTGTTAAACACGTGAGCGCTCATATGCTCATATGAGCGCTGAAAATAAACAGGCTAAAACCCACACTATGGGTCACGTGTTAAACACGTGAGTTCTCTTACCGCTCACATATAAAGTATGTGAGCGCCCCAATTTAAAATGCTCCTATTAAATTCTAGAATTAAATTCTATTTGGGAAATATTTTCCTCATCTTCCTCAAACTAGAAAGATCTTCTCTATTAAACAGAAGACCCTTAGATCAAATATCCAGCGATGATCATATGATAGAATAAAATTCTATCATAGGAAAATATTTTCCTAATCTTGTTAAACTAATAAGATATTAATTTAACAGAATTAAATTCAACATTCCTAATCTTTTTAAACTAACAAGATATTCACATGACAAGAATAAAATTCTATATTAACAAAATATCCATATTAAGAAAATATATTTCTGATCTTGTTAAACTAAAAAGATATGATAGAATAAAATTCTAATATTATTAAAACTAACAAAATATTCATAATCTTGTTAAACAAACAAGAAATCTTTTCTGTTAAACAGAGAGCCTTTAGATTAAAAATTCAACGGTGAATAAAATTCACCGATTGATCTAAAAGAACATAAAATCAATCAAGATCTCTCAATGAGAGATTTTCTCAACAAATTGATTTTTTCTCTTCTCCTATAAATAGGAGCAAGGAGGTTAAATCTAAAAAGGAGGAGACCACCCCATAAGCTTCTAAAAAAAATATACAGAAGCCTCCCAAAAGCTCCCACAAAACAAAAAAGAATTTAATTCTCAAACCAAGAGTTTAACTCTTCTCAAAGAACTTAGTTCTTCCTCTGGTTGAGATCTGCAGAAGCAGATCTTCCCATAAGTTGAGAATTTAATTCTCATCGGGGAGATTTTGTTATGCAGATTCAAAACTTAGGGAAAAGAATTAAGTTCAAAGAATTTAATTCTTCCAAAACGATATAGGAATTTAATTCCTCTGATAAAACTAGGGTTTAACCCTACAAAAGAATGTAAGTCTTATAAAGAAAAGGGCCTGAAATTCTCAAAACTCAGATCAAAATCTCTATACATATAAAAGAACAGACTGGTGATTCATTAGCGTTTAACGCTATATAACAATGGCTCACGTTCTCCCACGTGAGCACCTCTGAGGAACAAAAAGGAAGGACTGAGATTGAATCACGTGCTCCCACGTGACCCCCTAATAGTGCTTAGCACTTATAAAAGAAAAGAGAATAAAACCAAAGACAGTTCTCATTTGAAAACGCCTCACATGTTCACACGTGACCCTCTAATAGTGCTTAGCACTTATAAAAAGAAAAAAGGGAATAAATAAAAAACAGTTCCCATTTTTGGGGTGCCTCACGTGATCCCACGTGACCCCCAATAGTGCTTAGCACTTATAAAAGAAAAAGAGAATAAACCCAAAGAAGAAGTGCCCAGTTCTCAGGCGCCTCATGTGCCACAAATGAGCACTCAAAAAAGCAATGTTTAACACTGCTTTAGAGCCTCACGTGGGAGCACGTAAGCGCCGAGTAGATGTTAGTGTTTAACACTATGAGTGCCCAACCTTAGCCTAAACTAGCCTAGTCTTCCGAGGCCAAAAACCTTTTGATCACCGATCAACCGAGCCTTCCTATGCTCAGGTCTCCCCAAATCGATCTCGGTTCCAAAAATGACTAATGATCTCCTAACAGATGGTATCTAAAATGATGTTCATCCCTCCATGATCTTTCCCTTCAATCTGGAGTTCGGTTCAATGGTACATCTCTCTATACCTCTGATACATGTCATTGTAATTCTTCAACGTCTTCAGAGAGGTGGAGGATCCCGACAACTAACAGCTCTTTCGTGCACTCTCAAATCCATGAGCACATCCCTATGGACCGCAATGTCCTTAAACTAGCTGTGGACCTCAACGTCCTTAAACTAAACCCTCACCCCAAAAATGGTGATCTACGGACCGTAACGTCCATAAACTAAAACAATCAAGCCCAAATGCTCTTTCGTCGGATCTGAATGATCCTAAAACCCCATTAAGTAGATCTTAGTCTAAAATTGGACAACGTATCCTTAACAAACATTTAAGTTGATCTTAATCCCGAACGAGATTAATGATCCTTAAATCGAACCAAACCCAAATATAAGAATATACGGATTTGGACTAATCCACGCCCTACGGGCGAAAACATAAATTAGTCTCCGCATACAATCCACGGGCAACCAAAAATAAAACAAACACACACGACATGAAGTGACCTTCTAGAGTAGGAGAAAGTGGTTATCGCTACACGGTAACATAATTAACTGCAGGGGCTTGCGCCTGCAGGGTAGAGCGTCCCCACAATCAAAACCCCCTCACAAACGAGGGGGAATCTGACAAAGTCTGCTAGTATGGCTGCATCCGTCCAAACCTCCGATACACGGTGCTATAAATCAACTTGGGATCTTCGGAGAGGTGGACGGATAAACCTAAATAGCATCTGCCCCCAAATTCAGGCAAGACGTTTGTCTTTCCTGGTTTTCGGCGGTATACGGATTCTGGCACGCACGGTGAGACCTTTTTCTCTTTCCACTCCACACTTCGTGTGTCGTGTTTTTCCGCGATCAAATAATCGCGGTATATATGTTTGTGGTTGCCTTTGGGTGATGGGATATTGAAGCCGGCATTTCGTCTCTATGAAGAATGGCGTTTGCTCCCACCCTAGCAACTCAGGCTCTGTCATATCCGGTGGAGTCAAGTATGGGCCACTTGCAGCCTCAAATCTCTGCAATCCGGCTCTTCAAGAAATCAACTAGCTTTTCTTTGGGTCGATACTCCCATCTCCTACCCTCGGTGCCTTAACGCCAAAAGAGGAATCCCAGAGAAGTCTGTCTTCCACAGGCTGGCTCCTCAAGTTCCTGCTTTGCCGACGGAATCGATCTCCAAACAATGGGTACCTTCCAAAGGCCTTGGTCGACGCAGGGGGTAGGCTCGGCAAAATCCTGAGGCTAATCAAATCCCGGCCATAAGAAATGGTCGACGTCGATATCGGCATCATACAAAATGAGCTGGGGCAGTTCTCCGTATGGTCCTGTTTCAACCCCAGTGGTGAATATTGTTGTTCCAACCAGGAACAGCTTCAAACTGTTCCGAAGGGTCAAACAAAATTGTCCCACCGCAATATTGAAGAAATCTCCGCAGCCCATGGAGATCCCACGAGAGTAGAAACCAGTTCGCTCCCTATAACAACTTTCCTTATCTATATATAAGGTATGGAAGCAGGTGAAGGACTCAATTGTCGTCTACGGCTCTTCCTCTAAACGTCAGACAAATTCTAATAAATCCCCTTTCAAATACAAGGGTATTCATCCCAAGACGGATCCAGATACAGCGGTTCCTCTTAAAACCAAAGCGGCATTTCACAAAAAAGAGAGGTCTAATAAAGCTCAAGTGCCTGAAGCAAACTCCAAAGGCCAAAACTCCAAACACCCCAACTCTAAGGGCATGGTAGTTCATGCAGCCCACATGATGAACTCCAAAGATGAAGTTCAAGCATCTATTAGCTACGGACTGCATACTCGGTCCCTGAAAAAGGCTCAACTGCAACATGAAAAGCTGCAGGAGATGCTTGCTCAAGCGGTAGCACTCGCTAATCCATCGTCTAAGGCAAATCCCGAAGACGCACCTGGAGAAAGAACAGAGCAAGAGTTGGATATTGATTTCCTAAATCACGCTTTCAAAAAAAAGATGAAGAAGCGGAAGAAATGTCCGGAACGATGGTTCAATCGGAACCACAAGCAAATGAACTGCCGGTAGTCGATCTTAAAGACAAGGGTGACATTTCAAATCCTCTACGAGTCTCATCAACGGCCGAAGAGGAAATGATTCCAAAAGAAAAGCTCAACAAATATGTCGCTCAGCAAATCAAAACTCACCATGCCAGTGAAGCATCAAATAGGCCAATCAAGACTAGTCGACCGTATCCAGCGTGCTACGACCAAATACAGTACCCGCCAGAATACATACTTCCGACTCCATATATACAAAGGAACCGGGAATCCTCGCCAGCACATCGCGCGATTTAAATCCATGTGCGGTAACACTGGAGAAAATGGTATACTACTCCTACGACAGTTCGTCAGCGGTCTGGCAGGGCATCACCTTCGTATGGTATGCGGAACTCCTAAATGATTTCGTGAAGAGCTTCAATGAAATGGATATGCTCTTCTGTCAGGGATTCGCTAATGAGAAAGAACATACTACCGTGACGGCGCTGGTCAATGAAAGGGTTAGACCGAATGAGATTTGGGTTCAATATGTTACCCGATGGAGAAATCTCTGGTCAAATACAAGTAATGCATCGATGAAGTTGCAGCCATGGGAATGCCCATAGCCACCCTTGACCCAAATTCAAATGCGTCCTCGTATATAGCTCTCTTCAAGCCGACGACCTTCTAAAAACTCATGGATAAAGTGGCTCGATTGGATCAAATGGGTCAAGACTCTTTCTTATCCGATGATGACATGTGAAAAGCGGAGGCAAGATGGCGTTTGTTGCCTACGATCAACAAAATAAGCGGCTCTAAAACAACCTGCCGCCAAAATAGCGACGGCATGGGTACTCATTCCCCCCGAGATATACACAGGGGGCATATTCCTCACTGATGGAAGAATCTCTATGTAGAATGGTCCTTTCTTCTCAAAAGACAGGAAGGATATTAAGGGGCATACAACCAGGTCCTACAATCTAGTGGAATGCCTCGCTAAAAAAACGGTATGTCCACAAGCAAAATGGGCACGGATGAAAACCCGAAAGAGCGCCGTGAGTAAAAACAGCAGGACTGCCGGCGAGCTTGTGAAAAACCAGAAGGGCGCAACCTTGTTAATATAAATACACTTACGAGATCTTCACGACTCATAAGGAGAATCCCCCTGTGAGACCCTCACGGCTCATAGGATTCAAAAGCCTTAAGTTACAGGGATCTGGACCTGTTCATAAGCCGTCATATCCCCAAAAGTGCCCTACAGGCGATCCATATTGACCCTTGTATACAATCCAGGGGCACGAATAAATATTTCTTTGCCAAGTTCTGCAAATGGCAAGAAATGTCCCCATATGATGAATAACACTTGCAGGTCCTCTCGACTTATAAGGAGAAAACACTCTTGGAAGATCCTCACGACTTACAAGAGAAGACATCACTTAGGAATCCCCATGATTCTTAAGGAGAAAATACACCTACGAGATCCTCACGACTCGTAGTGAGAAAATACCTTTATGAGATCCTGACGGCTCATAAAATCAAAAAGTCTTAGTCAACAGGATCCTAACCCTGTTTGCTAAGCTACCTTTGTTCAAATCGACAAAGACAAATGATGAGTCGCTCCTGGCAATATCCCAGTTATAGTGATACTGATGCCTAAACAGGTATCAAACTCCAAGTCAACCTCTTCGGAAAGTGCCATCCCTACAACCATCTAATGAAGAAGGGGACCCCGTTCGTATGGGATCAGAAATGCCAAAGTACACGGGACAAAATCAAGCAATACCTGCAGAATCCACCGGTACTGACCGCTCTGGTCAAGGGAAAGCCCATCATCCTGTACACAACAGCCCTTGAAGGTTCTTTAGGCGCGCTATGGGCATAGGAGAACGATTAGGGGAAGGAGAAAGCTCTCTTGTATTTGAGTCGAGCTCTTCTAGGGGCAGAAAACAACTACTCCCCTATTGAAAAGCATTGCCTGGCACTGATTTTCGCGATAACGAAGCTCAGGCACTATGCCTTGGCACATGAGGTCCATCTCATATCAAAGGTGGATTCTCTGAAATATTTGATGTCAAGAGCCATACTAACGGGAAGGCTTGCCAAATGGGCCCTCTTTCTGATAGAGTTCTCGATAACATATCGACCCCTCAAGGCAGTAAAGGGCCAGGCCATCGCTGACTTTCTCGCTGAACATCCGATACTTGCTGGCTCTCTCTTAAATTGCGAATTACCGGACGAACATACGTTCAACACAAAGGACGAAGAAAATGACTCTCGATAGGAACTTTACTTCGATGGGGAATCTTCCATGAAGAAGCGAAAGCACAACACCCCCATAATCAAAACCGGGGTAGGCTTTATCTTCGTGACCCCACAAGGAGGGATAATGCGTTTCGCCCTTTCATTGACAGCGCCAAGAACAAACAACGAAGATGAGTACGAAGCTTTGATAGCAGGTCTTGAGATTGCTGTCGACATGGGAAACGAAAACATCCTCATAAATGGAGACTCCCAGCTTGTCATTAGCCAAGTAAATGGCGACTATCAGAAGTGCAAGTCAGAATTGGTAAAATATGGTGAAAGAGTGCGCAATTGCTGACACAAATCCTCTTCTATATCCTGGAAAGCATGCCGCGTGCGGAAAATAGCAAGACGGATGCATTAGCCAAGCTTGCTAAGGAATTAGCTGACGAAAACCTTGATGATATAAGGATCGTTGTGATATAAGGATCGTTGTGCAAAGCCGCCGAATTCTTGCGCCAGCAGAAATATCTTCGGAGTCGTCTGAAGGAGAGGAAACGACCAAACAAGCAGCCTGCCAAATAGAAGATGAAGAAAAGACTAAGGATTGGAGAGAAGTCTTCATAGACTATTTCAAATCCCATCGAACGCCCGAAAGCGCATCTTAAAGACATTAGCTCATGAAACGAGCTCTGTCTTTTGGCTTTGTCAGTGATACTCTATATAAGAGATCTTTCGACAGTTTGTGGCTAAGGTGCTTGGGACCAGAAGAAGAAAGAAGGGTTGTCCAAGAAACTCACGACGGACTCTGCGGTTCCCATCAGGCCGGGCCAAAGATGAAGCGGAAGATCAAGAGAATGAGCTACTACTGGCCCACGATGATTCAGGATTGTCTCGAATATGCGAAACAGTGTCACTCGTGCCAAATTCACGGTGACTTTATCCACCAGCATCTGAATCTGCTATACCCAACACTAACTAGCTGGCCGTTCAAAATGTGGGGAACCGATATAATTGGGCTCATCGAACCAGCATCGTCCAAGGGGCATCGGTTCATATTAGCAACAACCGATTACTTCTTTAAGTGGGCAGAGGCAGTACCGCTAAAGGAGGTGAAGATGGAGAACATCCTCCATTTCTTCAGGACACATGTCATCTACCGGTTCGGTACTCCCCGACGGATCATCTCGGATAATGGGCCGGCCTACAGAAGCCATAAGATCAGCCGCTTCGCACAGCAGCATAATATAGATTGGAGATACTCTTCGGTCTATAATCCCCGAGCTAACGGTCTAGCTGAGGCATTCAACAAGACCTTGACGAAGATCATAAAGAAAACAGTGTCCAGAAACAAAATGGACTGGCACGAGAGACTGCATGAAGCTCTCTGGGCGTATTGAACCACGTTCAAAACAGCCACGAATACAACGCCATTCGCGTTGGTATTCGGCATGGAAGTGGTACTTCCCTTGGAGATAGAGCCACCCTCTCTACAAGTAGCAGTTCGATACAAGCTAACGGATGAAGAAAATGCCCGTCTTCGGCTTGAGGAGCTCGATGCCCTTGATGAAACACGTCTCATGGCGCAGCAAAACCTGGAATCTTACAAAGCAAGGATGACACGCTCATACGAAAGATTGACCAAGCCGAGAACATTCTGCCAAGGTGAACTCGTGTCAGTCATAAAAAGATCCATGATCCCCAACCGTACAAAGCGGGGGAAATTCGAGCCAAACTATGAGGGTCCATACATCATAAACAAGGTTTACCAAGGCGGGGCCTACTTGCTCATGGATATGCATGGCGAAAGACCCTTCCGGCCAATAAACGACCGGTTCCTTAAGAAATACTATACTTGACAAGTCATGGCTCAGGTTAATGATAGATGACGACGCTCGTGTCTGCTCACTGTCTTCCTGAGTCCAAACTCTATAAGTAGTATCCGGCAAAACTTTGCCTCGAAGCTAACAATGGACCGAGACGTCCTTAAACTAACAATGGACCAAGACGTCCTTAAACTAAACGTTGCTTCTAAAATGGCAGCAATGGACCGAGATGTCTCTAAACTAACAATGGACCGCAATGCCTTTAAACTAAATACGTCGCCTTAAGCGCGGCGATAATGGAATGCAAGTCCACAAGTCCCAACGGCAAGAGCTGCCACTTAAATCCTGCTGGCTACGTAGCGACCCCGGTAGCGAAGTCCCTTCTAAGCGCCATTATAAAAAAAACGGTACGTCTACAAGCGAAATGGGCACGGATGAAAACCCGAAAGGGTTCCGTGAGTAAAAACAGCAGGGGTACCGGCGAGCTTGTGAAAACCTGAAAGGGCGCAATCACGTTATTAAAAAAACAGTACGTCCACAAGCGAAATGGGCACGGATGAAAACCTGAAAGGGCACCGTGAGAAAAAACAGCACGGCTACCGGTGAGTTTATGAAAACCCGAAAGGGCGCAATCTCGTTAAAATAAAAACACTTGCAAGGTCCTCTTGACCTTGTGAGGAGAAAACTCCTGCGCGAGATCCTTATGACTCACAAGGGAGTAATACACTTGGGGATCCCCATGATTCCTAAGGAGAAATTACACTTACGAGATCCTCACGACTCGTAAGGAGAATTCCCCCCTATGAGACCCTCACGGCTCATAGGATTCAAAAGCCTTAAGATACAAGGACCTGAACCTGTTCTCAAGCCATCACACTCCTCAAGTTGCCCTACAGGCGGTCAATATTGGCTCTTGTATACAATCTACAGGCACAAGTAAACGATTTCCCCCATCAAATTCTACCAATGACGAAGAATGTCCTTATGTAGTGAACGACACTTATAAGTCCTCTCGACTTGTAAGGAGAAAACACTCTTGTAAGATCCTTACAACTTGCAAGAGAAAATATCACTTAGAAGTCCTCACGATTCTTAAGAAGAAAATACACCTGCGGGATCCTCACGACTCGTAGGGAGAAAATACTTTTATGAGACCCTTACGGCTCGTAAAGTCGAAAAGCCTTAGTCAACAGGATCCTAACCCTGTTTGCTAAGCCACCTTTGTTCAAATCAGCAAAGGCAAATGATGATTCTCTCCTGGCAATATTCCAGTGGTAGCGATGCTGATGCTTGAACAGGTGTCAATTTTTAAGTTCTTTCACGGCAAATGATGATTCGCTCCTAGAAATATTCCAGTCGCAGCGGTGCTGATGCCAAGATTGGTATTAGATCTCAAGTTCCATACTCGCTACGAAAATCAGCGAGCAAAAATGCATATGAAATAGCCGAAATGATGGGGCAACTCACAATAAAAATAAGCGAGCAAAATATATGCATATAAAAAAACAGCCGAAAAGTTTGGGCAACTCACAATAAAAAGCAGCTAGTAAAAAGAAAAATAGCCAAAATGATTAGGCACCGCGATAAAAAGCCGAAATGATTGGGCAATCGCGACTCGATATAACAAAGCTGAAATGATAGAGCATCAGGGAAAGAAATAAAAAAATGAATGAAACTTTTGCCCTGCAGGTGAGTCCACAACGATCCCTGTATATAGTCCATGGGCACAAACGAAAAGGGAACCACATTTTCCCACCAGGCTCCATCAGAAAGAGAGCTAGGTCTTGACGGTAACATCTACAGCCTAGAGATCAAGAACAGCATTTCTTTTCACTCCAGCAGGATGCAGACGTGATGTCAACAAAACGGAGCCATGGCAATGTCCCTAGTTCCAGATCTTGACGATTCATAGACAACCTAAAGATCAACAACGGCGTTCTTTCTCACCCCAGCAGGATGCAGATGCGATGTCAACAAACGACCCTAGGGTAAAAACAAGTGGAGCCATAGCAAAGTCCCTAGTTCCAAGCCTCAACGGTTCATAGACAACCTAAACACAATCTCGACATTCATCGCAATATAGCAGACACAATGTCAAAAAACGAAGCAAAGGAAGATCCCTAGCTTCAGGGTCTTGACGGCAACACAAATAAAACCTGAAAGACTATCGGAAATCATCCCACACCAGAGCGGAGTGGTCATGACTCATCGGGGCTCCCAAATTGAGCCTAACCTCAAGTAAAAAGCGGAATGGAAAATCCCTAACGCTTGCTCTTCCGACGGTAATATCACCTGGGAGATTACTTGAAGACATCTTGTCCAGCCCCCGAAGGGATCAGAGACACGACAGTCGCAAGACTACTCGAATAGCAATATTGCATATCGGGGAATACACCGGCCAATGCGACGGTACGACTGGTAAAAAACCCTAGTACCACAGACCCTAACGGACTTCTATCAGTAGAGGTTAACTGTGACGTTAGGACATCCTTGTGAGAACTTCTCGATTCGTCTCGACTTGTAAGGAAAATAATGTCCTTGCGAGAACTTCTCGATTCGTCTTGACTCGTAGGGAAAATAATGTCCGTATGAGAACTTATCGATTCGTCTCGACTTGTAGGGAAAATAATGTCCTTGGGAGAACTTCTCGATTCGTCTCGACTTATAGGGAAAACAATGTTCCTGCGAGAACTTCTCGACTTGTCTCGACTCACAGCTCATAAAGTTGAAAAGTCTTGGGCTACAAGGACCCTAAACTTGTCTCCTAAACCATTAATTCTATGGTCACACATTACTTTGCACTACTTCACCCACGTACATACTTACATGGGCAAAGTAGTGGGGGCCATTTGTTCCCGCCAAAATTTTCGGCCAAGAGCTATTTGTTCCCTTATAACCCTTATAAAAAAAAGGGAGAGAAGAAAGAGGAAAAGAATTCACGGTTGGACATCACGTCTTAAACACGTGAGCGCTCATATGGAATCACGTGTTAAACACGTGAGCGCTTATATGCAAAGCATATAAGTGCTCAAAGAAAATAATAAAAGGGCCAAACATGCCTCACGTGTAAAACACGTGAGCGCTCATATGCAAAGCATGTGAGCGCTCATATGCAAAGTATATGAACGCTGAACATGAATCACCAATGGCCAAAAAGGCATCACGTGTTAAACACGTGAGCGCTCATATGCTCATATGAGCGCTGAAAATAAACAGGCTAAAACCTACACTGGGGGTCACGTGTTAAACACGTGGGTTCTCTTGCCGCTCACATATAAAGCATGTGAGCGCCCCAATTTAAAATGCTCCTATCAAATTCTAGAATTAAATTCTGTTTGGGAAATATTTTCCTGATCTTCCTCAAATGAGAAAGATCTTCTCTGTTAAATAGAGGACCCTTGGATTAAAGATCCAGCGGTGATCATATGATAGAATAAAATTCTATCATAGGAAAATATTTTCCTAATCTTATTAAACTAACAAGATATTAATTTAACAGAATTAAATTCAACATTCCTAATCTTGTTAAACTAACAAGATATTCACATGACAAGAATAAAATTCTATGTTAACAAGATATCCATATTAAGAAAATATATTTCTGATCTTTTTAAACTAAAAAGATATGATAGAATAAAATTCTAATCTATTTAAAACTAACAAAATATTCATAATCTTGTTAAATAAACAAAAAAACTTTTCTGTTAAACAGAGCTTTTGGATTAAAAATCCAATGGTGAATAAAATTCACTGATTGATCTAAAAGATCATTAAATCAATCAAGATTTTTCAATGAGAGATTTTCTCAACAAATTGATTTTTTCTCTTCTCCTATAAATAGGAGCAAGGAGGTTAAATCTAAAGAGGAGGAGACCATCCCATAAGCTTCTAAAAAAATATAAAGAAGCATCCCAAAAGCTTCCACAAAACAAAAGAGAATTTAATTCTCAAACCAAGAGTTTAACTCTTCTCAAAGAATTTAGTTTTTCCTCTGGTTGAGCTTTGCAGAAGCAGATCTTCCCACAAATTGAGAATTTAATTCTCATCGGGGAGATTCTATTATGCGGATTCAAAACTTAGGGAAAAGAACTAAGTTCAAAGAATTTAATTCTTCCAAAAGGATATAGAAATTTAATTCCTCTGATAAAACTAGGATTTAACCCTGCAAAAGAATGTAATTCTTATAAAGAAAAGGTCCTGAAATTCTCAAAGCTCGGATCAAAATCTCCATACATATAAAAGAACAGACTGGTGATTCATTAGCGTTTAACGTTATATAACAAAGGCTCACGTGCTCCCACCTGAGCATCTCTGAGGAATAAGAAGGAAGGACTGAGATCGAATCACGTACTCCCACGTGACCCCCTAATAGTGTTTAGAATTTATAAAAGAAAAGGGAATAAACCCAAAGACGGTTCTAATTTGAAAACGCCTCACGTGTTCCCACGTGACCCCCTAATAGTGCTTAGCACTTATAAAAGGAAAAAAGGAATAAATCAAAGACGGTTCCCACTTTTGGGGCGCCTCACGTGATCCCCCGTGACCCCCAATAGTGCTTAGCACTTTTAAAAGAAAGAGGGAATAAACCCAAAGAAGAAGTGCCCAGTTCTCAGGCGCCTCACGTGCCACACGTGAGCACTCCAAAAAGCAATGTTTAACACTGCTTTAGAGCCTCACGTGGGACCACGTGAGCGCCGAGCAGATGTTAGTGTTTAACACAATGAGAGGCCAAGCTTAGCTTAAACTAGCCAAGTCTCCCGAGGCCAAAAACCTTTTGATCACCAATCAACCGAGCCTTCCTATGCTCTGGTCTCCCCAAATCGATCTTAGTTCCAAAAATGACTAATGATCTCCTAACAGATGGTATCTAAAATGATGTTCATCCCGCCATGATCTCTCCCTTCAATCTGGAGTTCGGTTCAAGGGTACATCTCTCTATACCTCTGATACATGTCGTTGTAATTCTTCAACGTCTTCAGAGAGGTGGAGGGTCCTGACAACCAACAGCTCTTTGGTGCACTCCCAAATCCATGAGCACATCCCTGTGGACCGCAATGTCCTTAAACTGTTAGTGTATATGCCCTAGGGGCCATTATTGTATCATACTAGTTTGTATATTACTTAATGAAAGCTTGGGATATTCACATGTATATAACAGTCTTGCTAAATATGGTAGTATGCTACTTGGTTTTTCTATCTTAATATGTGAGTATACGTATTGATAGAGCTCTTAGGATCTTGCTTGACTACCAGCGTTGTGATGGCAGTCACACTAGTGGGGGCTGGGTAGTCTACAAGCACATCCCTATTCAGGTCCCTAGTCGTAGGATTATCGAGACGGGCCATCGATACTCCGGAGTAGACTAGTGTGTACGCTTCTCATCCCAGTTGGGGAGATGGTCTGTCCCACAGCCGTCAGTACGTCATACTGGAGATAGTATACAGGTGCTCGTTGGGTTACGGGTACACCGGACATGACTCGCAGGGAACTATTGGTTGGGTTTTTATACCAGTCGTCAGTTAACAGTTCCCAGGTGACATGCGTACAGCATAGTCCGCAGACTTGACACTGCTACTTCGCCTCGAGTGTGTCCCACTGTTCTTAGATTGCTACCCTACCATGGCTCAAAGGAGTCATGCAAACAGGTAGCAGTTGGGTGCAGTCCCGAGCACTTGGAGGCAGTGGCGGTTAGACATGATTCGTCTCTCCCGGTATTGGGAGTTGATATCGCGCCGTGTCAGAGAGCCATTATGCAAAGTCCCTGGCCAGGGCAAGCGAGATTTACTGGTAAGTTCCAGTAGTTTCTCAGGGTGTAATGGGCTTCACTCCGACACGACTTATACCGCTATTAGGGGGCTGACGCTTGCCGCCCCCTAGGCCCGATATACGATAGTCCTACACGAACAGACCAGACTGTAAGGAGATTGTCACATCAGGCTCAGTAGGAGTTCGGATGGGTTTCCTCATCGGCCTTCTTATCGACATCTACCTGGGGACCGTTACGTACAGCTAGTGCCGCTTGCGGTCTGCGGTTAAACTCACTGCCAGCGTAGTAGTCAAGTCATTAGAGTCCCACACAGAAAGTTTCCCTGCTCCAGGTGAAACGATATAGAGGTCGTATGGTTTTACGACAAGGGTTCAGACGCATACGTGTGTTTACGCACGTACGACTTTCGGACAGTTTTTACTAGTCGGCTTTGGTTTAAGCCAGATTCTAGTATCGGGATATTGGATTTATACAGTCTAAAGTTTTTTCCGTGTTTTCACGGATAGGAGGGGCGTTCTCGTAATTTCACGAGAAGCTTCTAGAAGATGGTGACTTGGGGGTTTATGTGGCATATGCATTAAATGAGATTAGTGAGTCATATGAGTGATTCATCCATGTCATTAATGCATCATAAATGCTTAATGACTCATGGAGATGAACCACCCTTTGATATTTATAAAGCATGGTTGTAAATCCTTTATTTTTTTTATTGGATAAATGATAATGCTTGATATATATTATGATAGATCATTATCTCATCTTATTCTCATGCTCACCTTCTCTCTCCTCAAGCTCTCTCTCTTCAAACCCTAATCCTCCCCTCTCATGTGTTGAGATCAAGGATTAGATTAGACTACTTAATCCATAACCCTTCTCTATATCACCTAGGTTACTTAGATTAGCACTTTAAGAAACCTAGTTACCTCTAGTTTGAGGTAAAGCTTGAAGCAAAGCTCTCGGGTGGATCGTCTAGTACTTGGAGAAGGCCGAGGAGGAGGTGGAGAACGTAAAGTCGAAGGACACGGTTCTTTAGGTATAATCACTTCACATAGTAGTTTAGAACTTCTATGATTCGTGTTAGTTATCGTCTAGCTTCGATTCTTGCGGTTAGTCGATGTTTAAGCAAAGAACAAGATCGTTTTTCATATTTCCGCCTCCCCGCAAGTCGTGGGGTGTTGCACATCGACTTACATAAACTAGTTGTGGACTGCAACGTTCTTAAACTAACGCTCACCCCAAAAATGGTGATATATGGACCGTAACGTCCCTAAACTAAAACAATCGAGCCCAAATGCTTTTTTGTTGGATCTGAATGATCCTAAAGCCCCGTTAAGTAGATCTTAGTCTAAAATTGGACTAACGTATCCTTAACAAACATTTAAGTTGATCTTAATCCCGAACGAGATTTATGATCCTTAAATCAAACTAAACCCAAATCTAAGAATATACGTATTTGGACTAATCCACGCCCTACGGGCGACAACATAAATTAGTCTCCGCATAAAATCCATGGGCAACCAAAAATAAAACAAACACACAAGACACGAAGTGACCTTCTGGAGTAGGAAAAAGTGGTTATTGTTACACGGTAACGTAATTAACTGCAGGGGCTTGCGCCTGCAGGGAAGAGCATCCCCACAATAAAAAGAAAACCCTCACAAATGAGGGGGAATCTGACGAAGTCTGCTATTATGGACGCATTCGTCCAAACCTCCGATACACGGTGCCATAAATCAACTTGGCATTTTCGGAGAGGTGGACGAATAAACCCAAATAGCATCTACCCCCAAATTCAGGCAAGACGTTTGTCTTCCTGGTTTTCGACGGTAAACACTCACATTAGCAAAAACAGAGGTATGTAAATGAAAGATATAAATTATACATTTTTTCCTCAGAAGAAAATTTCAACATTCTTATAATAGTTTTTCTTCTTTCTGCATAATTAACCATGCATATACACATGATATATCATATAGAATAGTGAGATGTGACTGCGATTGACTATGGATAAATTAGCTGCAGTTAAGTAACTCAGTCACATATGGGAAATGGAGAGGGGAGGAAACTTAGTGATGGAGCTTAGGATCTCTTTCAGTTGTTCTCCTCCGTTGATCTTGTAATGGCGGTCTTTGAAGGCTAAGATTTGTTTTGGAAGTTGTTAAGTATGGATTTCAATGGGTTGGTATTCGACGCCGAGCTACCTGCAAAAGAAGTCCCGGGGTGGGTGACCACCGTAGGACCCTCCGACGATCAAGTTAGTGACGAGGTATAAGTGCAGAGTAGCGGCGTATTGGAATCAGTTTGAGTTACCTGAGTCGTCTGAGAGAGGGGTTTATATAGTGGTCGCATGGAGCGAGCAGGCACGATATCATCGCCGTTAGTTACACCCCCCCGTTATCCTCGCATTCAATGGCGGGATGCACCGATTAATGGGAGGATGCGCCCATTAATGAGGGGATATGCTAGCGTGGGACATGGATCGTGGGGAGGCGGATATCTCGCCCTGGCGATATACACGGAGTCGTTGCGGGAGCGCGTGGGCTCCGCGCTCTTGATTGATTGGAGGAAACCGTGGAAGCTCGGTCCGTCAGGAGCTCGGAAACGAGCGGGAGGCCGAGAGAGCTTGGCATGTCAGACGGCTCGGAGACGAGCAAGGAGACCAAGAAAGTTCGGAGATGAGCTATTGATAGTTTCCTAGGTGAAGGTGGAATGTATTCAGGGAAGTCTCCTGAAAGGTCAGATACGTTCTTCGAGAAGAGGATCCCAAAGAATCCCCCTAATGTAACTCATTTATTCCACCTCCATAGTCATTGGGACACGCCATCCACCACGTGTCATAATCTGAGGAAATACCACTTATGAGCATCATCATTAGCCCCACATTGTCGTTCCGACCTATTCACAGGTCTAGTCGAAAGTGGCCTGCTCGGTTTTTCTTCTGCTCGGTTTGGCGCCAAGAATCATAATGTGGATCGCCCGGGAATGGCATGGCGTTTGGTAGTTGCATCGTTTCGATCTTTAGGCCCATGTATCGCCTCGTCGTGCGCCTAAATTTTCACGCATATCCCGGTGGCGTCAGCGGATCAGTAAATTGATTGCGCTTTAAAGAGGGGGCACCGTTTCAGTCGATTCGTCAGTTGAGGTACGGGCCACGTGTCCTCCGTTGGTTGGCAGAAGCAACATGCTATCTCTGACTCCTGCAGTCGAAAAGACGTCCCCAATGACCGATCGCCACGTGGACCCCGCCGGCCGCGGGGCGTGATGTTTCGTTTTGGCGGGAATCAATCTGGGCTGTAGGATGTTCTCTTTTGGAGTGTATAAATAGGAGGGGACCATCCTAGGGCCGACACTTTGCTCAAATTCTCTTTCATTACTGAAGATTGCCGGCACTCCTTCCTTTAGATTAGATCCTCTGTTGATTTTTCCTTGGTGAGTCCCTTCCTTTGAGTCATGTTTGATGTCTTCCTCCGAAGAGTCCGTAGAGGTAGTAAGGATAAAGTCCGACGATGAGGCTCTCGTTGTTAGGGCCGAGTCCAGTGGGTCTTCCTTCTCTTCGGCTTTAGATAGCCAAGAGAGTTCTTCTTCTTCTTTGTCCTCTGTGTCGGGTTCACCCCCTAGAGTCAGGGCCGCCCTTGTCACTCGCCGTCGAGTGGCGATAAGGGACCCAAGGTGTGCATCGGGAACACCCGCAATGCGCAGCTTTCCGAAATTCGGACTCAATTCCACATCCCCTCTAACTATTCCATCCGTTTAGCTAGATAGGGCGAGCAAGCAGACCAGGTGCAGGGTAAGGAGATTGCTCTGTATTTGGAAGCATTCCAGGCAGGAATGCATCTGCCCTTCCCAACCGAGGTTTGTGGGGTGCTTCGTTTCTTTCATCATACCTCGGGCCAGATAGTGCCGAACTCATGGAGAATTCTCCTCGGGTTTCTGGTCCTGTTAAAACTTGAGCAGATCCCTTTCAGTTTGACCCTCCTTGTGCCCTTCCTTTGTTATAAAAATCACCCCGGCACCAGCATGTGAGACCCGAGCTGGGTGTATTTCTCGTTTATTGGGGCGGCCGGGTCGGGGGTAGTAATCGTCCCCTCTTCCATCCATGAATGGAAGGAGAATTTTGTATTCGTCGGGCTACCCGAGGGTGAGAATTGGCTTATGCCCACACAATAGCACAGGGCCAACCTCCCGAAGGAAAAGCAGTCGACTTCCCCCGAGGCGAGGGTGGTGTCCCCGTGGGAGCTGATCCAGCAGGCGGATGTCCTGCTATCCGAGCATGTACTGAGCTGGGCTGAGCTCAGCCCTGCTCATTTCTTAAGTAAGTTAGGGTTTTCAACGATCTGTTTAGATTTTACCAAATTTCCTTTATTGTTTTAGTGTCGCTAACCCCCTTTGTTTGCGTGTTCCTTTTTTTTGCAGAGCCGATGGACCGAGCAAAAATCCTAACCGTCCTGGCCGCCAAGACCCAGGGAAAGAAGGTCGGGGGCACAAGCTCGTCCCGACCCGGTCCGAGCTCGGCTCCGAGGCCAACTCCACTGTCTAAGCCTTCCGCCGTTCCCTGAGCTCCAGAAGAACGCCGCGGGAAGCCATAAGTACTCGTGGGACCCGGCGCCCCGGGAGCAAGAGGAGGAGGAAGAGGCTGAGCCCGCCGAAGTCCCCCACAAGAGGCAGAAGCGGACGGTCTCCCGGTCACCTTCTACCGGGACCCAGTGCAGGAGGGCGACTTCTGTATTGAGGTGCCCTCGGGGATCTCAGTCGCCGAGAGCCTACTTTCTGACATAGAGCAGGCGTCCGGGGTTAAAATACCCCGGGGGACCATGAAGGCCTAGGTGACCGCCATATCACAAGAGGTGGTTCAGATCGGTTCCTGACTTTTCTCAAAAGAATTTTTTTTTCCTTCAAAATTTCATAAGTCTTATCTTCTCGGTTTGAGCTTTCTAACCCGTTTGCTGCTTTTCTCAGGTCCTCCACCATTGCGCACTCCTCATCGCTATGGAATTCGAGGAGGTAGCCCCGGCCATGAAAAGGCGGGCGAGTCCTCCAAGTTGGAGGAGGAACTTCGCCTCCAACTACGGCAAGAAGAGGAGAAGGTGTCTCTCCTCGACACTCGTCTGGTCGTCGAGGGGCTGACGAACTTCAAGCTGAAGGAGTCTCATCGACTTCTGCACGAGTCCAACTGGGCTATTCAAGCCAAGTTGGAGGAGTTGAACGGCTTCTACAATGCGATGAAGAAGTCGAAGGACGCCCTCAAGAGGGATGTCCGGGTGGTTTTGGACGCGGTGAAGCTCGCCAAGTGCCGGGCGGCGAAAGCCGTGGTGGCGTATAAGGCGTCAGACCAATTTTACGCCGATCTCACCAAATCCGCGACCGTCATGTGGCACAGTGCCCTCGACACTGTAACGACTCTGTTTTAATGTACAAAAAAAATTGTTTAAAAGTTAATGTACAAATGGAGTATTTGCAACCCTGTGAATGCTATAAGTATTTGAATTGTTTTTGAACAGCAAGAAAGCACTTGTAGCTCATTGGTAAAGCCTTGCACTGCTGTGACATAGCCTCTGTATTCGAATCCCATTAGCCACATATATTTTTATTGATTTTTCTTTTAAACTTTAGAAGTTCAAAGGTTTGTACGTGCACTGCACGTAAAATGAAAAGTCATAACTAAATCAAATATGTGCACTGAGGTATACCAAGCGACATGGACACATGGCAAGAATCCAAGCCCCATCCCACCGGTTTGGACCGGCGAGATTGCCTATGGGGCCGGCGCCGCCGGTCCCCCCGTAAGTAATGCCCCCATTTTCCTAACCCTAGTCTCTTGGAATCCCCTTTTAACCCCTGTACTGTTTGTTTTTATTAAAAATAAGCAGAGAATTAAAAAGAGGCATTAAACCAAATTTAAATGCATTTTTAATTCTCCAATTCATTACCCTAAACCCAAATTTTCCCTATAAATACCACACTGCATTTTACCCCTCTCATTCAGAAATATAGTGCCAAAACTCTCTAAAAATTCTAAGTCCCAAAAAGTTGTGCAAGTGGAGTTAGCAAAAGGCGAAATTCCTGACACGTTTCGGGAAGAATCCGACGACAAAACGACTCTCCTACGATTCCGATAGCTTCCCCTATCTTTCCTCTTTCATTCAAACCAGTAAGTCCCCTTCCCCCTTACCAACTTCTAGTCTAAAAATATTTTCTTTTCAAAACTCGTTGGAAGCGGAGTTATTCCGACTTCCGACTCTCTTTTCTTTAAAAACTAAAATTTTTCTTAAACAATAAATTACCATATCTTCTTATAATTTTTAACAAACATAAATAAACATATCAGAATTAGTTTCGTCTCAAAATAATTTGTATTGCAACTTTTATCGCATTTTTACGATAAAATACCTTCATGTTTACATACGACATTGCTTATTCATTTTACCCAAATTACCTTTGGAAAACTCACGAGATAACGACCTAACTCATCACAACACTCACTCTTGACATAGCACGATGACTTTTGGAACATTAGTTAAGGGAAAATACGAGTTTACATTTAAATACCATAAACATTCAAAAACTGTTTTTTTAAAAAAGGGTATAATTTAATTCCTTGCAAATGCGCCTCTACAACCCATTTTGGGGAACCGCGATCGGGATGGTGTGGGTTATCGCACACTATCAGGCTTAGTAAAGTAAGATGCAGACCTCCGCAAGGAGCATTCGATCTCGATGGAATTTTTAATGCATTTTTTTAAGAAAAATGATATTTCTACTTAATAAATAAAATTTATTTTTATAAATATATATATATATATATATATATATATTATCAAAATATCTATTTTAAATATACAATATATATTCCATGTTTTCTAAATCAAAAAAATCACAAAATTTCATAAAACTACCATTACAAATCAATATAAGTCAAAATTACATTAAAATACCATATAAAATTATTACTAGGTTTATATCAACCAGAATAGAATTCACATTTAAAAATTACATCCATGAAAAACCCTAAAGACGATAAATAAATACTTGAGGTCTATTTTAAAAATATACCAAAACTATTTTTCATAAAACCCCCTCAAGTTATATAGTTTACAATAAGGACCCTAGTAAATATAGGTTTAAACGGGACCAATTCTCTTGAGGCTCGGGGAGCCAGAGAAAGTGGGTGCTTGCCTATTTAAGCTAGACAAACTAAAAACAGTGTTATCAACACGGTAATTGTCTTGGAAAAAGACACAAATCCTGCTGTCCATTTGCAGCAGTTACCGATAACACTAAAACTAATTCAGGATTTCAATTCTGTTTAAAAGGTCGGTCTCGGATTAAGTCTCAGTCAAATTTTGGAATCAATCTATTCTTGAATATGATTCAAGTATAACTCCAATACAACAAGAATCCATGAATACCATAATCCAATCTATATCAACTTGACCGACTGAACCGAACCATGGATATACTCTGATTACATGATTATCCATTTATATCCATTCCGTTATACAATATCATGGTTTCGGCAAGTCGAATGCAACCATTCATTACAATCCAATACAATCGATACAATAAATCATTATGTGGGTTTTAAGGGGGTAGACTGGTACGGAATGTGTTAGAAATGGCACGAGACGGTCACTTTAATACACCTAACCTGAATATCCATTGCTGTTGTACTGTAGCTTAACGGTTCCTTATGCTCCATATACCTTAGTCTCTGGAATAGTGGGACTCCTCTCGTATACACTAGCATCTTCTGTACCAAGCTACAAACAACTACGCTAACTTAACAATCAAACATTATACAGTTATATCCTCTTTTATCTGTCTACTCTCTTTCTCTCTTTCTTTGGGACTTATCGAATGATTGTTCGCTGACGACATTCCTTCTCTTTTTCTTTGGAATGTTGTCAGGTGGATCTGATTCTCTGGAGGTTGAGCCCAGTACCGAAGACTTGGATCAGTTCGAAGAAGATCCCGAGCTGTAATCACTTGTACATACTTTACTTTACATTTCAGTTATGCCATTGTTTAGGCATTGCTTTCCATTCCTGTATTTATATTTTCAGTTGTACTTGTAAAGAATTGTTAAATAAATAAAAGTTGCTGTTCATTTACATTCATGTCTCTTGTATATATTTTACATTATATTGCTTAGTTACACTTAGCGTGTTTATTTCTGAGTAAATACGTAGCGGGCATCGTCGCGTCTTCTTACCGTATACTGGGAAGCGGGGCGTGACAGGTTTTTTTGGCGGCCTATACAGGTCAGTTCTGCATGGACATGTAGAGTCAATTCTGCATGAAGTCTTAAGCAATATAACATAAGAATCAGCAACTAAAAATATTCTTTATATTTTATATTACTTGAATCTTACAATTTCATATTCTTTGAATCCATCCTAACCCTATTTTTCTTTCAAGGTTATGGATTCTCCAAATAATACTAGCACCAACGTCAACAATACACCACCACCTCTACTGCTTACGTCTACCGTTGCTGCTCCGATCAACGAGCAAACGGTATTGCTTGAGGCAATCCGAAGCCTCCTGGAGGGACAGCAGCAGCAGACTGCTATCTTGATGAACCGCCCAGAAGCGGAAGCGCCCGGAGTAAAGCAATTCAGGGCATTGCATCCAAAGCAATTTTCGGAAAAAGAGAGCCCTTTGGAAGCTGAGCAATTGGCTCAGAATATTGAGGATGATCTGGCAGTAGCACAAGTGCCAGAGATCGCTTGGGTACGGGTTAGAAAGCTGCAACTCACCGACAACGCCCGAGTATGGTGGAAGGCGGAAGAAAGACGTCTTGCCTAGCCTATCGAATGGAAAACCTTTTGCAACATGTTCGACGCGAAGTACTTTCCAGAGACTGTCCGATTCGGTATGGCAGCAATTTATCCACCTACAACAAGGCTCTATGTGGAGTAAATCGGTGGATGGGTATGATGCTGAATTTACTATGTTGAGCAGGTAAGATATGTCTCAAAAAATTCGATTTTCAAATATCACATACTACATAGCTAACACTAGACCTTAACAGGTTCGCAGCACACTTGATTCCGACTACTGAGATTAGGTCAAGACGATTTCAGTAAGGGTTAGATCCGGAGATCCAAGCTGTCTTAGCTACAGAGAATTTCCCAACCCACGACCTGGCTCTGAAAGCTGCCCGCCGATATGAGGAAGTGGTGAAGATGAAGGGCAGACCCCAATCTGCTGGTATGAAGCGCCCTGCCACCCAGATGGCAGGAGGAGCCTATTCAAGGCCACTTTTGTACCCAGGAGACTGGGAGTACCTTCCATCCGACCCAGTCCAGCTTTTTGCACCTACTGCAAAAGAGATGGACACGTGGCGAAGGACTGCCGGCGTGCAAATCGCCATTGTTTGGTCTGTTGTTCACCCATACATGATATTGGGTCTTGTCCTCGTAGTCTCAATCATAATGCTGCACCCATACCAGCAATCACCTATCCACAGCCGCCAGCTATCCAGGAACCTTCTCCACGACTTGCTCTCCCTGCTCCACCACCTCGTGCACCTACTGCACCTTCTGCACCTTCTCCTCGTCAGTTCCATTAAGCTCAACGGAACCCACCTCAAGGACAAAGAAACGGACAGAGGAATGCTCCTCCAGCTAGGAGGAATATACCGAGGTGACAGGCTTTCACAATGACTGTGGAAGAAACTGAAGCCTCTGGCCAAGTCATCACTAGTAACTCTTTTCTTTCAAGCCTTCTTTCAATCTTTATACATACATGCTCATGTATCTTTCCTATACATAAAACCTATCCTACATAACTTAGGTACAATCTTAGTAGTCTCACTCCTTGCACTGACACTTTTCGATACTGGAGCATCTCATTGCTTTATGTCGCAACAGTTCGTCCGAACTCATGTGATTCCTGTCAAACCTCTCGTATCCAGCTGGAATGTCAGTTCAGGGAACGACATTCTAAAGCCAACAATGGGATACGACCTATGTCCAGTGGTCGTCTACAGCAGAGAATTCTATGCCGACTTCAAGGCGCGGGACATACCGAATTTCGATGTAGTTTTGGGTATGGATTGGTTCGGAACTTTTTACGCTACCATCGACTGTCGTCAAAAGAGGGCAGTGTTCGAGATTCCTGATCATCCGGTCTTTTAAAACCGTACCGTAGAGCCAAGCACATACAAAGCAAAGCCGAAGAAGGCAGTGATTACAACTCATCAGGCAGAAGAAGACAATCCAGAGGTTGTTCGAGAGTTCGAAGATGTATTTCCTGAAGATATCTCAGGTTTGCCTCCCGATCGAGCTCTTGAATTTAGCATTGATTTAGTACCTGGAGCATAACCGGTAATCAAAGCACCTTATCGCTTAAGTCCCGAAGGTTTGAATGATATCCGAACTCATTTGGACGAATTATTAAAGAAAGGATGGATTCGTCCCAACACTTCAAGTTGGGGATCTCCAGTTTTGCTGGTGAAGAAGAAGGAAGGTTCATACCGAATGTGCATTGATTATAGAGCTCTGAACGAAGTAACTATAAAGAACAAGTATCCACTACAGCGCATCGACGATCTATTTGATCAGTTAAGTGGATCTTTTGTTTTCTCAAAACTAGATCTTCATTCGGGTTATCATCAGGTGAAGGTCAAAGAATCTGATATCCATAAAACGGCATTCAGAACTCATTATGGATATTACGAATATCTTGTGATGCCATTTGGAGTGACCAACGCCCCAGCCATATTCATGAACCTAATGAATCAAGTTTTCTGAGAGTACCTAGACAGGTTCGTCGTCATATTTATCGACGATATCCTGGTGTATTCAAAAAGCCGGAAAGAACATACCGAACACTTACGAATTGTCCTGGAGACTTTGCGACAACATCAACTCTATGCCAAGTACAGCAAGTGCGAGTTTTGACTAGATCAAGTCGGACTTCTCGGACATATTGTATCAGGCGATGGAATTTCTATAGATCCAGCTAAAGTATCAGCAGTAAGCGAATGGCCGACACCGAAGTCAATGAAGGGCATTCAAAGTTTCTTGGGTTTAACAGGATATTACAGAAGATTCATTGAAGGATTTTCAAAGATTGCAACACCCCTGACCAAGCTCACGCGTAAAGATGAAGAATTCGTGTGGTCAGAAGCATGCGAACAAACTTTCGTAGAACTCAAGTCCAGATTGACATCAGCACCTATCCTTGTCATACCGGACCAATCTGGAGGTTTCGTAGTGCATTGCGATGCATCCGGTGGATGTGTTCTACATCAGCACGGTAAAATTATAGCTTATGCATCAAGACTGCTGAAGATTCATGAGTGCAACTACCCGACGCATGATATAGAGTTGGCAGCCGCCATCTTTGCTCTTAAGATTTGGCGCCATTATTTTCTTGGTGAACGGGTAGATATATACACAGACCACAAAAGTCTGAAGTATGTGTTTACACAGAAAGAGTTGAACATGCGGCAGAGAAGATGGTTAGAACTTATGGCGGACTTCGAAATCAACCTACAATATCATCCAGGAAAGATGAATATAGTACCTGAAGCCCTTAGTCGCCAACCACTATCAATGAATCTCACCGCACAGTGGAAGCTTCAATAAGATTTGCATCAGATGGAGATTGAAGTGGTTATATCAGATAACACTTCAAGTTTGATGAACTTACAAGTTCAATCTACTATTGTCAATCAGATCAAAACAGCTCAAGCAAGCGATGCTAAGTTGCAAAAGATCAGAGAACAAGTAGAAAGTGGACTTCGAACAGACTTCATCATCTATGAAGACGGATCTTTGAGATACGTAAGCAGGTTGTGTGTACCAATAGGTTCTGTATGGGAAGAGTTGATGAAAGAAGCTCATAGCTTTTCCTACTCAGTACACCCTGGAGGTACGAAGATGTACAAAGATCTACGTCAACATTACTGGTGGTATGGAACGAAGCGTGAAGTAGTCATACGCGTCGATAAATACTTGGTGTGTCAGCAAGTAAAGGCTGAACATCACAGGACAGCTAGTTTACTTCAACTGTTACCTATCCCAGAATGAAAATGGTAACACATCACTATGGATTTCGTGACTGCTCTTTCTCACAGCACGAAAGGTAACGATGCGGTAAGGGTTATTGTAGATCGACTCACAAAGTCGGCTCACTTCATCCCATATCGAGTTGGCCAATCTACTGAGACACTAGCAAAGAAGTATATGGAGGTAAAATCTAAGTGAGATTTAAACTTTTCAATATGTTCCATCTCTGATATCCATGAACTCATGCAGGAAATCGTGAGATTACATGGAGTACCGGTTTGCATTGTCTCCGACGTAACACCAGATTCCGATCGCAATTTTGACAAAATCTGTAAGCTAGCTTGGGAACAAGTCTGAACTTTAGCACAGCGTACCATCCACAAACAGATGGCCAGTCTGAGCGAATGATTCAGATCCTTGAAGATATGCTAAGAGCGTGTATGCTAGAATTCGGAGGATCGTGTGAAGATCGCCTACATCTGGTGGAGTTTTCATACAACAACATCTACCAAGCAAGTATTGGAATGGCACCTTTTGCAGCTCTTTATGGAAGGAAGTGTCGATCAACATTAAGTTGGAACGACATCGGAGATAGAGAACTCCTTAGACCAGAGATGATAGTGGCAACTGTCAATATAGTTCGCACTATCAGGAAAAGAATACGCATAGCCCAAGATCGACATAAGCATTAGGCTGATGCAAAACGCCGTCACTTGGAGTTCCAACCAGAAGATCATGTCTTTTTGATGATTTCTCCAAACCGTGGAGTGATTCGCTTTGGAAGATGTGGTAAGCTTAATCCGAGAGACATTGGACCGTTCGACATACTCGAACGAGTCGGAGAAGTAGCATATTGTTTGGCACTTCCACCCTCATTGGAAGGAGTGCACAATGTCTTCCACATATCCCAACTCAGAAGGTATGTGAGTGACCCCAGCCACATTCTTGATCTCTCCGATCTCGCTATACAGCCAGACTTATCCTGTGAGCAGAAACCTGTTGAAATCCTGGACAGAAAGGTGAAGTCACTTCGGAACAAGGAGGTAAACTTAGTTTGAGTGATGTGGAGAAAAGAAACACCAGGAGAATCAACATGGGAACGTGAGGACGACATGCGTGAAAGATACCCTCACTTGTTTGTAAATTAGTCTTTAAAATAATTATAAATTTCGAGGACGAAATTTTTGTAAGGAGGGTAGAATGTAACGACTCTATTTTAATGTACAGAAAAATTTGTTTAAAAGTTAATGTACAAATGGAGTATTTGCAACCCTATGAATGCTATAAGTATTTGAATTGCTTTTGAACAGCAAGAAAGCACTTATAGCTCATTAGTAAAGCCTTGCACTGCTGTGATATAGCCCCTGTGTTCGAATCCCATAAGCCACATATATTTTTGTTGATTTTTCTTTTAAACTTTTAAAAGCTCAAAGGTTTGCACGTGCACTGCACGTAAAATGAAAATTCACAACTAAATCAAACACGTGCACTGAACTATACCAAGCAATAGGGACACATGGCAAGAATCCAAGACCCGTCCCACCGGTTTGGACCGGCGAGATTTCCTATGGGGCCGGCGCGGCCGAGACCCCCTGATTGATCTGTATTTAAAGAAGTGTGTATAGTAACCACAATCAATAACGGTGTCGCGTGTAGCTAGACCGAGATGAGTACAGGTCGTCCTCAGAGATATGTGGAATCTTTTAATCTTTATTTAGACATGTTGATTAGGAAGAGAAAGAAGAATAGATAATATTGAAGAATAGTTATAAAATCTAGATCTACGTTAAACACGGATGTAGAATATAGATTTAGTTTAAAGACGGATGTAGATTTTATATCAGAAGAGGGCTTGTAGGGTTCCTTAGGATTTAGTAATCCTGGATGACTAATAAAAATGACTCCTTTTATCTTTTGATAGATTTAAAACTAGATTGATAGTGATGAATGAGGATTAGGGTTCTTGGAAGAAACTAGGGTTTCCACACTATTGACCCTTGTCCTTTCATTGATCTCTATTCATATCCAGCCCTTAACAAAACAATTGTTAATCTGATCTCAAATCGCGGTTGAGACTAGCAATAAATTGGTAGCGCGCCCGATAACAATGTTAATGATTCTTTTGCTAAATAAACTTCATAAGACGTAAAAGAAGTTAAAATATTTCCTCATCTATTGATTTACCCTAATCCCACGAACCTTATCAAGCGGAGAATTACTTGCGTATTATGAAGATAGAAGAACGGATAGAGATGAAATTCATAATGTAACTAAATAATTAAACTAACTAAACTAAAGATCTACCTTTATTAATCAACTTCACAAGTACAAACTTCAAGTTTAGATTACAAGAGGAAGAAGAAGTTGCTCTCGATCTCTGTCTTGTCGGATGTAGATGTTCCGTCGAATCTCACGTCGCTTTATCACGTTGAATTTTAGACCTATCTTGGATCACTTGTTATTTGACGGTGATTAGATTGTGTAAAAGATTGATGATTTCTAAGTTTAGCCATCGGTCCTTTATATAGCCCCAAAACCAGAAACCAAAGTCCCCAGAATTAGGGTTAGTTATAGCAAATCCAATCTGAAAATCCTAACTCCTGATTTGGTGAATCGGCTGCGGATCCGCCGCATATTGCATGGTTTGGCCGTGGATTCACGATTTGTTGGTGAGATCTTAGGTGCAAATTTCTGGGTCTTTATTCTTGTGACACATAGAGATTTAGTTGATGTTTGGAACTTGAAAATATTTCCTGCGTCTCTGCCAGTATTGATTCTTCGATTTTCTTTAATATTTCGGTAGATTTATGATTTCCGATATCTCAATATCTCGATCTCCTAACATGAGCCAAAGCTTGCACCATATCTTAAAGAATAATGTTAGTAATACTTGGTATTTTTGAGATATTATCCTAACCAATTTGATATGATATTATATTATAAAAATATTGATTAAGGATATTTGATATGATATGCATATTTAAATTATCAAAATATTATATAAATATTATATGCACATATTTTCCTTCATAATGTTAATTATAATATATAAACATATGAAAATAGTATATTTACAGATAAACCCTCATATGTGTCATATTTATAATAAACACGTTTAGATATTTAAGAAAAGTAAGAAAAATTTCATATCAAAAGTGCGATATTTTCGACTGAACAAATATCCCGAAACTTAATTTTGATCGTCCCGAGCAAACTTATTTATTCAAGAGAGGGAGAAAGAAAAAGAAAAACCTAAGTAGCACACTTTCGTAGGCAACACGATTGCACTGAGCACATGCAACAGACCGTTAAAACTCTAGGTGTCCCTAGTAGGAGGAGTGTTGTCTCCTGAGAGTTTTCAGCGGATTACACCCACAAAATCCTATAATAAAAAAAAGATAGTGAAAGTTACATACAAAAATAAGAATTATAAAAGAAAGAACTTGAAAATAAGAGTTTTCAACTACACCAGTTTTTCGGTTGTCATGAGCCCTATCTTAATGGTCGTGAAAAGATATTAGAAATCATATCATCCTTCAATAAACATCGTCTTTAATTTTCCTCCCTATCTTCCCTCCAAACATTGAACATATACCCCTACGTTGTGTAAAAGACATCCCTACACTTAGAGAATTCAATTCAAGATATCATACTCTTATCCATCTTCCTTAGTACTTTTTAGTTGGTGAATATTTTAGATGGAATTGCTCACACATTCTTCATGCGATCGTTAATACTTCTTAAGGTACTAACCAACCGATTACAAAATGTGCTCGCGTATTAAGACATAATTTCTCGTCTACAACAGCTAAGGCTTAGCAGTGGCTCCCAAACCAGTTGGTCTAAGACACTAGGTGATAAAGCACCCTCGCTATATTTTTTTATGCTGTCTTAAGTAATTACAAAACCAGTGCTCATTTTTTTCTTCACCACTTATATTTTATTTTATTTTCCTTCATACTAAGGATTTTAGAGAAGAGCATTTCAAGGTATCCTCTACAATCCCAAGTTTTCAAGATGTGTGTAAGTGCGTATAGTAGGGCATTAACGTTCAAATGTTTGGACTTAGGAATATGGACATTTTTCAGACTTATTTTTATCCTCATATTAGTAATTTCCTTCATCTTACTAATCCTTGGGACAACGGCTCATAACTACTTATTACTAGTTTCGTTTAAAAAAATATCTAACTTTCTTACTTTTCTCAAACTATTCCTATCTTTCATATATAAATTTTCACTTTCAAACTTTCATTATCAATTTTTTTTTGCTTATTTATAGTATGATGCAAAATAATGCGTGAATAAGCACAAACCTCCCCCAAACTTGTTTGCAGCAGTGTCCTCACTGCTGTCATCTGTCAAGCTTAAAAAAACTGTAGACTTGGGAGGAAAAGTAACGGGGATAAGAAATAATGAAAGTGAAATCCTCCCCCAAACTTATTTTTGGCTCACAATTTTGTAAAAATTTTCTTTCAAGAGCCAAAATATATCATTTCCCCCAAACATGAGTAAAATCATATTAAATATTTAAAATTATAAGGGGGGTTATAGTTATTCGTCTATACAAAGTTTTACAAAGACCAAAAGTCAACACCAACCATTCAAATATTTTATCCATGTAATGCACTGGTTGGTAGAAGAACATGTCACCTATCGACGTGAAGAAATGAGAAGGGGATAAGGGGTGGAATAGAACATGTTTACATCTCGGTTTATAGAGACGAAATAGTGATGGTGGATTACTCACATTCTTGTTATTGATAAGAAGAAGGGATGGTGGTTCAACTTCTTTATGTTGAGATTGATTCATCACAACACCCATGTTTTCTAAGAATGCGAGTTCTTCAGTGAATTTTTTTCCAAGCTTTCATCGATATCCCGAATAATAATCTCATCGGAAAGAATGATATGATACTCGGACTCCATAAAAGGTTCATATTCAGCGTTGGATGTTGACCCGGACAGCTCGATAGAAGTGTCTGTATGTGTATAACAAATAGCAGGGTCAAACAACAACGTAGTAGCGGAGTCAAGATCAAAATTGTGAAGCTGTTCAAATTCGCTGCTGTCGAAATTTATCGCTTCGACAGATAATACTTGAGCATAGGGTTCGGAGGGTTCACTTCCCAACTTGTAAATTTTAAGCTCAATTGACATCATTCCGAAGGATAGGGTCATAGTGCCGTTTCGACAATTGATTATTGCGTTGGAAGTCGCAAGAAAAAGGTCGATCTAAAATCACCGGAATTTGGTTTCGTGGGTTCGCTATAGGCTGTGTATCTATAACGATAAAGTTCACAGGGAATATAAATTCCCCGACTTTGATTAACACATCCTCTAGCTCACCCCTAGGTTGGGCGATAGATCGATCGGTCATCTGAAGAGTGCAGTGTGCCGATTTTAACTCTCCGATCTCTAATTGCTCATACACAGAATACAGAAGCAAGTTAACACTAGTACCTAAATCGAGTAGAGCACGATTGATATCTTTACCCCTAATAGAAATAGATATGGTAGGACTTCCGGGGTCCTTTCGTTTCTTGGGTAGTTGTTGGGTAATCAGTGCTTACATTACTCGCTAAGAAATCTTTTTTAGGCACTTGAGTTTTTCTCTTCCTAGTGCACAAGTCTTTTAGAATTTTTGCATAAGACGGAACTTGTTGAATAGCATCTAGGAGAGAAATGTTTATGTTAACTTGCTTAAAAATTTCCACAATCTTCTCCATTTGTGGACTTGGTCTGTTGTCCCTTAACCTGTTTGGATAAGGTGCTTTATCAATAAAGGTTGGGTCCAACATTGGAGAGGATTGTGGGAATAGAATGGATCCCAAAATTAGAGTTGGGATTGTTTTAGATTGACTCGAGGAAGTGGGCTGAGTGTTCGAGCCTTGGGGAAAATGGCGAATAGGCTCGAAAGAAGGTGGTGGACTATACGAAATAGGAGAAGAAGTAGAAGCCGGGGTATCATTAATATCATCAACGTCATCAACGTGTTCACCCACTTGGTTATCCAGCACTCTTCCTGATCTCAACGTGGTAACAACACTCACATTATAACTTTTTTAGTGGCCAGGATTAGGTATAGGTGGAGATGGAAGTTTCCCTTTTTCTCTCGCACTCATCGCAGCATTTATTTGTGCAAGTTGTGCCTCTATCGATTTTATACTTTCACTATGGGAGGTGGTGGTCTGTGTTAATGATTGGATAGAAGACTTTATTTCATCCGTCGATTACATGGAATGTTTAATAAACATATCCATGCTTCGTTCGTGTGCAGATGAGTTTTCGTTATCGGCCGTTTGGAAAGAATTATTATAAGGTATAGAATTTTTGGCCGGATTTTGAAAAGGTTGCGAATGAAAGGGGTGCTGACTCTGTGAGTGTGGTTGTTGTTGCTGTGGAGGAGGTCTTTGATAATTGCTTTGGAACTGGTTTTGATTTTGGTTTTGGTTTTAGTTCCAAGCAAAATTAGGATGATTCCTCCATCCCTGATTATATGTGGAAGAATAAGGATCGTTTCAAGGTCGTTGCTGAAAAGTAGCATTAATTTGTTCTTAATCTTGAAACGGTGGATTCAAAAGACATTCTTCCGTTAGATGTGATGGGTTGGAACAGCAACCACACACGGTTTTAGGGAGCGTAAATTGGTTTAGGGGGGCTGAAGAGACTTTGTTTTCTATAGCATCAAGTTTCTTTTGTATCGCGGCCATTTCGACTTTCACTACAATGGAAATATCGAGCTGATGGATACCTCCCCTGGACGATGCAGGTCTAACACTTTCTCCACTGTTGGGTTTGTTCAGCGAGATTTTCCAAAAATTGCCAAGCTTCACCATCATCTTTAAACAGGAAATGACATTGACACATGGTTTCAAGCATCTGTTTTGTTGTTAGATCAACACCCTCATATATAATGCGACAAAGGTCCCATTTATTGATCCCGTGATGAGAGCATTATAAAAGAAGATCCTTAAACAGTTCAAATCATTTCCAAAATGGTTCATTGGGAAGTTGGGTAAACTGGTTAATCTCGCTTCGAACGCTGGCGGTCTTATGATTGGGATAAAATTTCTTAAGGAATGCTACAACGAATTCATCCCATTTGGCAATAAAATATGAGGCAGTGTTATAAAGCTATTTTTCTGCTAGATCGCACAAAGTAAAAGGGAGAAGACGTAAGTGCATAGCATCCACAGACAGTTGTGACGTACCCATCATTACGCATACGTTTTAGAATTTGTTTATAAAAACGTATGCGTCTTCGGATTCATGCCCGTGAAATTTGGGCAACAGTTTGATGAAGTGGGGTTTAATTTCAAAATTATCCCCATTGGCTGGTGGAATAGATAGACAGGTAGGAAGGGGTCCGCGTATGGGGTAACATCTTTCTTGGAGAGAGATGCGCAGTGGATTCTACGCACCGACGAGTGGTGGCAGGATGGTGGTGGTAAAATCTGATGGAGAACCGTCCATCTCGGTCGATGTGGTGGGTGGAGGGGAAAAAGGAGATGAAGAAGTACTGACTTCGGAGTCGATAGCAGAAACACGGACAAGACGGGCACTAGAATCCCGTGTCCAGCCGAGCATGCACTAAGTGGGTTTAGCGCACGTGGAAGCGTGTGGGAACTTAAAAATTGGTTTGTTTTGAAAAATGCCGGACGTGAGACGAACCACAAAAAAATGCACAGACAACCCTAGAACTAACCTAGGTCAAGTCTTTAGACCGCTCCTAGACTTTCAGAGGACAAGCCGCATGTTCAATCCTCTACCACCTCTTTATTACTCTTGTGGCTAGGTAAGTGCCAGGTAAGGTGGAGATATTCGCTATACGAATCACCGAAAATAACGGGCCTAATTAAGTAACCACTTGCCTTAGACACACTTGCCTAGACACCAGAAAAGTAATGCTGATAAGCGATAGATTACTCACGACCTTCCTCTGTCCTTATTGAGCATGACGGTCTTTAGAATCTTGGTCTACTTATTTTTTTAATTAATGTAGGGTGATGCGGATGCTCGTTTTGTGATTTGTGGGGCTTAGGAAGGGTGATGAAATCCTCACCTAATTTGAATTTGGTCTTTTCCCCTTAACGTCCGTATTAAAATATGCAAAAACAAACCGCAAAAATAAACTCGCAAAAAGATTTTTGAGCGGTGATATTTTGCAAAGAATCTTGCAGAAAATATATTATTGGATTTTCCAGAGGAGAGAGAAAGAGATAGAAAAGATACCAGAGAAAATTGAAGCCCTAACTCACCAACACCGCCGCGGTTCTGCCGCCAAAACGCACTTCTTGCCACGGTTCCGCCGCGGAATTGAGAGTTCTTTGAAAACTTTTTGCTGCGGTGGCCTTCCTTGCTTCTCTGGGTCTTGATGAATGTCTCTGAATCCTTATCTCCTCTCTATAGTGACTCCAGATTCCCTCGCAAAAATCGCACACTAATCGTTAAATATGCAAGGTGTGGTTTGTTTTGTTTTATGATATAGATCGAATAAAAATTCAACATGAATAGTAAGAATAAAAAATTACGCACGTATCCCCGGCAACGACGCCATTTGATTGATCTGTATTTAAAGAAGTGTGTGTAGTAACCACAATCAATAACGGTGTCGCGTGTAGCTAGACCGAGATGAGTACGGGTCGTCCTCAGGGATATATGGAATCTTTTAATCTTTCTTTAGATGTGTTGATTAGGAAAAGGAAGAAGAATAGATAATATTGAGGAATAGTTATAGAATCTAGATCTACGTTAAACACGGATGTAGAATATAGATTTAGTTTAAAGACGGATATAGATTTTATATCTGAAGAGGGCTTGTAGGGTTCGTTAGGATTTAGTAATCCTGGATGACTAATAAAGATGGCTCCTTTTATTTTTTGATAGATTTAAAACTAGATTTATAGTGATGAGTGAGGATTAGGGTTCTTGGAAGAAACTAGGGTTTCCACACTATTGACCCTTGTCCTTTTATTGATTTCTATTCATGTCCAGCCCTTAACAAAACAATTATTAATCTAATCTCAAATCGCGGTCGAGACTAGCATTAAATTGGTAGTGCACCCGATAAGGATATTAACGATTCTTTTTCTAAAGTTTATAAACTTCATAAGACGTAAAAGAAGTTAAAATAAGTGAAAATATTTTCTCATCCATTGATCTACCATAATCCTACGAACCCTATCAAGCGGAGAATTACTCGCGCATGATGGAGATAGAAGAACGGATAGAGATGAAATTCATAATGTAACTAAATAATTAAACTAATTAAACTAAAGATCTACCTTTATTAATCAACTTCACAAGTACAAACTTCATAGATTACAAGAGGAAGAAGAAGTTGCTCTCGATCTCTGCCTTGCCGGATGTGGATGTTCCGTCAAATCTCACGTTGCCTTATCACGTCGAATCTTGGACCTGTCTTGGATCATATGTTATTTGACGGTGATTACCTTGTGTAAAAAATTGATGATTTCTAAGTTTAGCCATCGGTCCTTTATATAGCCCCAAAACCAGAAACCAAAGATCCCCAGACTTAGGGTTAGTTGTAGCAAATCCAACCTGAAAATCCTAACTCCTGATTCGGTGAATCGGCCGCGGATCCGCCGCATATTGCATGGTTTGGCCGTGGATCCGCGGTTTGTTGGTGAGATCTTGGGTGCAAATTTCTAGAGCTTTATTCTTGTGACACATGGAGATTTAGTTGATGTCTGGAACTTGAAAATATTTCCTGAGTCTCTACCAGTATTGATTCTTCGATTTTCTTTAATATTTCGGCAAATTTTTTACTTCTGACATCTCAACATCTCGATCTTCTGACTTGAGCCAAAACTTGCACCATATCTCAAAGATTAATGTTAGTAATATTTGGTATTTTTGAGATATTATCCTAACCAATTTGATATGATATTATATTTTAAAAATATTGATTAAGGATATTTGATATGATATGCATATTTAAATTATCAAAATATTATATAAATATTATATGCATACATTTTTCTTCATAATGTTAATTATAATATATAAATATATGAAAATAGTATATTTACAGATAAATCCTCATATGTGTCATAATTATAATAAACACTTTTAGAAATTTAAGAAAAGTAAGGAAAATGTCATATCAAAAGTGCGATATTTTCGACTGAACACCCCCATAGGTAATGCCCCTATTTTCATAACCCTAGTCTCTTAGACTCCTTCCTTAACCCCTGTACCGTTTGTTTTTATTAAAAATAAACAGAGAATTAAAAAGAGGCATTAAAATAAATTTTAAATGCATTTTTTAATACTCCAATTCATTACCCTAAACCCTAATTTTCCCTATAAATACCATACTACATTTTACCCCTCTCATTCAGAAATACAGTGCCAAAACTCTCAAAAAATTCTAAGTCCCAAAAAGTTGTGCAAGTGGAGTTAGCAAAAGGCGATATTCCGATGACGTTTCGGGAAAAATCCGACGACGAAACGACTCTACGATGATTCCGATAGAGTCCTCTATCTCTCCTCTTTCATTCAAACACGTAAGTCCCCTTCCCCTTTCTCAACTTCTAGTCTAAAAACATCTTCTTTTCAAAACTTGTCGGAAGCGGAGTTATTCCGATTTCCGACTCTTTTTTCTTTAAAAAATCAAATTTTTCTTAAATAATAAATTACCATATCTTCTTATAATATTTAACAAACATAAATAAATATATTAGAATAAGTTTCATCTCAAAATAATTTGTATTGCAACTTTTATCGCATTTTTACGGTAAAATACCTTCATATTTACATATGACATTGCTTATTCATTTTACCAATATTACTTTTAGAAAACTCATGAGGTAATGACCTAACTCAACACAACACTCACCCTTGACATAGCACGATGACTTTTGGAACATTAGTTGTGGGAAAATACGAGTTTACATTTAAATACCATAAACATTCAAAAATCGTTTTCTTTAAAAGAGTATTATTTAATTTCTTGTAAATGCGCCTCTACAACCCATTTTAGGGAACCCGATCGGGATGGTACGGGTTATCGCACACCCTCAGGCCTAGTAGAGCGAGATGCAGACCTCCGCAAGGGGCATTCGGTCTCGATGGAATTTTTAAGGCAATTTTTAAGAAAAATGAGATTTCTACTTAATAAATAAAATTTATTTATATATATATATATATATATATAATCAAAATATCTATTTTAAATATACAATATATATTCCATGTTTTCTAAATCAAAAGAATCACGAAATTTCATAAAACTACCACTACAAATCAATACAAGTCAAAATTACATTAAAATACCATATACAAAAAAATACATATGAAATAGCCGAAATGATGGGGCAACTCGCAATATAAAAATCAGCGAGAAAAATATATGCATATAAAATAGCCGAAATGTTTGGGCAACTCGTAATAAAAAACAGCGAGTAAAAAGAAAAATAGCCGAAATGATTAGGCGCTGCGATAAAATAGCCAAAATGATTGGGCAATCGCGACTTTTGTGATATAAAAAGCTGAAATGATAGAGTATCGCCGAAAGAAACATAAAAAAATTGAAACTTCTGCCCTGCAGGTGAGTCAACATCGACCCCTGTACACAATCCATGGGCAGAAACGAAAAAGGGAACCACATTTTCCCACCAGGCTCCATCAGAAGGAGAGCCAGGTCTCGACGGCAACATCTATAGCCTAGAGATTAACAACAGCGTTTCTTTTCACTCCAGCAGGATAAAGACGCGACGTCAACAAAGTGGAGCCATGGCAAAGTCCCTAGTTCCAAGACTCAACGGTTCACAGACAACCTAGAGACAATCTCGACATTCGTCGCAATATAGCAGACACAATGTCAACAAACGAAACGAAGGAAGATCCCTAACTCCATGGTCTCGACGGCAACATCTATAGCCTAGAGATCAACAACGGCGTTCCTTCTCACTCCAGCAGGATGCAGATGTAACTTCAACAACCGACCCCAGGGTCAAAACGGTGGAACCATGGCAAAGTCCCCTAGTTCCAAATCTCGACGGTTCACGGACAACCTTGAGTCTACCTCGGAGCCATGGCAGAGTCCTTAGTTCCATGTGTCGGCGGCAACATCTACAGCCTAGAGATCAACAACAACGTTCTTCCTCCCTCCAGCAGGATGCAGACGCGACATCAACAAACGGAGCCATGGCAAAGTCCTCTAGTTCCAAATCTCGACGGTTCACAGACATCCCAGAGACAACATCGACACTCGTCACGACATTGCAGACACGATGTGAACAAACAAAGCCAAGGAAAATCCCTCGCTTCAGGGTCTTGATGGCAACTCAAATGAGACATGAAAGACTATCGGAGATCATCCCACACTAACACGGAGTGGTCGTGACTCATCGGGGCTCCCCAAACCGAGCCTAACCTCAAGTAAAAAGCAGCATGGAATATCCTTAAAGCTTGCTCTTCCGACAGTAATATCACCTGGTAGATTACTTGAAGATGTCTAGTACAGCCCCTGAAGGGGTCAAAGACATGACAGTCGCGGGGCTACTCGAATAGCAAGATTGCATATCGGAGAATACATTAGCCAACGCGACGGTATGACAGGTAAAAAATCTTAGTACCACAGACCTTAACGGACTTCTATTAGCAGGAGTTAACTGTGATGTTAGGACATCCTTACGAGAACTTCTCGATTTGTCTCAACTCGTGGGGAAAATAATGTTCCTGCGAGAACTTCTCGACCCGTCTCGACTTGTAGGGAAAACCCTTAGGCAACGGGGATATCAACCTGTCTCCTAAGCACTGGGGCTCTGCAAGTCGGTCCAAGATGGACTATTGCATACTATCCATGGGCCACACTCTCCAAAGTCAAACATCGACGAGGAGGGAAATAACCACTTACAATTTCTCTCGACTTGTAAGGGGGGAAATTCTCTTGTGAGATCTTTACGACTCTCAAGAAAAAAACGCACTAAGAAGTCCTCACGACTTCTAAGGAGAAAATACACCTACGAGATCTTCACGACTCGTAGGGAGAAAAGTCTTTATGAGACCCTCATGGCTCATAAAGTTGAAAAGTCTTAGGCGGCAGATCTGAAACTGTTTCTTAAGCCATCGCTGCCCTGCAAGGAGATCATGATAGACTATCTACGGGCCACATTTGCCAAAGGGACACGCCAATATGAAATAAAATATGTCTTTTATTCATGAATGCAAGTGAATACAAGATACATTTCACAAAGGAATCAAAATGAATGCATGTTATTCATAAATCGCAAGTTTACAGTCAATACAAAAAAGGGGGTACAAAGATGGTTATTGAGGAGGAGGCGTCTTCAAAAAATCAGTAAGCCGCTCGCGCACACCTTTCAATCTTTTCTCGTGATCAGCCGCCGCGGCCAACTCCGCTTCAACTCGGCTTCTAGCATGGCAGCTTCGCAGTCCTGCATGACCCACTCGGTAAAGTCAAGCGTCCGCCTCAGCGTCAACCCATCCGAAATACATCGCTGGAGGTTGTCGAAAACAGATTTTACCTGCACCGCATTCGCTTCAACCTGGGCACGCAATCAGACAGATTCTCTTGAAGCTACCTCATGTTCCTTTCGACTCAGGGCTGCCTCTTATTCAAAATGGCGAATGAAAGGAACGCTATGCTCGACCCACGCAGCCCTTTGGGAGTTCGAAGCCAACACCTCAAGAGCGAGACGCTTGAGCTCAAACTTGTGCGGGCAAGCCTCGATCTTTCTGCAGTAATCAACCCAACAGCCGACGAAATCTTCATCATGGAAGTTCACAAGTGTCGCCAGCATCGGATTGACTTCAACGGCAAAATCCGTAGCAGAACTGAGGGCCTCGGCATCGAGATCTTCGATAAATTCGCTCAATATTCGACGGCTATTTGCGGCGCCCCTGAAAGATATGCATTTAGCGAAGGGCCCTGCGAGCATTGGAATGCGAGACTCGAATGGATCTGGAGCTGGTGCAATTGCTGCAAAATGAATTACGGTCAAATATCGACTCGGGAGATAAAGAAAATACACGAGGGATAGAGTCTATTATACCAGCCGCGACAGGCGGCAGGATGGGGAGTACCGGAGGAACGACAATTCTCTCGTCTCCTCCTCCAACCCGTGATGCTATGATCAATATGAAGAATACGTAGCAACAATATGTCTATCCATAAAAGAAAGGGAGCAGACATTAGCTGAAGAATATACTAACCGATACCAGAAAGCGAAATGACTTCTGACTGAAAAGAGAAATGCGGATTCAACACCTGGTATAAATGGTCGAAAAGGACACCTGCAGAGTTGTGAAAATATACTGTCAATACAAGGATGATAGTACCCACAGTGAAACAAATAAGTCAAAAAACCACACCTTCCAATATTTAAGGGGGCACAGAAGAAGGCGAGGGGACAGCGACCGTCAGAGCAGCGACCGACGACACTTCTTCAGACGACACGGCCTCAAGGTTCACCGCGCCTATACTCAAGGCAAACAAAATATTATTAGAAGGGCTGAAAAGGATTGAAAAACTTGAAAACAGTGACCCAGCAACTACCTGATAGATCATGGACCAAAACCATGACGGAGGCGTCACCACGTGTAACGGCTTCTTCACTCTCTCTCGAAGGAATAGATTCAGTCCCATAGCTTCATCCCCTGACTCAACGAGGGCCGTCGTAACGCTTGCGACGCCTGCCGATACCAAGGAGCCACAGGGAGAAAGAGCAGCAGTCTGGACAGTCCCAGATTCCTAAGAACGGGTAGCTACTTCGAGCTATGTAATTGCTAGCATTTCGTCTGCCATCCCATCGCTAAGGCTTGGCCCTGCAGAAATGCGTATGTCAGAATTCGAGAATTAAGTTCTAATAAAAGACCGGATGTTATGTTATCTTGAAGTAGCTTTTTAGTTCCTTCCCGAGCTGCGCATGCAACCTGTCTATGGGCAGAAGACCGTAGGGTTGCCTAGCACGGCAGCAAGGTTTCAGGAGGCATGGTTCATGCCAATTAAAATTTTAGCCGTACTAATTAACCCTAACCTAGAATCGTATACTAGAAAATGTGACGAAATGAAATACAAACTACTTTGCAACTAAAGTAAATAAGGAATACAAGCTTTGTAGACTGGTCCTTCACTTCTATAGCTCCGTGTAGTAGTCCCTTCGCTGTGATCATGAACTCCCGGACTCTAGAGAGGCTCCCATGAAGAAATGAACAAGCTTTCATCGAAGTCTTCGAGACCGAAGATGATCTACGTCGATGATATACTAACCCTAGATACCCCTTCACTAATTATGGTATTAGTGAAGCAAACACCCTATACTAAATGGCAAGTAGTAGAGGATGATGAAGTAGGAATTTTACTCATTTTAGATTTATTTTTCTTACACTAATTCTTCACTTAGAAAAAATCTAGTGAGCTTTTTATTTGATGAAGAAGAAGAAGAATGAACTCAAGAGAGAGTGAATGGCAACCATAAATGAGTTAAGCATCATATGCTAACCCTTATAGAGATATAACCATGGTTAGGATAATTGGTTGGGTTAATAAATATCTTAAGCAAAACAAAAGAGTGGACTTGGTCAATGAACAATACAAGCTTCTACAAGCTACTAGCCATGACAAAATCCCACCATTTTGTCTCATACACCCATCTTGCATGTATCATCAAACTTGACACAAATACTTGTACACTGATATATATCACATATATACAATGTGCACAAAACTAGTGAGAAAATAAGTCTTAAGTGAGCTAATACTAGTTAATGTAAATTAATATATCAAATATATAATTATACATTAGATTATCAAATCAACTCTTGATTTAATAATCCGGCTACATCACATATAACCGACTAGTATCATATGTAACAACTTATCAAATCAACACTTGATCCGATAACCCGGCTATATCACATATAACCGACCGACGTCACAAATCGTGAGAATATAATACAATATCTCATATCGTATTAATCTCGGTCCCGCACATATCATATATATTCTCCTACTCCATTTTGCTTAAGCCAGGAAACCTCTGTGTATGACTCTAAAGACTTGTCAATACGCCAGCAGTAGGTGATGATCATATCAAACACCCACATGCCGCAAGCGGTCTACTAAACGTAACGGCCACCCGGGTATTGAGCGATCAGAAGATCAACAAGAAAGCCTTCTCATACTCCTGCGAATCCAATCAGTAACACTACCGTACAGTCCGGTCTCTTCATCTGATATGCCGCATATCTCGTCTAGGGGTGGTAAACGTCATACCCCAGTAACTCGATAAATCGTGCCGATATGAGGCTCATAACGGGTCGAGAAACTACTAATAATACTTACCAGTATATCTCTGAAGCAGCCCTGGCCAGGGACTTCCTGTTATAGCCAATCGAGCACAGCGCAACATCAACCCCCAATACCGGGAGAGACGAAACCCTTCCTATTGTTCATTGCCTCCACGTGATTCGGGACTGTACCCAAAAGCCACCGTTTTGCACGTTCTCTTGAACGTGGTAAGGTGGAAATCAAAGCACAGTGGGAATCGCACAAGACTCTATGACGATCTCGGGTCTACAGACTAACATGTACCAGTGTCACCAAAGAACTGCCATCTGATATGAGGTATAATACTATATGGGAGTTCTCGGCGAGTCTGTCCAGTGTACCCAGTCTCCACTGAGCACCCGTATACTATCTCTGATGTCAAACACCAATGGATATGAGATCATCCATCGCCCATCTGTATGGGTCGAGAAGCTATACGCTAGACTACTCTGGTATATCGATGCCCTGTCTCGATACACCCATGACTAGGAACATTTGAAGGATGTACTTACCGACTACTCTTTCCCCACTAGTATGATCTGCATCATAATTCTGGTAGTCAAGTACTCATCCTAAGGGCTTTATCAACATGTAATAGAGAGACAATAAGTGTACATGTTAAGATAAAGATCAACCAGATATCATACTATCACGTCGAGCAAGAAAGTCCTTCCTATATATGTCCAAGCATCCACTACAATATACATCGTATGTACAGTAATGGCCTCTAGGGCATACATATAACTAACATAGACAGGGCAGAGGGAACAACCGTCGAAGGAATGTCAAGAGGTGGAATATTGCTTGAGCCCGCACCTACGGCTAAAACGGCATCGCGCTCCCTCGCCGCGTGCTTCCTACGCCTCCTTTCGGCCTGAACCGTGAGAAATGAGCTCTTCAAGATTTCCGACAAAGGGACGTCGTCGTCCGAACCAAGATCTGCCTCCAGAGCCGCTACGGCATCCATCATCGGCTACTTTAGCAAAGCCTCCTGCGGTGACTTTGAGAGGGCCGTGGCTACGTTAGCTGGCTCTAAAAGTTCTGCTGCGTCGCCACTTAAGATCGGCACTGCACTTAGAATAACCTGAATTGAGGTAGTCCCTGCGATAAGATGAAAGAGAGGGTTTGGGCATGAATAAAAGGAATAAATGCGTAATGAACTGAATTATACCAAGGCCCAAAGAAGTGCGGAGCCTCTCTTCCTCTTCGAACGTCCGGAGGCAAGCCGCGAGAGCCTCTTCGGCAGAAATACCTGTTGAAGAAGAAAGCGTCAGTAGAAGCATAATAAAAAGGAGATAGCTACGGAAGAATATAATTGAAGTATACCTGACTTCACGATAGTGATCAGCACCGCTTCATTGCAAGCTAGTCGCTCGGAAGCCGCAAGGGCAGCCTGAAGATCAGTATCATCCGCAGGTGTGATGAATATACTTTCTTCGGATGCCGGAGGTCGATAACAAGAGCTTGCGCTTGACGGGCATTTTCGGGCGACGGGTCCCTATTTCTATACCAACGCCGGAGTCCGGGAATGCTACAGCTACCATTTCTACGGGAACACGGGATGGAGGCTTCTCAGGGAAGGCACGCGGGACCACAACCGCAGCGAATTCTCTTAAGGAGGGACGAACGGCGGTCCGTTGCTTTAAAGGAACTGCCGGATTACCAGCTGGGAAAACATCCTTATGATCAAGTAATAGCGCCTCTCTTCCCTGATAACAGCACCCGTCGCATGCTGATTCGACGCCATGTAAGCATTCGAAGCTTTCGGCACGTAGCTCGGCTCGCTGATGAGAAAGTTTGACCCCGTATTTAGTCGCATAAAGTGGTGCAGCGCGCTGCAGATACCCTCTTCCGTAGCAACCGGCTCAGATAAGAAAGCCTCGAGCGGGACACCCTGATTGTAACCCGATTGTTGAGCGAAACGGTGTGGGTTATACCTCATGAACAATGCCGAGGTGCCTTGCCTGAACACTAGAAAGCCTGGCCTAATCGAATATAAGTACATGATCTCCCGAACCTACAACGTAGGAGCCCCGTCTTTGAAAGTATCATGCAGCGGTTGCACTGCCTTTGTAGATTCCTTACCGATAGTTAAAACTCTATCAACAAAAGTCATACTATCCCCAACCATACGCGGGCGAAGGACCAGACGTCGAGCCTCTCGCTGCGACGGATCTAATGTGGAAGCGTCAACTAGAAACATGACCCGGGGAACGTTATAACTGACATAGAAGCGGGGCCGTTTATGGACTCCGAAAGCACCAAGCACGTGCATCTCGATCCAGGACGTGAAATAGTGCAACGAAAGATGTACATGTTTTATCCCTGGCTGAGTAGTATCCGCTGCTAAGCTCAGGCTGTGATATAGATGAGCTAGCCCTGTAATCCCAACGGAGACACGCGTCCCTGCAACTATGCGGTGGGCAGGATAAAAGACAGACGGCCTCATGTAGCGAGGGTGCATCGGAAGCACAAATTAGCTCAACAACAGGCCGATGAATCCCAGAAAAAACGTCTCTTCATCGATGTCTGGAGCGGCAAGTTCTGCAAAAGGGATGACGGGGGTGTCTGGAATAAACAAATTTCTTAAATCTGCTTCTGCCGTCGGCTGGTTATCCAAACCAACGCCGAATGGGTCATCAAGCTTGGCGAATTTCGCGGCTTGTTTTGACAAAACTGCTTGGCGAAGGAAGTGGGTGATGAAATCTGTGAAGCTGACTCAGTACCCTCCAGACTCTAGAAATAAGATCTCATAAATGTTCAACACCTTGATCAGGCTCGAGAGTCGGTGTTGAACAACATTCTCCGGAGTAAGGCCCATCACCACTGATTTGGTGGTGAAAATGTACTCGTCAGGGGGAAGTATCTTCTCGTAATGTTCCCCTCTGACGGGTAAGCCGGAGATTTCCATAAACTCCTCCAAGAAGATTGAAACTTCCTGATCCGATAGAAGAAATGTGTGAGTCGGGATATTCCATTGCTCCAGGAAAGTCTTGACCCAAAATACATGGGGTGCAGGATACTGGAAAAGAGACGCATAAATTGCGGGTACAACCCGAGCTTCAACAGCAGCGACTTCTTGGCCGACAGGATGTATCGAGCTCACAGCAGGTATCCGGCTGAATGGCGAGGAGTCAAACCAATCATGTATACTTGTCCCCAAAGGCATGACTCGCCATGACATATACGCCGCCCCAAAATATCCAAAACCATCGGTGGCTGTATGGGTATTGATGCCATAGAAGGCTGAAAGCAACCTTCCGAAGTCCAGTTAACCTCCTCTACAGCGTAATTCACTTAAGGCGAGTCGGCGTAGTGAATTGCTGAAATTGTCTCTGAGGGCGCCGCACAAGAAAAACTACGCCGACCCCGAATGATCTGATTATACCACGACCCCCACAAGTGAAGAGACTTCTGCTCCGGGTCATGATCTTTGATAAGCGCAAAGACTTCCCGATCCACGGGCGCGTCGGCAAAGGCGCTCTCTGAATGAACAAAAGGGAAGGACGAATCGAAAGCCATATTACCTGCACGAAAAGAGGCAAGGGTTAGTTACCAATGCTATAATCCGAATTCTGACACTTGGTACTTTAAAATTGTACTGCACTGCAATGCAGGAGGAAGGGACCAAGGGGGACCCACAAAATCAAAGTGACGGTACATCATTGATGAGGCAGTCACTCATTAAGGATGAAATCCTAAAAGGATTCACAATTAATGAGAAACTCATTAGGCTAAGAAGTTGAACTCCTTCGAAAGTAGTGCACTGCAGACAGAAATCATATCTGTCAAATTTAATTAAGAGGGGAATAAAATTCCCCAAAAAAGATTTTCTAAAGAGCTATGCTCTGGAAAAGCAATGGTACAATCTACCAGAACCTTCAAAAGCAAAGCTTTTTAACAAGGTAAAACCCTAAGATCTTTAAAGAACTGAAAGAAAAATCCTAGAAACTCTAAGAGTTCTTCATTAACGGGTTAAGAAACCCTAAAAAAAAATTTTAAGATCTGTGATCTAAGAAGAGCAAAGCTCTGTTTAATAGGTTCGATTATGATCCTTACCAAAATTTCTGGCAGAGTTATAACTCTAGAAGGGATTTCTTTGGGCAGAGATCTAAACTCTGAAAAGGAGAATCAAATTCTCAGAAGAAGAAAGAACAGAAGAAGATGAACAGCAACCATCTCAAGGGCCAAAGGCCCTACTTATAGGCAGGGGAAGCCGATTCAACTTCCAAGAAGATCCAACGGTGGAAAAGCTGCCGCCGCTGCACTCACGTGTAAGCCACGTGAACGCAACGATGGGGGAGGGGGCATTTGTTTCCCCCCAATAATAAAAGAGCAAGGCTCTGTTCAAAATTTGAAAAGAGGCAGCGCCTCACGTACCTTGCACGAGGGCGCCAGCGCCGAGAGTTAAAAGCTCTGAGGCAGCGCCTCACGTGCCCTGCACAAGGGCGCCGGCGCCGAGGGTTAAAAACTCTGAGGCAGCACCTCACATGCCCTGCACAAGGCCGTCGGCGCCGAGGGTTAAAAAGTCTGAGGCATCGCCTCACATGCCCTGCACGAGGGCGCCAGCGCCGAGAGTTAAAACTCTAAGGCAGCGTCTCACGTGCCTTGTACGAGGGCGCCGGTGTTAGAACTAAAAGTTCTCTGCCATTGGATTAAAAATCCAACGGAGATGATAAATTATCAAAATAAAGAATTAAATTCTGTTAAGAAAATATTTCTCGAATCTTTCTAAACAAGAAAGATTATTCTCTGTAAACATAGCATCATCGGATTAAAAATCCAATGGTGATTAAAAATCACCAAGCTACAGAATAAGCTCTGTATGGGAAAATATTTCCCAGTTTTGTTAAAAACAAGAGAAATATTTTCTATAAAACAGGAGTCCTTTGATCAATGATCTAACAGTTGATAAAATCCCCAGATCAATTAAGGATCTCTCAATGAGAGATTTCTTCAACTAAATCAACAGACTTGCCTCTACTATATAAAGGACCCAAGACATCAAGTCTTGCACAGAGGAACCCCCGTATAAATTTCAAGTTCAAAAAGAAGAGCAAGAAAAAGAAAGATTGAAGAAAGAAGAAACAAGAACTTTTTTCGACGTAAATACAAGTAATAGAGATCAGAATATCTAATCTGCATATCCAAGGGTTTAACCCTCATAAAGAACATAGTTCTTTCCCCTGGATCTGAGATCCATGAGACAAGTCTCCCATAAATGAGAATTTAATTCTCATGGGGACGAATTTGTTCTTGGGGATTAAAGATCTAGGAGAGAATAGAGAGTTGAACTCTTCAGAAAATAATGCACAAAGAAAAACCAGCGCCAAGTGCCTCACATGCCCCTCGCGTGGGCGCTGCTTAAATAAAGAGTGCTTAGCACTCAATGGTTGGCGCTCAGCGCCAACCGCCTCACGTGCCCCTCACGTGGGTGCTGCTCAAATAAAGAGTGCTTAGCACTCAATGGTTGGCGCTCAGCGCTAAGCGCCCCACGTGCCCCTCACGTAGGCTCTACTCAATAAGAGTGCTTAGCACCCAATGCTTGGCGCTCGGCGCCAAGCGCCTAGCACTCAGTGGTTGGTGCTCAGCACCTAGCGACCCACGTGCTCCGCACGTGGGCGCCATAAAGAGTGTTTAACACTACAAAAAAGAATAAAGGAACAAAAAAAAGAAGGGAATGTAAAGCAAGGCATTATTTGCACAGAAAAGAGACTGAACCTATGCAAGCGTTTAACACTTTATTCAAAGACTGAGTGGGTTGAGTCTAAGTTGAACAAATCCCTTAATTCAGATCAACCGAGCCCGTGTGCTCATCATTTTCCAAATTGGTCTTAGTCCCAAACACGACTACAGATCTCCCAACGGACATTGGTTCAAGGGTACATCTCCTCACACCTCTGATACATGTCGTTGTAATTCTTCAGCGTCTTCAGGGAGGTGGCGGGTCTCGATAACCAACAATTCATTGGCACACTCCCAAACGGCTATGGATCGTAACGTACTTAAACTAACAACGGAACGTAACGTCCTTAAACTAAAACAATAGAGCCCAAATGCTCTTTGTTGGGTCTGAATAATCCCAAAAATCTTGTTAAGTAGATCTTAGTCCATGATCGGACTGACGTATCCTTAACAAACATTTAAGTTGATCTTAATCTTAAACGAGATTAACGATCCTTAAATCAACTCAAACCCAAATTTAAGAATATATGGATTTGGACTAATCCACGCCCTACGGGCGACAACATAAATTAGTCTCCGTATGCAATCCACGGGCAACCAAAAATAAAACAAACACACAAGACACGGAGTGAACTTTCGGAGCAGGAGAAAGTGGTTATCGCTACGCGGTAACGTAATTAACTGCAGCGGCTTGCGTCGGCAGGGAAGAGCGTCCCCACAATCAAAAACCCCTCAGAATTGAGAGGGAATCTGACGAAATCTTCTACAACGGTCGCATCCATCCAAACCTCCGATACACGGTGTCATAAATCAACTTGGCATCTCCGAAAAGGTGGACAGATAAACCTAAATAGCATCTGCCCCCCAAATTCAGGCAAATCGTTTGTCTTCCCAGTTTTCGGCGGTAAACAGTTAACAAGATATCCATATTAAGAAAATATATTTCTGATCTTGTTAAACTAAAAAGATATGATAGAATAAAATTCTAATCTTGTTAAAACTAACTAAATATTCATAATCTTGTTAAACAAATAAGAAATATTTTCTGTTAAACAGAGAGTCTTTGGATTAAAAATCCAACGGTGAATAAAATTCACCGATTGATCTAAAAGATCATGAAATCAATCAAGATCTCTTAATGAGCGATTTTGTCAACAAATTGATTTTTTCTCTTCTCCTATAAATATGAGCAAGAAGGTTAAATCTAAAGAGGAGGAGAGCACCCCATAAGCTTCTAAAAAAATATACAGAAGCCTCCCAAAAGCTCTCATAAAACAAAAGAGAATTTAATTCCCAAACCAAGAGTTTAACTCTTCTCAAAGAAGTTAGTTCTTTCTCTGGTTGAGGTCTGCAGAAGCAGATCTCCCCACAAGTTGAGAATTTAATTCTCATCGGGAAGATTTTGTTATGCAGATTCAAAACTTAGGGGACAGAACTAAGTTCAATGAATCTAATTCTTCCAAAAGGATATCGGAACTTAATTCCTCTGATAAAACTAGGGTTTAACCCTGCAAAAGAATGTAATTCATATAAAGAAAAGGGCCTGAAATTCTCAAAGCTCAATTCAAAATCTCCATATATATAAAAGAACAGACTGGTGATTCATTAGCGTTTAACGCTATATAACAAAGGCTCACGTACTCCCACGTGAGCACATCTGAGGAACAAAAAGTAAGGACTGAGATCGAATCACGTGCTCCCACGTGACCCCCTAATAGTTCTTAGCACTTATAAAAGAAAAGGGAATAAACCCAAAGACAGTTCTTATTTGAAAACGCCTCACGTGTTCCCACGTGACCCCTAATAGTGCTTAACACTTATAAAAGGAAAAAAGTAATAAATCAAAGACAATTCCCATTTTTGGGGCGCCTCACGTGATCCCACGTGACCCCCAATAGTGCTTAGCACTTATAAAAGAAAGAGAGAATAAACCCAAAGAAGCAGTGCCAAGTTCTCAAGCGCCTCACGTGCCACACGTGAGTGCTCCAAAAGGCAATGTTTAACACTGCTTTAGAGCCTCACATGGGAGCGAGTGCCGAGCAGATGTTAGTGTTTAACACTATGAGAGGCCAACCTTAGCCTAAATTAGCCAAGTCTCCCGAGGCCAAAAACCTTTTGATCGCCAATCAACCGAGCCTTCCTATGCTCAAGTCTCCCCAAATCGATCTCAGTTCCAAAAATGACTAATGATCTCCTAACAGATGGTATCTAAAATGATGTTCATCTCACCATGATCTCTCCCTTCAATCTGGAGTTCGGTTCAAGGGTACATCTTTTTATACCTCTGATACATGTCGTTATAATTCTTCAACGTCTTTAGATAGGTGGAGGGTCCCGACAATCAACTGCTCTTTGGTGCACTCCCAAATCCATGAGCACATCCCTGTAGACCACAATGTCCTTAAACTAGCTGTGGACTGCAACGTCCTTAAACTAAACCCTCACCCCAAAAATGGTGATCTACGGACCGTAACGTCCCAAAACTAAAACAATCGAGCCCAAACGCTCTTTTGTCGGATCTGAATGATCCTAAAGCCCCGTTAAGTAGATCTTAGTCTAAAATTGGACTAACGTATCCTTAACAAACATTTAAGTTGATTTTAATCCCAAACGAGATTAATGATCCTTAAATCAAACCAAATCTAAATCTAAGAATATACGGATTTGGACTAATCCACGCCCTACAGACGACAACATAAATTAGTCTCCGCATACAATCCATGGGCAACCAAAAATAAAAAAAAACACATGACACAAAGTAACCTTCTGGAGTAGTAAAAAGTGGTTATCACACGGGGTAACGTAATTAACTGCAGGGGCTTGCGCCTGCAGGGAAGAGCGTCCCCACAATCAAAAATCCCTTACAAACGAGGGGGAATCTGACGAAGTCTGCTACTACGGCTGCATCCGTTCAAACCTCCGATACACGGTGCCATAAATCAACTTGGCATCTTCGGAGAGGTGGACGGATAAACCTAAATAGTATCTGCCCCTAAATTCAGGCAAGACATTTGTCTTTCCCGGTTTTCGGCGGTAAACAAACTCGTTTCTTCGTAAGAGCAAATCTCCTACCTTGAAGGCCCAATATTTAACTTAGGCGTTGTAGTAGCGAGCAGTTTACTACTGGTAGATGGCTGCTCTGATTTGTGCTCGATCCTGCTTTTCTAATAAGATGTACAAGTTGCTTCGGAGTGCGAAAGTGTTGGCTTCATCGTCGAAGTGTTCGACCCTGTAACTGGGCAGTGCAATCTCCGCGGGGACCATTGCCTCGGTACCATAGCAGAGGCTAAAAGGGGTTTCTTTCGTGGGTGTTTTCTTCGATGTTCGCAATGCCCATATCACTCATGGTAGTTCTTCAACCTAACCGCCTTGCCGTCCTTTTAAACGGGCTCTGAGACCGCGGATGACACCTCGGTTCGCTACTTCGGCCTGCCCGTTGCAATGAGGATGGGCAACCGTGGCAAACTTCAGTAGTATGTGATAGTCACTGCAAAACTCTTTGACTCTATCATTTTCGAAGTTGGTCCCGTGGTCGGTAACTATGCACCTCGCGATTCCGAATCGAGAAATTATGTTGTTCTGCAGGAACTTTATCGTAGAGGCGGCGTCAGGTTTTCTGATGGGTACTGCCTATATACATTTTGTGAAGTAGTCTACAGTGACGAGGATGTATTTGTGTCCGCCCATGCCGGTGGGGAGTGTAGGGTGTTTTTCGTCACCCCGTTGAGATGGGAATACGCGCGCGCTTGTCGGGTGCATTACAGATTCCCCCTGCCTAGGTTAGGTTGGGGTTTATTGATTGTGGGGATCCGAATCTCCGACAGCCGCGAACTAAGCTGCCGTTAATTACCCCTCACCTTTGGAGTGAGAGAACCTCCGATTGACGGGTCAAATAGGTCATGCGAACGCAATATGCAGATTTGTGTTTTGAAGGGGTTTTGGATATATCGGGGGCCTCGTGGAGTTTTTACGGGGGTCCCGCTACCCGGATAGCAGGATAGGGGTCAAGCGGGTAGTAGCCCCCTTGCGGGGTGCAGGGAAGCGCCCCGTTAGAAATTTTTTCTAACGGGGATGGTGTTTAGAGTGGAGTGTATATAAAATGATGGGGAAAATGGCATTCAAAGGACGCGTGGGTGCCAGTGCCACACGTGCCTAGCACGCGGGCGCTGGGCACTGGCGCCTACGTGCTTGGCACGTGGGCGCTTAGGTTCTGGGCGCCGGACGTCCCACGTTCCTAGCACGCAGGCGCCAGGCGTCAGCAGGAAAAGGGACTTGGTCCCTGCATTGGGAGCTGTGCTCCCGATTTGACTTATGGAGTTGAACTCCTGACAGAGAGGACAAGCGGGCTTAGCCCCCGCACTAGGATTTGTACTCCTAAAAAGAAAGATTTATTATTTTTTTTGTGTGTGTGTGTGTGAGTGAGTGTGTGTGTGTGTGTGTGTGTGTGTGTGTGTGTATTTGAGGAGTTAAACTCTTAAGATATTTTTGGAGTTGATGAAAGGGGCTTCTCTCTTAAGCCCTGGATCTTCCTAAGATGGGATTTTTAGAGATGGGTCTTCTTCTTCTTCCCCTCTATTGGCCGGATCTTGGATAAAAGGGGGGTGAAATTTAAAAATCTTCCCTTTTTGAGATCTGATAGAAGATCTGAGCTTCCCTTTGTGGGTTTTGTGGTGAAAAACTATTTAATTTTGGAAAAAGAAGAGTAAAACTCTTGATTTAATTGAAAAGGAGAAGAAGGTTTAAAACCTTGAAGAAGGAGAAGGAGGCACAAAACCCCTAGATTTTGAGGAGAATGAAAAGTTCTTCTTTTATTTCATCATCATGTTGCCTTATATAGGCTTACACATTTACATATAGCCCCTTGGGCTTTACAAAATGGCATTTTGCCAATCCCATGTCTCATATGCTCATTTGTTTTGCACATGAGCCATGGGTTTTACAAAAATTTGGCTTTATACCCATTTTTCTTACATTCATGCATAAAAAATTATATCAAAATTATTTATTATATGATTTTTATTTTGGCATAGGGGAGATTGGCCATGGGGCTCGACTTGGGCATGGGCCCACTTGATCTGGGCTTAGGCCTGCTTACTTGGGGTTGACTTTGATATTGACTTGGTCAACCGGTGTGTAATTTTTGACCCCAACAGGGAGTTGACCGACCATATCCATCCCCCACTGTGCAATTAGCCAAGGGGAGCTGAGTGGTGTTAGTTCGATGGCGGGAAGACGAGGTATGCTGTCGAAGAGTTGATAGTTCTTGCATCTTCTGACCAGCTTCAAGGCGTCCTGGTGTAATTTCGGCCGGTAGTACCCTTGGAGCAGCGTCTTCTGGACTAAGGTGCGGGCTCCTTGATGCGCTCCTCTGACCCCTTCATGTATTTCTCGTAGAACGTAGTCAGCCTCGTGGGGGTCGATGCATCGGAGCAAAGGCTGAGTGTACGAATTCTTATACAGGTTTCCGTTGCTCCACACGAAATGGCGTGCTTTGGCCCGTAACCGGCGAGCTTCTCCTCAGTATTCGGGAAGTACACCGTCTTTCAAGAAATCTGCGAGGGGTTTCCTCCAATCTTGGCTTTCTTCTTGGGTTGCGTAGATCTAGAGCGTTGCCTCTCTTTCTTCGACGCTGGGCCATGGGAAAACTTCGAAGAGGATGTTTCTGTTACGGGTGGCCGAGTTGGAAGAAGCAAGCTTGCTCAAAGCGTCGGCCCGGGTGTTCAAGTTCCTGGGGATTTGCTCCACTTAGACTTCATCAAAATATTTCTAAATCCTTTTTATCTCGGCTAGGTAGTTTATCATGAGTGGTTTCCGGGCTTTAAATCGCCCGGTTACTTTATCGACGACCAGTGCGGAGTCGCTGCGAATTCTGATGGTCTTCAGTCCTACCCCGGAAGCGATTCGCAGTCATGTCAACAAGGACTCATATTCCACGGCGTTGTTTGACGCTCTGAACCCGAGTTTTAAGGAGTTTTCCATTTCCGCTTCGTCCGGGCCGCGGATGATCAGACCAGCCCCGCTCCCCTCCTCGGTAGAGGATCCGTCCACGTAAAGCACCCAAGCTTAGATGGAGTCGGGCACCTCCTCGACCGAAGGATGTGGTTCGGGGCCCCGTGTCGGCATTTCTTCTTTAGTGGGGATGGTGAATTCGACAACAAAATCCGCCAAGACCTGTGTTTTGATGGCTTGTCAGGGCATTATTTGATATCGAATTGAGATAGTTCCCACCTCCACTTCTCCAAACATCCTGATGACTCGGGGGAGGCGAGAATCGACCCTAAAAGGAACTCAGTAAGGACGAGGATCGTGTGCACTTGAAAATAGTGCCGAAGTTTTCTGGAGGCAACGAAAAGTGCCAGGACTATTTTCTCTATGGCCAGGTATCTCGTTTCTGCGTTCTTGAAAACATGGCTCACGTAATAAACCGGCCTCTGTATGCCTTCGCATTCTCTGACAAGGACCGAGCCTGCCGCTTGGTCGGAGATGGCCAGATATAACAACAGTTCGTCACCCTCGACTGGTCGGGTGAGTAATGGTGAGGTTTCTAGATGCGCCTTGAGCTGTTCGAAAGCGTTCTGGCATTTCTCAGACCATTCGAACTTAGGGATCTTCCTTAGGGCCTTGAAGAACTGGAGGCACTTCTCTCCGAACCTGGGCATAAAGCGACTCAGGGCAGCGACCCTTCCCGTGAGCCGCATGATTTCGATATTACACTTGGGCGTTGCCATATTGAGGATGGCGCTGATCTTTTTAGGGTTTTCTTCGATTCCTCGATGAGTTACCATGAACCCAAGGAACATCCCGCTGGTGACTCCGAACGCACACTTAGCTGGATTTAGCTTCATTTTGTACTTGCGCAGGACGTCGAATGTCTCTCCGAGGTCTTTAGTGTGCCCAGCTAATGAGATGGATTTTACGAGCATGTCGTCAACGTAGACTTCCATGTTTCTGCCAATCTGACGTTTGAACAGCTTATTGACCAGGCGCTGATATGTGGCCCCGGCGTTCTTGAGTCCGAAGGGCATCACTTTGTAGCAGTATATCCTCCAGTTAGTGGTGAAGGCGGTAAGTTTTTCGTCGGCAGGTTTCATCCTGATCTGATTGTAACCTGAGAAGGCGACCATGAAGCTCAATAGTTCGTGGCCGGCCGAACTGTCTACCAGCTGGTCTATTCGAAGAAGTGGATAGTTGCTTTTGGGGTAAGCCTTATTTAAATCCGTAAAGTCGATGCATATGTGCTATTTACCGTTTGCCTTCATGACCATAACTACGTTCGCTAGCCAATCAGAGTAGTCCAGGTTCCTGATAAAGTTAGCGGCGAGCAGTCGATCCACTTCGTCCTCTATTGCCTTTTGCTTAGCTGGAGCAAAGCTTCTTTTCTTTTGTCTGACAGGCTTTGCTTCAAGGTTGACCCCAAGCTTGTGGGAGATCACTCTAGGTCAATTCTGGGCATGTCCGCTGGTGCCCAAGCGAATATATCCGAGTTATCTTGGAGGAACCGGATCAGGTTTTCGCGGTGATCCCCAATCAAGAGAGAGCCGATCTGGACTGTCTAGCCATCGACCCCTTCTGCGAGGGGTACTTCCGTCAATACTTCTACCAGGGCACCTCTGAGTTCCATTTGGTCATCACGTGTATCTAGAGACCCCTGGAAGTTAGGCGCGTCCTCAAAATCACCACCCTGATCTCCGGCGGTGGACGTCAAAGCGAGGCAAATCTTAGCGGTTTGCTGGTCTCCATAGGCCCTGTTTACCGCCGAAAGCCGGGAAGACAAACATCTTACCTGAATTTGGGGGCAGATGCTATTTGGTTTTATCTGTCTACCTCTCCGAAGATGCCAAATTAATTTATGGCACCATGTATCGAAGGTTTAAATAGATGCGGCCATTGTAGCAGACTTCGTTAGATTCCCCCTCGTTGTGAGGGGTTTTTGATTGTGGGGACGCTCTTCCCTGCAGGCGTAAGCCTTTGCAGTTAATTACGTTACCGCATAGCGATAACCACTTTCTCCTGCTCCAGAAGGTCACTTCGTGTCGTGTGTGTTTGTTTTATTTTTGGTTGCCTATGGATTTTACGGAGACTAATTTATGTTGTCGCCCGTAGAGCGGGGATTAGTCCAAATCCGTATTTTCTTAGATTTGGGTTTTGTTTGATTTAAGGATCGTTAATCATGTTTGAGATCAAGATCAACTTAAATATTTGTTAAGGATACGTTAGTCTAATTATAGACTAAGATCTACTTAACAGGGGGTTCGGGATCATTTTGGTCCATCGAAAGAGCGTTTGGGCCTTATCATTTTAGTTTTAGGACGTTGCGGTCCGTTATTAGTTTATGGATGTTTCGGTCCGTTGTTAGTTTAAGGACTTTGCGGTTCATTGGGTTTAAGGACATCATAGTCCATAGAGTTTAATTTAGGGACATTGCGGTCCATTGTTTAAGGACATCATAGTCCGTAGAGTTTAGTTTAGGGACGTTGCGGTCCATATTTAAGGACATCATAGTCCGTAGAGTTTAGTTTATTGCGGTCCATTGTTTAAGAACATCATAGTCCGTAGAGTTTAGTTTAGGGACATTGCGGTCCATTGTTTAAGGACATCATAGTCCGTATTTAAGGACATCATAGTCCATGGTTTAAAGATATCATAGTCTATAGGGTTTTTAGTTTAAGGGCATCATAGTCCGTAGTTTAAGGACATCATAGTCCGTAGATTAAAGACATCATAGTCTATAGGGTTTTAGTTTAAGGACATCATAGTCCGTATTTAAGGACATCATAGTCCGTAGTTTAAAGACATCATAGTCTCTAGGGATTTTAGTTTAAGGACATCATAGTCCGTGTTTAAGGACATCATAGTCCGTGGTGTTTTGGCTCATCAGTTTGACGGTGCACCAAGAGTTATTGGTTATTAGGACCCGCCATCTCCCTGAAGACGTTGAAGAATTACAACGACATGTATCAGAGGTGTGGAGAGATGTACCCTTGAACCAATGTCCCGACTGGGGGGGATAGGATAAACATCATTTTAGATGCCATCTGTTAGGAGCTCGTTAGCCATCTTTAGGATTGAGATCGGTTTGGGGGACCCTGAGCGTGAGGGGCTCAATTGATTGGCCTCGAGAGATTTGGTCTAAGGTTGGCTAATGTTGGCCTCTCATAGGGTTAAACACTAGTATATGCTCAGCGCTCACGTGCTCTCACGTGCGGCCTTGAATCAGTGTTAAACACTGAAATTTGGGGCGCTCACATGTGGCACGTGAGGCGCTTGAAAGTTGGCGCTGCTTCTTTTGCTTTAGTCCCTTGCTCCTTTTATAAATTCTAAGACCTATTGGGGATCACATGCTCTCACGTGAGACGCCCTCAAAATGGGAACTATCTTGGGTTTATTCCCTTTTTTCTTTTGAAAGTGCAAAGCACTTTTTGGGGGTTCATGTGGGATCACGTGAGGCGCCAAAAATGGTAACTGTCTTTATACCCTTTTTTCTTTTACAAGTGCTAAGCACTATTAGGGGGGTCACGTGGGATCACGTGAGGTGCTCCAAAATGGGAACTATTTTGATTTATTCCCTTTTCCTTTTACAAGTGCTAAGCACTATTAGGAAGTCACGTGGGATCACATGAGGCACCCCAAAATGGGAACTGTTTTTATTTATTCCCCTTTCTTTTTACAAGTGCTAAGCACTATTAGGGGGTCACGTGAGGTGCCCCAAAATGGGAACTGTCTTTGATTTATTCCCCTTTACTTTTACAAGTGCTAAGCACTATTAGGAGGTCATGTGAAATCACGTGAGAAAAATGGGAACAGTCTTTGATTTATTCCCCTTTTCCTTTTGAAAGTGCTAAGAACTATTAGGGGGTCACGTGGGATCACGTGACTCGATATCAGTTGTTCCTTTTTGTTCCTCAAAGGTGTTCACGTGGGAACATGTGATCTGTTACGTATCATTTGAACGCTAATGAATCATCAGGCTATTTTTCTATGGTTCTGAGAAATCAAGTTCTCCTTTTGTTCTTTGCAGAGATTAAATTCTTTGTAAAGGGTTAAACCCTAGTTTCAGAGGAATTAAATTCGCATATGTTTTGTAAGAGTTAAACTCTTTTGAACTCAGTTCTTCGCCTAGGTTTTGAATCTGCATGACAGAATCTTCCCGATGAGAATTAAATTCTCAACTTGTGGAGAGATCTGCTTCTGTAGATCTTAACTAGAGAAAGAACTAAGTTATTTTTTATAAGAGTTAAACTCTTGGTTTGAGAATTAAATTCTCTTTTTGTTTTGTGGGAGATTTTGGGAAGGATTCCTCTTCTTTCTAGAGAATTAAATTCTCTCTCTATATTTTTCTTCCCTCCTCTCCGTGTGTATATGTCTCCTCCCCTTTTTCTCCTCTCCTTACTCCTATTTATATAAGAAGAAAAAGAATCAATTTGTTAAGAAAATCACTCATTGAGAGATCATGATTGATTCCATGATCTTTTAGATCAATCGGTGAATTTTATTCACCGTTAGATTTTTAATCCAAAGGCTTTCTGTTTAACAGAGATGATTTCTTGTTTGTTTAACAAGATTATGAATATTTTGTTAGTTTTAACAAGATTAGAATTCTATTCTATCAAATCTTTTTAGTTTGACAAGATCAGAAATATATTTTCTTAATATGGATATCTTGTTAACATAGAATTTTATTCTTGTTATAAGATTAGAAAAATATATTCCTATGATAGATTTTTATTCTATCATATGATCACCACTGGATCTTTGATCCAAGGGTCCTCAGTTTAACAGAGAAGATCTTTCTTATTTAAAGAAGATCAAGAAAATATTTCCCAAATAAAATTTAATTCTAGAATTTGATAGGAACATTTTAAATTGGGGTGCTCACATGCTTTGCATGTGAGCGGCAAAAGAACTCACGTGTTTAACACGTGACCCCTAGTGTGGGTTTTAGCCTGTTTATTTTCAGCACTCATATGCTTTACATATTGTCACGACCTGAAAAATACGGAACATGACCGGCACTTAAATTACGAAACGACTCGAGGCGTATGTAATCTAAATGAGCCAAAACCCCAGAAATCAAAATCAAGAAGCAGTAGAGTGAAGGAAAAACCAATTGAAAACAAGTAGTTTTAATCAACATAGGCCGAAGTATGTATTTTTAAAATCTCAAGTATTTTCTGAAAATTTCGGCAGAGTCTCCTTTGTAAATACTAGCCTCCAAACGGGATACAACATGAATAGTATACGAAATACAAAAAAGGCATCCCCAAGCAGGAGCTAGCTCTTCGTTAAATGACGGTCACAACCACGCAAGCAATATAATATACAACGCCGAAGGGCGAGGATCAAAACTCAAAAGAAAACCCAAAATCAGCATGAAAACCATAATAATACAACGTGCGACTCAAAGGTCGAAATAATAACAAGTCTGATTTTCTATCTCTACCAAATATAAAATCTGATTAATGGAGTTTTACTAGATACAACTGAAATAACAATATACAATGGTGGTCCTGATGCAAAGAACCCACCTGCCAAAGCAATCACCCGGAAGGAACAGTGTGCCAGCAAAACCGCAAAGAACCTGTACAGCAAAACCTGCAGGGAACTGTGGCACAACGGGGGTGAGTTGCCAACTCGTGAGTAGAAAACATCTACCAGCAGAAATCGCATGTATAACGCAATCCTAGGTCATACGATCAGTAATATCTTCAAAATAATAATATGGCCTGAAGCATAATATAATGGTAAGGGTAAACATCTATCCCTAAGTGTAAAACCAAGTACTCGTGTCAGTGCCTCAGGTAACAACATGCCACGAATATGATGTACAAATGTCAGGTAACAATATGTCACTAAAATGATGTGCATTGCATATAATGAGAATAGAGTACATCATGAATCGACAAACTGTTTTTCTTTAATCAATGAGATTTCTGTAGGTATATAAATCGAGATATCATCAATGAAATCAACATAGAATCCGTGTTAGTATCGACACAAAACACTAATCTCAATATCTCAATATCTCGGTGTCTCAAATCTCAATATCTCAATATCTAAAACCTCGGGCTCCGTCGGTCCGGATCGGCCGATATCATCAAACTCACGACCACGAACGGTATCCTCCAGATATCCGTCGCGCTAGGTAAAATCACCGGTAGGCAGTCTGCCCCTGCCGGGCTCATTGTCTACTACTCGAACTTCTTGCCCCGGGGTACCATACCGGGTCCACCATGCACCCGAGACGGTTCATCCAACTCCTCGAATCGGGTCTCGAAAATATCTCAGAACCGAGAAAACATCATGGTGGACGATACCCAACATATCAAGGAAAACTGCATTTTTCTCTTTAAAATGGTTCATCAGTTTACAAAACTTTCACATGCGGTTTCCAAATCCAGAAAATATCAAGAAGAATCCGAAATCATCAAGTCACCATGACAATAACAAAGAAAACCGGCATAAATATCCATAATACTGCATAACCATGAATATATGGATACCTCTGATACCATGCAATAATTAAACTAGCATATGAAGGCTATAACATGTAGCAACTATCAGTTAGCAAGATATGTCACTGAAATAGTATCTTCTAAAGTGTACGTGACATGGCAATTACCGATGATGATGTGTGTGAGCCGGCAAGTAAGTGCATATGGAACATACGCATCATCGGTAATGGTGCTGGTGTCCTGACAGCATGATCTCAATAATGGCATATGGAAGTACAATATAAACTTGCAAATGCGATGCGAACAGTAATAATATGCGGGAGCTGAATGATAAACACAATGATAACTAATATGCGTTTATATAAATATGATTCATACATTGGTGCCATTTGAAATAATACGAATTGTGGTGTTTTGAAAATAAGGGCTACGGTGATTTTAAGAAAAGATATGTCCTTTGAAATATCCGTAGAATCCCTTGTCCCGTCTTTAAAATACACACGATTCGTTAGTTTTTGAAATAGGTATGAGTCAAATCTAATCTATCATTTACAAGTACACTATAGGGCCAAACTAGACAGGCTGATCGAAAGGTAAGGAAACCGCCTAACATCTGAGTCGATACATATACATACATATAGTAGTCGATGATCCCGCCACAATAGTATCCTATACGATAAAATATCTATAATATGACATCCTCGAGTCAAGAGTGCGGATCTATCATCAATATATAGCTCGTACGGTAAATCTGTCGTACGGCATCCCAAATCTGGGTACGGGTCAAATGTCGCATCTATCATATTAATCATCTGGTATCCTCTTTATCAAATATCATGATCGGGGTACTGATCTACGTCTAGTACAATACTGATACCATCTATGTAATGCATGCGTGTGTATGAAAACATCACGCCTAAAGAACCCGCTAAAATATCATGTCGTATCTCAAATACGGACCATATCACATCATCGATCTCATCGCCTCAAGCCCAATCTCATCGACTCATCTCCAAATATCATATAATATCCTCAACATTCAGGCATATGTATATGAATGTATATATATGCATAGTCCCATACCCATGCATATATACATATATACACATTCTCATATACGCACAAGAAAATGATGTATGCAAGTGTATATGTGTGCGTGTATGCAAATCCTTATTCTAGGGTTGCGATTTAGAAACTAACCAAAACCTTCCTCTGTTCCTCGCTAACACTAATCCATAAGCTCCTAAGGCTTTTCTTACTAGGTGTACATATCTCATCTTAACATATAAAAGTATATCGTTACCACACACATCATTTCTCATAACTTTGCAGGGGTGCTATACGCCATCCACCCGACTTCTCCCCGTAGATATAAATCTACCCACCTGGTCTTTACTCGCCGGTGCCGACGTCACCACGCGCTTGCTTGTCATCTCAAAGTCCACATGGGGGTACCTACATGTCACAACGTATCGTATAAAAACCCAATTCGAAATCGAAACGGCATACGGAAACCAAATTGGCACGCATATCACGTATAGGTCAAAACCTATCGCCTACGCATGCAAGAATAGCTAAATCAACCCTCGATGTCGATGTACAGACATCAACCCATCGAGAAAAACCCAAACGCACCCATTTGCACATTCACAAACACTAATTATAATATGAAACAGGTTAAAATTTACAAAAACCCCAAACTCACTTTAAAACCTATTTTTCTGAAAACCTAGCAAGCAAAATTTACCTTTTTAGTATAACACTTGGTGTTTTAACAATTCTAATGGCCATAATACTTATTAAACATCTTAAATAATCCATACAAACCATTTCCACAATTTAATCTCATTAAATTTCTTTAACCCCAAAATTCTAGTTTGCAATTTATCCAATTTTAACAATTCTCAAAGTAAAATTCACAATTCAACAACTAAACTTGGTTTTGCATAACCTAAGGTATTAAACCACTCATTATAATGTTAATGATGTGATGAAACCCTAACCATATTTTTAATCTCGCCTTTTGAATTAAATCTAAAAACCTAGTTTGCAATATTATGCAAATTGGACAATTTTAAATGTAGCAACTACAAATAAGCAACAAGATTAAGTCTTTTGTGTCTTAGCATGCTAACTACACCATGTAATCCTAAACAATTTATAAAAACCCTAATTGATTTAAAAACCCTAAATCTTGAATTTCCAAATTAACAACTAAACCTAATTAAACACTTAATAAGCTAACTTCAAGCTATTAACAACAAATTAAGAAAAAGGGTTAGAATTTATACCCAAACAATTTGAAGATCCCACAAGCACATATAGCCCTCCAAATTAGCTTCTATTCACCAAGAACCATACTAGATATGCTAAGGAAAAATGGGTAGGGCTCGGATTTTGATTTTGTGGGATTTTTTATGCATTTTTGAAGGATTTTTGAGGTGGAATGAGAGGGGAAAATAGGGGAAATGAGAGGGGGGCTGCTGCTGCAGCAGGCTCGGCTGAATGGGGAGGGGAGAGAGAGAGTGAGGTGGGGAAAAAGTCAAGACAAGACCCAATAGTCAAAGCCCATATCTCATTTAACTTCTTCTCTCTTAATTCTTTTCTTTTTATCTTTATTTTTGAGGAGAAATGAAGGGGTAAAGTGGGGAGAATGGGGAGGGCTGCAACATGGGGTTCGGCCACATGGGGATGAGGGTGAGTGAGTATGGGTGTGGGTGTAGGGTGAGGGAAAATGATTAATGTTATAACCTAAATTTCCATTTACCTTAATTTCACTTTTTAAGCCTTTTTCTTCGATATTTTCTAACACCGTTTGACAGTTTCATTTCATTTCAAAAATAATATTTTACATGTTAATTTAGTGTGTCATGATACACAAAATTTGTATCAACCCATTCCAATTTGTAATTTTCCCTAATTAAATATATTAGCGACGGCTTAAAATAATATTAAAATAATTAATTTTAATATTATTTTAAGCCGTCACTAATACATTTAATTAGGGAAAATTACAAATTGGAATGGGTTGATACAAATTTTGTACATCATGACACACTAAACTAACATGTAAAATATTATTTTTGAAATGAAATGAAACTGTCAAACGGTGTTAGAAAACACTTTTACACGTGAGCGCTCACGTGTTTTACACGTGAGGTCTGTTTGGCCATTAATTGTTTATGTTCAGCACTCATACGCTTTGCATATGAGAACTCACGTATTTTACACGTGAGACCTAATTTTGAGGACTCTTTCCCCTTTTTTGTAAGGGAACCAGTATCTATTGGCCGAAAATTTAGGCGGGAACAAATGCCCCCCACTACTTTGCCTATGTAAGTATGTACGTGGGTGAAGTAGTGCAGAGTTATGCATAGCCATAGAATTGATGGTTTAGAAGACAAGTTTAGGGTCCTTGTAACCAAAGATTTTTTATCTTCATGAGCCGTGAGGGTCTCATAAAAACTTTTCTCCCTACGAGTCGAGAGGATCTCGTAGATGTAATTTCTCCTTAGGGGTCATGAGGACTCCTAAGTGCGTTTTCTTTTGAGAGTCGTAAGGATCTCATAAGAGAATTTTCTTTTGTGCGAGTTTAGAGGTTCGTGGGTTGACTTGTTTCCGAGTCGAAGCATTGCTCCGATGGGGAGGTCATTGGTTGACTTGTTTCTGAGTCGAAGCATTGCTCCGACGGGGAGGTCATTGGTTGAATTGTTTCCAGGTCGGAGCGTTGCTCCGACGGGGAGGTCATCGGTTGAATTGTTTTCGGGTCGGAGCGTTGCTCCGATGGGGAGGTCATTGGTTGAATTGTTTCCGGGTTGGAGCGTTGCTCCGACGGGGAGGTCATTGGTTGACTTGTTTCCGAGGCAAAGCATTGCTCCGATAGGGAGGTCATTGGTTGACTTGTTTCTGGGTCGGAGCATTGCTCCGATGGGGAGGTCATTGGTTGACTTGTTTCCGAGTCGGAGCATTGCTCCAACAGGGAGGTCATTGGTTGACTTTTTTCGGGGTCGGAGCATTGCTCTGACGGGGAGGTCATTGGTTGACTTGTTTTCGGATCGGAGCATTGCTCCGACGGGGAGGTCATTGGTTGACTTGTTTCCGAGGCGAAGCATTGCTCCGACAGGGAGGTCATTGGTTGACTTGTTTCTGGGTTAGAGCATTGCTCTGATGGGGAGGTCATTGGTTGACTTGTTTCCGGGTCGGAGCATTGCTCCGACGGAGAGGTCAATGGTTGACTTGTTTCTGAGGCGAAGCATTGCTCCGACATGGAGGTCATTGGTTGACTTATTTCCGGGTCGGAGCATTGCTCCGATGGGGAGGTCATTGGTTGACTCGTTTCTAGGTCGGAGCATTGCTCCGACGGGGAGGTCATTGGTTGACTTGTTTCCAAGGCGAAGCATTGCTCCGAAAGGGAGGTCATTGGTTGACTTGTATCCGGGTTGGAGCATTGCTCCGACAGGAGGTCATTGGTTGACTTGTTTCCTGGTCGGAGCATTGCTCCGACGGGGAGGTCATTTGTTGACTTGTTTCCGGGTCGGAGCATTGCTCCGACGGGAGGTCATTGGTTGACTTGTTTTTGGGTCGGAGCATTGCTCCGACAGGGAGGTCATTGGTTGACTTATTTCCGGGTCGGAGCATTGCTCCGACGGGGAGATCATTGGTTGACTTGTTTCCGGATCGGAGCATTGCTCCGACGGGGAGGTTATTGGTTGACTTGTTTCTGGGTTGGAGCATTGTTCCAGCGTGGAGGTCAGTGGCTGACTTGTTTCCGGGTCGGAGCATTGCTTTGACGGGGAGGTCATTGGTTGACTTATTTCTGGTCGGAGCATAGCTCCGATGGGGAGATCATTGGTTGACTTGTTTCCGAGTCGAAACATTGCTCCGATGGGGAGGTCATTTGTTGACTTGTTTCTGGTCGGAGCATTGCTCCGACGGGGAGGTCATTGGTTTGCTTGCTCCGCTTTCTGCGGTGTCGGGGTTAACTTGCTCCGCTTTCTGCGGTGTCGGGGTTGACTCTAGGTTGTCTGTGAACCGTGGAGTCTTAGAACAAGGGACTTTGCCATGGCTCCGATTGATGGTGTTGCATTTGTATCCTGCTGGAATGAGGAAGAACGCCGTTGCTAATCTCTAGGTTGTAGATGTTACCGTTGAGATCTGGAACTAGGGACTTTGCCATGGCTCCGTTTCGTTGTGACCCTGAGGTCGGTTTTTGACGTTATGTCTGCATTCGATTGGAGTGAGAAGTAGCATCGTGGTGATCTTTAGGCTGTAGATGTTGCCGTTGCGATCTGGCTTCCCTTTGACAGAGTCTGGTGGGGAAATATGGTTCCCTTTTCGTTTATGCTCATGGATTGTATACAGGGGTCAGTATAGACTCACCTGTAGGGCAAAAGTTTCAAGTTTCATCTCTTCTTTTCTTTTTTTGTTTTTCTTTCCGCGATGCTCTATCATTTCAGCTTTTTATATTGCGAAAGTCGTAATTGCCTAATCATTTCGGCTATTTTTTGCGGTGCTCAATCATTTCGGCTGTTTTTCTTTTTCTTTACTCGTTGCTTTTTTATTGCGAGTTGCCTTATCATTTCAGCTATTTTTATATGCATATATTTTACTTGCTACTCTTTGTTGCAAGTTGCCCTATCATTTCAGCTATTTCATATGAATTTTTGGCTCGCTGTTTTTTTGCTGCAAGTATGGAACCTGAGATCTGATACCAATCTTAGCATCAGTATCGCTGCGACTGGAATGTGGCCAGGAGCAAATCATCATTTACCGTGATAGGACTTAGAATTTGATACCGATTTAGGCATCAGTATCGCTACAACTGGGAGATTGCCATGAGCGAATCATCTTTTGCCTTTGTTAATTTGAACAAAGGTGGCTTAGCAAACAGGGTTAGGATCCTGCTGGCTAAGGCCTTTGACTTTATGAGTCGTAAGGGTCTCACAAAGGGTTTTCTCCCTACGAGTCGTGAGGATCTCATAGGTGTATTTTTTCCTTAAGAATCGTGAGGATTCCTAAGTGATATCTTCTCTTGTAAGTCGTAACGATCTCACAAGAGAAATTTTCTCTTTGCAAGTAGAAAGGACCTACAAGTGTTGTTCACTAAATGGGGGAATTTCGCACCATTGGTGAACTTAGGCGAGGGAACGCTTATTTATGCCCGTGGATTGTATACGAGGGCCGATATTGACCGCCTGTAGGATGATTTGGGGGATATAATGGCTTAAGAACAGGTTGAGGTCCCTGTATCTTAAGACTTTTGAATCCTGTGAGCCGTGAGGGTCTCACAGGGGGAAAAATCTCCTTACAAGTCATGAGGATCTCGTAAGTGTAATTTCTCCTTAGGAATCGTGAGGATCCTTTAGTGTTATGCTCTTTTGTGAGTCGTAAAGATCTCACGCGGGTATTTTCTCCCTTGTGAGTCTACGCCCTTTTGGGTTTTCACAAACTCGCCGGTAGCCCTGTTGTTTTTACTCACGGAGCCCTTTCGGGTTTTCATCCGTGCCCATTTCGCTTATGGACGTACCCTTTTTTTTTGCATGATGAAACTCTCGAGAATAGTTTCGCCGTATGTGATCCATCCATTTGCCGGTGTTATTTGAATTGCAGTCCTCACCGCTGGGACTTGTGGACTTGCATTCCACTATCGCCGTGTTTGAGGCGAAATTGTTAGTTTAGGGACATCTCGGTCTGTTGTTAGTTTAAGGACATCTCGGTCTGTTGTTAGTTTTAAGGACGTTACGGTCCAATATTAGTTTAAGGACATCTCGGTCCAATATTAGTTTAGGGACATCTCAGTCCATAGAGTTTAGTTTAGCGACGTTGCGGTCCACGGCTAGTTTAAGGACGTTGTGGTCCATTGTTAGTTTAGGGACGTTTCGGTCCATAGTTGGTTTAAGGACATCATAGTCCATAGAGTTTAGTTTAAGGACGTTGCGGTCCATTGTTAGTTTAAGGGCTTCTCGGTCCATTGTTTTGGAGGCGAGGTTTTGCTGGATACTACTTATAGAGTTTGGACTCAGGAAGATAGCGAGCGGACATAAACGTCATCATCTATCATTGACCTGGGCCGTGACTCGTTAGACATAGTATTTTTTTAGGAATCGGCCGTTTATTGGCCGGAAGGGTTTTTCGCCATGCATATCTATGAGCAAGTAGGCCCCACCTCGGTAGAACTTATCTATGATGTACGGGCCTTCATAGTTCGGCTCGAATTTCCCTCATTTAGTATGATTGGGGATCATAGGTCTTTTCACAACTAGTACGAGTTCGCCTTGGCGGAATGTTCTCGGGCTAGTTAATCTTTCATATGAACGCGTCATCTTTGCTTTGTAAGCTTCCAAGTTTTGCTGCGCCATGAGACAAGTTTCCTCGAGGCCGTCGAGCTCCTCAAGCCGAAGATGAGCATTCTCTTCATCTATTAGTTCATAATGAATGGCCACTCGTAGAGAGGGTAGCTCTATTTCTAAGGGGGGTACCGCTTCCGTGCCGAATATCAATGCATACGGCGTTGTATTCGTAGCCGTTTTGAACGTAGTTCGATATGCCCAGAGAGCATCATGTAGTCTCTCGTGCCAGTCTTTTTTATTTTTGGACACCGTCTTCTTTATGATCTTTGTCAAGATTTATTTGAAAGCCTCAGCTAGACCGTTAGCTCGGGGATTATAGACCGAAGAGTATCTCCAGTCTATATTATGCTACTGTGCAAAGCAGCTGATTCTGTGATTTCTGTAGGCCAGCCCGTTATCGGAGATAATCCGTCATGGAGTACCAAACCGATAGATGACGTGCGTCTTGAAGAAGTGGAGGATATTCTCCATTTTCACTTCTCTTAGTGGTATGGCTTCTGCCAACTTAGAGAAGTAATCAGTTGTCGCTAATATGAACCGATGTCCTCTGTATGACGCTGGTTCGATGGGCCCAATTATGTCGGTTCCCCACATTTCGAACGGCCAGCTAGCCACTGTTAGGTGTAGCAGGTTTGGATGCTGGTGGATGAAGTCTCCATGAATTTGGCACGAGTGGCATTGCTTCGCGTGTTTGAGGCAGTCCTGAATCATCGTGGGCTAATAGTAGCCCATCCTTTTGATCTTCAGGTTCATCTTTGGCCCGGCTTGATGAGAACCACAGAATCCGTCATGAGTTTTTTAGATGACTCTCCTTACTTCTTCCGGTCCCAGGCATCTCAGCCATAGAGAGTCGAACGATCTCTTATATAGAGTATCATTGACGAAGGCGAAAGACAGAGCTCGTTTCATGAGCTGATGTCTTGAGGATGCATCTTCAGGTATTCGACGGGATTTGAAGTAGTCTATAAAGACTTCTCTCCAATCCTTAGCTCTTTCTTGGCCTTCTATTTGTAGGTTTGTTTGCTTGGTCGCTTTCTTTTCTTCAGACGACTCCGGAGATATTTTTGCTGGTGCAAAAACCCGACGGCTTTGTACAATGATCTTTACATCATCGAGGTTTTCGTCAGCCAGTTCTTTAGCGAGTTTGGCTACTGCGTCCGCTTTGCTATTTTCTGTACGCGGTATGATTTCCATGGCGTAAAAAGGAATTTGAGTTAGTAACTGTTGCACTCTTTTTCAATACTTCACCAACTCTGGTTTGCATGTTTGATAGTTACCGTTTACTTGGCTAACGACCAGCTGGGAGTCTCCGTATATGAGGAGGTTTTCGATTCCCATGTCGACAACGATCTCAAGACCTGCTATGAAAGCCTCATATTCTGCCTCATTGTTTGTCCTTGGCTCTGTTAAGGAAAAGGCAAAGCGCATTATCCCTCCTTGCGGAGTCACGAAGATAAGGCCTACCCCAGATTTGATTATAGGGGTGTTGTGCTGTCGCTTCTTCATAGAAGATGCTCCGTCGAAATAGAGCCCATCGGGTATCACTCCCTCCTTTCTCCCTGTTGATCATGTCAAACGCGTGCTCGTCTGGCAGTTCGCAATTTAAAGGTGAGTCGCCAGGTATCGGATGTTCAGCGAGGAAGTCGGCGATGGCTTAGCCTTTCACTACCTCGAGAGGTCGATATGTTATCGAGAACTCCATTAAAAAGAGGGCCCATTTAGCGAGCCTTCCAGTTAATATGGCTCTTGACATCAAATATTTGAGAGGATCCACCTTTGATATGAGATGGACCTCATGTGCCAAGGCATAGTGCCTGAGCTTCGTTATCGCGAAGATCAGTGCCAGGCAATGCTTTTCAATGGGGGCGTAGTTGTTTTCTGTCCTCAGAAGGACTCGACTAAAATAGTAGAGAGCTCTCTCCTTCCCCTGTTCATTCTCTTGTGCTCATAGCGTGCCTAAAGATCCTTCAAGTGCTGTCGTGTACAGGATGAAGGGCTTTCCCTTCACCAGAGCGGTCAGTACCGGCGGATTCTGCAGGTATTGCTTGATTTCATTCCGTGTACTTTGGCATTTCTGATCCCAAACGAACGGGGTCCCCTTCTTCATTAGATGGTTGTAGGGACGGCAGTTGCCGGAGAGGTTGACTTGGAGTTTGATACCTGTTTAGGCATCAGGATCGCTATAACTGGGATAGTACCAGGAGCAAATCATCATTTGCCCCTGTTGATTTGGACAAAGGTGGCTTAGTAGACAGGGTTAGGATCCTGTCGACTAAGACTTTTGACTTTATGAGCCGTAAAGGTCTCATAAAGGGTTCTCTCCCTACGAGTCGTGAGGATTTCGCAGGTGTATTTTCTCCTTAAGAATTGTGGGGATTCCTAAGTGATGTCTTCTCTTGTAAGTCGTAAAGATCTTCCAAGAGTGTTTTCTCCTTATAAGTCGAGAGGATCTACAAGTGTTATTCACCATATGGGGATATTTCTTGTCATTTGTAGAACTTGGAAAAGAAATATTTATTCGTGCTTCTGGATTGTATATAAGGGTCAATATGGACAGCCTGTAGGGCAACTTGGGAGATATGACGGCTTAAGAACAGGTCTAGATCCCTGTAACTTAAGGCTTTCGAATCCTATGAGCCGTGAGGGTATCACAGGGGGATTCTCCTTACGAGCCGTGAGGATCTCGTAAGTGTATTTATTTTAACGAGGTTGCGCCCTTCCGGGTTTTCACAAGCTCACCGGCAGTCCTGCTATTTTTACTCATGGCGCCCTTTCGGGTTTTCATCCGTGCCCATCTTGCTTGCGAACGTACCATTTTTTTAACGAGATTGCGCACTTTCGGGTTTTCACAAGCTCGCCGGCAGTCCTGCTGTTTTTACTCACGGCGCCCTTTCGGGTTTTCATCCGTGCCCATTTTGCTTGTGGACATACCGTTTCTTTTTTTTTTTTGAGTGGGGTATTCCACTAGATCGTAGGACCTGTTTGTAAGCCCCTTAATATCCTTCCTGTCTTTTGAGAAGAAATGACCGTTCTTCATAGAGATTCTTCCGCCAGTGAGGAATATGCCCCTTGTGTATATCTCGGAGGGGGGACGAGTACCACTCCGTCTCTATTTTGGTGACAGGTTGCTTGAGAGCCGCTTATTTTGTTGAGCGTAGATGACAAACGCCATCGCTCTTCATCATCAGATAAGAAAGAGTCTTGACCCATTTGATCCAATCAAGCCATTTTATCCATGAGTTCTTGGAAGGTTAGGAACACCTTTGAATATTGGTCAAGTGTGGCTATGAGCATTCCCATGGCTGCAACTTCACGATGTGTTGCTCGCCTTTGACCAGAAATTTTGCCATCGGGTAACATATTGAACCCAAGTCTTATTCGGTCTAACCCTTTCGTTGACCAGCGCCGTCATGGTAGTATGTTCGTTCTCATTAGCGAATCCCTGACAGAAGAGCATATCCATTTTGATGAAGCTCTTCATGAAATCATTTGGGAGTTCCGCATACTATACGAAGGCGATGCCCGCCAGACCGCTAACGAACAGTCGGAGGAGTAGTATATCATTCTCTCCAGTGTTACCGCACATGGATTTAAATCGCGCGAGGTGCTGGTGAGGATTCCATGTTCCTTTGTATATATGGAACGTTGGAAGTGTGTGCTCTGGTGGGTATTGTATTTGATCGTACCATGTCGGATACGGTCGACCAATCTTGATTGGTCTATTTGCGGCTTTACTGGTGTAGTGAGTTTTGATTTGCTGAGCGATATATGTGTCCATCTTTTCTTTAGGAATCACTTCCTCCTCAGCCGTTGATGAGGTTTGCAGAGGATTTGAAATATCATCCTTATCTATAAGACCGACTACCGGCGGTTCATCTGCCAGTGGTTCCAATTGAACCATCATTCCAGCCATATTCTGAATCAGAAGGGTCATCTGGTTCATTTTAGTGGACATTCCTGCCGCTTCTTCATCTCACTTTTTTCAGAGCGCACTTTAGGAAATCAATATCTGACTCCTTCTCTACTCTTTCTTCGGGTGCGACCTTGAGATTTTCCTTGGGCGATGGATTAGCGTCAGTTGCCGCCTGAGCGAGCATCTCTTGCAGCTTTTCACGTTGCAGTTGAACTTTTGTCAGGGACCGAGTTTGAGGTCGATGACTAGTACAAGCTCGAACTTCGTCTTTGGAATTCACCCCATAGACTATGTGAACTACCATGCCCCCAGGCTTGGGGTGTTTGGAGTCTTGGCCTTTGGAGTTTGCTTCAGGCACTCGAGCTTTATTAAGCCTCTCTTTTTTGTGTAAAGCCGCTTTGGTTTTGGGAGGAACCGATGTATCAGGATCCGTCTTGGGGTGAGTCCCCTTCACCTGCTTCCACACCTTATATATAGATGAGGAAAGTTGTCTCAGGGAGCGAACTTGTTTCTGCTCTTGTGGGATCTCCATGGGCTGCGGAGACTTCTTCAATATTGCGGTAGGAGAATTCTGTCTGACCCTTCGCAACAGTTTGAAGCTGTTCCCAGTTGGAACAACAATATTCACCACTGGGCTTGAAACAGGACCATGCAGAGAACTGCCCCCGGCTCATTTTGTATGATGCCGATATCGATGTTGACCGTTTCTTATGGATGGAATTTGATTAGCTTCAGGATTTTTCCAAGCCTGCCCCCTGTTTCCTTTTAGAGCCTAAATATTCTGCACCCTGTGTCGACCTTAGTCCTTGGTAAGTGCCAGTTATTGGAGGAATGATTCTGTCGTCAAAGTTGCAGCTTGGGGAACCAACATGTGGAAGACAGACTTCCTTTGGGCTTCCTCCATCGACGTTGAGGCACCCAGGGTGGGAGGTGGGAGCATCGACCCAAAGAGAAGCCTGTTGATTTCTTGAAGAGCCGGATTGCAGAGATTTGAGGCTGTAAGTGGCCCATTCTTGACTCCACCATATATGATAAAGCCTGAGTTGCTAGGGTGGAAGCAAACGCCATTCTTCATAAAGACGAAACGCCGGCTTCAATATCCCATCATCCAAGGGCAACCACAAACATATATACCAAGATTATTTGATCACGGAAAAACACGACACACGAAGTATGGAGTGGAAAGAGGAAAATGTCCCACCGGGCATGCCAGAATCTGTTTACCGCCGAAAGCCGGGAAGACAAACGTCTTGCCTGAATTTGGGGGTAGATGCAATTTGGTTTTATCTGTCTACCTCTCCGAAGATGCCATGTTAATTTATGGCACCATGTATCGAAGGTTTAAATAGATGCGGCCGTTGTAGCAGACTTCGTCAGATTTCCCCTTGTTGTAAGGGATTTTTGATTGTGGGGACGCTCTTTCCTGCAGGCGCAAGCCCCTGCAGTTAATTACATTACCGCGTAGCGATAACCACTTTTTCCTGCTCCAGAAGGTCACTTCGTGTCGTGTGTGTTTGTTTAATTTTTGGTTGCCCGTGGATTGTATACGGAGACTAATTTATGTTGTATCCCGTAGGGCGGGGATTAGTCCAAATCCGTATTTTCTTAGATTTGGGTTTTGTTTGATTTAAGGATCGTTAACCTCGTTTGAGATCAAGATAAACTTAAATGTTTGTTAAGGATACGTTAGTCAAATTTTAGACTAAGATCTACTTAACGGGGGTTCGGGATCATTTTGGTCCATCGAAAGAGCGTTTGGGCCTTATCATTTTAGTTTAAGGACGTTGCAGTCCGTTATTAGTTTAGGGACGTTTTGGTCCGTTGTTTGTTTAAGGACTTTGCGGTCCATTGGGTTTAAAGACATCATATTCCATAGAGTTTAGTTTAGGGACATTGCGGTCCATTGTTTAAGGGCATCATAGTCCGTAGAGTTTAGTTTAGGGACGTTGAGGTCCATGTTTAAGGACATCATAGTCCGTAGAGTTTAGTTTAGGGACATTGCGGTCCATTGTTTAAGGACATCATAGTCCGTAGAGTTTAGTTTAGGGACATTGCGGTCCATTGTTTAAGGACATCATAGTCCGTGTTTAAGGACATCATAGTCCATGGTTTAAAGACATCATAGTCTATAAGGTTTTTAGTTTAAGGACATCATAGTCCGTGTTTAAGGACATCATAGTCCGTAGTTTAAGACATCATAGTCTATAGGGTTTTTAGTTTAAGGATATCATAGTCCGTGTTTAAGGACATCATAGTCTATAGTTTAAGGACATCATAGTCCGTAGTTTAAAGATATCATAGTCTATAAGGTTTTAATTTAAGGACATCATAGTCCGTGTTTAAGGACATCATAGTCCGTGGTGTTTTGGCTCATCAGTTTGAGGGTGCGCCAAGAGTTATCGGTTATTGGGACCCGCCATCTCCCTGAAGACGTTGAAGAATTACAACGACATGTATCAGAGGTGTGGAGAGATGTACCATTGAACCAATATCCCGACTGAGGGGGGATAGGATAAACATCATTTTAGATGCCATCTGTTAGGAGCTCATTAGCCATCTTTGGAATTGAGATCGGTTTGGGGGACCCTGAGCATGAGGGGCTCAATTGATTGGCCTCGGGAGATTTGGTCTAAGGTTGTCTAATGTTGGCCTCTCATAGGGTTAAAGACTAGTATATGCTCAGCGCTCACGTGCTCTTAAGTGCGGCCTTGAATCAGTGTTCAACACTGAAATTTATGGTGCTCACGTGAGGCGCTTGAAAGTTGGCGCTGTTTCTTCGGATTTATTCCCATGCTCCTATTATAAATGCTAAGCCCTATTGGGGATCACGTGCTCTCACGTGAGACGACCCAAAATGGGAACTATTTTGGGTTTATTCCCTTTTTTCTTTTGAAAGTGCTAAGCACTTTTTGGGGGGTCACGTGGGATCACGTGAGGCGCCAAAAATGGGAACTATCTTTATACCTTTTTTCTTTTACAAGTGCTAAGCACTATTAGGGGGTCACGTGGGATCACGTGAGGCGCCCCAAAATGGGAATTGTTTTGATTTATTCTCCTTTTCTTTTACAAGTGCTAAGCACTATTAGTGGGTCATGTGGGATCACGTGAGGCGCCCCAAAATGGGAACTGTTTTGATTTATTCCCCTTTCCTTTTACAAGTGCTAAGCACTATTAGGGGGTCACGTGGGATCACATAAGGCTCCCCAAAATGGGAACTGTCTTTGATTTATTCCCCTTTCCTTTTACAAGTTCTAAGCACTATTAGGGGGTCACGTGGAATCACGTAAGGCGCCCCAAAATGGGAACTGTCTTCGATTTATTCCCCTTTTTCTTTTGAAAGTGCTAAGAACTATTAGGGGGTCACGTGACTCGATGTCAGTTGTTCCTTTTTGTTCCTCAGAGATGCTCACATAGGAACACGTGATCTGTTACGTAGCGTTTGAACGGTAATGAATCATCAGGCTGTTCTTCTATGGTTCTGAGGAATCAAGTTCTCCTTTTGTTCTTTGAAGAGATTAAATTATTTTTAAAGGGTTAAACCCTAGTTTCAGAGAAATTAAATTCTCATATGTTTTGTAAGAGTTAAACTCTTTTGAACTCAGTTCTTCCCCTAGGTTTTGAATCTGCATGACAGAATCTCCCCGATGAGAATTAAATTCTCAACTTGTAGGGAGATCTGCTTCTGCAGATCTTAACCAGAGGAAGAACTAAGTTCTTTTTGACAAGTGCTAAACTCTTGGTTTGAGAATTAAATTCTCTTTTTGTTTTGTGGGAGCTTTTGGGAGGGGTTCCTCTTCTTTCTAGAGAATTAAATTCTCTCTCTATATTTTTCTTCCCCTCTCTCTGTGTGTATATGTCTCCCCCTTTTTTCTCTTCTCCTCGCTTCTATTTATATGAGAAGAAAAAGAATCAATTTTTTTAAGAAAATCCCTCATTAAGAGATCATGATTGATTCCATGATCTTTTAGATCAATCGGTGAATTTTATTCACCGTTGGATTTTTAATCCAAAGGCTTTCTGTTTAACAGAAAGGATTTCTTGTTTGTTTAACAAGATTATGAATATTTTGTTAGTTTTAACAAGATTTGAATTTTATTCTATCAAATCTTTTTAGTTTAACAAGATCAGAAATATATTTTCTTAATATGGATATCTTGTTAACATAGAATTTTATTCTTGTTATAAGATTAGAAAATATTTTCCTATGATAGATTTTTATTCTATCATATGATCACCGCTGGATCTTTGATCCAAGGGTTCTCTGTTTAATAGAGAAGATCTTTCTAATTTAAGGAAGATCAAGAAAATATTTCTCAAATAGAATTTAATTCTAGAATTTAATAGGAACATTTTAAATTGGGGTGCTCACATGCTTTGCATATGAGCAGCAAAAGAACCACGTGTTTAACACATGACCCCTAGTATGGGTTGTAGCCTGTTTATTTTCAGCGCTTATATATTTTACATATGAGTGCTCACGTGTTTTATACATGAGGCCTGTTTGGCCATTAATTGTTTATGTTCAATGCTTATACGCTTTGCATATGAGCGCTCACGTGTTTTACACATGAGGCCTAATTTTGAGGACTCTCCCCCCTTTTTCGTAAGGGAACCAATAGCTCTTGGCCGAAAATTTTGTCGGGAACAGGCCCGACCTATCCCCTTGCTCCAAAAGAAACTTTCTCGCAAGGTGATAAGTCAAGATCTGGGCCCGGAGAGCGTTTAAGGTCGGACGTCCTAGAAGAATATTGTAGGATGACAGGACATTGGCAATGAGGAAGTCCACTGGTACGATTCACGTATTGTCCGCTTCCCCAAGTTGAGGAGGAGGGTGACTAATTCCTCGGCAGGGACGGAATGATTGGTGAACCCAGAGAGGACATGGGAGGTAGGTCGATGGTCGGATGGTCTTAGCCCCATACGTTTGAAGCAGTCGTAGAACAAAATATCCATCGAGCTTCCTAAGTCGACCAATATTCTCTGGACCTCATAACGGTGGAGTTTGTCCATTATCACGAGAAGGTCATTGTGAGAGAGTGATATGCTGTGGAGGTCTTCATCGGTGAAAATGATCGGCTCGTCCCTCCTGCACTTCTTGTGTGGCATACCGCTCGTATCCTCGATGGGGAGGATGGGGCAATTTCCTCTGGTTTCCCGAGCTTGATCCGAGGTTACGACTATGATCTGCCCGATTGTTAATTCCCCAGGAGGGGTTTGGTCTTTGTGCTCCTGCTCCGCCTGCCGCGTGTCTCGTAGGTATTTCGCTAGGTGGCCTGAGCGGATCAATTTCTCGATGTAATCACGAAGTTGTTTGCAGTTCTCAATCGAGTCACCCTGCGACCTGTGGAAGGCACAATAAGGGCCGAGGAGACGCTTGCCTGCCCTTTGCTTGACTGGCAGGAGCTTAAAGAACCTTTCGCCCTTAGCTTCCTCCAGCAGCTCGGTCTGAGAGATGCTTAGAGGAGTGTACTTCTAAAACCTCTGGGAGTAAGGCTTCAGACGAACGACTTTCTTTTTCTCCTCCCTATCCCTTTTCTTTCTGTCCGGTTAGTCAGCTCGGGGCAGATTTGAGTTCACCTCGGACTCGGGTTGGATTTCTTGCTCGGTCCAGGCTTTTACTTCGGCCATGGTCTTAGGTTGCGCTAATGCAAAAGAGCGGAGCCACTCTTTGTGCCTAAGACCCGACCTCAGCGCGGTGATGACTGTTTCATCGCGGTGCTCGGAGTCCTTGAGGAGGGCGTTGTAGAAGCGGGTGGCATATCCTTTGAAGAATTCTTTGTCTTCGCTCGTGACGGTGAATAGGTAGTCGACCGTCTTCTTCTGCCTTCGATTCCCAACGAAGTGAATGATGAATTGGGTGTCCAATTCGTCGAAGGTCGAGATTGAGTGTGGCGTAAGCCCTCTGAACCAGTCCTGGCCAGCCCGGATGAGGGTGGTGGGGAAATCTCGACATTGAGCCGCATCCGAGTTACCTTGGAAGCTCATGCCCGCCGTAAATGCATCTAGATGGTCCTTCGGGTCGGATTTCCTGTCGAAGAAGGCCACTTTTGGCGGCTTGTTCCTGGACGAGACGTGCCTGGCCAACAGTTCTTCTATAAAGGGCTTCGTTAGCTAATCGGCGGAATACCTGGCCCCTTCACCGGACGCATGGCCATCCCGTCGTATGCCTTCAATTTTCTTCTCGAGGGCTTCGAATCGGTGGTGGTACTCCAAGGATTCTGCACAGTCGAAGTGGTGGCTACCCCCGCTCTGGGTCTGCGCGATGGTGCGGCTTCGATTTTGCTCTATCAAGTTTCTCAAATTCTCGGGCGAGGCCCTTCTCGAGTGGTTCCTATGCTCATCGTTCATGCGGCCCTGGCGAGAGTAGGGGCATCGATCATGCCTGGAAGCAGGCAAGCTAACCGACACCTCCTCAGGGAAGAGAACGCGCGGCGGGCATTGGAGCGACGGCCCAGTCTTCCCTAGGGTCATAGCGTGGAGCTGTCCGACACCCAGCAGGTCTTGGAATCAATCTCCGCATGCGGGACAAGGTGGCCGGAGTCGTCCTGCTGGCGCTCGGTAGCGCTGGGATGAGGGTGAGTGAGATCGAGGGCTTGAGCGTGCCCATCCATCCTTCTGCGGGCGTCGTTATCCTGGTAAGGGGAGCTGCAGTCTGGTGGGTATGGCCCACCGCTTAAACGTGGATGAGGGCATCCACCAGCGATGTGAGCCAATCTATCTGGGAGGATAAGGCGTTGATGGCGTTGGGAGTGGGAGATGAGCCGCTCCTGCCTCCATTGTGGTGGCTCGTATTTAGACCGTCACGATTGTCGCTGGCCATCGGGTCGAGGGCGGAATATCAACTTATGGGTGGAAGTTTCTGAAATGTTCCCACAGACGGCGCCAACTGATGGAGCTTAGGATCTCCTTCAGTTGTTGTCCTCCATCGATCATGTGATGGCGGTCTTTGAAGGCTGAGATTTTTTTTGGAAGTTGTTAAGTGTGAATCTCAATAGGTTGGTGTTCGACGCCGAGCTACCTGCAAAAGAAGTCCCGAGATGGGTGGCCACCATAGGACCCTCCGACAATCAAGTCAGTGCCGAGGTATAAGTGCAAAGTAACGGCGTATTAGAATCAATTCGAGTTACCTAAGTTGTTTGAGAGAGGGCTTTATATAATGGTCGTATGGAGCGAGCAAGCGCAAGATCATCGCCGTCAGTTATGCCCCCGCGTTATCCTCGCATTCAATGGTGGGATGTGCTCATTAATGGGGGGATACAGTAGCGTGGGACTCAGATCGTGGGGAGGCGGATATCTCGCCCTGGCGATATACGTGGAGCCGTTGCAGGGGCGCCTGGGCTCTGTGCTCTTGATTGATCGGGGGAACCGAGAAAGCTCGGTCCATCAGGAGCTCGGAAATGAGCGGGAGGCCGAGGAAGCTCGGCATGTCAGATGGCTCGGAGACTATTTACCGCCGAAAGATACGACCGAGACGTTAGGACGTCTGTCCTAAATTTGGGGGCAGATTCTATTTGGTTTTATCCATCCACCTCTCCGAATATGCCAAGTTGAATTATGGCACCGTGTATCGAAGGTTTAGACAGATGCGGCCGTTATAGCAGATTTCGTCAGATTCCCCCTCATTGTGAAGGGTTTTTGATGTGGGGACGCTCTTCCCTGCAGGCGCAAGCCAACGCAGTTAATTACGTTACCTGGTAGCGATAACCACTTTCTCCTTCTCCAGATGTTCAATTCGTGTTGTGTGTGTTTGTTTTATTTTTGGTTGCCCGTGGATTGTATACGGAGACTAATTTGAGTTGTCTCCCGTAGGGCGTGGATTAGTCCAAATCCGTATTTTCTTAAATTTGGGTTTGGTTGATTTAAGAATCGTTAACCTTGTTTGAGATTAAGATCAACTTAAATATTTGTTAAAGATACGATGATCCGATGTTGGACTAAAATCTACTTAACGGGGGTTCAGGATCATTTTTGATCCAACGGACGAGCATTTGGGCTCTTTCGTTTTAGTTTAAGGACGTTGCGGTCCATGGGCTAGTTTAAGGGCGTTACGGTCCATCGCTTAGTTTAAGAACGTTGCGGTCCATGGGATAGTTTAAGGATGTTGCGGTCCATGGGATAGTTTAAGGATGTTGCGGTCCATGGCTTAGTTTAAGGACATTGCGGTCCATTGGGATATGCTCATAGGTTTGAGAGCGCTCCAAAGAACTATTGGTTGTCGGGACCCTCCACCTCTCTGATATCGTTGAAGAATTACAACGACATATATCAGAGGTGTGGAGAGATCTACCCTTGAACCAAACTTCAGATGGAAAAGAGAGATCATGATGGAACGACCATTATTTTAAATGCCACGCGTCAGGAGATTATTGGCCGTCTCTGGCACTAAAATCGATTTGGAGGGACCTGAGTATAGGAAGGCTCGGTCGATTGATGGTCAAAAGGTTTTTGACCTCGGGAGACTTGGCTAATTTGGGCTAAGCTTGGCCTCTCACAGTGTTAAACACTGATAAATGTTTGGCGCTCACGTGCTCCCACGTAAGCCTCTTAAGCAGTGTTAAACACCGAAATTCAGAGCGCTTACGTGTGGCACGTGAGGCACTTGAATATTAGGTGCTGTTTCTTTTGGGCTTATTTCCTCATTCTATACATGTAAGTGTTAAACACTTAAACTTTGTAACCACCACGTGAGGCGCCACTAGGTTGGGCACTGCCTCCTTTGAATTTATCTTCCTATTCTTTTCTAATTGCCAAGCACTATTGGAGGTCACGTGGGATCATGTGACTCGATCTCAATTGTTTCTTTTTGTTACTCAAAGGTGCTCACGTGGGAAAATATGATCTGCCGTTATAGCGTTAAACGCTAATATGCATGGAGTTCTTGGCCTAAGTCTCGAGAATTTTAAGTTCTTTGCTTTATAAGAATTAAATTCTTATGCAGAGTTAAACCTTAGTTTTATCAGAGGAATTAAATTCCTATATCTTTGGAAGAATTAAATTCTTCAAACATAGTTCTTTCCACAAAGTTTTGGGACTGCATAACAGAATCTCCCTGATGAGAATTAAATTCTCAACTTGTGGAGAGATCTGCTTCTGCAAACCTCAACCAGAGAAAGAACTAAATTCTTTTTTGGAAGAGTTAAACTCTTGTAAAAGGAGACGAAATGATCTCTAAGCCTTTTCCTCACCTAGGGTTTCTTTTTCTGTAAGGGGAACTCCTCTTCTTTTTTTTTTTGTTTTTTCGAATCTTATGGGGGGTCTCCTCTCCTTCTCTCTTCAGTCTTGAGTCCTTTATATAGAAGAGGTAAGTTTGCTGATTTTTGTTAAGGAAATCTCTTATTAAGAGATTTTTGATTAATTCAGGGATTTTATCCACCGTTGGATCTTTAATCCAGGGACTTCTGTTTTACAGAAGACATTTTTCTTGTTTTTAACAAGATTGGGAAAATATTTTCCCATACAGAGTTTATTCTGTATCTTGGTGATTTTTAATCACCATTGGATCTTTAATCCAACGGTGCTCTGATTTACAGAGCACAATCTTTCTTGTTTAGAAAGATCGGGAAAATATTTTTCCATGCGGAGCTTATTCTGTAGCTTGGTGATCTTTAATCACCGTTGGATTTTTGATCCAACGGTGCTCCGATTTACAGAGCACAATCTTTCTTGTTTAGAAAGATCGGGAAAATATTTTCCCATACAGAGCTTATTCTGTTGCTTGGTGATTTTTAATCACCGTTGGATTTTTGATCCAACGGTGCTCCGATTTACAGAGCACAGTCTTTCTTGTTTAGAATGATCGGGAAAATATTTTCCCATACAGATCTTATTCTGTAGCTTGGAGCACAATCTTTCTTGTTTAGAAAGATTGGAAAAATATTTTCCCATACAGAGCTTATTTTGTACCTTGGTGACTTTTAATCACCGTTGGATTTTTAATCCAACGGTGCTCTGATTTATGGAGCACAATCTTTCTTGTTTAGAAAGATTGGGGAAATATTTCCAAATAGGATTTGGAGCCTTATATTTAGAATTTAATTCTATCGGCTCAGAAAGCATTGGGAACCCTCACGTGTAGTACGTGACCCATAAGTTTAGGCTGGTTTACTTATATACAGCATTCCCAGAGAAAAACATCACGTGTTGGCACGTGATGCGCCATCTGTCCTGTTATTTGTTTTAGGAAGATGCCTATATACTTTGTATATAGATACTCACATGCCTGCACGTGAGGCTCGATTTCAGCCTTGTTTGTTAGGCGCACTGCTTACAATTTTTTCTCCAAGGCGCATCACGTGCGGGCACGTGATACTCCATTTGGGGGGTTTCATTATTTATTTAATTTTTATAAAGGAACAAATACCCCCACAGCGTTGTTCTCACGTGGCTTGCACGTGAGTGCAACGCTGTCACCTTTACAGCCGTTGGATTGCCTTGGGGAACGGGGAGGTGAACCGCCCTTGTCATATTTTATAAATGCAAGGGTTTGGCCTTTGGGAAGCCACTGTTCTTTCATCTTCTTTCTTGGTTGTCTTCTTTGAGAATTTAATTCTCCTCTTCAGAGCTTAGTTCCCTGTTCATTGCAATTCCAGAGTTAAACTCTGTTAGAAAAAAAACCTTTTCTAGGTAAAGATCTTGAACATCAGAGAACTCTTTTCTTAAAGAAAACCTCTGGATTTTAAATCCATCATGAGAGCTTTGCTCTCCTCTGAAACCCATCTATCGGAGATCCAAAGACGTGAACTTTGAGTTGTAACCCTTAATGCCTTGGGCATTCCTCCTCTAACCTTTAAGGATTTATGGCATTTGATTTTTCATTTCCTATTCATGGGGATTTCTGAAATTTAATTCCTCACCAAAGAGCTCTGCTCAGAAGATCGGAAGGGCCTTTCAGGAATTTCATTCCCTGGTGGTCTCGACAACATTTTCACAGGGTTTTTCCTTACTTGTATAGATTTAAATTTGTTGGGTATTTTAACAGAACTTGCTTTCTCTATGAGAATGTCAAGAGTTGTTTAAACTCTAGTGTCCGTTTAATGAGAGTCTTTTTAGATTCTCATAATAATTGTCCTGTCTTATCAGTGGTGGGCCGTCATATTGATTTTGTGGGGTCCATTAGTTTTGCAATCAGTGGTCCCATAGAACAAACTTTCTGTCGTTTTCCTCTATTATTACACACACACACACACACACACACACACACACAGGTTTCATTAACGGCCTTTCTTCCCCCTTTTTCAGGAAAAACGGGTTTTCTCCCTTACTTTCCTTTTACTCGCTCAAACGCCACTTTTCCGCAATCGCCGTCGGATGAGGAGACCATGGCGATAATCCGGGCCCATGACAGGGATTGCAGTAGTTTGCTCTTATGGAGAGTTTGGTATGGGCACATTATCCGGGGCCGCCGCAGCTTTACTTGTGAGATGCCAACAGAGCCTCTGCGCCCAATATCGCTGATGGAGCGTCCGTCGACTGCTTATGCGGTGGAGGTGGCTAATTGGATTCCTACAGGCCGGCTTGAGCCATCAACAACCAGGATACCCAACCAGCCCTTGCCGGCTATAGATATCTTGGGGTGCCGCATCTGTCAAGGTGGAGCCCAACCTTGGGGACAAGTCTATAAGATAGGGCTTACCCCTCGTCATCTAATCGGCTATCTTCCTTGGGCTCGATATGTCCTCTCCGCCCACCGTGCACGGTTGCAGAAGGTTGGGTTATATCAAGCGGTGTACGCGTCTCTTTTTCATTACCCGACTCCTCACGTCTGGTGGGTTAAAGCTTTCCTAAACCAATGGAATTTTCCCACCAACACCTTCTTGCTAGGGGATCGTGAGGTCTCGATTTCACTGGAAGAGTTCCGCGAGATCTCTGGATTGTCGATCAGGGGAGCAGTATGAAGAGTTGTTGCCTCCCGATGAGTATGTATTCATGACCGTGCCCGCTATGCTTGACGGCTTGACGACCGAAAACGCCGTCCGTCATAAGTACCCCAGTCTAATCAAGACTCTGGGTATTTTAGAGAAGCTGTTCGCAGAGTCAGAAGGACAGGGGGTCACCTTTAAGAGCTTCATCGCCTGTTTTCTCCGTGAAGATGTCTTATCAAAAGAGGCTCCAAAATTTGCGAACATTAACGACCCTTTTGGGTTTGGGCTAAATAAGCTACCGGCCAAAGAAGAGGACTTACCGCAGTTTTATATTCTGGCCTCGTCGGCCATGCCCTTCGATTCAATTGCGGCCCCTGGCATAGACGAAGAGACCTTCTTCGTCGGCTTCATCAGTCTTTGGCTCAGTTTGTTTGCTATGCCGACGCAGCGACACTTCATGAGAGTCTCTGTCTTCTACCCCGCTCATCGCGTAGCCGAAGGGGCATGGTTGGCCGTTGGCATCTCGGGATTATCGTATATTTATCATGGATTAAGTGTTGCGGCCAACACTTCAACCCCAGGTGCAGACGTCGTGAATTCCTCCCTCCGCTACTTCACGCCGTGGATCGAGATGCATGTATTAGGGGCGTTCGCAGCGCATCGAAGGCCAGATTTTTATGACTCCTATACCTTCCCACGGGTCATGAGGTTAGTGGATGCTTCTGCTCCTGAATCTACCCAGCTAGGAGCCCTCCGCGTGCTGCTTAATCCGTACTCCAACGAGGGCGGGATGGTTTTCATCGACCGAGTCCTTTCTGCTCCCGCAGGGCCTATTCAGCAGTTGTTTGACTTGTCGAAATGTGGAGCGTCGTCATTAAAACCTAAGGAGATCATGCACCTGTACTCGATTAGGCCGGGCTACCTGGTGTTCCGGCAGAATAACGCGGCCCTTTTTATGCGGTACAATCCACGTCGCTTCGCCCAGCAGTTGGGCTATAACCAGGGTGTTCCTTTCGAGCCGTTCTTGGTTGAACCTACTCCGTCTATGGAAGTCACACGTGACATCACCCATCACTTCATGCGGCTGAACACCGGCACCCGTTTCGTGATCCTCGAGGCTGACTATATTCCAAGGTGTGTGGGGTCCTTCACAGGTTGGTATCGTCATCGAGTCGGTCCCGTCATCGTCGAGGAAAGGCGGGCACTCTTTGAATGTCGATCATCGGCTCCGGCCCAAGCCACTGGTATTCCGTTGCGGCCGCGGATAGTGGTTCGCCCTCCATTGAGGGATGGCGGCATGGTTCTCATCTCGAAAACCGCAGAAGCAAAATCGACTCCCCTCACTGTTGGGATGCCAGTGCGTACTAGAGCTCGAGCAAAGGCCTCCGACGAAGCGTCAGTGACAGTATCATCAGTGGCGGTGTCATCCGTTGTGGTATCGCCAAAAGGGGATACCGGAAGCGAGGTTGGCCAACGTCACACCAAAGCTCCGAGGGGATGGAAGCGACCCTCTTCCAGTGTTAGCTCCAGCTCGAAAAGGAGAAAGAAAACAGTTGCTAGCTTGCTTGACCTCATGCTGGAATCTGAGCCGATTGCTCAAGACGAGCCCATCTCCATGCATGAGCCGGATGACGGTCTTATTTACCCTGGCTCGTCAGCTAAGGAAGCCGTCCAATTAGCTGAAGCTTTAAGGCGCTCGCAGGATTAGACCGAAAATGTACACATCCCGAAAAAGCCCTACCCCCCGGTTATCTTCTACGAAGATCCCCCTTCGCTACGGAGAGTACATATGGGTCCTCTGCGAAGGGAGGATGAAAGAGCCTTCAAGCAACCTATCTCGGCTGCTTCTGAAGATGAACTGGCACTGAAGACTGGCGAGCATGAATTTGCATTTGAAGCCCGGCGAGCGCATTTCCTTAGAAAGGAACGACTGCTCAAAAAAGCCATACTAAAAGCACCTTGGCGTATCGGTATGCGTGTTTTCCATATTTTTCTTTTTGGCAAGTAATTTGTATCGCTTTTATATCTTCTTATTTTTGCAAGAACTTTGCAGGGACTTCAGCGACGAAAGAGGATCTGAGCCCAGGTCGTGCCATGACCGCACCTTCTATAGATGTCTCTCATGACGCATCGGCAGGTGCAGAAGGGATTACTACGGCCACAGTTCCTGTTGCGGAGCCTCCGGTGGTGGCTCTTGTTCCTGGAGCGGAGGTGACACCATTAGCCGCGGGCCCTATTGATGTCTCTAGTGACGCACCGAAGGGTGTAGAAGAGACTATCGAAGCTGTTAGTTCTATCTTGGAGCTCCCGGTGATGACCTACATTTCTTCAGCATATGTACTTTCCACAGAGGCGACCTTGCCGGTCGCAGACCCAATGAATCTTTCTGGTGGCATCTTGAAGATTGTAGGAAGGACCGCCAAGGCCATTGTTCCTTCTTTGGAGCCTGAAGTGGCGGCTATTGCTCCGCAACTGGAAGCTGTTACACCAGCAAATGTCCCCGGTGATGTGCCTGAGGGCGCGGAGGAGGCTGCCGAAGCTGCTATACCTCCAGTTCAAGGCAAGCGGAGCATCGAAGGTAATCTCTTACATTTCATTTTAATGATCCCCCCGTTATCTGAACTCTTCTTTCTTTCAGAATTGCGGGAATTGGCGGCTTCTATAGTGGACCTATCTCCCAGGAAGTCTTTCCAGCGCTTACTTGATATGGCTGCCCTACAGGCGATATCACCGCAAAGCATTGTCCTTTCCTCTGGGAAAGGTCGGTGTTCTTTGACCCCTTTGCTTTATTATCACTTTTTTACAATGTTTCTAATATGCCCTCTGCAGTTCTGGAAGCTAATGATGAAGTGGAGATCCTTGATGGGCCTGGGGATCTTTCAAACCCCCTTTGTATGACTGTGGGTAAGTAAAACTTTACCCTTGGCATTGTTTTATTCCATGCTTGCCAGTCTCGCTGACTATCCATAAATTTTGACAGCTTTTCCAGCTCTGGCTCCGTTAGAGTCCCGAATCTCTATGCCACCGGGCCCATATGCCTGACGTGCGTCTGAAAGAATGGCGAGACAAAGCATTCACTCCTTTTCGACCCTCATTGAAGATTTTCGTGCTGGTAGTTCTGTTACGGCCGAAGAATTCGCTGCCGAAACCAATACTTCTTTGCCCTTCCTTACCACTTATTATAATGAAACATTAGTGCGTATTTGGGTTGAGTATTGTCGTCGAGTGGAGGTTTGCTTACATAACCTCGAGTGTATACGCCTTCCTTCCTAACTCTTAACTGCAAAGGTAAGCCTGCGTGGGTGGATTGACCAGTGCGCCGCTAATCTACAGTCTTGCGAGAAGAGGCTTAACCGAAAATTTTCAGAGAGAGAGCTAGCTTCAAATGCTTTGGGGAAACTCCAGGCTCAACTCACTACTAAGACCACCCGTGCTTACGAAATTTGGCGGGTGCTTCAAGAAACTATCACAGAGGTGGTAGCTCTTGATAAGGCCGTTATCTTTACCCGCGAGATGGTTGAAACTCATAAAGTTGTTGAAAAGGAGCTTGAGAGTCGGTTCACCTCGTATCAGACTTAAAAGTCTCAGGCGGAGACCCGTCTTATGGCAATAACAAAGCTTGAAGCTGAAGCCCAGCGGAAGAATGATGAACTGACGAACTTATTGCACCATCCGCCGGCTTAAATATTTTTTGTATATTCTCTTTTTTGTATTTACTCCTGAATGAGAGTATCTTTTGATTCTTTTATGAAATGTACCTTGTATTCATTTGGATTCATGAATAAAAGACATATTTTATTTCATACCGGCGTGTCTCTTTTTAGCAAATGCATCTTGTAGATAGTCTACCTTGATCTTCTTGCAGGGCAGCAATGGCTTAGAAGAAAGGTTCAAATCTGCCGCCTAAGACTTTTCAACTTTATGAGCCGTGAGGGTCTGATAAAGGATTTTCTCCCTACGAGTCGAGAGGACCCCGTAAGTGTACTTTCTCCTTAGGAGTTGTGAGGATTCCTAAGTGCGTTTTCTCTTGAGAATCGTAAGGATCTCACAAGAGAATTTTTCCCGCTTACAAGTCGAGAGGACTCGTAAGTGGTTGTTTCCCTCCTTGTCGATATTTGACTTTGGAGAGTGTGGCCCGTGAATAGTATGTAATAGTCTATCTTAGGCCGACTTGCAGGGCAGCGATGGCTTAGAAGACAGGTTCAGATCTGCCGCCTAAGACTTTTCAACTTTATGAGCCGTGAGGGTCTCATAAAGGATTTTCTCCCTACGAGTCGAGAGGATCCTGTAGGTGTATTTTCTCCTTAGGAGTCGTGAGGATTCCTAAGTGCTTTTTCTCTTGAGATTCATAAGGATCTCACAAGAGAATTCCCGCTTACAAGTCGAGAGGACTCGTAAGTGGTTATTTCCCTCCTTGTCGATATTCGACTTTGGAGAGTGTGGCCCGTGAATAGTATGCAATAGTCCATCTGGATCAACATGCAGGGCCCCGGTGCTTTAGAAACAGGTCCTTATCCCCTTGCCTAAAGCTTTTCCCAATGAGTCAAGACGAATCGAGAAGTTCTCGCAAGGACACTAATTTCCTCAAGAGTCGAGACGAATCGAGAAGTTCTCGCAAGGGTTTCATAACGTCACAGTTAACTCCTGCTAATAGAAGTCCGTTAGGGTCTGTGGTACTAGGATTTTTTTACCCGTCGTACCGTCGTGTTGGCCGATGTATTCCCCGATATGCAGTCTTGCTGTTCGGGTAGCCCCGCAACTGTCGTGTCTCTGATCCCTTCGGGAGCTAGACAAGACGTCTTCAAGTAATTTTCCAGGTAATATTACCGTCTAAAGAGCAAGCGTTAGGGATATTCCATGTCACTTTTTACTTGAGGTTGGGCTCAATTTAGGAGCCCCGATGAGTCATGACCACTCCGCGCTGGTGTGGGATGATCTTCGATAGTCTTTCAGGTCTTATTTGAGTTGCCGTCAAGACCCTAAAGCTAGGGATCTTCCTTTGCTTCGTTTGTTGATATTTTGTATGCAATATTGCGACGAATGTCGAGGTTGTCTTTGGGTTGTCTTTGAACCGTCGAGATTTACCATGGCCCCGTTTGTTGATGTCGCGCTCGTTTGTTGCTGGAGGGAGGAAGAACGCTGTTGGTTGGCCTCTCGGCTGTGGATGCCGCCGTCGAGACTTGGAACTAGGGACTTTGCCATGGCTCTGAGATAGTTTCTAGGCTGTCTGTGAATAGCCGAGATTTGGAACTGGGGACTTTGCCGTGGCCCCGAGGTAGTCTCTAGGCTGTCTGTGAACCGTCGAGATTTGGAACTAGAGGACTTCGCTGTGGCTCCGTTCTGCTGACGTCGTATCTTCTTCTGATTGGAACGAGAAGGAACGCCGTTTGTTGATTTCTAGGCTGTAGATGTAGCCATCGAGATCTAGCTTCCTTTTGATGAAGCCTGGTGGGATAATGTGGTTCCCTTTTTGTTTGTGCCCATGGATTGTATACAAGGGTCGTTGTGATCTCTCCTGCAGGGCAAAAGTTTCCTTTCCTCATTTTTTATTTCTTTCTGCGATACTCTATCATTTCAGCATTTTATATCGCGAAAATCGCGATTGCCCAATCATTTCGGCATTTTATCGCGGTACCCAATCATTTCGGCTATTTTTCTTTTTGTTTACTCGCTGCTTTTTATTGCGAGTTGCCCAATCATTTTGGCTGCGTATATTTTACTTGCTGATTTTTGTTACAAGTTGCCCCATCATTTCGGCTATTTCATATGCATTTTTTATTGCGAGTATGGAACCCGAGGTCTGATACCAATCTTAGCATCAGCATCGCTGCGACTGGAATACTACCAGGAGCGAATCATCATTTGCCGTGAAAGGACTTGGAATTTGACATTGGTTTAGGCATCAGCATCGCTACCACTAGGATATTTCCAGGAGCGAATCATCATTTGCCTCTGTCGATTCAAACAAAGGTAGCTTAGCAAACAGGGTTAAGATCCTGTAACCTAAAGCTTTTGACTTCATGAGCCGTAAGGGTCTCATAAAGGTGTTTCTCCCTACAAGTCGTGAGGATCTCGTAGGTGCATTTTCTCCTTAGGAGTCGTGAGGATTCTTAAGTGTGTGTTCTCTTATAAGTCGTAAGGATCTTACAAGAGTGTTTTCTTCTTATAAGTTGAGAGGACTTACAAGTGTCGTTCGCCAAATGGGGAAATTTCGCGCCGTTGGTGGAATTTGGTGGGGGAAACGTCTATTTGTGCCCATGGATTGTATACAAGGGTCGATATTGAACCATTTATAGGGAGAATTTAGGGAGTGTGATGGCTTAAGAACAGGTTCAGATCCCTGTAGCTTAAGACTTTTGAATCCTACGGGCCGTGAGGGTCTCATAGGGGGAATTTTCCTTACGAGTCATGAGGATCCCGTAAGTGTAATTTCTCCTTAGGAATCGTCGGGATCCCTAAGTCTGTTGCTTCCTTGTGAGTCGTAAGGATCTCACGCAGGTATTTTCTCCTCACAAGGTCAAAAGGACTTTGCAGGTATCTTTATTTTAACGAGATTGCGCCCTTTCGGGTTTTCACAAACTCACCGGTAGTCCTGTTGTTTTTACTCACGATGCCCTTTCGTGTTTTCATCCGTGTCCGTTTCGCTTGTGGATGTACCCTTTTTTTTTGCCGGTGGGATTTGAGTTGCAGTCCTCTCTGCTGAGACTTGTGGGCTTGCATTCTACTATCTCCGTATTTGAGACGATGTTGTTAGCTTAGGGACATCTCGGTCCGTTGTTAGTTTAAAGACATCTCGGTCTAATATTAGTTCAAGGATATCTCGGTCCATTGTTAGTTTAAGGACATCTCGGTCCGTTGTTAGTTTAAGGACATCTCGGACCAATGTTAGTTTAAGGTCATCTCGGTCCAATATTAGTTTAAGAACATCTCGATCCAATGTTAGTTTAGGGACATTACGATCCGTAGCTAATTTAAGGACGTTGCGGTCCATTGAGATTTTGAGGCGACATTGTTTCGCCGGATAATACTTATAGAGTTTGGACTAGGGAAGATAGTGAGCGGACATAGGCGTCGTCATCTATCATTGACCTGAGCCATGACTCATTAGGCGTAGTATTTTTTCAGGAATCGACCGTTTATTGGCCGGAAGGGTCTTTCGCCATGCATATCCATAAGCAAGTAGGCCCCACCTTGGTAGACCTTGTCTATGATGTATGGACCCTCATAGTTCGGCTTGAATTTCCCCCGTTTAGCACGGTTGGGGATCATAGGTCTTTTTACGACAAGCACGAGTTCGCCTTGGCGGAATGTTCTCGGCCTAGTCAATCTTTCGTATGACCGCATCATCCTTGCTTTGTAAGCTTCTAGGTTTTGTTGCGCCATGAGACGAGTTTCATCGAGGGTATCAAGCTCTTCAAGCCGAAGATGGGCATTTTCTTCATCTGTCAGTTCGTACCGAACCGCCACTCGTAGAGAGGGTAACTCTATCTCCAAGGAAAGTACTGCTTCGGTGCCGAATACTAACCGAAATGGCGTTGTGTTCGTAGCCGTCTTGAACATGGTCCGATAAGCCCAGAGAGTTTCATGCAATCTCTCGTGCCAGTCCTTCTTATTTCTGGACACCGTTTTCTTTATGATCTTCACCAAGGTCTTGTTAAAAGCCTCAGCTAGACCGTTAGCTCGGGGGTTATAGACTGAAGAATATCTCCAATCTATTTTATGCTGCTGTGCGAAACGGCTGATCTTGGGGCTTCTGTAGGTTGACCCGTTATCAGAGATAATCCGTCGCGGAGTGCCGAACTGGTAGATGACATGTGTCTTGAAGAAATGGAGGATATTCTCCTTCTTCACCTCTCTTAATGGTATTGCTTCTGTCCACTTACAGAAGTAATCGGTTGTTGCCAGTATGAACCGATGTCCCTTGGATGACGCTGGTTCGATGGGCCCGATTATATCGATCCCCCACATTTCGAATGGCCAGCTGGCCAGCGTTGGGTGTAGCAGATTCGGATGCTGATGGATGAAGTCCTTGTGAATTTGGCATGAGTGACACTGCTTCGCATATTTGAAGCAGTCTTGAACCATTGTGGGCCAATAGTAGCCCATTCTTTTGATCTTCAGCTTCATCTTTGGCCCAGCTTGATGGGAACCGCAGGGTCCGTCATGAGTTTCTTGGACGACCCTTTTTGCTTCTTCTGGTCCCAGACATCTTAGCTATAGACAACCGAATGATATCTTATAAAGAGTACCATTGACGAAGGCGAAAGACAGGGCTCGCTTCATGAGCCGATGTCTTGACGACGCGTTTTTGGGTGTTCGATGGGATTTGAAGTAGTCTATGAAGACTTCTCTCCAATCCTTCACCTTTTCTTCATCCTCCAATTGGAAGGCCTCTTGTTCGGTTGCTTCCTCTTTGTTGGACGTCTTCGGAGATATTTCTGCTGGTGCGAGAATCCGAAGGCTTTGCACAATGATCCTTACGTCATCGAGGTTTTCGTCGGCCAGTTCTTTAGCGAGCTTGGCTAACGCATCTGCCTTGCTATTTTTCGCATGTGGTATGCTTTCCAGGGTCTAAGAAGGGATTTGCGTCAGCAATAGCTGCACTCTCTCGCCATATCTGATCAGTTCCGGTTTGCATGTCTGGTAGTCGCCATTTACTTGGCTAACGACCAGTTGGGAGTCTCTATATACGAGGAGGCTTTCGATGCCCATGTCGACAACAATCTCAAGACCTGCTATCAAAGCTTCATATTCAGCTTCATTGTTTGTTCTTAGCTCCGTTAAGGAAAGGAAAAACGCATAATCCCTCCTTATGGAGTCACGAAGATAAGGCCCACCCCGGTTTTAATCATGGGGGCGTTTTTCTTTCGCTTCTTCAAGGAGGACGCTCCATCGAAGTAGAATTCCCATCGGGTATCATTCCCTTCTTTCTCCCCGTCAATTGCGTCAAACGCGTGTTCTTCCATCAACTCGCAGTTCAAGGGAGAGTTGGCAGGTATCGGATCTTCAGCAAGAAAACGACGATGGCCTGGTCTTTTATTGCCTTGAGGGGTCGATATATTATCGAGAACTCTATCAAGAGGAGGGCCCATTTGGCAAGCCTTTCTGTTTGCATGGCTCTTGACATCAAATACTTGAGAGGATCCACCTTGGATATGAGATGGACCTCATGTGCCAATGCATAATGTTGAAGCTTCGTTACCGCGAAGATCAGTGTCAGGCAATGCTTTTCAATAGGGGGTAGTTCTTTTCTGCCCCTAGAAGTACTCGACTCAAATAATAGAGAGCTCTCTCCTTCCCCTGGTCGTTCTCCTGTGCCCATAGCGCGCCTAGAGAACCTTCAAGAGCTGTTGTGTACAGGATGAGGGGCTTTCCCGTGACCAGAGCGGCTAGTACTGGCGGGTTCTGCAGATATTGCTTGATTTCGTCCAGTGCGCTTTGGTATTTGCGATCACAAACGAACGGGGTCCCCTTCTTCATTAGATGACTATAGGGGCGGCATTTGCCGGAGAGGTTAGCTATGAACCACCGGAGATATGCGAGTTTTCCTTGGAGAGACCACAATTGCTTGAGAGTTCTTGGCGGAGGCATTTCCATAATCGCCTTGATCTTTGACAGGTCTATCTCGATGCCCCGGTGTCGTATGATGAGTCCTAGGAATTTTCCCGAGGAATTTTTCTTCATTACCGGAATGATATTGGCGATCCAGTCAGAGTATTGAACTTCTTGGATGAAGCCAGAGTCGATTAACTTCTTGACTTTGGCATTGATACTCATCTCAAGCTCGACCCGCATTCTTCTTGGCGCCTGTTTAACTGGCTTGACGTCCAGCGATATCGCCAGTTTATGCATAGCTATCTCTGGATCTAATCCCGGCATTTCGGAATAATTCCATATGAAACAGTCTTTATACTGCATAAGCACGTCTTTTAACGTAGCCACCTGTTTCTCAGACAGCAACTCACTGACGAACGTTGGCCTTAGCTCGTTTACCGTCCCCAAGTCGATTTTTCTCAGGTTGTCTACTGTGGTGTGTATTCTATCTTCCTGCTCTTTTGGCACCGGTGGAAATTCTGAGATCATCTCGTCTTCATCTTCATTTGCGAAGCATTGGGAGAGGTCATCCATATTCTCATGCTCTCCCTCCTTTGAGAATGTTATCATATGGCAGGTATGAGCTCGTTTCCAAGCTTGATGTTGATCTAGCCTTTCCCTCGCAGTGTAGGTTGTTCTTGGCTCATGCTTTCGTGGCGGGGCTACCCTCCAACTGTCAGATAGAGCAAACTTGCCTTGCTGATACTGGTCCTCAACCCAGTTTTTGAAAGTGAAGCAGTCTTCAAGAAGATGTCCCACTACTCGGTGGTAGGAGCAATAACCCAGGTGATGGTCCTTGTTTATCTGTCTGGGGTATCGAGACTCCGGGAGAACCATCATTTGATGTTTCATGACAAGGTCGAAAATTTTCCTTATCTTGTCTTGAGGGAAAGAGTACTCCCGACCCATCTTTTTCATAAAAAACGGGTTGCAGCTGACTTTTTCTCGCTCGCACGGCTTCTTGGATCCGCTTCGATGTCTTGGAATGTCGTCCCTGTTCTTGACCTTGCTGTTGTTTCTGTGTCGGGCTTTTTTTTTCCCACGAGACCGCACATCGGGTTGGGGGTGAAAGGGATCGTCATCCCCCGTAGCCTGCTGAATGATGCGTTGCGTCCTGGATTTTTCGTAAATGGTCATTTCGCGGCTGTGGTCATCCCGAACCCTTTGACCTGCTTCCCTTATTAGCTTGTCAATCTGTTCTTCGAATGATGGGCTTGGTACTCATACGGCAGGATCTTGCTCTGTTTCAATAACAACGCTATCTGGAAAGACATTCTCTTTTCCATCGGGATCGTTTATAACATGGCAGCCATGGAATCACTCCCTTTTATTGGACCGAACGTATCCAAGGTCGGTCGTCTCCATTCTCCCGTTGGGTATCTTCCGCTGAGTCCCGGGAACGTCCCAAATCTTGTTATAGAACTGGGCTTGTCGAGCAGTCTGTTTGAAGGGTACGCCTTGGCGTCTCAATAGCCTTTTCAGTCCCTCTATGTAGTATCTGGACAAATGGATTGGTTGAAGCCTGTTGAGCGCAGGTTCGGCACCGTGCCATACTTCTTTCTCCACTTTAGTCTCCGTGGATTGGTAGAAAATGATCGCCTTCTCACCTCTTTGCTTAGGAGGGACGTAGAAGGTCTACAGCTCTTGCATGCTGTACGTATCGAGTGCATCCAGTTCTTTGTAATGCTGCTGAGGGACCATGGTAATTTGTAAACTCTGGTCAGCTCCAGCAAAGGTCTGTATTGACGGGCGGACGGAGAATACAGCATTGGCCTCGTCCTCAGAGTCACTGCCAAAGACCAGCATAGGAGTAGACGGTCCTGGCCTATTGCCTTGGGGTTGTCCCGAGTAGACCATCTCTTCATCTTCTTCGGTATCGCTCCCGAATATCGGGATAGTGGCAATGACTTTTTGTTTATTCTCCAGTTTGCGACATCTTTCCATGTCTTCGAAGTTTGGTAAGAAGTACTTGGCGTCTTCATATTTGCGGACTTCATTTACGGAGAATGGGTTCAGCTCCCCTGTAACTGTATACTCGAGGCCGTCCTTGAAGTACTTCATACACTGATGTTGTGTAGAAGGGATGATATTGTACTCATGTAACCAAGGCCTGCCAAGCAACGCGTTGTAGCAAGTCTTGGCGTCAATAACATAGAACTTGATGTCAGTGACGAGCAGCCTGAAGCATAATGTTAGTATTACAGACCCGAGCGTTTGTGACGATTGGTAGTCAAAACCGGAGATGGTAATGTTATCCCGCGCCAGGTGCTGAACGTTCATGCAAATCTTCTTTAACACCCTTACATTGAGAAGGTTGACGAAGGACCGTTGTCGACCAGGATCTTCCCTATCTTGATATCGTGATAATACCCGGTTACATACAGCGGACGGTTGTACTCCCACATTCCGAGGAAAAGATCTTCATCGCTGAAGGTGATGTCAGCCGTATGGACTTCTTCCAACTCGTTCTTCATCTTTTATTCGGCCAAGAAGGCTTAGAACTGGTCGGGCACTTGTAACACCTTGATCAGGGAATCTCGTGCCTCTTTAGATAGGAGAAGGGCATCCAAAATGCTCAATTGCGAGGGTATTTTTCTCAGGTGCGCCAGGACATTGTAATCCACTTTGCTCTTCTCAGGCGGGTTCTTGGCTGTGAGCTCTTCGACGACTCTATCATCGAGGGCAATCTCCTCAGGGGATTTTTCCTTTTCTTTGTCCCTTTCGCCCAAATCTTTGTTTGAAGGTCTGAGATTCTTTTCAGGCAACGTATGGTTACGCAGCTGAATGTTCTTACAGCGTTTCATCTCCTCTTCTTTTCCGGAGGTGGATTACTTGAAGAGAGGGCCAAGTGCTATTTCTTCGTCAGAATCGCTCCCGAAGGTAAGAACTTGAGGTTTTGCTCTTTTCGAGATGGCATCAACCATATGACAGTTATCGGCTGTCCCTTCACGCTCGTCTGTCGCTCTTCTCTATTCCCGACGGGCTTTGCGCTTCATTCGCTTGAATTGTTGTCGGTGGACAACATATCCCTACCACCATTTCTTGAGGGCATTTCACTCTTCGGTAGGGTGTGCAACCCTCCGATGATACAAGCAGTATTTCGGATGGACATCCGGTTTGTCAGTGCACGTATTCCCAGAAGTATTTTCTATGGAACGTGGAAGCTTCATTCCCATTGACAGAGCTTTGGCGAACTGCTTCCTTATCTTGATTCTGCTCTTGCTGGTAGCAAGGGCACTTTGATCCGGTTGAGATACTTCATGGCTTCTCATCACCGGGGCTTTTTCGGCCTGACACCGGCGCTTGGTATTTTCGTAAATGGCCGCTTCACGTTCTCGATCATCTTTGCTCTTTTGAAGAGCTTCGTTCAGCAGCTTATCGATGAGGTCATCCGACGGTTCAATGGGTTTTGGTTCTGGATCTGCCCCCAGTTTCTCTATGTTAGGAGCTTCTTTGCCATTTTTCGACAAGTGAGAGATCATATGGCAGCTCGCCACATAATCCTTGGGTTCTTTCGAAGAATCGTCTCCTTCATCAATGTCACTATTTCCATTTTCAAGAACATACTTGAAGAATTCTTCCAATGTGACTGGGGTCCGCGCTTTTTGGTTGTATTCCTCTAGTACATCAATGTATTTCTGCAAACCTGTACGATTGTCGTCGAGCTGGACAGGCTTCTTGGCCTTCTTCTTTTTCTTTGAAGACTTCGGAGGCTTGGCCTGAAGGTTTTGTCCATCTCCACCAACTTTCAGCGTTGGGCGCAGCTTCAGCATTCCGTCAATAATCTCAGGCTCCAGCGGGCTCTTCCACCTAATCGCTGGACATGCTTGAAGGTCATTCAGCATTCTTTTAATCTTAGTTGAAAGGGCCACTTCCTACAAAGCTTCTTCCACAAATGAGCATGATGCCCCCGGCGTATCCACCTTTTTAGGAACGTGCTGCGGTGGCGGGTTTACCTTCCAGTTTTCGGACAGCATGAACCTGCCCTGTTGGTACTGGACTTCGACCCAGTTTTTGAAGACGTAGCAATCTTCGATTGGGTGGCCCACTATTCGGTGGTAAGGGCAGTAATTGGGATTGTTGACGTCGCCTGATTGCAGCGGACGTCTCGAATCCGGCAGAGTGATGAGCCAGTTGCGCACCGCCTGTTTGAATAATCTCTTCGTTTTATCTCGGGGGAACGAGTAAGGACGTCTCAACTTGTCTTCAAGGGCTCACGGTCTGCCGTTCTGGCGAATAACCGGTTTCGGGTTACTCGATTGTTGTTGAGGGTTGGCGATGAAGGTCGCTTTCCCTTTGCCTTTTTCAATTTGAAGATCTGTTTTTGAAGAGGATGGCTTATGGCCCATCTGATCCATTTGGGCCAGCTTGTCAATCAAGGCCTAGAAGGTGGTCGGCTTGAAGAACATCATAAACTGGGATATAGTTTCCTGAGGATCAAGGGTCCCCACGAACATGCCCACAGCAGGAGCTTCCTCTATGCGATATTCACACTTTGACCATAAGTTACGCCACCGAATTGCGTATTGAACCCAGGTCTCTCCCGGTTTCACCCTGGCGTTGATTAATGCCATGATTGGGGTGCGCTCGCTTACGCTTGCGAACCGCTGTGTAAACAGTAGCTCCATTTCTGCAAATGTCTTGATGGAATTATTCGGAAGCTCCGAATACCATTCAAATGCCGTCTCCGCCAAGCTGCCGACGAATTGGCGAAGCAATAGTTTGTCATCGCCTCCAGTATTGCCGCATAGAGCTTTGAATTGAGCAACGTGTTGGTGCGGATTGCCCGTCCCTTTATACACATGGAATTTAGGGATCATATATCCTGGCAGGTACTTAATTTGGTCATACCAGCCTGGGTAAGGCCGCCCAGTTCTAACGACCTGGCTTGCCACTTCGTTCGCTTGATGAACTCATATTTGTTGAGTTATGTAGTCATCAAGCGTAGCTTTGGAGATCGTCTCCTCCCTGGCTATTGATAAAGCCGGAAGAGGGTTCGATATCTTCCTTCTGTCGTCTTCAATGATTATTGGAGGGTCTTCGACCAGAGGATCCGGCTGGATCATCATCCCCACCATATCTTGGAAGAGAAGTGCCAATTGTTTTATATTAGCCGCTTGTTCCACGACCTTTTTGTCTTTCTTTTCAAGCACTCTCCGTAGGAATTCGGTGTCGGTCTCCTGCTCCTGGCGTTATTCCGACGATACTTCTGGGACTTCTTTTTGCCCAGAAAGTGCGGTCATCCTTGTCAGCAACTCCTGGAGCTTCTGTTGTTGCTCCTGAGCTTTTGTCACAGACCGTGTAAGTGGTCGATAACCCATGGAAGTACGGCTATCCTTTTTTCCGGATGCCATGTAGACGGTATGCACAACCATACCCCCAGACTTGGGGCGTTTGGGTCCACTGCCTTTGATATTTGTCGCCAGTGGTGGGAGATTCTCAGTCCTTCTCTTTTTGTGGGAAATCGAAGTTGAGGGGGCCGTTGTGGCAGGCACCCATGCATATGATACCTTCCGTGGTATGAGAGATGGATGATCTTTTTCTTGCCGAGCCTTCGTCTTCTTCAGCCGGCGAGGGGAATCTTTATCAATTACAGAGTCTTAGACTTTCTGCCAGACCCTGTGGATTTTGGAGGACGGCCGTTGAGGAGGATGTTCCAGCTTTTCCCGTACCATATTATCAGCAGGTGGTGGAGACTTATTTAACACTGCGGTTAGGGAGTACTTGCGCACTCTCCTTAGTGGTTCAAAGTTGTTCCCAGTTGGAACAACAACATCAATTTCCACCATTGGAGCTGGTGGGGTAAGTCCAGAGGGGGAACTACCCCCAGCCTTCCTTACTCGGCGCCAGTGGCGACGTCGAGCATGTCGTGCAGATGGGAATAGTTCAGTTACGGGAGTGGCTTTGTCATGCCCCTTGCTTTGATGAGAGGCTGCTTTTGGTGCCAACCTGTCGAAGACTGACGTCCGTTGAGAGGGAACGTCTAACCTGTCGAAGACTGGCTTTCGAATAGGGGAAGCACTTGTTACGACCTCACCCGTAGCCAGAGTTGGACCGGCTAGTCTTGCGAAGACTGATCCCATAGCAGGAGAAGCCCCTTTTATGACTTTGTTTGTCGGAGCTGGAATGGTTATCCGCTTCGGGACAACCCTTTCAGGTATCGCGGGCTTCATCGTGGGCCCGCCGGTGCTTTGGCTCAGCCTATCGAAGACTGAGGCGGCAGGATTGGATGACCCGTTGAGAGGGACCGTGGTAGTTGCGAGCTGATCAAAGACCAACTTCTTTGGGGCTTCTTGTGATGGCATTGAAGCATTAAAGCTCATTGGAGGGAGCATGGTCCCGAAGAACAGTCCAGTGGTGGCCTGAGTCACCTGTTCCACTGGGATTGCGAAGATGGAGGCCGCTTGGGGCCCATAAGTTACTCCTCCGACAGGGACGGAGTGGGAATTGTTGTTGCAATTGGTACAGTTTGAAGCCATCGACGTTATCTTCTCTTCTGCACGGAGCAAGCCACTAAATCTTAGTACCTCGAATTCAAGGGTAACCATATTAAACCGCAATTCGTTCGCGAACACGACACACGAAGTGTGGAGTGGAAAGAGAAAAAGGTCCCACCGGGCGTGCCAGAATCTGTTTACCGCCAAAAGACGCGACCGGAACGTTAGGACGTCTAGCCTGAATTTGGGAGGAGATGCTAGTTGGTTTTATCCGTACACCTCTCTGAAGATGCCAAGTTGAATTATGGCACCGTGTATCGAAGGTTTAGACAGATGCAGCCGTTGTAGCAGACTTCGTCAGATTCCCCCTCATTGTGAGGGTTTTTGATCGTGGGGACGCTCTTCCCTGCAGACACAAGCCCCTGCAGTTAATTACGTTACCGCGTAGCGATAACCACTTTCTCATTCTCCAGATGTTCACTTCGTGCCGTGTGTGTTTGTTTTATTTTTGGTTGCCCGTGAATTGTATACGGAGACTAATTTGTGTTGTCGCCCATAGGACGTGGATTAGTCCAAATCCGTATTTTCTTAGATTTGGATTTGGTTGATTTAAGGATCGTTAAGCTTGTTTGAGTTTAAGATCAACTTAAATATTTGTTAAAGATACGTTAATCCGATGTTGGACTAAGATCTACTTAACGGGGGTTCGGGATCATTTTTGATCCAACGGAAGAGCATTTGGGCTCTATCATTTTAGTTTAAGGACGTTACGGTCTATAGCTAGTTTAAGAATATTGCGGTCCATGGGCTAGTTTAAGGACGTTGCAGTCCATGGCTTAGTTTAAGGACGTTAAGGTCCATAGGCTAGTTTAAGGACGTTAAGGTCCATAGCTTAGCTTAAGGACGTTGCGGTCCATGAACTAGTTTAAGGACGTTGCGGTCCATATGGCTTGGTTTGAGGACGTTACGATCCCTAACTTGGTTTAAGGACGTTGCGGTCCATGGGCTAGTTTAAGGACGCTACGGTCCCTAACTTAGTTTAAGGACGTTGTGGTCCATAGCTTAGTTTAAGAACGTTGAGGTCCATGGGCTAGTTTAAAGATGTTGCGGTCCATAGTTTAGTTTAAGGACATTGTGATCCATTGGGATATGCTCATGGGTTTGAGAGTGCTCCAAAGAACTGTTGGTTGTCGGGACCCTCCACCTCTCTGATATCGTTGAAGAATTACAACGACATATATCAGAGATATGGAGAGATGTACCCTTAAACCGAACTCCAGATGGAAGGGAGAGATTATGGTGGAACGACCATTATTTTAAATGCCACGTGTCAGGAGATTATTGGCCATCTCTGGCACTAAGATCGATTTGGAGGGACCTGAGTATAGGAGAGCTCGGTCGATTGATGGTTAAAAGATTTCTGATCTCGGGAGACTTGGCTAATTTGGGCTAAGCTTGGCCTCTCACAGTGTTAAACACTGATAAATGTTTTGGTGCTCACGTGCTCCTATGTGAAGCTCTTAAGCAGTGTGAAACACCGAAATTCAGAGCACTCACGCGTGGCACGTGAGGCACCTAAATATTGGGTGATGTTTCTTTTGGGCTTATTTTCTCATTCTATACATGTAAGTGTTAAACACTTAAACTTTGTAACCATCACGTGTAGACACGTGAGGCTCCACTAGGTTGGGCACTGCCTCCTTTGAATTTATCTTCCTATTCTTTTCTAATTACCAAGCACTATTGGAGGTCACGTGGGATCACGTGACTCGATCTCAATTGTTCCTTTTTTTTACTCTAAGGTGCTCACGTGGGAACACGTGATCTGCCGTTATAGCGTTAAACGCTAATATGCATGGAGCTCTTGGCCTATGTCTCGAGAATTTCAAGTTCTTTGTTTTTTAAGAATTAAATTCTCATGCAGAGTTAAACCCTAGTTTTATCAGAGAAATTAAATTCCTATATGTTTGGAAGAATTAAATTCTTCAAATCTAGTTCTTTTCTCTAAGTTTTGGGACTGCATAACAGAATCTTCCCGATGAGAATTAAATTCTCAATTTGTGGAGAGATCTGCTTCTGCAAACCTTAACCAGAGGAAGAATTAAGTTCTTTTTTGGAAGAGTTAAATTCTTGTAAAAGGAGACGCATTAATCTCTAAGCTTTTTCCTCACCTAGGGTTTCTTTTTCTCTAAAAGGAACCCCTCTTCTCTCTTTTTTGTTTTTTCGAATCTTATGGGGGGTCTCCTTTCCTTCTCTCTTCAGTCTAGAGTCCTTTATATAGCATATGCAAGTTTGTTGACTTTTGTTAAGGAAATCTCTCATTGAGAGATTTTTTATTAATTCGGGGATTTTATCCACCGTTAGATCTTTGATCTAGGAATTTCTGTTTTACAGAAAACATTTTTCTTATTTTTAACAAGATTGGGAAAATATTTTCCCATACATAGCTTATTCTGTATCTTGGTGATTTTTAATTACCATTGGATCTTTAATCCAACGGTGCTCTGATTTACAGAGCACAATCTTTTTTGTTTAGAAAGATCGGGAAAATATTTTCCCATACAGAGCTTATTTTGAAACTTGGTGATTTTTAATTACTATTGGATTTTTTATCCAACGGTGCTCCGATTTACAGAGCACAATCTTTCTTATTTAGAAAAATTCGGAAAATATTTTCCCATACAGAGCTTAATCTGTATCTTAGTGATTTTTAATCACCATTGAATTTTTAATCCAACGGTACTCTGAGTTACAGAGCACAAATTTTCTTCTTTAGAAAGATTGGGAAAATATTTTCTCATACAGAGCTTATTCTGTTACTTGGTGATTTTTAATCACCATTGGATTTTTTATCCAACGGTGTTCCGATTTACAGAGCACAATATTTCTTATTTAGAAATATTGGAAAAATATTTTCTCATACAGAGCTTATTCTGTACCTTGGTGATTTTTAATTACCGTTGGATTTTTAATCCAACGGTGCTCTGATTTACAGAGAACAATCTTTCTTGTTTAGAAAGATTAGGAAAATATTTTCCAAATAGAATTTGGATCTTTATATTTAGAATTTAATTCTATCGGCTCAGAAAGCATTGGGAACCCTCACGTGTAGCACATGACCCATAACTTTAGGCTGGTTTGCTTATATGCAGCAGTCCAAAAGAAAAGCATCACGTGTTGGCACGTGATGCGCCATCTGGCCGGTTATTTGTTTTAGGAAGGCACCTATATATTTTGTATATAGATGCTCGCATGCCTGCACGTGAGGCTCAATTTCAGCCTTGTTTGTTAAGCGCATTGCTTACAATTTTAGCTCCAAGGCGTAGCACGTGCGGGCACGTGATGCTCCATTTGGAGGGGGGTTCATTGCTTTCGGTTCATTATTTATTTATTTATTTATAAAGGAACAGAGACGAGCAAGGAAACTGAGAAAGTTCGGAGACGAGCTGTTGGTAGTTTCCTAGGTGAAGTTGGAATATATTTAAAAAGGTCTCCTGAAAGGTCGGATACGTTCCTCGAGAAGAGGATCCTGAGGAATCCTCTCTAATGCAACTCATTTTTCTACTTTCGTAGCCTTCGGGACGCGTCATCCGCCACGTGTCGTAATCCGAGAAAATACCACTTGTGAGCATCATCACTTAGCTACGTCAGTATAGCAGCTTGTTCATCATGACATATACGACTCAAAAAGACAGTATTGTAATTATAACCGCTTTATGTTTAAACTCATGTATTTTCAAAATTGTTATAAAAAAAAGTCCCATAATTAGAAAATAAGAATGGTTAATCCCATACACATTCTAATTGACAAATTTTTCAATAATATCAACTTTATCCTTCTCAAGCTATACTCATTCCAATTTTAGTAACATTACTTATTCACTTATAATATTATTTATCAAATAATAACATAAATTATTTAACCATAAACTCTTTATCAAATCATGACATTATTTATCATAATATAACTCCATTTATCGAATCATCACACATATTCTTAAAAGGATATTATTGGCAACACAGAAATAAACATACAAATCAAGATTTGGTTTTAAAAGAAAATCAAAGTATACTTTTGGATTTCTCCACAATATTATTTTTGTAACCTTTTAGGTTTAAAATAAAATCAAATTATACTTTTTGGTAATTCTAAGGACTAATTGATGAGAATTAACAAGTAGTAATGCATGTTATCAGATGTCAGAAAAATAAGAATTTCGAAATCCAATTAGGCCTGAATTTGACTTACAATGACTTCCCATTTCCCCAACCACAAGGGCGGAGCCATGTCCACACTTGGTCCCCAAAATTTATAAATTCCCTCCGTTCCTTGAATTTTGCCCCATGATCCCTAAAAATAACTCATACTCAGTTCAGTTATTCTTAAGATATGATTAGTTAAATTTATTTTTAGCTTATTTAATGATTCCAAAAAATTAGCTTATTTAATAATTTGTTATGACAGTTTGTAGCTTATTTATAGTTATGTGTATTAGTTCATATTACAAACCAACAAAATATATGGATTCTATTCTAATAATCATATAATAAATAATAAATCTTTCATTGTTGTTTAGCTTTTATTTGGTGGCTTATTATTATTTTTTCTTCTCGGAAGATATATTTGACAAATTATTTCCTACAAACATTGCTACACCTTTCTTATAAATAATGTAGATTTTAACTCTTATTTACTTCCAGATATTCCTAAGGAAAGAAACAATTTAATGAAGGAAATATATTCTTCTGGTAGTGATAATGCTCAATATTGGCGATACGAGATCAGGATACGTGGCTGATGACATGTCCCAAGACCCGGAAGGAAGGGCCCACAGAGACCGACCAGGCCACCCTTGTACCCGACCTGCAAGCACGAGCTGGCCCTCTATGGGCCCCCCTGTGAATTTGCCTCCGCGGTCTCTCAGCTCGCCCCGGGCTGCCACAGGACCAAGATTCCTCAACCCTCTTGCTAGGTTCCGAGCTCCCCAGCCGAGGCCGTCTTCCTCGACCCCTCCGACCAGCTCCACTGCTCACAGGCGTAACCGCCGCCCCGCGAATCTCGCCATGCACGAATTCTCCGCCAGCAACATCCCACGTTCCACGCCTCCGCGATCCCCATTAATGGGCGATCCGCTCTCTACGCGGGCGTGACGTCGGGAGCGTAACTGCTGGCGAGATTCTCGCGCCTGCTGCTGCGTGCCATCACCACTATATAAACCCCCATCACAGAGGGGTCAAGTAAGCCATTCTTATTCTACTTTTCCGTCACTCTGCTCGGATCTAGCACTAACTTGATCGTCGGAGGGTCCTCGGTGGTACCAAACTACCCCGGGACTTCTTTGCAGGTACTCGGCGCTAAACTCCTCAAATCACCAATCTCACCAAGACCCATTGAGATCCACACGCAACAGAAGATCACCACCAAAATTCACCGGGAGATCAACGGAAGACAACATCTGACGAAGACCTGAAAAGGACATCCATCAGTTGGCGCCGTCTGTGGAAACTAACTCCACAAAACACAAAGTTGGCATTCCGATCTCCGCCCACATGGCAACCGATCCCCCTGAAGATCTAATCACCCACTGTCGCCTCCCTCACAACGGAGGCGCGGGCGAGCCCTTACTGAATGTCATCGGCTCCCCCGCCGGCTGCCGTTTCACAAGCTCCGGCGACCGCCCGAGCAAAAGGGCTAGAGGCCGAGAGTCACCTTTGGCGACGAGGATCTCCACGGCATATATGTGCCCCACAACGACCCGCTGGTGATCACAGCCCAAATCCACCGGTACGAGGTGCACCGGATACTCATCGATTCGGGCAGTTCGGCTGACATCCTCTTCCACGATTGCTTCCTGCGTATGGGGCTCGCCCCAGCAGACCTGAAACCGACCTCTCACGTCCTCTCGGGGTTCACCAACCACTCCATCCCGGCGTAAGGGGTGGTCATCCTGCAGTTCACGATCGGGGAGCCCGGCTACACGCGCACACTGCCTGTGGACTTCATCGTAGCGAAAGTTCCGTTGGCCTACAATATCCTCCTCGGCCGTCCGACGCTGAACTCCCTCCAGGCCCAGATCTCGACCTACTACCTGGCGATAAAATTCCCTCTCGATCGGGGGCGGGATAGGTCGGGCATACGAGAGCCAGCGGGTCGCGAAGATAGGCTTCACCGAAACATCTTCGCCCGAGCAGCATGCCGACGGCGCCGAGGCGTGTGACGACATCAAAGGTTCCCTGGACACCCGAGACGAGCGGAAGGAGGTCCGTGGAGCACCGGTCGAACCTCTGACCAAGGTGCCCCTAACAGAAGGAGACCAGGAAAAGACCGTCCAGGTCGGGTCGCTTCTGACGGGGACTCAGCGGGATGACCTGATCAGATTCCTCAGAAGCAACTCCGACGTCTTCGCCTGGGCGCCTGCTGACATGCCTGGGATCGACCCCAAAATCATCTCCCACAAGCTCGGAGTTGATCCTGCGGTCCGGCCCGTCAGACAGAAGAAAAGAAGTTTCGCCCCGGTCAAACAGAAGGTTATCGAAGAGGAGGTTGATTGGATCCTCGCCGCCAACTTCATCAGAAATATGCCCTACTCGGAGTGGCTGGCAAACGTAGTTCTGGTTAAGAAGTCAAGCAGGAAATGGCGTATGTGCGTCGACTTCACCGACCTCAATAAGGCCTGCCCCAAGGACAACTTTCCGCTCCCCCGCATAGACCAGCTCGTCGACAGCTCGGCCGGCCACGAGCTGTTGAGCTTCATGGACACTTTCTCCGGCTACAACCAAATCCGTATGAATCCTGAAGACAAAGATCTGACCGCATTCACAACGGACCGGGGAGTGTACTTCTACAAGGTAATGCCCTTTGGCCTCAAGAACATCGGGGCCACATACCAAAGGCTGGTCAACCGCATGTTCAAGCCACAGATCGGCAGGAACATGGAAGTCTACGTTGATGACATGCTCGTTAAGTCCATCTTGTCGGCCGACCATGCCAAGGACCTGGGCGAGGCTTTCGGAGTGCTCCGCAAATTCAACATGAAGCTAAACCCCGCCAAGTGCGCATTCAGAGTCACCGGGGGAAAGTTCCTCGGGTTTATGGTCACTCACCGCGGAATTGAAGCTAACCTAGAGAAGATCAACGCTGTCCTGAACATGGCCGCGCCCAAGACCAACGTCGAGATCATGCGGCTCATGGGGCGGGTCACCGCTCTGAGCCGTTTCATGTCCAAGTCGGGGGATAAGTGCCTCCCGTTCTTTAAGGCGCTAAGGAAAATTCCGTGGTTCGAGTGGTCAGAGGAATGCCAAGCCGCCTTCGACTAATTGAAGAAGCACCTCGCAACACCGCCGTTGCTCACCCAGCCAGTGGAGGGGGACGAGCTGTCGCTATATCTGGCAGTATCTGACCAAACAACAGGCTTGGTGCTCGTCCGGGAGGCCGAGGGGGCGCAGAAGCCGGTGTACTATATGAGCCATGTGTTTAAGGACGCGGAAAAAAGGTACCCCGCCACAGAGAAGATTGTCTTAGCCCTCGTGGTAACCTCGCGGAAGCTGCGGCACTACTTCCAAGCATACACCATCATCGTCCTCACCGAGCGCCCGTTGGGATCTATCCTAGCATCACCGGAATCCTCGGGCCGCATAGAAAAATGGAGGTGAGAGCTATCTCAGTTTGACATAAGATATCGCCCGAGGCAAACCATCAAGGCGCAGGCCCTGGCCGATTTCATCGTTGAATGCACCATCCCTAGCAAGAAGCCGGAGTCCGCGCCGCCACTCGCAACCTAGTTTCCCGTCCCGGAAGGCCCTGGCTCGGTTCCGGAGTGGGTCATCTACGTCGACGGGTCTTCTACCGAGGAAGGTTGCGGTGCCGGCCTCATTATCCGGGGCCCAAACGAAGCAGAGATGGAGTATTCTTTGAGGCTCGGTTTCAAAGCATCGAACAACGTGGCAGAATATGAGGCCCTCCTGGCCGGACTGCGCATGGCTGTCGGGCTGGGGCTGAAGATAATTCGAATCCGCAGCGACTCGGCCCTTGTTGTCGGTCAAGTGACCGGCCACTTCGAAGCCCGAGAGACCCTGATGATGAAGTACCTAGACGAAGTGAGGAAACTCCGAAAAAACTTCGACGAAGTCCAGGTAGAACAAATACCCAGGCAGCTGAATGCCCAAGCAGACGCCCTGAGCAAGCTGGCTTCATCATAATCGGCCAACAATAGGCGGTCTATCCTCTTCGAAACCTTGCCTCGACCCAGCGTGGGAGACGAAGCGACGACACTCCACGTGTATGCGGCGCAGGAGAGCGACCAGGACTGGAGGAAGCCCCTCGTGGAGTTCCTGAAAGACGGCGCACTCCCGGAGGACCGGGCAGCCGCCCGCCGTCTCCGGGACAAAGCCCGCCACTTCGTCTGGAGCAATGGGAATCTCTACAAGAAGGCCTTCACTCAGCCCCTGCTCCGGTGCGTTGACCCCCACGAAGCCGACTACGTCCTTCGGGAAATCCATGAAGGGGTGGGCGGTGCACACCAGGGGGCTCGAACCTTGATCCAAAAAGCGTTACTCTAAGGGTAATACTAGCCCACCATGGACGAGGATGCCTTGAAGCTGGTCAGGAGATGCAAGAGCTTCCAGCTCCACGGCAGCGTTCCCCGCCTCCAGGCTACCGAGCTGACCGCCCTGACATCTCCATGGCCGTTCGCTCAATGGGGGTTGGATATGATCGACCAGTTCCCTACCGGAACAGACGGGCACAAATACGTCCTCGTCGCGGTGGACTACTTCACCAAGTGGATTGAGGCCGTCCCCATCAGGAAACCGGACGCCGCCACAACCATCAAGTTCCTGCAAAACAACCTGATACTCCGGTTTGGAATCCCGAGATGCATCGTCACCGACCATGGGACGAACTTCGAGAACGAGAAAGTGAAGAACTTCTGCAAGGAGTACCATATCCTCAAGAAGTTCGCCGCGGTCATGCATCCCCAATGCAACGGGTAAGCCGAGGTCGCTAACCGAGACATCCTCCGAGGTCTCCGGACCCGCATAGAAGGGCGATAAGGCAGTTGGGTCGAAGAACTGCCCCGGGTCTTACGGGCCTTGCGCACGTCAAAAAAGACTCCCACCGGGGAAACCCCCTTCAGCCTCTGCTACGGGACCGAAGCGATGGTCCTAGCGGAGATCGGGCTACCCAGTCACCGGGTCGAGCACTTCGATGATGACGCAAACACCTCGGCGCTACGGACTAACCTCGACATCTTGTTGGAAAAGAGGGATCGGCTCAGATCAGAGCTGCCGCCTATCAACAACAAACGGCCCGATACTACAACGCTCGGGTCAAACACCGCTCCTTCAAGACCGGGGACCTGGTCCTGCGGCGGAACGAGTTCACCGACCAAGGCAGGCTTCACAAGTTCTCCCCAAAGTCGGAGGGTCCCTTCCTCGTCTCTGAGGCGCTCCCCGGCGGAGCCTACCGCCTACAAGACACGGACGGACGAAAGCTTCCACGGCCTTACAACGCCGAGAAGCTCAAGCTGTACCAGTGAGGTCAAAGCCAGTGAGTGTATACCACCCCCCTCTTTTTCCTTTCGCAAAGATGGTGTAAAGCATTCTCTATAATTCCTGTCCATACGAATAAAGAAACGTCGAATAATTCCGAGTAGAGTTCCATCTTTACAATTCAAGGCCCTCGCCAAGAGGCGGCCGTGCAACCCACTGCCCAGCTATCCTTAGTGGGCTTCCTGCAACCCCCTGACGCTAAGGACCAAAAAGCCCTCCCAGAGGCAGTCGAGCCCGAGGATCCCTCACTCGGCTATCCCTAGCGGGCAGCTTTCCTGCCACAACGCCGGGGATCAAAAAGCCTTCCCAGAGGCAGTCGAGCCTGAGGATCCCTCGCTCTGCTATCTTTCAGGACAAAAGCCCTTGTCAAGAGGCACCGGGCAATAACCCTGCCCGGCCAAGGGTCCTTGGTAGGCTTCTACAGCCCCTTCCGCGCTAAGGACCAAAGTCCTTCCAGAGGCAGTCGAGTCCTTGCACGGCTATCCCCGGCTGGTAGCTTCCTACCACAACCGACAGGGATCAAAGTCCTTGCCAAGAGGCACTGGGCAGTAACCCTGCTCGGTCCCCGTTCGGTCCCCGTTCTGAAGGATCAAAGCCCTCGCAAGAGGCAACCGAGCAGCTACCCTGCTCGGTCATCTCCGGCTGGTAGCTCCCTACCCATGACGCCAGGGATCGAAGCCCTCGCAAGAGGCATCCGAGCGGCTGCCCCGCTCGGTCATCCCAGGCTGGTAGTTTCCTACCCGCGACGCCAGAGATCAAAGCCCTCGCCAAGAGTCAACCGCACAACTTCACTGCCCGGTCATCCTTAGTGGGCTTCCTACAGCCTCTCCAACACTAAGGATCCAAGCCCTCACCAGAGGCGACCGAGCAGCTACCCTGCTCGGTCATCTCCGGCTGGTAGCTCCCTACCCATAACGCCAGGGATCGAAGCCCTCGCAAGAGGCATCCGAGCAGCTGCCCCGCTCTGTCATCCCAGGCCGGTAGTTGCCTACCCGCGATGCCAGAGATCAAAGCCCTCGCAAAGAGGAGACCGCACGGCTTCACCGCCCGGTTATCCTTGGCGGGCTTCTTACAGCCCCCCGATGCTGAGGATCCGAGGCCCCAAAAAGGGGCAACAAATCCATCAAAGTCTAAGCGATCCCCCCTCGGCTCCGGGGCCATGGAGATGTCTGCTCGGCAGCGCTTGGCAAGTGATGGGGATAAAAGGTCGGCAGCGCTTGGCAAGTGATCGAAATCAACCCGAAGAACGATCGCTAGACAGATAGCTGACCCAACAGTGCAAGCAGAGATATTTTACAAACATTCTTCACACACAGAAGATGTAATGCAAACCGATGAAACAAGAATTTTCTTCTATTACCAAAGGCAAAGTTTTTACAAAGGGTATTATGGGGCTCCTCAGCCCTACAAACTGCCCGGAGGCTTACTTCGGTCCCCTCATCGCTGGCATCACGGCCTGCTGGGGGCTTTACCACTGGAGATTTCGCCACCAGGGGCGCGCCTTGCTCCCCTCGCCATCTTCCACCGAAGGCCTCGCCACCGGAAGCGGAACCCGAGCGCGGAGCTCGCCATCGTCGAACTCGGGAAGCTTCTCCTTTAGGGCGTCCAGGGCCTTGTTCCACGCGACGGCAGAATACTCCCCGATCTCGACGTAAAACTGCTCTGACGCCTTATAATCGGCCACAGCTTTCTTAGCCTGAGCCTCGGCAACCTGGGCCTCCAGAAGCGCCGCCTCGGCATCTCCCCTGCCGGCGTCCCTCTCCTTCTCCATGGCCGCGAAGCGTTCGGCCAGGTCTGCCAGCTTCCTATCAGCGACCCGGAGGGACGCACTCAGACGACGATGGACACCCCGATTCTCTCAATTGGTAAGTTCCGCAGCCTCCGCCCGGGCTGCCAGGATGTCGGCCCTTGCCTTCTCCAAGCGCATGTCACGCCGCAAAACCTCGACCTCCGAGGGCAACGCTTCTACTGGCCTCGGTGTGTGGAACACCCCCTCGGCCTCCATACGAGCGGCAAGCGCGCAGTGTTGAAAGACCTGACAGAAAGCGGATGAGAAACCAGGAGGCCCCCAAGGCAAAGAAAGGAATACCAGAAAAACTACACGTAAAGGAGTTCGTACCTGGACCGCCCCCTGGGCCATGGCCTCCAGTTGGGCCCTTAGGGAGCCATGTGGAAGCTTTCCCCCAGCCGACTCCTCCATCCCGGCGAGCAGGCCAGCAGCAACGGAAAGCCCAGACGGAACCGTGAAGACGGCGCCCCCCTCCTGCACGAAAATTTCCTCAGGGACCCTCGACGACGACGCGCGAGAAATTGTCCTCTTTCTCTTAAGAGGGGGCCCGTCCTCGCCCTCCCCTCTGTCCCCCGTCTGGAGCTCGGATAACTGTGGACATCTCTGGCCGCCGCTGGAGCAACCACCAGGAGCCGTCAACGAAGCAGAAGGCCCTATCGCCGGCAGAACATCCGGCGCAGGGCATGAGCCAGCCAGGGACTCGGCCGCGCCACTAGCCTCCCTCTGGCGCGAGCAACCTAAAGAGTGGAAATGGACCATGTATTCAAAAAGAAGAAGAACGCCGAGCAGCCGCAACTTAAGAGAGAAGAAATATGAAAGAATGGGGGCCCTAGAGTGGGCCCCGCCCCTACTTATTGCTGCAAGCGACTTCATTCAACGACGCCCGTCATCTCCCACCAAAATGACTCCTCGCATCCAGCGGCTCCGATCGCTCCACGTGTCGATCCTGCGCTGGACCGCGTCCCGTCAGACGCCACAGGCCTGCATACGTCGCGTCGGCCAATCAACGCTTGACGCGTGGACCATCGCTTCAGTGGCAGAACGCACGAACCGGTGCACCTTCCTTAAATGCAGAGATCTCGCCCTGATTTGCTAGCAGAAAAGACAACTGATTGCCCGAGGACTCATCCCGAAAAAGCCTTAGGAAGGAGCTCACCTCGGGAGGTCCGGCAGTCCACTCCTGACCCGACCCGCTAGCTGGTCGGGACAAGAGTGGAGGGCTAATGATAATGCTCAATATTGGAGATACGAGATCAGGACACGTGACTGATGACATGTCCTAAGACCGGGAAGGAAGGACCCACGGAGACCAACCAGGCCACCCTTGTACCCGACCTGCAAGCACGAGCTGGCCCACCACGGGCCCCCCTGCGAATTTGCCTCCGCGGTCCCTCAGCTCGCCCCGGGCTGCCACAGGACTAAGATTCCTCAACCCTCTTGCTCGGTTCCGAGCTCCCCAGCCGAGGCCGTCTTCCTCGGCCCCTCCGACCAGCTCCACCGCTCACAGGCGTAACCGCCGCCCCGCGAATCTCGCCATGCGCGGATTCTCCGCCAGCAAAATCCCACGTTCCACGCCTCCGCGATCCCCATTAATTGGCGATCCGCTCTCTACGCGGGCGTGACGTCGGGAGCGTAACTGCTGGCGAGATTCTCGTGCCTGCTGCTGCGTGCCATCACCATTATATAAACCCCCATCACAAAGGGGTCAAGTAAGCCATTCTTATTCTACTTAGCCGTTACTCTGCTCGGATTTAGCACTAACTTGATCGTCGGAGGGTTCTCGGTGGTACTAAACCACCCCGGGACTTCTTTGCAGGTACTCGGCGCTAAACTCCTCAAATCACCAATCTCACCAAGACCCATTGAAATCCACACGCAACAGAAGATCATCACCAAAATCCACCGGGAGATCAACGGAAGACAACATCTGACGGAAACCTGAAAAGGACCTCCATCAGGTAGTTATAAGTTCTAGCATACTTTCTTTTCCAAATTAGTTATAAATTAATTATTTATGTACTGTTTAATTAGAGTATTGAGTTATTCAACTAAAATTTAAAACATATATACTTAAAAATATTTTAATTTTTAAATTATTGGAAATTTTCAAAAATATATTATTTAGATATTGTGATTATATAACTTTTTTCACCATACTATTTTTTTGGCGAGCTGTGGTTTCTTCTTTTGCAATGTTTTCTTAATATTTAAAAGATCATATTTCGTCCACCCTTATGATATTTCCTAGTTTCGCCTTTGGCTGCTGCCTAATAAATTTTAGTTTCATAATTGTAATATACGAACCTCTTCTTGTTTCTTACTGTTTATATTTATATCATTTATGGTGGGGACATAAACGGATATGAATAATTCGGGTTGACGTTTTAACCATATTCGAGTTTTATCATATTTCAACTATTATAATGCAAAGAGTAGGAGTGCCACGTGGCACTCTCTTCTTTATTTTAGATTGATGGTCCACATCATCTATTTTTTGCACGTGTGACGCACGTTGATCCGTATTAGCATTAAACAGCCAAAATTTAAAAAGATTTTTAATGATTTTTAGTTAAGATAATAAATACTTTGAAAACTTTTAGTTAAAAATAATGAAAAAATGATACTTGAAATAATAAATGGGTAGAAAATATTTTTAAAATTCTTAAACTTTTTGAAAAAAAAATATCCACATTGAATGAATATTTTCACATCATGTATGTCTTTAGGTTGCGCTTGTTACATGGACTTGAAGATTACCGAGAATCCGAATGATTAGGTATCTAATTCTAAGAAATCTTGTATTAAGGTGCTTGCTATATTTTAATTATTCCCGGTATTATATGAATGTGCAACCGTCGACTGACGGCGAGATCGGAAGAGGGCTGGTGGATGGCGGCAAGGCCGGCAACGAACGGTCTATCGATGGCGAGATCGGAGGAGGGCTAGTGGATGGCGGCGAGACCGGCAAAAAACGGCCCATCGATGGCGAGGTCAGAGGAGGGCCAGTGAATGAAGGCTAGGCCGGTGACGATCGGCCAATCGGCGGCGGGCCGGCAAATGGCGGCGAGGCCGCCGATCATCGGCTGATCGGTGGCGGGCCGACAACGAACGTCCGATCGGCGGCGGGCTGACGAGCGATCCGCAATGGACGGCGTACGACTGGGGACAAACTATGGCTGGGCGGCAGCAAAAGTTCGATCGGCGGCGGGTCGACCGGTGAACGATCTGTAACGCCTTTCGCTCACATCGATTGCACACAAGATTTCTAGTGAATTCTTGAGAGTTGGCTCAGAGTTTTGGGGTGAGGGGGTAGTGTGTAGGGTTGGTATTTATAGGGTTAGGGTAGATGAAGAGTTTAAATTAAAAAATGTAAAAATTCATTAAAAACAGAGTAAATGGGGAATTCAACAGTCTCTGAAACCGATCCAAATAAATGGAGTGTGCAGGGAGGTAGGGAAGGGGAAGAGTCACATTTTTCCTGTTGGGGACTCGGCCGTCCGGCCGAGTCCGGCCGGCGGCGCCGGCCCGAGTCTGGGCGAGTCGGGGGATGGGTAGGTGGGAGGGTCGCCCGATGTACACACTGGTATATTTACTTTTTCATGTGTAGTGGGAATTTTGGGAGTTAGCACGTGTTGACTCTTGAACTTCTAAAAATTTCATAATAAAACAATATTAAAAATAATGTGGGGTATGGGATTTGAACTCTGGTGGCTTGGTTCAGGAGTGCAAGGTATTACCAATGAGTTACAAACTCCTTCTTGTGATTATGGAGCTATTTAATTACATAAAGTAGTCACAGAAAATATAAATACTCCAAGTATACATTAATTTTAAAGCAAATTTTTGTACACTAAAAATGAAGTAGTTACATTTTTTTAACTTGAAATTAAAAAGCAAAATAATTACTTATATCTTGTGCTCAGGCTAAAATACCCCTTTATGGATTTTGAAAAAATATTTGAAAAAATTTGTATAGGAAAATTAGGGTTGTTACATTCTACCCTCCTTATAAAAATTTCGTCCTCGAAATTTGTAAAAGAAAAGTGTAACAGATTTAAGGAAAGTTTAGTGACTAAAATACTAACAATGTATGAAAAATAACAAGGTGGTGCAAGTGTTTAAAAATATGAAAGAGTCTTACTAGTGTTACCTTAGTCAACTGTCTTGGTTTCTATGGCTGCTAAGGTGTAAGTCTGTCGCCGTGGCACGTTCCTCCTAGCTGGAGGCATATTCCCCTGTACTCGAGGCATATTTCTCTGTGCCTGATGGAATTGGCGATTTGGCTGAGTAGGAAATCCACGTGGAGATGGTGCTGGGAGTGCAGGACGAGTTGTAGGAGCCTGGATAGCTGGCTGCTGCGGGTAGTTGACGGGTGTGTGAGCTAGGTTGCGTGTATAAGGACAGTTTCTAATTCCGTGATTGTACGTGCCACAAACCAAGTATAGGCCTTTTGCGCGCCTACAGTCCTTCCACAAGTGTCATTCTCTCTTGCAATAAAAGCAAAAATCGGGTCCTGGATGATCATTGGCTTCTTCCAGTCTTCTGAGTTCAATAGTTGGCCTTGAAGAGGCCCCTCCTGCTATTTGAGTGGTAGGGCGTTTCACTCCTGCAGACTGAGGTCTGCCCTTTACCTTTATCACTGCCTCATAACTGCGGGCAGCTTCCAGAGCATCTTCATGAGTTGGAAATTTCCCTGTGGCTAGTGCAGCCTAGATTTCCGTGTCCAAACCTTGTTGAAATCGATGGGCTCTGATCTCATCCGTCGGTATCAGGTGTGCCTACGGTCTTGTGTTAGCTGTGTAGTATGTGATATTAAAAATTTGAAATACTGTGACATATCTTACCGACTGAGTATGGTGAACTCAGCGTCATACTCATCTACTGACTTGACCCACATAGAACCTTATTGTAGATGAATGAACTCTTGTTCCATGGCAAACCTTGCAGTTACAGGGAAGTACTTCGCGTCGAACTTATCGCGAAAAGTCTTCCATTCAATGGGCTAATCAACACGGCTTTTTTCCGCTTTCCACCAGTTCCGTGCATTGTCCGTGAGCTGTAATTTTGCCACACGAACCCAAGCTATATCTGGCACTTGTGCCGCTGCCAGATCATCTTCTATAGTTTGTGCCCATTCCTCAGCTTTAAGTGGGCTTCCCTTTCCGGAGAACTGTTTGGGATGTAAACCCCTGATTTGCTTTAACCCAGGTGCTTCAGTCTCAGGACGGTTCAAGAGCTGCTACTGTCCCTCTAGGAGGCTGCGGATCGCCTCAAGCAGAACTGTTTGCTCGGTGGGTGGAGCAGAAACAGTTGGTACGATTGGTAATGGATGTGGAGTGTTGTTGAAGTTGGTGCTTGTGTTGGTTGGGGAATCCATAACCTTGAAATATTTAGGTTAGGACAGATTCAAATACATGAAATGATAAGATTCAAGAAATATGAAATTGTAAGATTCAATAAACATGAATTGTAAAGAATGTTTTAGTTGCTGGTTCTTGTGTTATATTGCTTAGGTTGTTCACGCAGAACAGAACTGCATGATAGAATTTCATACAGCTCGGATCTGCATGGGCCACCATAAATGTAACGCCTTTCACTCACTTCGATTGCACACAAGGTTTCTAATGAATTCTTGAGAGTTGACTCAGAGTTTTGGGGTGAAGGGGTAGTGTGTTGAGTTGGTATTTATAGGGTTAGACAAGTATTAGGGCAGATGAAGAGTTTAAATTAAAAAAATGTAAAAATAGATTAAAAATTCATTAAAAATAGAGTAAATGGGGAATTCAACGGTCTCTGGAACTGATCCAAATAAATGGAGTGTGCAGGGAGGTAGGGAGGGGAAGAGTCACATTTTTTCTGTTTCGGACTCGGCCGTCCGGCCGGTCCGCCGGCCGATTCGGCCGAGTATAGCCGAGTCGGGGGATGGATAGGTTGGGGTCGCCTGATGTACACACTGGTATATTTACTTTTTAATGTGTAGTGGGAATTTTGGGAGTTAGCACGTGTTGACTCTTGAATTTCTAAAATTTTTAAAATAAAACAATATTAAAAATAATGTGGGGTATGGGATTTAAACTCTGGTGGCTTGGTTCAGCAGTGCAAGGTATTACCAATTAGCTACAAGCTCTTTCTTGTAATTATAGAGCTATTTAATTATTTAAAGTAGTCACAGAAAATGTAAATACCCCAAGTATACATTAATTTTAAAGCAAATTTTTGTACACTAAAAATGGAGTTGTTACATTCTTTTAACTTGAAATTAAAAAGCAAAATAATTACTTATATCTTGTGCTCAGGCTAAAATATCCCTTTATGGATTTTGAAAAAATATTTGAAAAAATTTGTATAGGAAAATTAGGGTTGTTACACGATCAACGATAATCGGCGGCCGGTGGTGAACGGCCAATCGGCTGTGGGCCGGCCGGTGAACAACTGACAATTTGCGGCGGGACCGGCCCGCCGGCTGGCGGATGGCAAAGGAAGCTGATAGTGGATGGTGATGGCGTATTTCATGTTAGTCTGGAATATTTCATGATAATATAAGATAGACACGTGTTTTTGGAGGAATAGGGTCGCCATGAAATAGGGTCATTTGATTATCTTGGTAATCCTATATTCCTGAAAATAGTTTTTACAAATAAACAAGTGTGGTAATATTTTATTGTAATATAGAATTATCATCTAAATTATCTCCCACGTACCAAGCCTACGCTTATTTTACTAAAGACGTGTCACATGTAAAATACTAGTAGATAGTAAATTTAATTTCCGGTCACTATTTGTATCTGTCTCCACATCTGCCGATAGCCACCAAGTAAGATATATATCTGTTCTGTACGGATATGTATAAAAACATACTAATATTTGACTTTCTTGGGTATATTTTTGTAATATTCATTTCATATTCATACCCATATCCGAATTTTACCAAACACCATTTTCTTTATGCAATTCGAATTCATCTTCGACTACCGGATATCAATAGTTAACATCTATATACAATCCGTTTACGTCCCAAGATCGGTGAAAATGGCTTCATTCTTAATGGAAACTAAATTTCTCTTAAGGAAACCCCGCTCAAAATTCAATCTTCACTTGGTTGCTTCTATTTTGGATACCATGATTTTGTATCCTTTTTGAATTAAGTTTTTGTACAAGGTTTAAAGGCACGGATCTAGAAATTTTTATCAGTGGACACAAAAGTAACATCAGTTTATTGAAAAACTTAACCAAGTGATATATAAAAAAATCATACATAAATGGATATAATTAAATACAAAAATCATTTTTATTCATACCACATTGACTGAAAGCTTAAACCCTAAAACTTTTATGGTCAGGACCGTATATTGTAGTCCAAGACTCCAAGGTATGGACTACGTTGTTCCTAGCTAAGTGGTTTAGAATGAAACTAAAATTAAATAAAATATAATAAAAATTACATAATAAAAGAAAAATGAAAATAAAAAAATAGTGAAACCGTTGACCAAGACACGCTTATCTCGCTTTCTTTAAGGCAATTTGCGTCACCATGCTTTGAAATGCTAGTGGTCTCTAATCGATGCGGCAGTTTGGACACATCGCCTACAGTTTACAATAGTCACGATCATCACCGTTCATTCTTAAATATAACCTACATCTTTTCCACTAATAGAAAAAAAAAATGAAATAGCAAGGGAAAACATTTATGTTGGAGAAATTTCACTCGGCGTTGTGTATGCTACCAAGCGAATTTTCTCTCTTGCTAATATATTCTCTCGGCAATTATCTATTTATAAGGGTGAAAGAATAAACTGCCGAAGGAAAGTATAAAAAGCGTAAATTTAGCTGGGCCAAAACATAGCGAGAGAAATATTGCCGAGGGATATATCCCTCGGCAATAGTCACATTAGCGACAAAAGAAATGCTAAGGAAATATTGCTCAGTGTGCATGATCTCTCGACAATGGTCCTTTGGCATTTCTTTTGTCACTAATGCGACTATTGCCGAAGGATATATCTCTCGGTAATGTTTCTCTCGTTATGTTTTGGCCTAACTAAATTTACACTTTTTATACTTTCTCTTGGTAGTTTATTCATTCTTGTTTAGAAATAGATAATTGCCGAAGGAATATGAGGAAAATTCGTTTGGTAGTGCTCACATCGCCGAGGGAAAATTGTCTTTCGTAAATATTTTTCCTCGCTATTGTGTTTTTTCTTCAAGTGTTCTCTACCTATATTATGAATAAAACATCATAAAATGTTGCATATATCGATAAACCGTAAAAATTACCGATTCTCTAATGCATATGAAAGAAATGTCGATATCACACAATTTTCTATGTGTGTATGCCTTCAAACAAGTTGATTAAGATGAATGTGTGATGCACCCAGATGTGTGTGTGTGTATTTGATATTATATTGTTTATATAATTATTATTGCAGCGAAATATTTACTTTGGAAGATAAAGCTTTAGAGATATTTTTAAGAACTAAGAAAAGATGGTATAAATATTGATGCCATGACGTGTGTGGGGGGGGTGGGGCTAAGGACGGGAGAGCAGGGGCGGTGTTAGGCGGGAGAGAGGGAGAAACTTGAATTTAATGTTAGATTACTTTAATAGGTTAAAAATACGGAGGACTTCACATGAGAAATAGTTTGGACGGCTTTTCTCATTTTTTAAAATTCCTTTTATCAAAAATAAAAGACAATTAATTGATGACCTTAGTTATAACTTTGAAAATTTGCTTTATAATAGTAGAATACTCTCTCTCTCTCTCTCTCTATATATATATATATTCTCTCCATTTATTCTTTCTGTTGATTTATATTCTATTTGTTTTGTTTAAATCTTGTTACATTTATTATTGTAAGGGTAGAAAATTGATTAAATCCTAAGCAAAAGCTCACATTGTGGAAGTTTTCAAAATTCCCAATGCATTAATTAATGTATATGGTCTTATGATTTGAATTTTGTTATTTTATTTTATTTATGGGCTTTTTACAAAAAAAAAACCCTCATACTTCGCTAATTATTAAAAAGCCCCTTCATACTTCGCTAATTATTAAAAAGCCCCTTCATACTGCGTATTTACTTGAGACCCCCATACATTTAAATTGCACTAAAAAGACCCTTAACATGCGAAAAAGACTCCGTTAGGAAGGAAGGTAACATTGAGTATTGCGTTAGGATTTTAAAATCTTCACAGCCAATCTTCTTTCCCCGAAATTCTTAAATTTCCTCCCAAATTGGCTTTGGAATTTGTCACGCCATACTTCTCAACGTATAGGGACGGGGATGCAATAAGATCCGCGATATATTTATACCGATAAGTACCCCTTATCGATATAAATACGCTAAACGTCTGGAAACAGATAATAAATATAAAATGAATTTAAACATACCAACATCTAACAACAATACTTATTACATGCCAGGGTTTTGCGATATTTATTACAAATTTTGAAACAACTTCATGTGCAAAATGGAAAGAGCTGAAACAAAGCCTGTACAATCTGTTGAAGCTAGTAATGTGCTTGGCTTGCGAAATGCTGAAGGTCCTCTTGCATAGGTTCCAACTCGTACGTAGCTTCCTCAGCACTACCTAAATCACTTGATGGAAATTTCAAGGAGGAGAAATGCCCGTCAGCGATCTTGAACTCGGTAAGTCCCAGGTTTAAAGAAAAAATAATATAATGACCAAGTAAAGTAACATGATATAAGTGCTAACCCTGGTGCAAAAGCCTGCAAATAGGATGGTATATACTTAAGCATGAAATATGTAACGGTCATACAAGAATATATGCAGCGTGAATAAAATTTACTGACACGGAGTTTAGGTACATAGCGTCCGACTCGCTTCGAAAATATTCTGTTTTCCCCACGGAACAACGGATTCACCGGTTCAAGAGTTAGTACTGTACCGTTCCGGTCTGATACCACAACTACATGGATTCAGGTGTTAGTAAAGGGACTTTCGAAACAGTCGTACACCGCATTCCCAAACTATTCCTAAATACCCCGTCAATAACCTGCATGCAATTATAGCTTTCGGTAGTTCTAACATGAATCGCGAAATACATGTGTTAATACAAGTACATGTCAAGTCCACGAATTCACGGATTCTTGATAAACACACATTCATGATAATAATAAACTTTAACATTAGATCAAAGGGTAAAATGTTTTGGGGTTTCAAGAAAGAAATAAATCTCATGTTCAGCAATAGAAAATGTGCAGGTTAAAATATTATTCCGATTTCGCTTACAACAAGAAAGTTGTAGATCAGAGAGCTCTGAAAATAAAGCAACCGAGTTTTCCTCATTCGCAGTCCGAATAAGGGAGTTATGGTGGTTACGGTGATGTTGCACAGTTCAGTCCAGAATGTTTTTCAGAAAATACCATCGACTTTATGTGCTGTTTTAAGGAGTTTATATTCAGATTTAGGAAAAACTTAACAAACAGAAAACAAGCGTGAGGCAGTTACAGCTAACAATCAAGAAGAAACACATCAATCCCATAGCTACAGAAAGAGATATGTACGTCTTGCTATGACTACGCAGAAGGGTTCTACATCAGTCCAGATTTTAAGCGACAACTTTTGAGGCCTATTTGAGGGACCTCAGTTAGTTTTTAGGTACAAAAGTATATACGGGAGTTGTAGGGCTCTCTGTCGTGATGAATTTACAACTAGGTTTTGCCCTATTTTAATTTCGGAAGGAAGAGTTATGCTATATTTTGTGTCGCTGCGCTGGATTTGAATAGCGGCAGTCCAGGTTATAGTCAAAAACTTAAAACGTAAAAAGCCATAAATTACATCGATAGAAAGTCATGAATACAGAAAATGTGCCTCTTTTCTTGCAGTTCTATTTTAAACAAACTTTCATTCAATCATGATCTCAATTAAGCATGGAAACATTTAATGGGCTACAACTTTTAAACATAAAATTTCCAAGTCTAATTCCACTTAACACCTTAAATTTATATGCCAAGTTGTAAAATTAGAGATTAAATTTTAATAGGGACTGTTTGAGACATAGGTAGAGACCATATTAGAAGCGTCAGGATGAGAAGAAAGATGAAGGGACATATCAAAACCCACTCGTACTAGTACGAGCAAAAAAGGAAGCAAAGATAGTCTCGATTTGAAGAACCGAGATAATGACGTAGAAGAGGGAAGGAAGCTTGTCGTTCCGGTGCCTCTTTGACGAATTCTTAAGATGTGAGAATTAGTGGAGTTAGGGCAGAAAGGTTTACAAGAGGAAGAGGAAGAAGAAGCAAGATGTTTTTAAGACTTAAAAGGAGTAGAATTATAAAAATAATATGTTTACATGAACACAGATATGTGTAGATTAAATTTCAAAATAAATTTCACAAAGCCCTCAAAATCCGATACCATTCAACAAGACTAGACTTGGCCTCGAAGACCAAGCCAAAGTCAAAAATTAAAAAAAGAATAAAAATAAATGGGTCACTAGAATTTGAGCTCATGACCTAGGCTAGAATTCTTGCACTGCAAGCAATTAAGCATAAAGGACTTATTAATTCAAAAGGACATGACAAAAGAGTCAAGCTAACCACAGAAAAAAAGAAGAATTTTAATTAAAATACCATCAAGAACAAATGAAAATACAAAAAGGAAAATAAGGAAACATGGCCGTTACAAAATTAGGGCAAATTGATCATGGAAACGGGCTTATCTTTCTCAACCTTCTCCAACAACATATTATCGAGTGTCGTTGTCTCTTCAATTGCAGGTTGAGTTCGTGGGCAATCTCATATGAAAGAAGAGTGATTCTTTAGTTGCGCTAAATAGCAATTGATGGAGGTTTGGATCTCCTTCAGATATTTTCCTCCGTCAATCTGGCGTGAGCATTGGCGAACGGCTGAGATTGGTGTTGGGGGTTGCCTCCTTGAGTTTGTGGATTTCAGTGGGTTTGTTTTGAGGCGAACCCGAGCTATCTGCAAAAGAAGTCCCGAGATGGTTGTACCACCGTGGACCCTCCGACGATCAAGTTAGCCGAGGAATTTGGGCAGAGTAGCAGCTTATTGGAATGAAATTGCGTTACCTGAGTCATCTGAGAGAGGGGTTTTATAGTGGTCGCTTGGAGCGAGCTGGTGCGAGATCTTCACCGTCGGTTACGCCCCTGACGTTACGCCTGCGTAAATGATGGGATCCTCCCATTAATGACGAGATACGCTCGTTAATGGGAGGATACGACGGCGTAGAATGTGGGAGGTTGGGTGGCGGATATCTCGCTTCTGGCGAGATACGCGGAGCCGTGGCGGAGGCGCTTGGGCTATGCTTCCTTGGTTGCTTGGTAGAACCGGAGAGGCTTAGCTCGGCGGGAGGCTCGGAGGCGAGCAGGAGGCCGAGGAAGATCGGTTCTGTAATAGCTCGGAAGCGAGCAGGGAGGGCTGAGGAAGCTCAGCATGTAGAAGGGCTCGGAGGTGAGCCGATGGTTATTTGTAATGCGGGCATAGGAGTGTTCAGGGATCAATCGAAGGTCGGGTCATGCCTCGGGACGATTGCTCGGGGGATGCCTCCAATGTATGGTACTTGCCTTGTTTCCGTGAGCCCCGGATACATCATCTGCCATGTGTCATGATCTAAGGAGCTTCCACTTATGAGTATCATCATTATCCCCCCACTCTCATCCCGACATATTTATGGGTCGGGTCGAGAGTGGTCTGGATCAGTTTCCCGGGCTTAGCCTGTTGTCAAGAATTTGTCAGCGTGGATTTCCGGGACGACTCGGCATAGGGCGGTTGCGTCGTTCAGATCTTTGAGCCCGCGTGTCGTATCCCGGGCGCTTTGATCTCTGTGCGTATCTTGGATGACGTCAGCGGATCAGGGGAAAGGAGCGTGCATTTAAAGAGGAGCGCCGATTCGCTTGCATATCTATTGAGGCGCAGGCCACTCGTCCGACGCGGATTGGCGGACGTGATAGGCTGTCGCTGTCGCCTGCGCCCGAAGGGACGTCTTCAATGGTCATTCGACACGTGGGGCGTCGACGGCTGGCAGACGCGAAGCTTCGTTTTGGCGGAAAACGATCTGAGCCGTTGGATGTGTCCCCCAAACAGTATAAATAGGGGTGGGATCCCCCTAGGGTTCATACTTTCACCACTATTTTCCTTTGCTGCAAGAGATTTGCTCGGTGCTCCATCCTTTAGATCAGATCTTTCGCGCTCTTTCTTCGAGAACTCCTTCCTTTGAATCAGGTTAGTTAGGGTAGAGTCTAGGGAGTCTTCCACCTCTTCTCGAGACAGTTCCCTTATTGCTTCCTCATCGTCGGGCCCGCTCCGTAGAGTTAGGCCTACCCGCCGGCTGCGACGAGGGTTCCTAAGGTGCGCATTGGGAACGCCAGCGATGTGCGAGGACCTGGACGAGCTTGCTAAAATTCGGTCTCATTTCCATATCCCCTCTAACTATTTGCTCCATTTGGCAAAGGGGGGCAAACGGGCGGACCGGGTGCTGGGGAAGGAGATTGCCCTGTATTTGGAGGCGTTCCGTGCGGGAATGCGTCTGCTCTTTCCAACCGAGATATGAGGGATATTTCGTTGTTTCCAACTCTCACCGGGCCAGCTTGCGCCGAACTCGTGGAGGATCCTCCTCGGATATCTGGTCCGGCTGAAGCTTGAGGAGATCCCCTTCAGCTTGACCCTTCTTACTACATTTCTCTGCTACAAAAATCACCCCGACACCAGCAAGAACGAGTCGAGCTGGGTGTAGTTTTCCTTTATAAAACGCAATGGTGGGGTGGCCGGGTCAGGTGTGATGTTCATTCCTTCTTCCATCCATGAATGGAAGGAGAAGTTTGTATTCGTCGGGCCACCCGAGAGTGAGGACTGCCAGTGCCTGTACAGTGGCACAGGGCCGACTACCCGCGGGCGAATCAGTCGTCCTCTCCCGAGGCGAGGGTGGTGTCCATGCGGGAGCCGATCCAACAGGCCGACGTCTTGCTTTCCGAGCAGGTCCTTAGCTGGGCTGGGCTCAGCCCCGTGCGCTTTGTGGGTAAGTTAGGAGATTGGACGACCTGTTTAGGCTTGAGTAATTTACTTTTTTCCCTTCTTGTATCACTAACTTCTCTGTGCTTTCTCCCTTTGCAGGACACATGGACCGGTCCAAGATTCTAGCTGCCATATCCACCATGGCCCGAAAGAAGCCCGGGGGCATGGTCTCGTCCCGAGCAGGCCCGAGCTCACCGCTGAAACCATCCCCACCGGCGAAGTCCTTCGCAGCGCCTCGGGCCCCCGATGATCGTTGTGGGGGCAGCTAGAAGCATGCCCGAAACCCGGAACCCCGGGCAAGGGAGGAGGAGGAGGTGATCGAGGTCCCCCTTAAAAGGAAAAAGGACGGTCTCCTGCACGCCATCGACTGATATCCCCGAGGGGATTTCGGTGCAGGAGGGGAACGTCTGCTTCGTGGTCCCCTCGGGGCTTTCAGTCGCCGACAGCTTGCTTGTAGACATAGAGCAGTAGGCCGGGAGAAAGATTCCATGGGGGACCCTGAAGGCCCAAGTGACCGCCATCGCTCAAAAGGCTGTTCAGGTCGATATTCGTTTAATTGTTGTCTTAATTGTCCTTTTTAGCCCGAACACTTCTAAATCCATCTGTTACTTTTCTTAGGTCCTCCAACTCCATGCCCTTATCGTCAACATGGAAGCCGAGGGGATCGCCCCGGCCATGAAAAAGGTGGGGGAATCATCTTCAGAGGCGGAGGATCTGCGCCTCCAGCTGCTGCAGGAGAAGGAGAAGATGGCCGCCCTTGAGACCCGGTTGACCGCCGGGGAGCTCATGCTCTCCAAGAGCCAGGAGTCCTACCGGCTCATTGGCGAGTCCCACCGAGCCATGGAGGGCAAGTTGAAGGAGCTGGGTAAGCACTACGCCTTGATGAAGAAGGCGAGGGACGCCAGCAAGAGGGAGACCGAGGCTGCGCTTGAGGTGGCGAAGATCGCCGAGCTTCGGGCCCGCAAGTCGGTGGACGCATACAAGGTGTCAGACCAGTTCTACACTGACCGCTCAGAAGGCTGTTCAGGTCGGTATTCGTTTAATTGTTGTCTTAATTGCCCTTTTTTAGCCCGAACACTTCTAAATCCATCTGTTACTTTTCTTAGGTCCTCCAACTCCACGTCCTCATCGTTAACATAGAAGCCAAGGGGATCGCCCCGGCCATGAAAAAGGTGGGGGAATCATCTTCGGAGGCGGAGGATCTGCGCCTCCAGCTGCTGCAGGAGAAGGAGAAGATGGCCGCCCTTGAGACCCGGTTGGCCGCCGGGGAGAGCCAGGAGTTCTACCAGCTCATTGGCGAGTCCCACCGAGCCATGGAGCGCAAGTTGATGGAGCTGGGTAAGCGCCACGCCTTGTTGAAGAAGGCAAGGGACGCCAGCAAGAGGGAGACCGAGGCTGTGTTTGAGGCGGCGAAGATCGCCGAGCTTCGGGCCCGCAAGTCGGTAGACGCATACAAGGTGTCAGACCAGTTCTACACTGACCTTGGCGAAGCCTCCGCTATCGTTTGGCATGCAGCCCTTGATGTTGTCAAGGAGTTGATGCCGGAGTTTTCCGACGGTGAGCTCCGTGCTCGGGTCCCTCTCTCAGTGGAAGCGCCGCAGGCGGTTGGCATCGGAGGCAGAGCGGCAGCGGAAGCAGAAACCTCGGCCCCTGAGGGCGGTGCCGAACAAGGCGAGGTACCGGCGGAGCCTACTGCCTGAGCTCCTCCCTTTTTTTTCTTGTAGTTACGAAAAATTTTGTAAGCCCCCGGGTAATTTTGTAAGGCTGAGGAGCCCCGAATACCCTGTAAAGGCTTTTTAGAACATAAATAAAACCGAGTTTATCTTCCTCTGCGTGGCAATGTTTTTCTTGTGTGGGTACTTGAGTTTGTCGGTCTCTTCCTCAATGCAAATGTTAGGCCGTAGGTCAATGACCGACCTTTTAGATGACAATCGCGTGTCAAGTGTAAGCCAACTAGTTATCAAGTACAGGAAGGCCGGTGTTCTCCCGTCCCGAAGTTGAGGTGACGATCGTTCACTTAGGATACATCGGGAGACTCCTCCGAGTAGGATGGAGTGTAAGCCATTCCTTAGAGTCGGTTCTTAGCGTTAGGCGAATAACAACCAAGTCAGAGTTGGTCGGCGTCGGCGGGTTCTCCCTTTACGCGGTTCCCAAACCTCCGTCTTGGGATGGTAAGAATTCACCACTCGGAGGTTAGCCGAGTAGGGATCTGCGCGGTTGCCCCTTGGTGGGGCGTTGATCCTTGGCGTCGGTGGGTAGGGGTCTACCCGCCAAGGGTCGACCGAGCAGGGAAGCTGCTCGGTGGCCTCTTGATGAGGGCTTCGATCCTTAGCGTAGGTGGGCAGAACGTGCCCGCTAAGGATTGACCGAACAGGGAAACTGCTCGGTGGCCTCTTGATGAGGTCTTCGATCCTTAGCGTAGGTGGGCAGGACGTGCCCGTTAAGGATTGACCGAGTAAGGAAGCTGCTCGGTGGCCTCTTGATGAGGGCTTCGATCCTTAGCATAGATGGGCAGGATGTGCCCGCTAAGGATTGACCGAGCAGGAAAACTGCTCGGTGGCCTCGTGAGGAGGGCTTCTCCCCTTAGCGTAGGTGGGCAGGAAGTGCCCGCTAAGGATTGACCGAGCAGGGAAGCAACTCGGTGGTCTCATGAGGAGGGCTTCGATCCTTAGCATAGGTGGGCACGATGTGCCCGCTAAGGATTGACCGAGCAGGGAAGCTGCTTGGTGGCCTCGTGTGGAGGGCTTCGATCCTTAGAGTAGGTAGGCACAATGTGCCCTCTAAGGATTGACTGAGTAGGGAAGCTGCTCGATGGCCTCGTGTGGAGGGCTTCGATCCTTAGCGTAGGTGGGCACGATATGTCCGCTAAGGATTGACCGAGCAGGGAAGCTGCTCGGTAGCCTCGTGATGATGGCTTCGATCCTTAGCGTAGGTGGGCAGGACGTGCCCGCTAAGGATTGACCGAACAAGAAAGCTGCTTGGTGGCCTCTTGATGAGAGCTTCGATCATTAGTGTAGGTGGGCAGGACATGCCCGCTAAGGATTGACTGAGCAAAGAAGCTACTCGGTGTCCTCATGATGAGGGCTTCGATCCTTAGCGTAGGTGGGCACGACGTGCTCGCTAAGAATTGACTGAGCAGGGAAGCTGCTCGGTAGCCTCATGAGGAGGGCTTCAACGCTTAGCGTAGGTGGGCAGGAAGTGTCCGCTAAGGATTGACCAAGCACGGATGCTGCTCGGTTGCCTAGTGAGGCATCGGTCAGTCTCCCTCAACCCGTAAACCCTAGAAGAGAGACCATCGCGGACAACGCGTGGAAGAAGCGCACAGGCGAGGCGCGTCGCTCCGTAGTGCGCATTGTTCCAACTCCCATTAACCGCTTGGGGTCCGTGAAGGATGGCATAGTTGCCACGCGGCAGCTTCGTATTGAGGAATTTGTGAATATCCTATGATTCGCGTTGATGCGTGCGAAAATTTCGGCCTTAAGGGATTCTGTTGAGGCTATAAATAGTGAAGGCGTGTTGATTTTTCCTCAGCATTGCATTTCTGAAAATGGCCGGGCTCATCTACTCCATCGAAGAGATCATCTCCCACGACGAAGTGTACCTCTATGATTAGGAGTGCACAGAGGAGACGCACCAACGGTTGTCGAACGCATAGAGGACCACTTTGGCCACCTACTTCCTCGGTGGTCACCTTTCCTCCAATTGCTCATGTACGTAATTTGGAGGATGTCCTCGGGTTTGTTCAATGCCTTGTCTCCGTAACTGCAGGATGAGGTGCTCGATAAGCTGCATACGCTTTACGTCCGAGGCCTCATCTCGAAGAATAGACACGATCGATCGGCGGCCCTTCTTTTGGAGTGTTTCCAAAAGAGGCAGATCGTGGACTCTTTCCCGGAAGGGGGGGCTCTGGTTCTTCCATGGCATCTCGGGTCCGTGGGCGACATCAGAGGGAGCGGGCTGAAGAGACTAGGGCTTAGCTGGCGGAGATCTCCTCGGAGTACCATCAGCAGTGCTTTCTCGACCCCCTACCCCCTCTGTTGTAATTTTAATTTTTTTTGTGTAAGGCTGAGGAGCCCATAATACCTCTCAATGAATAAAATTCTTCTTTTCCGATGTGTTTTGTCTTCTCTTATCTCTTAGCATTTTGCATTTTCTTTTAGAAATGAATCTAGATATCTCAGAACCGTGAAAGAGAACAAAATTTATAGAAGAAGTCTCTTATAACTTGGGAGAGTTAACAAAAACTACATTGCTTTGAAAAGAGGAAAATACATTCATTTGTATAGTTTGAGTTTTTCAACGTTGTAGGGCCGAAGAAACATCCGTCCCCCTGTGTCTTGTAAGCGGTAGGCTCCACCGGGCAATACCTCGGAGACGAGGAAAGGGCCGTCCCACTTCTGGGAGAACTTGTGCAGTCTTCCCTGATCTATGAATTCGTTCCGCCTTAAGACCAAATCTCCTATCTTGAAGGCGCGATGCTTAACTCGGGCGTTATAGTAGCGAGCAGTTTGTTGTTGATAAGCGACGGCTTTGATCTGTGCCCGGTCCCGCTTCTCTAGCAAGATGTCCAAATTAGTCCGGAGCGCCAAGGTGTTTGCTTCGTCATCGAAGTGTTCGACTCGGTAACTGGGCAGTCCGATCTCCGCTGGGACCATTGCCTCGGTGCCGTAGTAGAGGCTGAAGGGGGTCTCTCCTGTGGGCGTCTTCTTCGATGTGCATAAGGCCCATAACACCCATGGTACTTCTTTGACCCAGCTGCCCCGCATTCCTTCTAAACGAGTTCGAAGACCTCGGACGACGTCTTGGTTAGTAACCTTGGCCTGCCCATTGCACTGAGGATGCGCGCCCGCGGCAAACTTCATTATTATGTGGTATTCGCTGCAGAACCTTTTGACTTTGTCATTTTCGAAATTCATCCCGTGGTCGGTAACGGTGCACCTCGGGATCCCGAATCGGGATATTACGTTGTTCTGTAGGAATTTGATGGTCGTGGTGGCGTTCGGTTTTTTGGTGGGGACGGCCTCAATCCACTTTGTGAAATAGTCTACCGCGACGAGAATGTATTTGTGATCACCCGTACCTATGGGGAGGTGGCCCACCATGTCCATCCCTTATTGGGCGAACGGCCAGGGGGAGATGAGGGTCGTTAGCTCGGTAGCCGGAAGACAGGGTTTGCTGCCATGGAGTTGACAGATTTTGCATCTTCTGACGATTTTTTAGCGTCTTGGTGAATCGTCGGCCAATAGTATCCTTGGAGCAGCGTCTTTTGTACTAAGGTACGGGCCCCTTGATGCGCTCCACTGACCCGTTCATGTGTCTCACGCAGGACGTAGTCGGCTTCGTGAGGTCAACGCACCGGAGCAGAGGCTGTGTGTATGACTTCTTGTAAAAGTTTCTATTGCTCCAGACGAAATGGCGGGCTTTAGCTCAAAGGCGATGTGCTTCCCCTCGGTCCTCTGGAAGTGTACCCTCCTTCAGGAACTCTACGAGGGGCTTCCTCCAATCCCGGCCTTCCTCCTGAGTAGTGTATACTTGGAGCGTCGCCTCTCTGTTTTCCACGCTGGGCCACGGCAAGACCTCGAAGAGGAAATTCCTCTTATTGTTGGCCGTATAGGAAGAGGCTAGCTTGCTCAGGGCGTCGGCCTGGGCGTTCAGGTGCCGAGGAATCTGCTCCACTTGAACTTCATCGAAACTTTTTCGTAGTCTCTCTATCTCGGCTAAGTACTTCACCATGAGCAGCTCTCGGGCCTCAAAACGCCCGGTCACTTGGTTGACAACTAAGGCGGAATCGCTGCGAATTCGGTTCGTCTTCATCCCCACTCCGGAGGCGATTAGCAGCCCAGCGAGCAAGGCCTCGTATTCCGCGGCGTTGTTTGACGCTCTGAACCCGAGCTTCAAAGAGAACTCCATATCTGACTCATTCGGGCCTTGAATGATAAGGCCGACACCGCTCCCCTCCTCGATAGAGGATCCATCGACGTAGAGGACCCAGTCAGGGACGGAGTCGGGCACTTCCTCGACCGAGGGTCGGGACCTGGGGACGAGCGCCGACGCTGCTTCCTTGTTGGGGATAGTACACTTGACAATGAAGTCTGCCAGGACTTGCGCTTTGATGGCTTTCCTGGGAAGGTATTTGATGTTTAATTGGGATAACTCCCACCTCCATTTCTCCAGACGACCAGACAACTCGAAGGAGGCGAGAATAGCCCCTCTGGGCCGCTCGGTGAGGACGAGGATGGTGTGTGCTGGAAGTAGTGCCGTAGCTTCCTTGAGATGACGATAAGCGCCAAGACCAATTTTTCTACGGCCGGGTATCTCGTTTTCATGTCTATAAAGACATGGCTCACGTAATAGACCGGCTTCTGTACTTTTTCCACTTCTCGGACGAGCACCGAGCCAGCGACATGACCGGATACCGCAAGGTACAGTAGAAGATCGTCTCCTTCGATTGGCTGGGTGAGCAGTGTGGGAGTTACCAGGTGCACTTTGAGTTGCTTGAAAGCCTTTTGACACTCTTCTGACCATTCGAACCTTTGGATCTTTCTCAGGGCTTTGAAGGATGGGAGACACTTTCTTCGGATCTCGACATGAAGCGATTAAGAGTGGCCACTCTCCCCGTGAGTCGCATGATCTCCACGTTGCTCTTTGGCGTGACCATGTTGAGAATGGCGTTGATCTTCTCCGGGTTAGCATCGATTCCTCGGTAGGTAACCATGAACCTGAGGAATTTCCCACTAGTGACTCCGAACGCGCACTTGGCTGGATTCAGCTTCATTTTGTACTTGCGGAGGATGCCGAATGTTTCGCTAAGATCCTTGGCGTGCTCGTCCGATGAGGTTGATTTCACAAGCATGTCGTCGATGTAAACCTCCATGTTCCTCCTGATCTGCAGTTTGAACATTTTGTTAACCAGGCGCTGGTATGTAGCCCCAGCGTTTTTGAGGCTGAAGGGCATCACTTTGTAGCAATATACCCCCCGGTCCGTGGTGAACGCGGTTAGTTCTTCATCTGCCGGGTTCATACGGATATGGTTGTAGACGGAGAAAGCGTCCATGAAATTGAGCAATTCGTAGCCTGCCGAGCTGTTCACAAGCTGGTCTATCCGAAAGAGTGGATAGTTGTCTTTTAGGCAGGCCTTGTTCAAATCTGAGAAGTCGACGCACATGCTCCACTTCCCGCTCGCCTTTTTAACCATGACCACATTCTCCAGCAATTCCGAGTAGGATACATTTCGAATGAAGTTGGCTGCAAGTAACCTATCGACCTCGTCCTCGATCGCCTTTTGTTTGATTGGAGCGAAACTTCGCTTCTTTTGTCTGACGGGTCAGGCCGTTGGGTCAACCCCGAGCTTGTGTGAGATTACCTTAGGGTCGACTCTGGCATGTCAGCAGGCGCCCAGGAGAACACGTCCGATTTTTCTCGGAGAAAGTGGATCAAATCTTCACGCCGGGCTCCTATTAAAAGGGATCCGATCTGGACAGTTGGTTCTATGTTCCCCTTGACGAGGGGGACCTCTGTTAGCGCCTCCATCAGGGCCCCTCAGGTTTCCTTCTGTTCGTCACGAGTATCCAAGGACCCATGGAAATCATTTGCGCTTCCGAGGTCGTCGCTCGTGAAGCAAATCTTGGCGATTTGTTGGTTCCTGTAGGCCCGGCCTATCCCATCTTGATTCAACGGAAACTTGATCGCGATGTGGTAGGTCGAGATTTGAGCCCGAAGAGAGTTTAGCGTCTGACATCCCAGGAGTATGTTGTAGGATGAGGGGATCCTGGCGACGATGAATTCCACCGGTACTGTCTTTGTATGGCCCGCTTCCCCAATGTAAAGGAGGAGGGTAACCACTCCCTCGGCTGGGATGGAGTGGTTGGTAAACCCTGATAGGATGTGGGCGGTTGGCCATAGGTCTGATGGGCCGAGCCCCATACGCTGGAAGTAGTCATAGAAAAGGATATCTGTCACGCCCCGCTTCCCAGAGTGCGCTAAGATCGGCACGTGACAGAGTCAACCATGCTACCTATGGTTAGGAAACATCCCTCCACAGTCACATTACTGCTGTCTATAAGATATCAAGAACTGTAAAATAAAATAAACTATCTAGTACATGTCCATATGCCAGAATAAACGGGTCAAGAAATATAAATGTGCGGAAGCAATAAATCCAATGAACAATAATATCTGGAAAGTACGTCCCAAGTACGGGCTCACATCAGGAAATGAAAGTACGGAAATAAAACTAAACTAAACTAACAAGATCCTCACTGCTCGGCCTGATGGTGAAAATACTCCTGATCAGCTTGCGAAAGAGACAGGATCTGGGCCATGCAAAACCCATACATCAGTGCGTCATAATATCAAACAATAAAGTGAACAGGATACACGAGATATGCAGACATGAATATAAATGATGACATGAACATAGAAAGTAAACACGGAATTGAAAGCGTGAGGTGTATGTGCATGTGGTGTGCAACTTATTTCTGAATTCTAGGTTATTGTCACGACCCAAAATTTGGCCCGTGACCGGCACTTAACTACGTAACGTCTACAGGCGTAACGCAATTAAGCCGAAAATCCAGAAATCAAAACCATCAAAGTAGTAAATGATGAAAACATTTGTTAAAAACATTTAGAAAGCTCGAGTAAAAATCTTTAAAGTTTAAGTTAATTTCTTAAAAATTTCGTCAGCACCTCCTTTGTAAAAACTAGCCCCGAAACGGGTACAACACCTAATATAAGTAAAATGACATATAATATAATTAAAATATCCTCAAACGGGAGCAAACATGCCCAGCGGCGGAAACAATCACCACGAGAATAATATACGACGCCGTAGCGAAGAAATGAACAATAAAAGCGGAAAACAACATAAAAGATAAACTGCATAAATAAAGTCGGCTCACACGAGCTCGACATTCAGAGCACAAAATAATATACAATACCGTCGTCACAACTGGTCTCTAAGTCAATACATGGAACGGTATATGGAGAGTATTAGATACAATAGAATGTACAATGAAATATAAACGGACACCCGCAACTCACCTATAAGCAAAATGGCCCACATGCTAACTGTAGCGGGATCCGCAGCAAAAAGATGCAATGATGTAGCCCTGCCGCGACTACTCTGAGGGTCAACCTGCAAACACTGTGGCACAATGGGGGTGAGTTGCCAACTCGTGAATAGTAAATAACATATACAGGTAATCGCAGGTATGTACGTACTGCGATACTCTAAAATGTGAAATCTGATAACATCAATATGATAATCTGGGTATGCAATAATCATGCGAGGTACGCTATCAGGTACTACAACTACATGATGCAATGCATATAAATGAGTGCTGAGCATGGGAAGACATATCATCAACACGAGTCATCATCGTGGAAAAACCGGTGTCCATCAATACACCCCAAATCCCCAATAACTCCGGCGCCGTCGCTCTAATCGGCCCTCATATCCTGTAAATCTCATAGAACCGGAGTGTCCAACATCGGCACTCGAAAACATCATGAAATACTCGTGTCCAGCATCGACATGTAAATCCATATATATATCGGGCTCCGTCGGTCCGGATCGGCCCACGGGCTCCGGCAGTATGGGTCGGCCCAAATCATCTCTCGACTCCGGTCGGTATCCTGCGGATAATCGCCAGGTCCAACCAATCACCGGTAGACAATAGTCCCTCTGCCAGGCTCATCGTCATCCCCACAAAATCTCTCTCTCATCCCGGGATGCCATACCGGGTCCATCATGAAGCCGCAAACGGATCCTCCTCCTCCTCGAATCGGGTTTCTATCACACGTCTTAGAACCGAGAAAATGCATGGTGGACATACTGAAATATCATATCAAGAGAAACAGGGTTTTCAAAACAATGCATACTTTCTTGAAATAATACCACGGTTCTCAAATCCAGAAATCACAAGAAATCCATAACTCAATGCGTAAATCCATGCAATGCGACGTATGCAACAAAATAAATTCACACCATGAGCAAAAGGGGAAAACCGCTCTTTTAAATGAAACCAGCTTTTAAAATATATCAGGCGGTCCCCAGTTCTCCAAATCAAGCCAGCATCATCTATGAATGTGCAAATGTGTATGCACACGGGTATGGTTGCACAATATGTATATGCACCAATATGGATGTACAAGTGGGTATATACGCAAGCATGAGTGTACAATATGTATATGCGCCAATATGGATGTACCAGTGGGTATATACGCAAGTATGAGTGTACAATATGTATATGCGCCAATATGGATGTACAAGTGGGTATATACGCAAGTATGAGTGTACAATATGTATATGCGCCAATATGGATGTACAAGTGGGTATATACGCAAGTATGAGTGTACAATATGTATATGCGCCAATATCGATAACGATAAAATTTTGTATATGTGTATATGCGTGTCATGGCAATTACCGACGGTGTGGGTGTAGCATGCAAATTAGTGCTCGTGCACATGAACCGTCAGTAATAGTGCAGTGTCCACTAAATACTGAATCGAGCACAACAATATAATGGCATGTAATGATGCTATGCAAAAGTCAACATATACGAATATGAAAATGCGGCTACAATATCCTATTAAGCCATGACGCATAACGCCATACGGGCGATTTCCCCGTAAATGTTAAATCTACTCACCGGTGATCTCGAGCTAAGCGTATCCGACCACCTGCTTCCCTTTCTTCGCGGCGTCCGAAGTCCCCGCCTGCGACCCTATTAACACATAATACATAGCAAAGCAAAACTTAGAAATCGACCAATAATACGCACAATTAAACTTAAAACGACACACCGAATCCAACAACTACTTAAAGTGTTCGTTTAACGGCTAAAGTGCGTGTGACAAAAAAAAACAACAGACCCTGCGCCCAGAACTCACGCGAAGTGCAGAACTGAGTCGGACACCGTAACGCACATCGACGTAACACTAAAAACTATCTAAACGATCCTAGATTTTACCCACAGACATTACTGAAAAATCTAGCAGTACCAAAAACCCCTAAACCACAGCAGACAGCTACCCTAAAAGTTCCAAGCCCCCAGCTCCTTCCGAGGCCGAGCTCGCCGGAAATGTCCCCCTCATCGCCGGCCAAAACCGCCCAGGTTGATCTCGAACTGCAGGTACACACTCAGATTAACTAGCACTACACCACTATACTGTTTGGTTTTACCAAAAAGTCTTGGGATCACAGCAGGTCACAGTAACACAAAAACGACACTAAAATACGATATTGGCTCAAAACTGAGACTTTATGGTTCTAAACTGAGGCTACAAGGCAACACAACACGATAACTAGCTAATTAACAGTATAAAGAGAACTATCTTCCCAAACTTGCTTAAAACTCTAACTTTTCAATCTCCATAGGCTTTGGCTCAAGTTCAAAGAAGGGTGTATTGAGTTTTGGTGAGGGGTAGTGAGTTTTTTTTTTTTGAAGATTTGGGTTGGGGTTTGGTGAAGGGGCAGAAAAGCTTCAGCTTGGGAGAGAGAGGGGGGAGGAAAATATGAGAGAAAGAAAATGATATAACAAATAATAGAGAGAGAGTGAGAGGGGAGGTATGGAGCAAGCATGGCACTTCCTCTCTCCTCATTAAATGCTAAGCATGCTTGTCTCCCTTGCCTTAACCTCATCATTCCCTCTCTCTGTTCCTCTCTCTCTCAAGTCAACCTAAAAGGAAAAAAACATTTTATTTTTGAATTTGAAAACAAAAAACTTAATTAAATACATATTTCATCAAATGAAATGGGTTAATACACCATGGCTACTAAGCATGGTTTTAACATCAAATAACCTTAGGTTAACATGCACATGTGTGTGCAAGCCCAAATTAAATTCTAATAAAATATTCATTAATTTTTATAAAATATTTTAAAACCGTTTTGGTAAACTTTTTACTAAAAACCGCATTATCGCCTAATTAACCACTAATCGTATTCTAAGGTGTTACAATCTTCCCCCCTTATAGAAATTTGTCTCCGAATTTAAAAATTTTACTAGGCGTATCTTCAAAAAGATGAGGGAATTTCTTCTGCATCTCGCCCTCGGCCTCTCAAGTGATCTCTTCACCATTCGGGCTGCGGCAAAGAACCTTCACAGATGGCAACAGCTTTGATCGAAGTTTCTTCACCTACTGATCCAATATCACTACTGGCTGCTTGGTGAATGAAAGATTGCGCTCAAGCTGAACGGTCTGATACTGAATCTTATGAGAAGGGTCATGATGTTATCTGCGAAGTATCGACACATGGAATACGGGGTGAACATCCAGAAAGTCGGGTAGAAGAGCCAAACGAAATGCAACTGCGCCTACACGCTCGAGGATCTCGAAGGGACCTACAAATCTGGGACTAAGCTTCCTTTCCGCCCAAATCTCATCATGCCCTTCATCGGAGAGACCCTCAGAAAAACATGATCGCCGACGGCGAACTCGAGTCTGCGACGGCATCTGTCAGCAAACGATTTCTGCCTACTCTGAGCTGTCCTCATCCTATCTCGAATCAACTGTATCTTCTCGGTCATCTCCTGTACGATCTGCGGCCCCAAAATACTGCTCTCGCTGAGCTCTGTCCAACAGATGGGCGATCGACATCTCCTCCCATATAAAGCCTCGAAAGGTGCGATCTGAATCGTATCCTGGAAGCTATTATTGTAGGAGAACTCTACCAAGGGCAAATGACGATCCTAACTGCCACCGAAATCTAGAATACAAGCTCGAAGCATGTCCTCAAGAGTCTGAATAGTCTGGTCTGACTGGCCGTCGTTCTGCGGATGGAATGTTGTGCTGAAACTCAAGCGGGTGCCCAAAGCTTCCTGAAGTCTCTGCCATAGTCGGCTGGTGAACTGGATGCCTCGGTCGAACACGATACAAGAATGCCATGCAATCATACAATCTCGTCGATGTATATCTGGGCATACAGAGCAAACCAAAAGTGGTCTTCACTGGCAGAAAGTGAGCTGCTTTCGTCAATCGATCCACGATCACCCAAATGGAGTCGTACCCTCGACTGGTCCTGGGTAGACCCATAATGAAGTCCATAGAATCTGCTCCCATTTCCACTCCGAAATGGGCAATGGTTGTAGCTCTCTCGCGGGCCTCTGGTGCTCGGCCTTAACTTGCTGACATGTCAGGCATCTCGAAACGAAGTCTGTGACGCTCTCTTCATCCCTTCCCACTAGTAAACATCTCTCAGATCATGGTACATCTTGGTGGAACCTGGATGAACACTGTATACCGATCGATGCGCCTCCTTAAGAATCTCACGCCTCAGCCCCTTAGAATCCTGTACGCACAGTCGAGTCCTAAATCGCAGTACCCCCTGATCATCGATTACGAACCCGGAGTCTCTTCCCTGTCTAACCTACTCCATGATCTCTGAAAGACGGTCATCACTGGGCTGCGCCTCACGGATACGGTCAAGCAACTGTGGATGTACACGGATATGCGCAAGCTATCCTCCGGTTGGAGTGAACTCGAACTGCACTAGGCTGTCGCAGAGAATCTGCCAATCTGTCGACAACTGCCTCGGAACTGCGCTCAAATAGGCTAAACTATCTCCGGGCCTCCGACTCAAAACATCTTCTACTACGTTCCCCTTGCCCGGATGATACAAAATCTCGCAATCATAGTCCTTCACTAGTTCCATCCAACGTCGCTGTCTACGATTCAGGTCTCACTTCTGGAATATGTACTTCAAGCTCTTGTGGTCCGTGAATATCTGGCACGACTCGCCGTATTGGTAATGTCTCTAGATCTTGAGTGCAAACACCACTGTAGCCATCCCTAAATCATGAGTGGGGTAGTTCTGCTCGTGCTTCTTCAGCTGCCGAGAAGCATACGCGATAACCCTACCGTGCTGCATCAATACATAGCCTAGCCCCACCTGAGAAGCATCACAATATACTACAAAACCGCCCAATCCCGAAGGCAATGATAACACCGGTGCCGTAGTCAAACGAATCTGCAACTGCTGAAAGCTATGCTTGCACGCCTCCGTCCAAACAAAAGGGACTCCCTTCTGGGTCAACCCGGTCAACGGTGCAGCGATATGGAAGAAGTCCTGAACAAATCGTCGGTAGTAGCCGGCCATTCCTAGAAAGCTGCGAACCTCTGTAACTGATACCGGTCTGGGCCAACGCTGAACGGCCTCGATCTTCTTCGGGTTTACAAGTATACCATCTCTCGTAATCACATGACCCAAGAAATCAACGCTGTCAAGTCAAAATGCGCACTTGGAGAATTTCGCGAACAGCTGGTGCTCTCTCAAAGTCTGCAATGTGATCCTCAAGTATTGTCCGTGCTCCTCTCGGCTCCGGGAGTACACTAAGATGTCGTCAATGAATACGATGATGAACTGATCAAGATACGGCCTGAAAACGCGGTTCATCAAGTCCATAAATGCTGCTGGGGTATTGGTGAGTCCGAACGACATCACCAAAAACTCATAGTGTCTGTAACGCGTGCGAAAAGCCGTCCTCAGAATATCCTCCTGCCGAATCCGCAACTGGTGGTAGCCTGATCGCAAGTCAATTTTCGAGAAGTGTCCCACACCCTGAAGCTGGTCGAACAAATCATCGGTACGAGGTAAAGGATATATGTTTCGCACAGTAATCCGGTTCAGCTGACGGTAATCAATACACAAACGTAAACTGCCGTCCTTCTTCTTGACGAACAGGACAGGAGCACCCCACGGCGAAACACTCGGACGTAAAAGTCCCCTATCTAGCAACTCCTACAACTGATCCTTTAGCTCCCTAAGCTCCGCCGGGGCCATCCGATAAGACGGTATAGAAATCGGCCCCGTGCCGCGAATCAGATCAATGCAAAACTCAATATCACGCTCATGCCGTAGCCCAGGCAGCTCGTCAGGGAAAACATCAGGGAACTCGCTAACAATCGGGACCTAGTCCAACGGAACCTCTGCAGCTCTAGTATCACAAACATATGCTAGGAATCCCTGACATCCCTTCCTCAAAAGCTAACCAGCGCGAAGAGACAAATCAAACTGTGAGGGGCAGCACCACGGTCCCCATGCACAACAAAAACCGACTCGCCGGGAAAACAAAACCTAACTGTCTTCTCACGGCAGTACACAGACACATAGCACGTAGCTAACCAGTCCATGTCCAGGAGAACGTCGAAGTACAACATCTCAAGAAGGATCAAGTCGATGGACAACTCTCTCTCACCAATACGGACAACACACGACCGAAATACGTGTCTCGCAAAAAAATGACTCGCCAACAGGAGTGGTCACAACAAGCGGCTGATCTAGCAAACATGACTCCTTGCTCAAACTCGACACGAAGTGTGTGGAAACATACGAGTGCGTAGATCCCGGATTAAACAACACGTGTGCATCACAAGAACATACTGAAAGAGTACCTAAAACCACAGCATTGGACGCATGCGCGTCCTGATGAGTCAAAGCGAATACCCATGCCTGCCCTCCACCTGCGACTGGCCGTCCTCTACCGGCAACTGGCTGTCCCCTGCCGGCAACTGGCTGTCCTCTGCCTCGGTAACATGTGGTATGGCCGTCTCACCCTTACGTGGTTGTCCTCTACCGGCAACTGGCTATCCCCTGCCGGCAACTGGCTGTCCTCTGGGGTGGAGAAGGTGGTAGGGTAACATGTGGTACGGCCGTCTCACCCTTACGTGGCTCAGGACAATCTCGAACACGATGATAGAAACTCCTGCACCGGAAACATCCCGACATCAGGCGCTGGCCCTGTGGGTAGGTGCTGTATAACTGACCTCATCTCAAACCTCTGCCATCATCACGGCCTGGAGGGGGTCTGCCGCGGTGCCTACCCATTTACCTCTGGGCAGACATATCAGTGCGAACTCTCTTCGGTTCCGGAACTACCGAAGTCTCGGCAAGATGCTCCTTGACTAATAAGGCTGCATCCACTACTGCTGCATAAGTATCACAATATTGTGCGCTGATGGCGAGAAACAATGGGGTAAGCAAGCCTCGAACAAAGCTCTTGACTCGCATCTCCTCATTAGCTACCAAATACGGGGCATACACAGATAGCTCGGCGAACTGCACATCATACTCCGCCACCGTCATATCTGGAGTCTGGCGTAACGACTCGAACCTGCGCGCTCGAGCATCCCTCACACCTTGTGGGAGGAAACAAGAAAGAAACACCGTCACGAACTCAGTCCAGGTCATAGGAGGAAGACCTGCGGCTCTGCCCTTCTCTACAGACTCGCACCACTTCTGCTCAAGACCTTCTAGACGAAAGCACGCGAACTTTACCCATCTCGCGTCGGAGCATCTCAGCGAACGACATATCTTGGCCATCCGATCGATAAAAGACTGTGGATCCTCGGTTGCATTGGTGCCTGTGAAGACCGGAGGCTTCAGCCTCATGAACTCAGATAACGATACTGTGATCACCTCTGTAGCTGCAGGTGCAACTACCTGAACTGTAGGTACCATCGCGGTCCCCGCAACAAGTGGAACAACCTCCTGTCTCTGCACTCGAATGGCCTCAACTAACGATCCCATCATCTGGCTCAAATCCTGCATACCGGCCCCTAGCATGGCAATATGGTCTGTCGAAGGGGGATCAATCTGCTCCGGTACAACTGGCATACCACCCGGGTCAGTCCTCGTCTCAGACGAGCCAACTCTGCCCTCGGCTCTCGCTGCCGCTCTCTGGGCCCTCGTAGTCTTCGGCGGTATAATGGCTGGAAATGAAAACAAGATTCGATAAGAATACGGAAATCGAATCACAAGAATATATATAATTTCGCAAGAATTTCAACCGGTAAGTCCTAAGGTCACTTAGGCGGAGTACCGTGTCATAAGTATGCCGCGGAACATACACACGCTACGTCACCCTGCTTAAGCTACCTACTCCATCATAACAAAGTCATCCTACACTCCAAAAGGTAAAACCTACACTCTGATACCAACTTTGTCACGACCCAAAATTCGGCCCGTGACCTGCACTTAACTACGTAACGTCTACAGGCGTAACGCAATTAAGTAAGCTGAAAACCCAGAAATCAAAACCATCAAAGTAGTAAATGATGAAAATATTTGTTAAAAACATTTGGAAACCTCGAGTAAAAATCTTTAAAGTTTAAGTTAATTTCTTAAAAATTTCGGCAGCACCTCCTTTGTAAAAACTAGCCCCGAAATGGGTACAACACCTAATATAAGTAAAATGACATATAATATAATTAAAACATCCCCAAACGGGAGCAAACACGCCCAACGGCGGAAAAAATCACCACAAAAATAATATACGATACCGTAGCGAAGAAATGAACAATAAAAGCGGAAAACAACATAAAAGATAAACTGCATAAATAAAGTCGGCTCACACGAGCTCGACATCCAGAGCACAAAATAATATACAATATCGTTCTCACAACTGGTCTCTAAGTCAATACATGGAATGGTAGATGGAGAGTACTAGATACAATAGAATGTACAATGAAATATAAACGGACACCCGCAACCCACCTAGAAGCAAAATAGCCCACACGCCAACTGTAGTGGGATCCATAGCAAAAAGATGCAATGATGTAGCCCTGCCGCGACTACTCTAAGGGTCAACCTGCAAACACTGTGGCGCAACGGGGTGAGTTGCCAACTCGTGAATAGTAAATAACATATACAGGTAATCGCAGGTATGCACGTACCGCGATACTTTAAAATGTGAAATCTGATAACATCAATATGATAATCTGGGTATGAAATAATCATGCGAGGTATGCTATCAGGTACTACAACTACATGATGCAATGCATATAAATGAATGCTAAGCATGGGAAGACATATCATCAACAATGAGTCATCATCGTGGAAAAACCGGTGTCCATCAATACACCCCAAATCCCCAATAACTCTAGCGCCGTCGCTCTAATCGGCCCTCATATCCTGTAAATCTCATGAAACTAGAGTGCCCAACATCGACACTCAAAAATATCATGAAATACTCGTGTCCAGCATCGACACGTAAATCCACACACACACACACACAAATATATATCGGGCTCCGTCAGTCCGGATCGGCCCACGGGCTCCGTCTGCGGGATCGGCCCTAGGGCTCCGGCAGTACGGGTCGGCCCAAATTATCTCTCGACTCCGGTCGGTATCCTCCGGATAACCGCCAGGTCCAACCAATCACCGGTAGCTAATAGTCTCTCTGCCGGGCTCATCGTCATCCCCACAAAATCTCACTCTCGCCCCGGGGTACCATACCGGGTCCACCATGAACCCGCAAACGGATCATCCTCCTCCTCGAATCGGGTTTATATCACACATCTCAGAACTGAGAAAACGCATGATGGACATACTGAAATATCATATCAAGAGAAACCGGGTTTTCAAAACAATGCATACTTTCTTTAAATAATACCACGGTTCTCAAATCAAGAAATCCATAACTCAATGCGTAAATCCATGCAATGCGACGTATGCAGCAAAATAAAATCGCACCATGAGAAGAAGGGGAAAACCTCTCTTTTAAATGAAACCGGCTTTTAAAATATATCAGGCAGTCCCCAATTCTCCAAATCAAGCCAGCATCATCTATGAATGTGCAAATGTGTATGTATACAGGTATGGATGCACAATATGTATATGCGCCAATATGGATGTACAAGTGGGTATATACGCAAGTATGAGTGTACAATATGTATATGCGCCAATATGGATGTACAAGTGGGTATATACGCAAGTATGAGTGTACAATATGTATATGCGCCAATATGGATGTACAAGTGGGTATATACGCAAGTATGAGTGTACAATATGTATATGCGCCAATATCGATAATGATAAAATACTGTATATATGTATAGGCGTGTCATGGAAATTACCGACAGTGTGGGTGTAGCATGCAAATTAGTGCTCGTGCATATGAACCGTCAGTAATAGTGCAGTATCCACTAAATACTAAATCGAGCACAACAATATAATGGCATGTAATGATGCAATGCAAAAGTCAACATATACGAATATGAAAATGCGGCTACAATATCCTATCAAGCCCTGACGCATAACGCCATACGGACGATTTCCCCGTAGATATTAAATCTACTCACCGGTGATCTCGAGCTAAGCGTATCTGACCATCTGCATCCCCTTCTTCGCGGCGTCCGAAGTCTCCGCCTGCGACCCTATTAACACATAATACATAGCAAAGCAAAACTTAGAAATCGACCAATAATACGCACAATTAAACTTAAAATGATACACCGACTCCAACAACCACTTAAAGTGTTCGTTTAACGGCTAAAGTGCGTGTGACATAAAAGCAACAGACCCTGCGTCCAGAACTCACACGAAGCGCAGAACTGAGTCGGACACCGTAACGCGCATCGACGTAACACTAAAAACTATCTAAACGATCCTAGATTTTACCCACAGACATTACTAAAAAATCTAGCAGTACCAAAAACCCCTAAACCACAGCAGACAGCTACCCTAAAAGTTCCAAGCCGCCAGCTCCCTCCGAGGCCGAGCTCGCCGGAAATGTCCCCCTCGTCGCTGACCAAAACCGCCCAGGTTGGTCTCGAACTGCAGGTACACACTCAGGTTAACTAGCACTACACCACTATACTGTTTGGTTTTACCAAAAAGTCTCGGAGTCACAGCAGGTCACAGTAACACAAAAACGACACTAAAATACGATATCGGCACAAAACTAAGACTTTATGGTTCTAAACTGAAGCTACAAGGCAACACAACACAATAACTAGCTAATTAACAGTATAAAGAGAACTACCTTCCCAAACTTGCTCAAATCTCTAACTTTTCAATCTCCATAAGCTTTGGCTCAAGTTCAAAGAAGGGTGTATTGAGTTTTGGTGAGGGGTAATGAGTTTTTTTTTTATTTTTAGATTTGGGTTGGGGTTTGGTGAAGGGGCAGAAAAGCTTCAGCTTGGGAGAGAGAGGGGAGGAAAATATGAGAGAAAGAAAATAATATAACAAATAATAGAGAGAGAGAGAGAGAGTGAGAGGGGAGGTATGGGTGCAAGCATGGCACTTCCTCTCTCCTCATTAAATGCTAAGCATGCTTGTCTCCCTTGCCTTAACCTCATCATTCTCTCTCTCTTCCTCTCTCTCTCAAGTCAACCCAAAAGGAAAAAAATCATTTTATTTTTGAATTTGAAAACAAAAAACTTAATTAAATACATATTTCATCAAATGAAATGGGTTAATACACCATGGCTACTAAGCATGGTTTTAACATCAAATAACCCTAGGTTAATATGCACATGTGTGTGCAAGCCCAAATTAAATTCTAATAAAATATTCATTAATTTTTATAAAATATTTGAAAACCGTTTTGGTAAACTTTTTACTAAAAACCGCATTATCGCCTAATTAACCACTAATCGTATTCTAAGGTGTTACAGTTATCTAATCTAAATTTTTGAAATCAATTAATATAATTCTCATCGTAACCCATCAGACTATGCCCCGTTCATTCCCCACGGGACTACGGTAATAATATATTCTAGACTATCAGTCTGTACCCCGTTCATTCCCCACGGGACCACGGTAACAATATAATAGCCCTTTGAGTTACGTTCGGTTACATTCTTGATTTCCCCTTACCCCCAAGGTTATGTGTTCAAGTCAGGGATTAATAAATATGAAGCTAATGCCAACACAGGATCAAGCAGGTACATGTTTTGTCTGAATAGACAACAGGATATGTCCGTCGGGACAACAAGTCGGGGTCATCGGCATTAGTAACAAGATTAGATATCAAGTCAAGCAGTGGTGTATCAGGTCATGTCAGGTGGTGCACAGTGTATCAAATGGATGCCCAACAGTAAAATATAGCAAGTATCGAATCACGGTAAAACACGGATGCACAAGTGTTTATCAGGGATCACATCTACAACTCCATGACTACGTAGGATGCACATTATCAAGCATAGGGTGCCAATGTAACAATAATATGAAATAATATGATCTGGCATGCGACTAGATGTATAATAAATGATATGGATACGAACGGCTATCCGAAAACAGTAAAATGGTAACATGGATGTATAATGCAGTAAACATGTGATATTTTTATTCATATGGATGCAAAATATGTAGCATAGTATGGAGCAAGGTAAACTTGCATGCGACCAGATATGTAATAAATGATACGGATGCGAACGGGTATTGTAAAACTATAAAATTGTAACATATGATGCACGATTCAATAAACATGTAATATTTTTATTCATATAGATATAAATATAATAGTATAGCATGTAGCAAGATAAATTTGCGTGATCGGATCTTACGACGGGGTGTGTACGCCGCGTATGGTGTCGGTAAATGTCGTGATGCACATACGCGTGTACAGAACTGAACCAGGCTAGGCAAGAACGTGACCACGCTGGCTGGGAATGTCCACTGGATCTCCTAGATCGTTGGCGATGGCACGGCTTCGGCGATCACTGGAAAATACAAGATCAAGAAAAAGAAAGAGAAGAAGAAAGAAGAAGATGAAGAAGGAGAAGAAGGAGAAGAAGAGAGGAGGAGGACTGGGTTTGGGTTAGGCTCTGAGGTGCAGGGAGGAGGAGATGAGGTCGTGGTTATGGGGATGGTGACGATGGAGGTCGGAGCTCCGGTGACGTGGGCGTGCAGGTGAGGGTGAGGTGAAAGCTGTAGGTTCTTGGGGCTCGGTTCTTGCAGGGTTTCGTGGTCGGGATGCTCGGGTTTTGCAGGCTCGGGAAGGCGAGGAGAAGAGGACGAGGGAGGAGAGGGTGGCCACAAAGATGAGGAGGCGATGAGAACGGAAGCAAGGCGATTGGTGCGTGGGTGTTCGGGTTCGTTGGGAATGTAGGTTGCAGGCTCGGGAAAGGGAGGGCTCTGGTGTTGGGAAAAAGGAGAGAAGGTGGTGGCGAGGCAGGGAGACGTCGGAGACGGGCTCCGGCGACGTGAGGGCTGAAGGCTGGGGCGTGGGTTCTTGGGTCATGGGGTTTCGAGTGGGGAAAAGGAGTCGTGGGGAGGTAAGGTGAGGTGAAGTGAGTGGAGAAGAAGGAGGTGCTGACGACGAGGGTGAGGGTGGCAACGGCTGCGAGGCTGGGCAGCGGTGTGGGTTTCGTTCGCGAGGAGGCGGGGAAGTGAAGAAGAGAAGTGAGGAGAGAGAGGGAGCTGTGGGTTTAAAATAGGGTTATAATAATAATAAATAAAATATATATAATATATATATATATATATACGTATATATATATGTATATATATATATGTATATATATATGTATATATATATGTATATATATATATGTATATATATATGTATATATATATATGTATATATATATGTATATATATATATGTATATATATATATATGCAGAGGACAGAGAGATCAGTGAGTTTGAGAGGTTAGGATTTACTGTTTAAAATATAAACGAAATATTTAATATATATTTTAGTTAAAAGGTATAGATTGTACTGTTTAGAATATTAAGAATATAATATTGAATAAATTTGAGTTTTCGACTAATACAAAAATAGTCCAAAACATGCCCGGGTCGGGTCTAAAATTACGGGTTGAAAATACGGATAATATACGTATCAACCAAAACCAAAATAGGATGTTCAGGTAACAAAAAAAATTGCATACCCCAATAACGGATGCACGTAGCGTGCACGTAGCTATCCAAACGGGTCTGTTTCACTAAACGGAACGAGAACAAGATGTACGGATGCTACAACAGAGTTAGGGGTATGGTACAGGCCATGCTAGATATTTTTTTTAAAAATATTTTATTTGACTTTATATGTTATATTGAAAAATGCAGATGTCAGATATAATGCAGTTATACAACATGAAAGATGCACAGATTCTCATAACTAGACGGGATAAATTATAAACAGAAATCAAGACGGGTTTCCAGCATACGGGTCGGGTCGGATGCAAACATGGATACCAATTACATTTACTTGCACCCAAAACACAATAAATCAAGAAATAGCCATAAATCAAGAAATACTCAAAAGAACTGGTATAAATGAACTAGGGTGTTACAATATCTGCCGAGCTTCCTGAGTCGACCAATATCCTTTGAACCTCGTAGCGGTGGACCCATGCCGTAATCACGAGGGGGTCGTTGTGAGGCAAGGATATACCGTGGAGGTCTTCATCAGTGAAGATGATGGGCTCGGTGGCCTTGCATTTCTTCCGGGGTTGGTCGCTTGTTCTTTCGACGGGTAGGAGGCGACGAATCTCGCCAGCCCCATGTGCACACCCTAAAGAAACGACTATGATTTGGCGATCGTTAATTCACCAGGAGGGGGATGGTTGTCGTGCTCCCTGTCTGCCTGTCATTTTTCCTGCAGGTACTTCGCCAGGTGGCCCGAGCGGATCAACTCCTTAATATAGTCGTGGAGTTGTTTGCAGTTCTCGGTCGGGTGTCTCTGCGACCTATGGAAGGCGCAATAAGGGCCCTGGGTTCATTTAGCCGCTCTATTGGTGACCGGAGGGAGCTTGAAGAATCGCTCGCCCTTCGCCTCCTTTAACCGCTCGGTCTGAGAGATATTGAGTGGAGTATACTCCTGGAACTTTGCGGAGTATGGCTTTGGCCGGTCGACCTTCTTCTTCTCTTTTCTGCCTCTCTTCTTTAGATCGGCCTGGCCAGGGTAGGTTTACATTTACCTCATACTCGAGTTGGATTTCCCGCTCGGTCCAAGATTTTAGCTCGGCCATGGTCTTAGGTTGTGCTAATGCAAAGGAGCGGAGCCACTCCTTATGCCAAAGACCCGACCTCAGAGCGGTGATGACAGTTTTATCCCGGTGCTCGGGAACCTCAAGAAGAGCGTTGTAGAAGTGGGTGACGTACCATTTAAAGGATTCCTTGTCCTCGGTCTTTATGGTGAAGAGGTAATCGATAGTCCGCTTCTATAGTTTGTTCCCGATGAAATGTCTGAGGAACTGGATGGCCAGCTCATCAAAGGTAGAGATGGAGCGTGGCGTGAGTCCTCAGAACCAGTCTCGTCCAGCCCGGATGAGAGTGGCGGGAAATGCTTGGCATTGGGCAGCTTGGAGTTATCCTGGAAGCTTATGCCCGCCGTGAATGTGTCCAGATGGTCCTTCGGGTTGGACTTCCCGTTGAAGAGGGTCACTTGGGAGGTTTGTTTCTGGACGAGACGTGTACGGCGAGCAACTCTTCGGTGAAGGGCTTTGTAAGCGAGTCGGCGGTATACCTAGCCCCCTCGCTCGACAGGTGGCCCCCCCCGATGTATACCCTAAATTTTATTTTCGAGGGTATCGAGACGATTGTGGTACATCGAGGATTCGGCGTGGTCGGAGTAGTGGCGATTCCTGCTTGTAGCCTGCGCCCAGCTGCGACTCCGATTCCGTTCTATCAAATTCCTCAGGTCCCCCGGCGAGGTCCTTCTTGAGTCCTCGCGGCGAGTGTCGTTCGTGCGATCCCGTCGAGGGAGGGGGTGTCGGTCATTCCTAGCTGCAGGCGAACTAACCGATACCTCCTCCGGAGGGATGGGAACGCGACAGGCCTCAGGGCAATGGGCTATTTCACGAGACCGCGGCGTGGGGCCATGTAGCGCCCAGCGGGTCATAGAATCGGTCGCCGTGGGGATCTGTAGTGGCCGAAGTGAGCAAGACGTTGTTCAGTGGTGCCAGCGTAGGCGGCGTTATCTCACCCTCTGCGGAGGTCATGATCCCCGGACGGGGGAACGGTGACCTGGGGGGTTGGGCCCATCGTTTGGATGCATACAAGGGCATCCATTATGGACGCGAGACTATCCATCCTTATCGAGAGAGCAAGGATGGCATTCGGTGGGGGAGTAGATCCATCCGCACCTCCATTATGGGGAGGGCGGCGGTTTGTGCTGGGATCGCCATGGTCTTCGCTCGTCATATAGTCGAGGGCAGAAGATCAACTTTTGATGGGTGGAAAAATTTTAAGTTTCCCACAGACGGTGCCAACTGATGGAGGTTTGGATCTCCTTCAGATGTTGTCCTCCGTCGATCTGGCACGAGCGTTGGTGAACGGCTGAGATTGGTGTTGAGAGTTGCCTTCTTGAGCGTGTGGATCTCAGTAGGCTTGTTTTGAGGCGAAGCCGAGCTATCTGCAAAAGAAGCCTCGGGGTGGTTATACCCGTGGACCCTCCGACGATCAAGTTAGCTGAGGAATTTGGGCAGAGTAGTGGCTTATTGGAATGAAATTGCGTGTAACACCTTGGAATTCGATTAGTGTTAATTAAACGTTAATGCCGGTTTTTAAGGAAAAGTTTACCAAATCGGGTTCCTCACATTTTATAACAATTAATTAATATTTTATTATTATTTGTTATGGCTGGCACACACACATGCACGTAATTGTGAGGGTTAGTCAGTGTTAAATTGTTAAGTGGCTATGACACCTTAGCAATCCATACCATGATCTAACCTTGCCTTAACCTTAAACCTAGAATTTTGGTGTTAGAAATATCTAGTTTGGATGAGAGAGAGGTGACAATTGAGTCATGAGCATTAATTGTGGGCATTAATGAGGTGAGGGGGGGAGTGAGTGTAAACTAGATATTCACGCTACACTCACCACTCTTCATTAATTTCTCTCTCACTCTCTCATTCTCTCTAGCTCTCCATTATTTCTTATTCCCTAACCCCAAACTGAAACCTCACTACCCCAACACTAAATCCTTGCAAAACTTCACAAAAATTCCATTTTTGCACTTCAAAATCCTTGATTTAGCCACTATGATACCTTGGAGTTTGGAAAGATTGGATTTTTAAGCAAGAGTGGCTAGATTATGACCTCTAACTGATAATTAGTTCTTTATCTTGTTATGTTGCCTCAAGGTTATGGTTTAGAGCACTAAGGGTTTAGTTTCGTGTAAAAATTGTATTTTTAGTGCCAACTTGGACTTTCTGTGATTTACTGTAGAACCAGGTTTTTGTTGGAAAAGTTCCCATCACAGTGAACTTGTGTTGTGACTTGAACCCACTACAAAAAGACGAGACCATTTCCAAACTACGAAGCCGCAGATTTATTAGTTCTAGCCGCAATTTGTGGCCAGAGTAGGGGCTTGGGGGTTGATTCTTGGACGAGGGGTCTCTTGGGTTATGTGTAGTCTCGTGGTACTTGCAACTTTCACCAATTTTTAGTATATCAAAATATGGGACCACTTTACTATATTCTAGTGTTTTGAGTATTCGTGTTACGTTATCGGACACAGTTCGTGATCTGGTGTGCTGCTACACTTGGGTTGGGGTTGGTGTGTCGTCACGCACGCTAGCCGTTAGACGAACACTTGTGGGTTGGATTGGAGTTAGTGCATTGGTCAAACGTCTTGTGTACGTGATATTGATCAATTTCTGAGATTTGCACTGGTTATGTATTGTGTTAATAGGATCGCGGGTGGGGACTTCGGACGCTGCGAAGAAAGGGAAGCAGGTGATTGGATTTACCTAGCCGCGACTGTCGGTGAGTAGATTTAACATCTACGTGGAATTCGCCCACATGGCGTTATGCGTCAGGGCTAGATATAATATGATATTAGCCGCATGTTTATATTGCACATATAGAGTTTGCGTATAAACTTCATTACATATTATTACTTGTTGTGCTTGGACTTGTACCCTTTGGACACAGCACTATTATTCACGGTTCATATTGCACGAGCACTGATTGTAGCCACCCACACCGTCAATAATTGCCATGACACGCACAACACACATACATATATGATATTGTTCAGTTAGGAATATTAAGACATTGATTCATATTCCATTGTGCATATGACATATAGCATACTTGTACACCTACATGCTTACACATATGCCTTGCTATACCTACTTGAATACACATACCTGGAGGGTATTGTATCATTATTGACATGTATATACATATACCTAGCTTGATATAGCTACACACATACCTGAAGGGTATTGTATCATTATTGACATGTATATACATATACCTAGCTTGATATAGCTACACACATACCTGAAGGGTATTACATCATTATTGATAGGTAGATACACATATCTTGCTATACCGACATGGGTACGCATACCTGGCTATAGCTACATATTCACCTTTATATGATGTTGCGTTTGGTTTCGGAGAAATTAGGAACCGCATGATATATTTAATAATTTGTTGCAGTTAAATAGCGGTTTTTCCTTTATTTGCTCATATTGCTGTTTCATGTTTCATATATTATATTTCATGTTTTCCGCATTGATATATGGATTTCATATGATGTTTCTGGATGTTTTACTCCTGCGTATATATATCAGTGGTATGGGACGCTGATATATATATATATATGTATATATATATATCAGTGGTATGGGACGCTGTTATATATGTACATCTAATTTATATATATATATATATATATATATATATCAATGGTATGGGACACTGTTATATATGTATACCTATAATATATCATCATAATGATCTGTGGACGTATTCTTATTCATTGCGATATGAGGGGCTGATGTGCCGATATGAGGGCCGATTTGAGGGAATTTGGGGATTTAGATTGTCTTGATGGACACTGGTTCGCCACGATGAGGATTCCGTGAGGATGACATGTTTTATCCTGCACTCCGCATTTATTTGATATGTACTTGCTTCATGTATTAGTAGTACCTGATAGAGTACTTTTCATGACTGTTGCATATACATTTTTTCATACTTATGCTATCAGATTACATGTGATAGATTATCGCTGTTAGTACATACTTGCGATTACTGTATGATGTTATTTACTATTCACGAGTTGGCAACTCACCCCGTTGTGCCGCAGGGTTTTTCAGGTCTGATCATCAGAGTGGTCGCGGCAGGGTGCCTTATTATCTCTACTTTTGCGGATACTGTTAGGTTGGCTGTGAAGCCGTTTGCTATAGGTGGGTTGCGGTTATCCGGTGTGTACAATGGATATTTCTTGTATCTAGTACTCTCCATCTACCACCCTCATGTATTTACTTAAAGACGAGTTGTGAGGATCGATATTGTATATTCTTTTGGCTCTGGTTGTCGGGCTCGTGTGAGCCGGCCTTTTTATATATGTGGATTATCTTTTCTTCGCTACGGCATCGTATGTTTGTTGTGGTGGTTGTTTCCGCCGTTGGGCGAGATTTGCTCCCGTTTGAGGATATTTTACTTTTTCTTATGTTTGTACCCGTTTCGGGGCTAGCTTTTACAAAGGTGATGCTGCCGAAATTTTTATGAAAAACAAACTTAAATTTAAAGTTTTGCATCGAGATTTTAAAAGTGATCTATCTTTCTTTCTTGTAATGGTTTAGATTGCTGGGTTTTTCGGCTTACTTAATTGCGTTATTCTTGTTGACGTTACGTAGTTTAAGTGCCGGCCATGTGCCCAATTTTGGGTCGTGACAAAGTTGGTATCAGAGCGCTAGGTTTTACCTTTCGGAGTGTAGTATGACCTTGGTATGATGGAGTAGGTAGCTTAAGCAGAGTAACGTAGCGTGCGTACGTTCCGTGGCATACCTACGACACGGTGCTCCGCCTAAGTGACCTTAGGACTTATTGCTTGAAATTCCTTCCGTGATATATATATCCTTGTGATCCGATTTCTGTGTCCTTATCGAATCATATTTCCATTTCCAGCCTTTATGCCGCTGAAGACTACGAGGGCGCAGAGAGTGACCGCGAGGGCCGAGGTCAGAGTTGACTCATCTGAGATGAGGACTGACTAGGGCGGTACGCCCGTTGTGCAGGAGCAGATTGTTCCACCTTCGACAGACCATATGGCTATGCTAAAGGCTGGTATGCAGGATTTGCGCCAGATGATGGGGTCGTTAGTTGAGGCCATTCGATATCAGGGGCAGGCGGTTATACCACCCGTTACGGGGACCGTGTCGATGCCTACTGTTCAGGCGGTTGTACCTGTAGCTACAGAGGTTCACCGTATCGTTAGCGAAGTTCATGAGGCTGAGGCCTCCGATTTTCATTGGCACCGATGCAGCTGAGGATCCACGGTCGTTTATCGACTGGATGGCCAGGATATATCGTTCGCTTAGATGCTCAGACGTGAGATGGGTGGAGTTCGCGAGCTTTCGTTTGGAGGGTCTAGCCTAGAAGTGGTGCGAGTCCTTATAGAAGGGCAGAGCCGCGGGTCTTTCTGCTATGACCTGGGCTGAGTTCATGACGGTGTTTCTTACGCGTTTTCTTCCGCTGAGCGTCAGGGATGCTCGAGCGCGTAGATTCAAGTCGTTATGCCAGACTCAGGGTATGACGGTGGCCGAGTATGATATGTTGTTTACCGAGCTGTCTGTGTATGCTCCGTATTTGGTGGCTACGGAGGAGATGCGGGTCAAGAGGTTTGTTCGAGGCCTGCTTACCCATTTGTTCCTCGCTATCAGCGTTCAGCATTGCGACACCTATGCAACAGTGGTGGACGCAGCCCTGTTGGTTGAGGAGCGTCTTTCTGAGACGTCAGTTGCTCCGGAACCGAAGAGGGTTCGTACTGGTGTTTCAGCACAGAGGCAGGCGTTTAGACGTCGTGACAGTTCCTATTCAGATACTGGGGGTAGTGGAGGTCCGTGACGAGGACAACTTTTTAGCTCTTATTCTCAGGGGAGTCAGCAGTTTTCATCTGGATGTTACCGGTGCGGGAGTTCGGGTCATCGGGTTCGAGATTGTACTAAGCCACGTGAGCGCGAGGCAGCTGTACTGCAGATTACCTTACCACCTTCTCCACCACAGAGGGCGTTGCCCCTTATGTCTGTTGTTGCTCCGTGTCAGACTCGTGTGCAGAGAGGTCGAGGACACGGTGGTTTTGTGCCGAGAGGGCAGGGTGGTAGAGGCAAAGGTCAGCCAGTTGTCGGTAGAAGACAGGATCGGGTGTTTTCCTTGACTCATCAGGACGCGCAAGCGTCCAATGCATTGGTTTCAAGTGCTCTTTCTGTATGTTCTTTTGAGGCTCATGTTTTGTTTGATTCGGGATCTACACATTCGTATGTTTCTACGTACTTCATGCCGAGTTTGGGCCGAGAGTCGTGTTTGCTAGATCAGCCGCTTGTTGTGATTACACCTGTTGGCGATTCTTTTGTTGCGCGTTATGTGTTTCGGTCGTGTATCATTCAGATTGGAGATAGAGATTCGTCCGTCGATTTGATCCTTCTAGATATGTTGGACTTCGACGTTCTCCTTGGCATGGACTGGGTTGACAGCTTATTATGCGTCGGTGGACTACCGTGAGAAGACGGTCAGTTTCAGTTTTCCGGGCGAGTCTGTTCGGCTTGTGCAGGGGGACCGTGGTGCCTCACTCACAGTTTGATTTCTGCCCTTTGCGCTAGTCGGCTTTTGAGGAGGGGATGTCGGGGATTCTTAGCATTCATTTGTGATACTGGAGCTACAGTAGGGTCGTTGGACCGGGTTCCTATCGTGCGAGAGTTTCCCGACGTTTTTCCCGATGAGTTACCTGGTTTGTCGCCAGATCGCGATATTGAGTTTTGCATTGATCTGATTCCTATCATGGGTCCTATTTCTATACTGCCTTACCGGATGGCTCCGGCGGAGCTTCGAGAGCTCAAAGATCAATTGCAAGAATTGCTTGATAAGGGACTTATGCGTCCGAGTGTTTTGCCGTGGGGAGCTCCTGTGCCGTTCGTCAAGAAGAAGGACGGCAGTTTGAAGTTGTTTATTGATTATCGTCAATTGAACTGAGTTACGGTTCGGAATAGGTATCCTTTACCTCGCATTGACGATTTGTTTGATCAGCTCCAGGGTGCGAAACATTCTTCCAATATTGATTTGCGTTCGGGTTATCATCAGTTGCGGGTTCGGAATTATGACATTCCGAATACTGCTTTTCGTACACGCTACGGGCATTATGAGTTTCTGATGATGTCGTTCGGACTCACCAATGCCCCAGCTGCGTTCATGGATCTGATGAACGGGATTTTCAGGCCGTTCCTTGACCAGTTCATTATTGCGTTTATTGATGACATTCTGGTCTACTTTAGGAGTCGGGAGGAGCATGAGCAGCACTTGAGAATTGCTTTGCAGATATTGAGAGAGCAGCTGTATGCTAAATTCTCAAAGTGCGCATTTTGGCTTGATAAAGTTGACTTCCTGGGTCATGTGGTGACGGGAGACGGTATTCTTGTGGACCCGAGGAAGATCGAGGCTGTGCAGCTTTGGCCCAGACTTGTATCCGTGACAGAGGTCCGCAGCTTTTTGGGCTTAGCTGGTTATTACCGCCGTTTTGTGCAGGATTTTTCGAGTATCGCTGCACCGCTGACCGGACTGACCCGGAAGGGGGTTCCTTTTCTTTGGACTGATGCGTGCGAGCAAAGTTTTCAGCAGTTGAAGACTCGGTTGACGACTGCACAGGTTCTATCTTTGCCTTCTGGATCAGGTGGCTTTGTAGTTTACAGTGATGCGTCTCGAGTGGGGCTCGGTTGTGTGCTAATGCAGCATGATAGAGTGATTGCTTATGCTTCTAGGCAGCTGAAGAAGCACGAGCAGAATTATCCCACTCACGATCTTGAGATGGTTGCGGTGGTTTTTGCGTTGAAGATTTGGAGACACTACTTATATTGGGAGCCGTGTCAGATTTTCATGGACCACAAGAGCTTGAAGTACATCTTCCAGCAGCGGGATCTGAATCTAAGACAGCGCCGGTGGATGGAACTTGTGAACGATTATGATTGTGAGATCCTTTATCACCCGGGCAAGACGAATGTGGTAGCTGACGCTTTGAGTCATAGGCCCGAAGGTAGCTTGTCCCAGTTGAGCGCAGTTCAGAGGAAGTCTTCTGCAGATTGGCAGACCTTGTGCGATGGTAGAGTACAGTTTGAGTTCACTTCCACTGGGGGACAGCTTGCTCATGTCCGCGCCCGTCCGCTTCTTCTGGATCGTATCCGTGAGGCGCGGCCCAGTGATGCCCGTTTGGTTGAGATTCTTGAGCTTGTTCGACAGGGTACAGTTTCGGAGTTCTTGATTAATGACCAGGGTGTGCTACATTGAGGGACTCGCTTGTGTGTACCCGATATTGATGGGTTGAGACGCGAGATCCTAGAGCAGGCACATCAGTCAGCCTTTAGCATTCATCCAAATTCCACCAAGATGTACCGTGACTTGAGAGACATTTACTGGTGGGAAGGGATGAAGCGTGATATTTCGGATTTCGTTTCGAGGTGCCTGACTTGTCAGCAAGTCAAGGCTGAGCATCAGAGGCCGGCTGGAGAGTTGCAGCCTTTAACCGTTCCTGAGTGGAAATGGGAGCAGATTTCCATGGACTTTGTTGTGGGTCTACCCAGGACCAGTCGGGGGTATGACTCCATTTGGGTGATTGTTGACCGGTTGACGAAAGCGGCTCACTTCCTTTCAGTGAAGACCACTTTCGGTTATGCTCAGTTGTATATAGATGCGATTGTGCGTTTGCACGGTGTTCCTACATGCATTGTATCTGACAGGGGCACCCAGTTTACTAGCCGTCTTTGGCAGAAGCTTCAGGAAGGTTTGGGTACCCGGTTGAGTTTTAGCACCACTTTCCATCCGCAGACCAATGGTCAATCAGAGTGGACGATACAAACTCTAGAGGATATGCTTCGGGCGTACGTGCTTGATTTTGGTGGCAGTTGGGATCGTCACTTGCCGTTGATTGAGTTCTCCTACAACAACAGCTTTCAGGAGACTAATCAGATGGCGCCTTTCGAAGCTTTGTATGGTAGGAAGTGTCGATCACCAGTCTGTTGGACCGAACTCAGTGAGAGTAGGGTTTTGGGATCCCAGCTAGTTCAGGAGACTACGGAAATAATCCAGCTGATTCAGGACAGGATGAGAGCAGTCCAGTGCAAACAGAAGTCTTATGCTGACCATCGTCGTCGCAGACTTGAGTTCGCGGTAGGAGATCATATATTCCTGCGGATTTCTCCGATGAAGGGCGTTATGAGATTTAGAAGGAAGGGGAAGCTCGGTCCCAGATTTGTAGGTCTCTTCGAGATCCTTGAGCAAGTTGGTACCATTGCTTATCGTTTGGCGCTCCCGCCCAGTTTTCCGGATGTTCACCCCGTGTTCCATTTGTCGATACTTCGTAGATACCTTCATGATCCTTCTCACATGATTCAGCACGAGACCGTTCAGCTTGAGCGCGATCTTTCGTTCACCGAGCAGCCGGTAGTTATATTGGATCGGCAGGTGAAGAAACTTCGGTCAGAAGTCTTACAATCTGTGATGGTTCTTTGGCGTAGCCCGACTAATGAGGAGATCACTTGGGAGGCCGAGAGCGAGATGCGGAAGAAATTCCCTCATCTCTTTGAAGGTATGCTTGTATGAAGTTTTAATTCGGGGACGAATTTTCTTTAGGGGGGAGATTATAACACTTTGGAATGCGATTAGTGTTATTAATGCGGGTTTTTAAGGAAAAGTTTACCAAATCGGGTTCCTCACATTTTATAACAACTAATTAATATTTTATTATTATTTGTTATGGTTGGCACACACACGTGCACGTAATTGTGAGGGTTAGTTAGCGTTAAATTGTTAAGTGGCCATGACACCTTAAGCAATCCATACCATGATCTAACCTTGCCTTAACCTTAAGACTAGAATTTTGGTGTTAGAAATATCTAGTTTGGATGAGAGAGAGGTGGCAAGTGAGTCATGAGCATTAATTGTGGGTATTAATGAGGTGAGGGGGGAGAGTGAGTGTAAGCTAGATATTCACCCTACACTCACCCTTCTTCATTAATTTCTCTCTCTCTCTCATTCTCTCTAGCTCTCCATTATTTCTCATTCCCTAATCCCAAACTGAAACCTCACTACCCCAACACTAAATCCTTGCAAAACTTCATAAAAATTCCATTTTTGCACTTCAAAATCCTTGATTTAGCCACTATGATGCCTTGGAGCTTGTAAAGATTGGATTTTTGAGCAAAAGTAGCTAGGTAATGACCTCTAACTGATAATTAGGTCTTTATCTTGTTGTGTTGCCTCAAGGTTATGGTTTAGAACACTAAAGGTTTAGTTTTGTGTAAAAATCGTATTTTTAGTGCCAACTTGGACTTTCTGTGATCTGCTGTAGAACCAGGTTTTTGTTGGAAAAGTTCCCATCACAGTGACCTTGTGTTGTGACATTGAACCCACCACAAAAAGACAAGACCATTTCTAAACTACGAGGCCGCGGATTTATTAGTTCTGGCCGCAATTTGCGGCCAGAGTAGGGGCTTGGGGGTTGATTCTTGGACGAGGGGTCTCTGGGGTTATGTGTAGTTTCGTGGTACTTGCAACTTTCACCAATTTTTAGTGTATCAAAATCTGGGACCACTTTGCTATATTCTAGTGTTTTGAGTATGCGTGTTATGTTATCCGACATGGTTCGTGATCTGGTATGCTGCTACACTTGGGCTGGTGTTGGTGTGTCGTCACGCACGCTCGCCGTTAGACGAACACTTGTGGGTCGGATTGGAGTTGGTGCGTTGGTCAAACGTCTTGTGTACGTGATATTGATCGATTTATGAGATTTGCACTGGTTATGTTTTGTGTTAATAGGATCGCAGGCGGAGACTTCGAACGCTGCGAAGAAAGGGAAGCAGGTGATTGGATTTACCTAGCCGTGACTGTCGGTGAGTAGATTTAACATATACGAGGAATTCGCCCGCATGGCGTTATGCGTCAGGGCTAGATATGATATGATATTAGCCGCATGTTTATATTGCACATATAGAGTTTGCGTATAAACTTCATTGCATATTATTACTTGTTGTGCTTGGACTTGTACCCTTTGGACACTGCACTATTATTGACGGTTCATATTGCACGAGCACTGATTGTAGCCATCCACACCGTCAATAATTGCTATGACACGCACAACACACATACACATATGATATTGTTCGGTTAGGAACATTGAGACATTGATTCATATTCCATTGTGCATATGACATATAGCATACCTGTACACTACATGCTTACACATATGCCTTGCTATACCTACTTGAATACACATATCTAGAGGGTATTGTATCATTATTGACATGTATATACATATACCTAGCTTGATATAGCTACACACATACCTGGAGGGTATTGTATTATTATTGACATGTATATACATATACCTAGCTTGATATAGCTACACACATACCTGGAGGGTATTACATCATTGTTGATAGGTAGATACACACATCTTACTATACCGACATGGGTACGCATACCTGGCTATAGCTACATGTTCACCTTTATATGATATTGCGTTTGGTTTCGGAGAAATTAGGAACCGCATGATATATTTAATAACTTGTTGCAGTTAAATAGCGTTTTTTCCTTTATATGCTCATATTGCTGTTTCATATTGTATATATTATATTTCATGGTTTCCGCATTGATATATGGATTTCATATGATATTTCTGGATATTTTACTCCTGCGTATATATATCAGTGGTATGGGACGCTGATATATATACATGTATATATATATCAGTGGTATGGGACGCTGTTATATATGTACACCTAATATATATATATATATATATATATATATATATATATATATAATCAGTGGTATGGGACACTGTTATATATGTATACCTATAATATATATCATCATAATGATCTGTGCACGTATTCTTATTCATTGCGATATGAGGGGCTGATGTGCCCGATATGAGGGGCTGATGTGCCCGATATGAGAGGCTGATGTGCCGATATGAGGACCGATGTGGAGGCCGATTTGGAGGAATTTGGGGATTTAGATTGTCTTGATGGACATCGGTTCGCCACGATGAGGATTCCATGAGGATGACATGTTTTATCCCACACACCGCATTTATTTTATATGCACTTACTTCATGTATTAGTAGTACCTGATAGAGTATCTTTCATGACTGTTGCATATACATTTTATCGTACTTATGCTATCAGATTACATGTGATAGATTATTGATTGGTATGGAATTTATGATCAAAAATATTTATAACCGCAATCAAGAACGGCGTCGCTTGGTAGCTAGCCGGTGAGTACGGGTCGGTCCACAGGGATTTTGTAAATTTCCTAATTGTTCTTACGAGCTAATTCCGAATGGTGTGAACGGATTGATTAAATCTAAAAACTAAATCTATCTAGATCTAAATTTTGCTAGGGTTAGGTTTAGGGTAGGTTTGGAAATATAAATAAATCTCACCGCTTTCTATACCCAAATTAAGATCTATGAGGTGTTATAGTAATTATTAATAAAGGGGATTAGAACCATTCGGGAAGGTGTTTCTTCCTCTAGGTTCTTGTTCTTCCTTTATCAATCCTTACCCTAACCTCCATGGAAAACACGCTCAACCGGGCCTTTATACTACGGTATCACCGCTACCTCATGGGATAGGATGCCGTAGGGAGCGGTGTGTGCATGTATGCATGGAGTCCTATTGATTATATATGATGGGTAAGAAAGAGATGAGAGATCTTCATCTCTCAAAAGCCTTCCCCAAAGCTAACCCTAACAAGCGAGGAGACTACTCGCTCATTAGGGAATTGAAGAACATGCTATCTATCTATCTAGGGCAAGGAATTAGAGATCTATACTAAGGCAATTAAATAAAACTACTTACTTTACAGATGGCTCTCTCCAAACATTTACACAAGACTTGTCAGATCTGAATAGATGAAATAAAAAGAGGCATCGATACTCTCCAAAAGAAATCTGAATTTTATTAATGAAAGGAGGCATGACCTAATACAAGGATTTGGGCTTCTATTTATAGGACATAGAAAACCCTAGGTTTACAATTGCCGCGTGTCTGCATTTACAAAAATACCCCTAGGAAGACTTAGTCAGCGCCGCCGAAATTATGGTAAAATTTCTCGACACCATGGGCTTCACACGGCCGCGGAACCGCGGCCGCAGCCAGGGTTTGGCCGCGGTTCCGCGGCCAAAAGAGGGAGTTGGTCTCTGAGAACTTCTGGGCTGGCTCTGCTTGACTTGTACTTCCTGTTTCTGTAGGTCTTTTCTCATATTGGCTTCTATGTCTTCTCCAGATCTTCAAAGTGAGTAGTGCAGTGGACTTTTAATCGTTCGCTTTGTGTCGAACTCTTGAACCTTGCGATGCCTTGTATTCTGTGAACTGATCTTTATGTAGGCTTGATCAAGATCCTTCTATTTGTTGGTTGAAGTCTCACTTTCTGCATCGTCTTTTATCTTTTTCACTATTTTAGCTCCGAGAACCTGTAACCTGTACTATGTAGCAGACATGGGTCAAAAGCACCTGTTTATTTGTAAAATACATAAGAATGGGGAGTATAATAATGTAATATTATGGTATGAACAAATACCCCCAAACTTATCTTTTGCCCGTCCTCGTGCAAACTTAGTTTTATTCTTAACAAAAGCCTAATCTCACTTTCGCAGGGAAACATGATTGCACTGAGCTCGTGCAACAAGCCGTTAAACCTCTAGGTGTCCCTAATAGGAGGAGTGTTGTCTCCTGAGGGTTTTCAGCGGATACTACCCACAAAATCCTATCAATTAGGCCCATTGACTTTTATTCTCCAATTAGGTTTTCCAACAAGGAAGTCTATTATCTTCGACTCATAAATTATCCACCTATATTCTTCACGCTTCCTTATTATTTAACTTAAGAATATATATATTCTTGTGAATTTACTTAGCTTTTGGCATCTTTTAAGTTTTCCTTCTAGGGTTCCATCTCAACTTAGGAATTTTTATCATCTCTATTAAAGATACAAGTCCTATTCTTCATTCCTATCTCTTATCTAAACCCCAATCACATACCCCTACGTGTGTGTATAGATAACCCCTACACTTGGAAATTCAAATCAAGCAATCATACTCTTGTCCGTTATCCAAAGCACTTCTTAATTGGTGAATTTTTAGATGAAATTTGCTCGCACATCCTTCATGCGACCGTTAATACTTCTTGAGGTACCAACAACCGATTACAAGATGTGTTTGCACATTAAAGCGTAATTCCTAGTCTTGCAACACCTAAGGCTTTAGCAGTGACTCCCAAACCAGTTGGTCTATGGCACTAGGTGATGAAACACCCTCGCTAATTATTTTTTCATTAATGCAGCCTTAAGTAATTACAAAAACCAGTGTTCATTTTTTTTAATTGTTTCTTTATTCACACTTGAATTTTTTATTTTATTTTCATCGTACTAAGGACTTTAGACAAGAGCATTTCAAGGTCTCCTCTACTATTCCAAGTTTCAAGGTGCGTGTTTGTGCAATTTGTAGGGTATACATTTTCAGAATTTAGACTTAAGCTAGGAATTATTTTTCAAACTTATACTCTAATAAAAATATCAATACTTTTCGTTCGTTTTGACTTAGCCCAAGAAGTGAACTCAAAATTTGCCTATTTCTAAATAAACTACAAGGACATATACTTTCTACCGTTAAACTTTAAGAAAGTTTATTTTTAGGGTTTTTAACTCACTAAGTCTAAGATCTAGTTGTTCCTAGCTAGTTAACCTTTTTGTCAAACTCAAGTCAAATAAGGCCAAAATTGAATACATTAATTTTTATAATTTTTTAAAATTTTCAATTTTTTTATGGGTTTTAAAATAAGAATGCAAATGCAAAAATGTACATATGAATGCGAAGGAAAAAGGCTTACCGAGCATACCCCCAAACTTAAACTTGACAGTGTCCTCACTGTCATGCTACATCAAGAGGGTCAAAATGTCGGCACTCCCCTGTTTATTTATTTATAATTTTTTTTTTATTGTTAAAAGAAAAAACAAAATAATATACAACAAGGTTCCCCCCAAACTAAGCAAGGCCTTACACAAGCCAAAGGTTAGCACCAACCATTCAAAAATCTTATCGTGGTAATGGTAGAGTTGGTGAAAGAATGGAGTGGAAAGAAAAGAAATGAGAAACACACGAGACCGTGTGGAGGTAGAAACGGTATACGGTCTCGATGGAGGAGGATGGCGGAGGGAAAAAAGAAATGGTAGTGGTTCTACTTCTTCGAGTGGAGGTTGATTAATCACAAAAACCGTATCATTTAAGAATGCGAGTTCGTCGGCGAAAATATCTTTGAAACTTTCGTCGAAGGTCCAATTGAAAATTATCGAACTCAAAATATCGGATTGTGATTCATCAACACTCGGTAGCATTAAAGGAAGATTAGAAGAACCAAAAAGAGTGGGAATACGAACTTGAGGGTGATGATGGAGTGTATAAATTAGCACAATTTGTAATGACCGATGTGTAAAAAGCGATTGTGCTAATCTATCAACCCGTGGAAAAATGAGATTGAATCTCTCAAGATTCGTAAGCAAACATGGGTACGTCGAACTTGGTAATGGAGATGAAAGCGTAACGGTTTCTTGCAAGGTCGGAACGAGGACGGAGGGAAATGAGTGAGGAAGGGTATCAGTTAAAGATTCAGGAGGGTGTACACAATCAGTGGAAGGGACATGATGAATTGGGAAATCCGACTCATCAAACAAAACTGGTTCATCCTCAATAATTTCTCAATATCTCCTCAAAATTTAACTCATCCATGCCATCATCATCAAAATCAAGACGCATATGAAGTTCGGGAGAAACATTTAATGACTCGGGATGATGAATTCGACATAAAAGTTCAATCAAATCTACGGGTTCATCATCCAAAATATTCCCGGCGTCTAAATCCTCAATCAAGTAAAAATCAATTTTTTCGGACACCTCCTCAAAAACATGGATATTTATCAATGTAGGTTCTAGAGTGGAGGTGTAAAGTTCAAAAGGATTAGGTGTGGTTTCACTCGAAATGGACTCTTCACAATCTGGCAAATCAAGCACTACAAAGTCACACAACTCATTTTTATTTTCAACTTATAAACTATTTGGGACAATCGATGGAAAACCGGAGTTGTGGGCTTCAATTGGGGATGGGTAGGTTTGATTTGGAAAGGTGTAGAACTCACTCGCTCCTCTCAAATTCTCTCTCTGTCCAACCGCCCCCTCATACATTGGAATTTGTGGAGCTAGTTGGAAACTAGCTACCGGTTCACTAGGTTGCATAAGGGCGGCAATAGATGCATCCACATTCCTCACCATTTTGTTTGTGGCTAAAATATAAGCTTTCAACGACTGTTCCAAACTAGACATGGGTTGGGAAGGGGTTCGGTAAAAGATTCGAAATTGTTTGGATACGTGAAACTCCCAAATGGCTGTGTAGAAGCAATGTCTAGTGAAGGTGGGAAAGTCAGGTAGGACTAGTAGGAATTGGATGGTTGGACAGGAGTAGGGTCAACATTTGGATAAAAAGGTGAATAGACTTGTTGATCCCTAGAACTGGATGTGTGGAGAGGAGTGAAAGATCGGCTACGAGATTGTTCAATATGCTCAGCAATAGACATGGGTTTAGGAGGTACAACAGGACTCGAAAAAGTGGTATCAACGTACGAAGGTGGTGAAGGTTGACATGGTTGACACAAAGTGGATTGCAACGTCGAACTGTTTCTCCTAGACGCTTCTATTTGATCTTTCAAAGAAATTTTGGGCATGGATGGATCGTCCTTAAATCGACCGAAACAATTGACGTACGAGGCAAAGTTAGGTTCGGGATACCAAAGTTCGGCAAGAGATTTATGAGACGGGGTACCCATGATGTAAGAAGGAGAAGAGAAAGAAGGTTGGGGTGCACGGATTTCTTAGCGACAAAAGTTGCAAGTTTTTATAAAAAAAATTCCTTTTTTTTCTTTTTCTCTTTATTTGGAACTGTTTGCAAAAAAAAATTTCGATAAAGGGCTTTAACACAAATGTAATCAACCACAAATGCACAATCAGGCCTAGACCTAGGGTCACCTAGGTCATATAGACAGCTCCTAACTGTTCCAAAAGGCTAGAAATAGGACCTCTTCACCGCCTCTTCACCGCCAATTGCGGCCAGGTAAGTGCCAGGTGAGTGGGAGGCTTTCCACTATAAGTAGTGGCCCTAATTAAGTAACCACTCGCCTTAGACACACTTGTCTAGACACCGCAAAGTCAGGTTAGGATCAATGGCTGATGCCTACAACTAGTCCTCTGTCCTATTGAGCGCGACGTCCTTAGGGCTGAGTCTAGTATTTTTTAATTAAATATTGGTCAATGCAAGATGCCTTTTGTGATTTCTGGGATCCTGAGAAGGGTGATGAAATCCCCACCCAATCTGGATTGGTTTCAAACCCCTTAAAGTCCGGTTAAAAATATGCAAAATAGTAACAACCACTTGCAATCAATTTTTTTATTTAAGCGCGGCGCAAAGAATCCTGCACAAGATTTGTTAGTTGGAAGGGGAAAGATTTTTAAGCGCAAAGAATTCTGCAGGAGATTTTTACAGAAGATATATCTAGATTTGCAGAGGAGGAACAGAGGAGCTTACAGTGGAAAATTGGACAGATGATGTCACCAAACGGCAGCCTTTCCGCGGCCAAATGGTGGATCCCACCGCGGTTCCGCGGTAGAGGGGTTGGCTCGCTTCCCAAGATTTTTTTGCACGTGATGAGTCAGCAAAGAGGCCGCGGTTCCGCGGTCTGAGGCAGGTTTCGGCAGCGGAAGGGCGGCGCGGTGGAGGGTTCAGGTCTCTGGAAAATTTCTGCTGTTTTGTTTTCGAAGTCCCCTTCTGTTTTGATCTCCCGTCTTCTGTTTCGCACTCTGGATTTTTCCAGATCCGTCGTTCGATTGTAGATCTTGCAAAATTCAAACAAAAATACCCTTCACAAAATACAAAGAAGATAAATTTTTATATATTTTTTTAATTATTTTTCAGTTTTTTATGATTTTTTTAATTTTATATTAACCCGAAATTGCAAAAAGAAAATAACACGCCATCCCCGGCAACGGCGCCATTTGATTGTTATGGAATTTATGATCAAAAATATTTATAACCGCAATCAAGAACGGCGTCGCTTGGTAGCTAGCCGGTGAGTACGGGTCGGTCCACAGGAATTTTATGAATTTCCTAATTGATCTTACGAGCTAATTCCGAACGGTGTGAACGGATTGATTAAATCTAATAACTAAATCTATCTGGATCTAAATCTTGCTAGGGTTAGATTTAAGGTAGGTTTGGAAATGTAAATAAATCTCACCGCTTTCTATACCCAAATTAAGATCTATGAGGTGTTATGGTAATTATTAATAAAGGGGATTAGAACCATTCGGGAAGGAGTTTCTTCCTCTAAGTTCTTGTCCTTCCTTTATCAATCCTTACCCTAACCTCCATGGAAAACACGCTCAACCGGGCCTTTATACTACGGTATCACCGCTACCTCGTGGGATAGGATGCCGTAGGGAGCGGTGTGTGCTGTAAGTCCATGCTACCTCTCCCGGTACTTTCGGGCATGCGGAATTTGGTGAAAAACAATTTTCTAGAGGTGGTAACATGGACTCAAAACCGGATCTTTGTTAAATATCTAACTAACAACCTAACTAGGAGTTGTTAAATGCTCGGTTAGGGGGTTATACCTTTCTTTCTTGATCTCCTTCGTCTTCAAGCCTCGATGGTTGTCCGGATCGGCTTCTCCCCGTCGTCTCCTTGCGCCGAAGATAGATCCACCTGAAAGCTTCTACCTTTGGCTCCTTCTTCGAACTTTGAAGAAACTAGTTCACTCGGTTTGCTAGGCCTTGTGAACTAGAGTGAGTAGAGAAGAGTTTGTTTGGGATTTTATCTATGGTTCTTGGTTCTCAACTCATGAGACAAGTGAACCATAGACCCAAGAGAGGGAGAGCAAGAGGAGGAAGATGAGAGCTTAAGAACAAGAGAGAGAATGAGCATGAAAGAATGAGAGAAGACTTTTCTCATTTGGCTCTCATAATCCAAGACCATCATCACAAAAATAATAATCAAGTATTGTGTAAAATGGTTCAAGTCAAAATGGCTAAATCATTTCATGCACTCATTTCTCACAAGAGAAACAAGCAAGTAAAAAGTCTTTGCCATGAAATGATAGCCATTGTCATCATGATGGTCAACTAGTCCAACCTAGTCAACCGGTCAACAAAGTCAACAAGTCAACAAAGTCAACCCCTCAACAACCATGTCACCACAATACTTAATTAATATTATTGTTAATCATATATCATATTCTCATTAGGGTTGACCAAAAAGTCAACAGTCAACAGTCAACGGTCAACAACCCTAATGAGAATCCTCTGCCTCTGCCTCTCCGTCAACTGTGCATACACACCCGCATCCGCGTTCCGAGGAACACGAATACATACTGGATAAATCCAATCCCAAAACGTACACTAGGATCTGGCTTAAACCAAAGCCCGCTAGTGATAACTATCCGGACACTGTACGTGCATAAGTGCACGGATGTGACCGAACCCTGTCGCAAAACCATGCGACCTGCCGCAAAACCATGCGACCTGCCGCAAAACCATGCGACATCTACTCTTTTGCCTAAAGGCGAATAGCTTTCTGTGTGGGACTCTAAAGACTCGACACTACGCTGGCAGTGGGTTTAACCACAGACCGCAAGCGGCACTAGCTGTGCGTAACGGTCCCCAGGTAGATGCCGACAAGAAGACTGACGAGGTGAAACCCATCTGAACTCCTACTGAGCCTGAATGTGACAATCTCCGTACAGTCCGGTCTATTTGTCTGATACATCGCATGGCGGGCCTAGGGGGGCGGTAAACTTCAGTCCCCTAATAGCGGTACAAGTCGTGTCGGAGTGAAGCCCAAAACACCCTGAGATAACACTGGAAGCCTACCAGTATATCTCGATTGCCCTGGCCAGGGACTACTCGTGTAATGGCTCTCCTAGACACAGCGCGATGTCAACCCCCAATACCGGGAGAGACGAATCCTGTCTAACCGTCACTGCCTCCAAGTGCTTCGGGACTGCACCCAACTACTACCTGTTTGCACGACTCCTTTGAGCCGTGGTAGGGTAGTAATCAAAGTACAGTGGGAACACACTCGAGGCGAAGTGACAGTGTCAAGTCAGCGGACTAAGCTGTACTCATGTCACCTGGGAACTGATAACTGACGATAGGTATAATACCAACCGGTCAGTTCCCGACGAGTCCTGTCCAGTGTACTCGTAACCTAACGAGCACCCGCATACTATCTCCAGTACGACGTACTGATGGCTGTGGGACAGACCATCTCCCACACTGGGATGAGAAGCGCATGCGCTAGTTTACTCCGGAGTATCGATACCCTGTCTCGATAGTCCTGCGACTAGGGACCTGCATAAGGATGTGCTTATAGATTACCCAGCCCCCACTAGTATGACTGCCATCATAACGCTGGTAATCAAGCAAAGATCCTAAGGGCTCCACTAATGTGTATAGGCGATATACTAAAATAAACACATGTACACATTGAAGTAGAAACAAACCAAGTAGCATACTACTATTTTGAGCAAGATTGTATATACAAGGTGAATATCCCAAGGTTCCATTAAGTAATATACAAACTAGTATGATACAGTAATGGCCTCTAGGGCATATACACTAATATGTGTATGTATGCATGGAGTCCTATTGATTATATATGATGGGTAAGAAAGGGATGAGAGATCTTCATCTCTCAAAAGTCTTTCCCAAAGCTAACCCTAACAAGCGAGGAGACTACTCGCTCATTAGGGAATTGAAGAACATGCTATCTATCTATCTAGGGAAAGGAATTAAAGATCTATACTAAGGCAATTAAATAAAACTACTTACTTTACAGATGGCTCTCTCCAAACATTTACACAAGACTTGTCAGATCTGAATAGATGAAATAAAAAGAGGCATCGATACTCTCCAAAAGAAATCTGAATTTTATTAATGAAAGGAGGCATGACCTAATACAAGGATGTGGGCTTCTATTTATAGGATATAGAAAACCCTAGGTTTACAATTGCCGCGTGTCTGCATTTACAAAAATACCCCTAGGAAGACTTAGTCAGTGCCGCCGAAATTATGGTAAAATTTCTCGACACCATTGGCTTCACACGGCCGCGGAACCGCGGCCGTAGCCAGGGTTTGGCCGCGGTTCCGCGGCCAAAAGAGGGAGTTGGTCTCTGAGAACTTCTGGGCTGGCTCTGCTTGACTTGTACTTCCTGTTTCTGTAGTTCTTTTCTCATATTGGCTTCTATGTCTTCTCCAGATCTTCACAGTGAGTAGTGCAGTGGAGTTTTAACCGTTCGCTTTGTGTCGAACTCTTGAACCTTGCGATGCCTTGTATTTTGTGAACTGATCTTTATGTAGGCTTGAGCAAGATCCTTTTATTTGTTGGTTGAAGTCTCACTTTTTGCATCGTCTTTTATCTTTTTCACTATTTTAGTTCCGAGAACCTGTAACCTGTACTATGTAGCAGACATGGGTCAAAAGCGCCTGTTTATTTGTAAAATGCATAAGAATGGGGAATATAATAATGCAATATTATGGTATGAACAATTATCGCTGTTAGTATATACTTGCGATTACTGTATGATGTTGTTTACTATTCATGAGTTGGCAACTCACCCCCATTGTGCCGCAGGGTTTTTCAGGTCTGATCTTCAGAGTGGTCGCGGCAGGGCGCCTTATTATCTCTATTTTTGCGGATACCGCTACGGTTGACTGTGAAGCCGTTTGCTATAGGTGGGTTGCGGTTATCCGATGATGTACAATGTATATTTCTTGTATCTTGTACTCTCCATCTACAACCCTCATGTATTGACTTAGAGACGAGTTGTGAGAATCGATATTGTATATTCTTTTGACTCTGCTTGTCGGGCTCATGTGAGCCGGCCTTTTTATATATGTTGATTATCTTTTCTTCGCTACGGCGTCGTATATCTGTTGTGGTGGTTGTTTCCGCCGTTGGGCGAGATTTGCCCCCGTTTGGGGATATTTTACTTTTTCTTATGTTTGTACCCGTTTCGGGGCTAGCTTTTACAAAGGATGTACTGTCGAAATTTTTATGAAAAACAAACTTAAGTTTAAAGTTTTGCATCGAGATTTTAAAAGTGATCTATCTTTCTTTCTTGTAATGGTTTAGATTGCTGGGTTTTTCAGCTTACTTAATTGCGTTACGCATGTTGACGTTACGTAGTTTAAGTGTCGGTCATGTTCCCAATTTTGGGTCGTGACATTGCGTTACCTGAGTCGTCTGAGATGGGGTTTTTTATAATGGTCGCTTGGAAAAAGCTGGCGCGAGATCTTTGCCGTCGGTTACGCCCCTGACGTTACTCCTGCGTGAATGATGGGATCCTCCCATTAATGACGAGATACGCTTGTTAATGGAGGGATACGACGGCGTGGAACGCGGGAGGTTGGGTGGCGGATATCTCGCTTCTGGCGAGATACGCGGAGCCGTGGCGGAGGCGCTTGAGCTCTACGTCCTTGGTTGCTCGGTAGAACCGGGAATGCTTAGCTCGGCGGGAGGCTTGGAGGCGAGCGGGAGGCCTAGGAAGATCGGTTCTGTGATAGCTCGGAGGCGAGCATGGAGGGCTGAGAAAGCTCAGCGTGTAGGAGGGCTCGGAGGTGAGCCGATAGTTATTTGTAAGGCGAGCATATAACTGTTCAGGGATCCATCGAAGGTCGGGTCATGCCTCAGGACGATATCCCGGGGGATGTCTCCAATGTATGGTGCTTACCCTGTTTCCGTAAGCTCCGGGACACGTTATCTGCCACGTGTCATGATCTGGGGAGCTCCCACTTATGAGTATCATCAGCAATCTTCAACCAAGCGAGGATATGGATTTTTTTATAAAAGAAAGATCTACCTAAATACCTAAAAAGTAAAAGAACAGCTCAAACACAAGTTTCAACTTCGCCTTCCTAATGAGAGGCTTATTTTTTATAGAAAATTGCTGAGGGTTTATTTTAGTGCAGCTTAAATATAAAAAGGAGCTTTTAAGTTAATATGAAGTATAATTGTTTTTTTTATTAGAGAAGGGCCCTTTATTTATTTGTTTATTGAAAAAGATAGCTACAGTCCAAAAGAATGCTTACAAAGATCAAGACAAGCAAAGGAGAATAATTCACACATGAATAACAAACAACCAATCAAGTGACTCTTTAGTGGATTATCTAAAACAGGAATCTCTTTCAATCAAAAACAATTGCCCCCATCACCACGTTTGAATATGAAGCCATTAGACTATATCAAAGAACTTTTTCCAGCAGATAACTTGATCAAGAATCTTCCAATCTCCACATCATGACTCATTAATGATGCTTGACATACAAGGCATCTTGAAATGCCATTCAGATTTCCAGTTCCTTAAAAGTTATTCAGTTTACTCCAACATCACATGAAAGCATCTTAGAGCTGTTATACGAAGGAAATCAAAAAATTGCTGCCGTTAATATATTTTTGTAGAGAGTTTGTAGTATTGTTTTGTTATAGATTACATTATTATATCATAAAAAGATTAAGTTTACTTATATTAGATTACTCATGCTTATTGCAAACATAAATTGTGGATCATGCATATATACAATGAGGACTAGATAGAAGGCAACCCCTAGTTTAATGTAATACAAAATGAAGTGTTCTGTGCATTGCATGACTTGCAGACCTTAAGTCCTTCCTCCAGTAATTTATAATTTATTTATATTTCATTTATGTTTTTTCTTTATTTTGTTTCCTTTCATATATTTTCATTTTAAATTCACTTCCACGGTACCAAATCTCGGAAGTTGAACCGACCGTTGTGGTAACATATTTTATATTTTACCATGTCCCTACAGTTCGAAGGCCTTTTCATCTAAAAGATGGGCTTTTTTGCGCGGTTGTATTTTTAATTTAAATTAACTCGCATTTAATCTGAAACCGATAAATCGAACCTGAATTAGTCTAATTAATACCAATTTAAAATTTCTTCTCCTGCACTTTAACTTTTAATTTAAGATGAAGGTTGAGAAAATTATTTTTATATTCTTACACAACCTAAAGCGCTCTTGCATTTAATTTGAATTAAACATTCAAATCCACCTCCAACACCTCCCCCAACATCCTATCTTTTCCTAATTAGATGCATTCTATTTTATTTTTATTTCTGTTTTTAATTTTGTAATTTGTTAAGTTTATCTAAGGGAACACATGGTCTGATTAAATCCACTGGTTTGCTTCCGAAACAGATATCTTCATATATTTCAGTCTTTGTCTTTTTCTCTCTTTCGCTACTTGCAAGAAAAACGTAGCACCCCACGATTCTTTGCCATAGTTTCCAAACCCTCGATTTCTTATGTCGCTGTCAAGACTATATCCTATTGTATTCTATATATTCTCTTACTTCAAAGATCTGAAGCATCAAAAAGATTATTGTAAACAATTAGTATTAATTGGTTTAAGTTCTATTACCAAAAGAAATTATTGTTTTTTGACTAGAAATAAAAAGTTGTTATCTTATTTTCAAATCTGTACGCGTTACTTGTATATTATTTAGTTGGGGTTTTGAATGGATCTTGAATTTATTTTTTTGTTCTCACTGTCCAAAACTCCTGCACTATATCCAATACATAAAATAAAATAAAATATTTTAAAACCCACAACTGACTTTTATTCTGGATACCTTACTAGTATTTTACTAGCAAAAACCCCTAATAAAACATAGATATATTTAAATTACTAAATCAACAATCCAATTTGTTTTTTGAAATATTAATAACTTAACCCATGCATGCATGGCATGTGCCATGAATCCAAGTAAATATAATGTGAAAATAAAACATGATAGCACAGTTTGACCAATATCTTAAAATTAGTACATTGTATTTGGAAACAATAAGCAATAAGTATCCACAATTTGTCATGCCTTATTGGTTATGTTTTATAAAAAAAAATATTTTATCGACCCATAACATGAAGGTAAAATGATAAATTACAATAAATATACGAGGAACAAGGATCACCATCTAATGATAAACTTACAACAAATATTTAATGAATTGGGCCAAAGGCCCATGCCAACAAAGGAAAAAGCCGTGCAAATTGTTAATTAAATAAAGAGTAACTATCAAAATGCCCCCGGTGAACAAACCCCGGTATTTTCAACATGGTTGGAAAAGGCCTACTGTTCATAAATATTTGCGAAAAATCCTTAAGGCTGTATTTTGTTCAGGGCCAGGTATTACAACTTAGAGGAAGTTACCAAAATGTCCTCGTCACGATCCACTCTATCTTCGGCTTTTATGACCTCGCCGCCGACATCCCCTTCCTCTCTTCAGCCATGGAGCTCGTTGGCGTGCAGCTCCTCCCCCAACCAGAAGCCCTCCGACAACAGGAGCAATTCAAGTCTCCAGCTCACTATGCCTCGAAAGCCTCCACTCTCTCGATCTTCGTACGTTTCCCCCTCTTAATTTGTTGTAGGTTTTGCTCGATTTGGTGCGAAAATTGTTGCTTTTTGTGATGAGAACGATATGTTTTACTAATTGTCATGTGCTTATTTAGTTTCTCTTTGTAATCAACTGAAAAAGCAAGAGATATATTGGATTACGATGGATTTTGATATTGGATTTCTTGAAGATCTAATGATAATTGGTTGCAGGGCTTGATTTTAGGCATGATATTGAGGAACTTGATGGTTATGGTCATAAGAAAAAGGCTTGATTTTTAATAATTTTTTTGGTATTTAGTGGTTTTGTTTGTCTTTCCTGAGATTTGATTGAGTCTTAGGATTTATTGTATTATCATAGGGTTAAAAAAAATGTGTTGAAATAAGGACAGTTTCTGGGAATTAAGGATTTCCAAAAAATAATTAGCAAAATGTTACTAGGTTCAAAATATTTAGCAAGATGGTGTTGGAGACGGATTAAGAGAATTACGAGATACATGTAACTTATTAGAGATTACAGGCAACTTTTATAGATGTTATAGACAATTTATTAGAAATTACAGGCAATTGATATAAATGTCATATGCAGCTCAGTAGATATTACAAGCAACTTAGTAGATATTATAATCAAGTTAATAGATATTACATGCAATTTAGTAGAAGTTATATGCAACTTATTAGAAATTACAGGCAACTTGCTAAAAGTTACAGTTAAGCGGTTATAGGCAACTTACTAAAAGTTACAGGCAACTTGGTTAGAACTTACATACAACTTATTAGATGTTACAGGCAACTTATAAATATGTAAACGCTTTATAAGTGATGGACTCCTTTGTCAAGATGACAGATAACTTGATGAAGTCTTTGACCCTTGACACATTAGTACCTCCATCTACCTTCGTGAGACCATGGATAATGGTAATGCCTACCTCTCTTATCCGGTTCTCATAATTACATTCATCAATTTATTAACAAATTAAATACTTGTTGCAGGGGATGATTGTTGCTCCTCATGACTCTGGAAATATGCACTTCAATAGTAGTGGATGGAATATATACGTTGACGATGCATGGATTCCCTCTCTACTCGTATTATGGTCCTGATATGTCATAACTCTCATTGGATGTTACTCATTATCGATTTTGCCGAAAAGAAATTGCGGCATTATTCTTTACTTGCTCGCGAGCCCCATTGGGAGGAAGAAGTTGGGCTATATTTGCAATACCTACTCAATCTTGGGGCAAATAAATTCGACAAGAATGGAGGTTTCAATGCATATTATTTTGCTAGTATCCATTGCCCTATACAAAAGAATTCATAAACAGTATTTCCTTTATTTAGAAGTTTTGTTTTAACATTTCTGATTGTTAAGGGTTATAACAATATGCATTTGTTAATATTGTTGTTTTACAGTTCTGATTGCGGCGTGTTCATCTACTTATTCATGAGAGAATTGATCGAGAGTCGGCGGATTCCGGATGCCCTAGAGGGAAAAGTGTCGATGCAGTAACGACCGATACTTACGGCACAAATTCCATTAATGAACGAGGAAGAAATAGCTTGATATTATTTCAGTTTTTGTTTGACCGAAATTTGAACTCTTTGTTATTTGTACATGTATTCATCTATTTGTATTTGGCCGATATTGCCGATATTATTACTTGTTTTGTGTGAGAATAACAAATTGCTTATATGTTACTGGTCTGTCTAACGAGTGTAAAAAAATCGATGACGTATTTACTTTAATATCGTCGATATTAGCCGATATTGTGATACAAATAATATTTTTGTTGATATTATCTGTTTTATATATCTGATGTTGACCGATACTGTGATATGAATGATATTTTTGCCGATATTATCAGTTTTATATAACCGATGTTGGAGGTATGGAAGGTACGGAGGCAGTGGAAGAGATCAAGAAAAAGAGAAGACGACGCGGAAGAACCCTTGCACACAGAAACTGGCTATGTTTGCAAAACTGGGTATGTGGGTGCTTTCTGAAAAGGCGTCTGGGTATCCCGAGAACCTGAACGCCTTCTGATAAGGCGTCTGGATATCCTGAGGAGCTAAGCTCTAATTTTTTTCTTAAAAGTTACTGATGGTTTGTCGAGGCTAGGGTCACAACATTTGTGAGCGCGGCGGAATGATAAAATCATAATTTTAAGCATGCTTAGCCTCAACAAACACCCAATTAATCGTTTCATGCACTAAATTGCTTTACAAGAAAAACAAGAGAGCAAAATGAGAGCTACAACCTTTGTAGCGTCTCCGGATAATTCCGGAAGACCCCGTCTATACTCTTACGCCATTCAAGACGTGTTTGCAAGCTGGTCTCCATGCCAAAGATGATCCATTTCGAGGAAACCCCACTTCAAGTTTCAACTTCACCTACCAAATTAACTAATGAAGAAACTCAATCATGTGGGTCGCTAATCCACTTGATTAAGTGATGTAATTGCTCACTTAATTATTTCCTTACATTTTAAGAACTCGATAGAGATTCAAAAGAAAATGAAGAAGGAAAAGAGAATGAATTTTACTCTTGAGTGAATAGTTGTAGAGAATGGTTGTGTATTTATTTTTTTTGTAGAAAACAATTTTTTATTTTAAATAATAACAACCATAACTCTTACTATTCTATCAAGACATGTATTCATTCTCATTTTATTTTTCTTTAATTTTGAAATGATGAGATGTATGATTCTAGATGTTTGGTTATTTATCATATAAAAGGTAAAACATCTAAAATACATCAAACACATGTATCCAATACATATACCAAAGACCAATTGAGAGAGGAATATAATGTGAACATAATACTAGAATAATACACACACACACACACACACACACACACGTGATTTAATAATCCGGTTTAAAGCTAAACCGACTAGTATTATTAAACGTCCGATTATCGCATATAATCGAGCTCCCGCACGTATCCCCATACGTGCACTACATTGGTTTGCTTGAGCGGGAAAAACCTCTGCGTAGGACTCTAAAGACTCGATCAATACACTGGCAGCTGGCAGTAGGTAAGGATCATATTTGTCAACCCACAAGCACGTCAGCGGTACTAGTTGCACGTAACGGCTACCCAGGTATTAATAAAAAAAAGACCGTCAAGTAAACGCATCCGAACGCAATCAGAGCCTATAAGTAGCAGTCGATGTACAGTCCGGTCTCTTCGTCTGAGAGTATCGCATATCGGATCTGGAGGTAGAATCTTTCAGACCCTCAATAACCAGATAAGTCGTGCTATTGTAAACCGCATAACCACTTGAGATACAACTGATAAAGTGACGGGCTCTGATCTCGTCCGTCGGTATCAAGTGTGCCGCGAATCTGTTTAAAGATTGTGTTAGCTGTGTAGTATGTGATATTTAAAAATTGAACTATTGTGACATATCTTACCGGCTTAATATGGTGAATTCAGCATCGTATTCATCTACTGATTTATCCCACATTGAACCCTGTTGTAGATGAATAAACTGCTGCTCCATAGCAAACCTGGCAGTCACAGGAAAATATTTCGCATCGAACTTCTCGCGAAAGGTCTTCCATTCAATCGGCTGTACCAGACGGCTTTCTTCCGCCTTCCACCAGTTGCGAGCATTATCCGTGAGCTGTAGTTTTGCTACACGGACCTAAGCGTTGTCTGGCACTTGAGCTGCTGCCAGATTGTCTTCGATGCTTTGTGCCCATTCTTCCGCTTCAAGAGGGCTTCCTTTACCAGAGAACTGCTTGGGGTGTAAAGCCCTGAATTGCTTTACTCCCGGTGCATCGGTCTCGGGACGGTTCAGAAGTTGTTGCTGTCCCTCGAGAAGACTGCGGATCGCCTCAAATAGCATTGTTTGCTCGTTGGGTGGTGCAGGAACAGCTGGTGTAAGAGGTAGTGATGAAGGGGTGTTGTTGACGTTGGTGCTGGTGTTATTCGGGGAATCCATAACCTTAAAGAAAAATTTGGGTTAGGACAGATTCAAACACATGAAATGGTAAGATTTAAGGAATAGAAATTTGCAAGATTCAAGAAATATGAATTGTAAAGAATGTTTTAGTTGCTGGTTCTTGTGTTATATTGCTTAGGTTGTTCACGCAGACCAGAACTGCATGACAGGGATTCATACAGCTCTGACCTGCATGGGCCACCAACAAAAGCTGTCACGCCCTGCTTCCCAGTGTACGGCGAAGGAGATGCGACGAGGTCCGCTACGTATATACTCAGAAATACATACGCTAAGCGTATCTAAGCAATATAGAAATAAATACACAAGAGACAAGAGTATAAAAAGAACAGCAACTTTTATTTATTAACATTCTTTGTACAATACATGGAAAGGAAATACAACTGAAATAAAGATGCCTAAACAGTGGCATAACAGGAAATGAAAAGTACTGGAAAGAAAAGTGTACAATGAAATTATACTGCAGGGTCTTGAGTAAACTGCTCTAAGTCTTCTTGTGATGGCTCAACTTCTGTCGGGTCCAAGTCACCTGACGACATTCAAAAAAGAGAGAAACAGAATGTCGTCAGCGAACAGATTGCTCGGTAAGTCCCAAAGGTAAGAGGGAAGTAGAGAAGACAGAATAAGAAGATACATTTTAAAATGTAAACTATTGTAGTAATATTATGTCAACGCTGTTGTTTGTAGCTTGGTACAGAAGGATGCCGGTGTATACGAGGGGGGTCTCTATATGCTAGAGATCAGGGCAAACGGAAAGTACAAGGAACCGTTAAGCCACGGTACAACAGCAACGGAATATAGGTTAGGTGTCTTAATCTGACCACCTCGTGCCACCTTTAACACCTTCCATACCAATCTACCCCTTAAACCCCGTAGTGTTTTAACAATATTGTTGTATTGTTTTATGTAAGTTGGATGACTGACCAAAACCATGATATCAGTAAAAGGATTATATCAGGTAATTGGAATAACAGAATAATGGATGTATATCCATGGTTTGATTCAGTCAAGTTGAATAGATTGTTAACTGGATTCAGGGATTCATGTGTTCATATTGAGTTGAAATATTAAAGAATATAAATTGACTTGAATCATATTCAAGTCAGAAATAGTCAGACTCAAACCCGAGTCAGACTAAAAGAAAAGTAATTTGTAGTTCTATAATTGTTAGGGTCCTTATTGTAATTTATAAAACTTGAGGGGGTTTTATGTAAAAATGTACTTTTGTATAGTTTTCAAAATACACCTCAAGTATTTATTATTCGTCTTTATAGTTATAATGAGTGTAAATTTTATTTTTGTTATTCTAGTGAATATATCCTAATAAAAGTATTAATTTATAATATTGATTTATTTGAAATTCATGGTATTTAAATGTAACTTTTAATCTTGTAATTTTTAGGAAAAGGTGGAAACTTTATCTTATAATAAAATAGGTGTTTAAATGAAAAATATACCTATGTTTATACAAGAATAATTTTATATAAATATTTTATTTTCCAAAAATCTCATTTTTCTTAAATGTCGTATTTTAAACCTTTCGAGACCGAATGCTCCTTGCGGAGGTCTGAATCTCGTACTACTAAACTCAAGGGTGCACGATAAACCGTACAATCCCTAACGAGTTCCCCAAATGTGGGTTGTAGTGGCGCTTTGTAAAGATTTAATAAATACTATTCATTTAGAAAACGGTTTTATAAAGATAAGGTATTTATTTGTAAAAGGATGTAAATTTCCGTATTTTAGTTTCTAGGGTTTCCTACGCCAGATAGCCTATTTCTAAGGTCTAAACGACAAGTCATTAGAAGCCTCAAATCGCCTCTTCACCGCCAATTGTGGCCAGGTAAGTACAAGTGAGGAGGGAGGGATCCGCTCACGAATCGTGAGGCGGGCCTTTTAAAGTTACCCAAGCTCACTTGCCTAGCCTAGACACCACAAAGTCAGTTTAGATAAATGATCGATGTTCACAACTTATCGTATTTTCCTAATAAGAAGTATTTATTTAAAAATGTAACAAATCTAAACCTTTAAGAATGATTTTATGAAGATTATGGTATTTTAATGAAAATTTCGTTTTATCGTATTCTAAATTTTTATGATATCATTTAAGGGTTTGCATTTGCGTGTGTGTGGAAGTAGGTCATTACCTCGTGATCTATTTTAAGGTATAGTGAAGTTTAGGGGTTAAAGATGATAAACTAAACATGAGGGTATTTAAGTGAAAGGATACGGTATTTGCAAAACTTATCATTTCATGTGTGAAAATTCATTCAAATTGATTTTTACAAGTTTAGTGGTCAAGATGAAAATGTTTAGGAATGATGGAATTGATTAGAAGAAGAAAAATAAACATTATGGTATTAATATGAAAAGAATACGATATTACAAAAAAGCTATCATTTAATGTGAGAAACTTTGTCCAAATTAATTGTTATGTGATTAATAGTCATCATGAATATGTTTAGGTATTATGGAATTGGTGACAAGTAAGATTTTGTAGAAAAACCGAATCGGAAATCGGTTTGTTCCGATTTCCGTCGGGTTTCATAATTCCGTATTTTTGAGAAGTAGAAAAAAGAAAAGAACGGGACTTACGGGTTTCGATCTATACTAACGAGTATAGAGGAACAAGGTGAGTGGTCGAGGCTTTGTTTAGTCGCCGGTTGTTTCAAAGAACGTCGCCGGAAATCCGTCAGCGCTTCGCCGTGAACTCGGTTTCAAAGCACACCTTTCTTGTGAAAATTTCAAGAGAGTAAATCTAGTGTTTTGGGATGAGAGGGTAGAGGGTAGGGGGTCTATTTATAGGATAGCTAGGATAGGGTAGGTGAAAGGTTTTCTTTATTAAAAAAAATTGTAAAAGTTTAAAGAAAAACATTAAAATTTGTAGTAATTAGGGTGTATTTAAAATTCTGGAACTGATCTATTAAAATGGAGTGAACAGGGGGTTATGGAATGCAAAAGGCCACATTTTTGGTTTTGGGAGCTCGGCCGTCCGACCGAGTCCGGCCGGCGGCGCCGGCCGACTTGGCCGATCCCGGCCGAGTCGGCCGATCCCGGCCGAGTCCGGTGACCGTCGGGTGCGGGGTTCTCTGATGTAGACTTTGGTATACTCCGTTTTTAGGGTTCAGTTCATCATTTGGGAGTTATGGCCTATGGACTGTTGGGCTTCCAAGAATTTTAAAAGAAAAATAATCTAAAAATAATGTGGGGCATGGGATTCGAACTCTGGTGGCTTGGTTCAGCAGTGCAAGGTATTACCAATGAGCTACAAGCTCCTTCTTGTAATTATGGTGGGAAAATAGATACTTAAAGTGATATCAGCTGTAATAAATACTCCAAGTATACATTGAATTTTAAATCAATTCTTTGTACTTTAAAAATGGAGTTGTTACAGTCTACTCTCCTTACAAAAATTTCGTCCTCGAAATTTACAACTTTTATTTGAGGACTAGTTTACAAAAAGGTGAGAATATCTTGCACGCATTTCATCTTCCCTTTCCCATGTGGACTCTCCTGGAGTGTCTTTCCTCCACATCACTCGAACCAAGTTAACTTCCTTGTTCCGAAGTGTCTTCACTTTCCTGTCCAGGATCTCCACGGGCTGTTGCTTACAAGACAAATCGGGCTGTATAGTGAGCTCGGAATGATCGAGAACATGGCTGGGGTCACTCACATACTTTCTGAGTTGGGATATGTGGAACACATTATGCACTCCTTCCAATGAGAGTGGAAGCGCTAAACGGTATGCCACTTCACCGACTCGTTCGAGTATGTCGAACGGTCCAATGTATCTCGGACTTAGCTTACCTCGTCTTCCAAATCGGATCACTCCGCGGTTCGGAGATATTTTCAGGAATACATGATCTCCTGGCTGGAACTCCAAGTGGCGTCTCTTTGCATCAGCCCAGTGCTTCTGTCGATCTTGGGCTATGCGCATCCTCTCCCTGATAGTACGAACCACATCAACAGTTGCTACTATCATCTCCGGTCCAAGAAGTTCCCTATCTCCAATGTCGTCCCAACTTAATGGCGATCGACACTTCCTTCCGTACAATGCTGTAAAAGGTGCCATTCCTATACTTGCTTGGTAGCTGTTGTTGTACGAAAACTCCACAAGATGTAGGTGATCTTCCCACAATCCTTTGAAGTCTAGCATACACGCTCTGAGCATATCTTCCAAGATCTGAATAGTTCGTTCCGACTGACCATCTGTTTGTGGATGATAAGCCGTGCTGAAGTTCAGACTTGTTCCCAAGCTAGCTTGCAGACTCTGCCAAAATTGCGATCGGAACCTGGTGTCACGATCGGAGATAATGCAGACCGGTACTCCATGAAGTCTCACGATTTCCTCCATGTACTTCTTTGCTAGTGTCTCAGTTGATTGGCCAACTCAAAATAGGATGAAGTGAGCTGACTTTGTGAGTCGATCCGCAATGACCCATATCGCATCGTTACCCTTTGTGCTGCGAGGAAGAGCAGTTACAAAGTCCATCGTGATGTGCTGCCACTTCCATTCTGGAATTGGTAACGGTTGAAGTAGTCCAGTTGTCCTGTGATGTTCAGTCTTTACTTGCTGACACACCAAACATTTTGCGACGCTTCTGGCTACTTCACGCTTCATTCCATGCCACCAATAATTCTGACGTAGATCTTTGTACATTTTGGTACCTCCAGAATGTACTGAATAGGGAGAGCTGTGAGCTTCTTTCATTAACTCTTCCCGAACAGGACCTTTTGGTACACACAATCTGCTGCCGTATCTCAAAGATCCGTCTTCATGGATGATGAAATCTGTTCTGAGTCCATTCTCCACTTGTTCTCTGATCCTTTGCAACTTAGCATCACTTGCTTGAGCTGCTTTGATCTGATTGACAATGGTTGATTGAACTTGTAAATTCATCAAACTTGAAGCATTACCTGGCATGACTACTTCAATCTCCATCTGATGTAAGTCTTGCTGAAGCTTCCACTGAGCGGTGAGATTCATTGATAATGGTTGGCGACTAAGAGCATCAGGTACTACGTTCACCTTTCCTGTGTGATATTGCAAGTTGATGTCAAAGTCCGCCATGAGTTCTAACCATCTTCTCTGCCGCATATTCAACTCCTTCTGAGTAAACACATACTTTAAGCTCTTATGATCTGTGTAGATATTCACTCGTTCACCAAGTAGGTAATGACGCCAAATCTTGAGAGCAAAGATGATGGCTGCCAACTCCAAATCATGCGTCGGATAATTGCGCTCATGAATCTTCAGTTGTCTTGAAGCATAAGCCACAACCTTATCATGCTGATGTAGAACACATCCTAATCCCTTACCGGATGCATCACAATGCACTTCGAATCCTCCAGATTGATCCGGTATTACGAGAATAGGTGCAGATGTTAATCTTGACTTGAGTTCTACGAAAGCTTGCTCGCATGCTTCTGACCACACAAATTCTTCATCTTTTCGTGTGAGCTTGGTCAGTGGTGTTTCTATCTTTGAGAATCCTTCAATGAACCTTCTGTAATATCCGGCTAAACCCAAGAAACTCCGAATGTCCTTCACTGACTTTGGTGTAGGCCATTCGCTGACTGCTGAAACTTTTGCTGGATCCACAGAAATTCCTTCTCCTGATACGATATGTCCAAGAAAACCAACTTGATTTAGCCAAAACTCGCACTTGCTGTACTTGGCATAAAGCTTATGTTATCGAAGAGTTTCCAGGACAATTCGTAGATGCTCTGCATGCTCTTTCCGATTCTTAGAATATACCAGGATGTCATCGATGAAGATGACAACAAACCTGTCTAAATACTCCCGGAAAACTTGGTTCATTAGGTTCATGAATATTGCTGGTGCATTGGTCACTCCAAATGGCATTACTAGAAATTCGTAATGTCCATAGCGAGTTCTGAAAGCTGTTTTGTGAATATCAGCTTCCTTGACCTTCACTTGATGATAACCTGAACGAAGATCCAATTTAGAGAAAACACAAGATCCACTTAGCTGATCGAATAAATCATCGATGCGCGGGAGTGGATACTTGTTCTTTATAGTGACTTCGTTCAAGGCCCTATAATCGATGCACATTCTGTATGAACCTTCCTTCTTCTTCACCAGTAGTACAGGTGCTCCCCAACTTGAAGTGCTGGGATGAATCCATCCTTTCGCTAGTAATTCGTCCAATTATGTTCGAACTTCCTTCAATCCTTCCGGACTTAGTCTATAAGGTGCTTTGATCACCGGTTGTGCTCCTGGTACTAAGTCAATACTGAATTCAAGAACTCGATCGGGAGGCAAACCTGATATATCGTCAGGAAATACATCGTCGAACTCTCGAAATATCTCTGGTCTTAATTCCTCTTCCGCTTGAGCTGCCGCAACTACTGCTTCCCTTGGCTTCGCTTTGTAGGTACTTGGCTCCAGGGTACGATCTCCACTCTTGAAATAGAAGACCGGATGGTCTGGAATCTCGAATACTACCCTCCTTTGACGACAGTCGATGGTAGCATAAAAGGTTCCAAGCCAGTCCATTCCTAGAACCACATCGAAGTTCGGTATGTCCAGCACCTTGAAGTCAGCATAAAACTCTCGACTGCAGACGACGACTGGACATAGGCTGTATCCCATAGTTGCCTTTAGAACGCCATTTCCAGAACTGACATTCCAGCTGGATACAAGCGGTGAGACTGGAATCGCATGGGTTCGGACAAACCGTTGCGACATAAAGCAGTGGGATGCTCCAGTATCAAACAGTGCAAGTGCAGGTAGTGAAGCTACTATGATTGCACCTAAGGTATATAGGATAGGTTTTACGTATAGGGAAAGTGTGTATGTAACTAGGACTAAAAGATAAGTTTGAGAAGGAAAGTTTACCAGTAATGACTTGGCCAGTGGCCTCAGCTTCTTCCACAGACATCATGAAAGCCTGGCGCTTTGGCACATTCCTCCTGGCCTGAGGAGCATTCCTCGGAACGTTCCTTTGAGCTTGATGGAACTGACGAGGAGGTGGTGCAGCTTGTGGTCCCCTGGGTGGTGCAGGCAGTGCAAGTCTTGGAGCAGGTGCCTGAAGAGCTGGTCGCTGCGGATAGGTAATTGCTGGCCTGGGTGCAGCAACTGGGTTATGTCTTTGAGGACAAGACCCAATATCATGAGTAGCTGAGCCGCAGACTAAGCAAAGGCGGTTGGCTCGACGGCAGTCCTTCATCATATGTCCAGTTCTCTTGCAGTAGGTGCAAAAGGCTGGGCTAGGACGATGGGTTGGTACTCCGGGTCGCCTTGGCACGAAAGGTGGTCTGGACGAGGCTCCACCTGCCATCTGGTTGGCAGGGCGTTTGACACCTGCAGACTGGGGTCTGCCCCTCTCTTTTATCACTGCCTCATAACTGCGGGCAGATTCTAGAGCTTCCTCATGAGTCAAAAACTTTCCTATGGCTAGAGCAGCCTTAATCTCTGTGTCCAAACCTTGTTGAAAGCGACGGGCTCTGATCTCCTCCGTCGGTATCAAGTGTGCCGCGAATCTGTTTAAAGATTGTGTTAGCTGTGTAGTATGTGATATTTAAAAATTGAACTATTGTGACATATCTTACCGGCTTAACATGGTGAATTCAGCATCGTATTCATCTACTGATTTATCCCACATTGAACCCTGTTGTAGATGAATAAACTGCTGCTCCATAGCAAACCTGGCAATCACAGGGAAATATTTCACGTCGAACTTCTCGCGAAAGGTCTTCCATTCAATCGGCTGTACCAGACGGCTTTCTTCCGCCTTCCACCAGTTGCGAGCATTATCCGTGAGCTGTAGTTTTGCTACACGGACCCAAGCGTTGTCTGGCACTTGAGCTGCTGCCAGATTGTCTTCGATGCTTTGTGCCCATTCTTCCGCTTCAAGAGGGCTTCCTTTACCAGAGAACTGCTTGGGGTGTAAAGCCCTGAATTGCTTTACTCCCGGTGCATCGGTCTCGGGACGGTTCAGAAGTTGTTGCTGTCCCTCGAGAAGACTGCGGATCGCCTCAAATAGCATTGTTTGCTCGGTGGGGGGTGCAGGAACAGCTGGTGTAAGAGGTAGTGCTGAAGGGGTATTGTTGACGTTGGTGCTGGTGTTGTTCGGGGAATCCATAACCTTAAAGAAAAATTTGGGTTAGGACAGATTCAAATACATGAAATGGTAAGATTCAAGGAATAGAAATTTGCAAGATTTAAGAAATATGAATTGTAAAGAATGTTTTAGTTGCTGGTTCTTATGTTATATTGCTTAGGTTGTTCACGCAGACCAGAACTGCATGACAGGGATTCAAACAGCTCTGACCTGCATGGGCCACCAACAAAACCTGTCACGCCCCGCTTCCCAGTGTACGGCGAATGAGACGCGACGAGGTCCACTACGTATATACTCAGAAGTACATACACTAAGCGTATCTAAGCAATATAGAAATAAATACACAAGAGACAAGAGTATAAAAAGAACAGCAACTTTTATTTATTAACATTCTTTGTACAATACATGGAAAGGAAATACAACTGAAATAAAGATGCCTAAACAGTGGCATAACAGGAAATGAAAAGTACTGGAAAGAAAAGTGTACAATGAAATTATACTGCAGGGTCTTGAGTAAACTGCTCCAAGTCTTCTTGTGATGGCTCAACTTCTGTCGGGTCCAAGTCACCTGACGACATTCAAAGAAGAGAGAAACAGAATGTCGTCAGCGAACAGATAGCTCGGTAAGTCCCAAAGGTAAGAGGGAAGTAGAGAAGACAGAATAAGAAGATACATTTTAAAGTGTAAACTATTGTTGTAATGTTATGTCAACGCTGTTGTTTGTAGCTTGGTACAGAAGGATGCCGGTGTATACGAGGGGGGTCTCTATATGCTAGAGATCAGGGCAGACGGAAAGTACAAGGAACCGTTAAGCCATGGTACAACAGCAACGGAATATAGCTTAGGTGTCTTAATCTGACCACCTCGTGCCACCTTTAACACCTTCCATACCAATCTACCCCTTAAACCCCGTAGTGTTTTAACAATATTGTTGTATTGTTTTATGTAAGTTGGATGACTGACTAAAACCATGATATCAGTAAACGGATTATATCAGGTAATTGGAATAACGGAATAATGGATGTATATCCATGGTTTGATTCAGTCAAGTTGAATAGATTGTTAACTGGATTCAGGGATTCATGTGTTTATATTGAGTTGAAATATTAAAGAATATAAATTGACTTGAATCATATTCAAGTCAGAAATAGTCAGACTCAAACCCGAGTCAGACTAAAAGAAAAGTAATTTGTAGTTCTATAATTGTTAGGGTTCTTATTGTAATTTATAAAACTTGAGGGGGTTTTATGTAAAAATGTACTTTTGTATAGTTTTCAAAATACACCTCAAGTATTTATTATTCGTCTTTATAGTTATAATGAGTGTAAATTTTATTTGTGTTATTCTAGTGAATATATCCTAATAAAAGTATTAATTTATAATATTGATTTATTTGAAATTCATGGTATTTAAATGTAACTTTTAATCTTGTAATTTTTAGGAAAAGGTGGAAACTTTATCTTATAATAAAATAGGTGTTTAAATGAAAAATATACCTATGTTTATACAAGAATAATTTTATATAAATATTTTATTTTCCAAAAATCTCATTTTTCTTAAATGTCGTATTTTAAACCTTTCGAGACCGAATGCTCCTTGCGGAGGTCTGAATCTCGTACTACTAAGCTCGAGGGTGCACGATAAACCGTACAATCCCTAACGAGTTCCCCAAAGGTGGGTTGTAGTGGCGCTTTGCAAAGATTTAATAAATACTATTCATTTAGAAAACGGTTTTATAAAGATAAGGTATTTATTTGTAAAAGGATGTAAATTTCCGTATTTTAGTTTCCAGGGTTTCCTACGCCAGCTAGCCTATTTCTAAGGTCTAAAGGACAAGTCATTAGAAGCCTCAAATCGCCTCTTCACAACCAATTGTGGCCAGGTAAGTACAAGTGAGGAGGGAGGGATTCGCTCACGAATCGTGAGGCGGGCCTTTTAAAGTTACCCAAGCTCACTTGCCTAGCCTAGACACCACAAAGTCAGTTTAGATAAACGATCGATGTTCACAACTTATCGTATTTTCCTAGTAAGAAGTATTTATTTAAAAATGTAACAAATCTAAATCTTTAAGAATGGTTTTATGAAGATCATGGTACTTTAATGAAAATTTCGTTTTATCGTATTCTAAATTTTTATGATATCATTTAAGGGTTTGCATTTGCGTGTGTGTGGAGGTAGGTCACTACCTCGTGATCTATTTTAAGGTATAGTGAAGTTTAGGGGTTAAAGATGATAAACTAAACATGAGGGTATTTAAGTGAAAGAATACGGTATTTGCAAAAGTTATCATTTCATGTGTGAAAACTCATTCAAATTGATTTTTACAAGTTTAGTGGTCAAGATGAAGATGTTTAGGAATGATGGAATTGATTAGAAGAAGAAAAATAAACATTATGGTATTAATATGAAAAGAATACGATATTACAAAAAAGCTATCATTTCATGTGAGAAATTTTGTCCAAATTAATTGTTATGTGATTAATAGTCATCATGAATATGTTTAGGTATTATGGAATTAGTGATAAGTGAGATTTCGTAGAAAAACCGAATCGGAAATCGGTTTGTTCCGATTTCCGTCGGGTTTCATAATTCCGTATTTTTGAGAATTAGAAAGAAGAAAAGAACGGGACTTACGGGTTTCGATCTATACTAACGAGTATAGAGGAACAAGGTGAGTGGTCGAGGCTTTGTTTAGTCGCCGGTAGTTTCAAAGAACGTCGCCGGAAATCCGTCAGCGCTTCGCCGTGAACTCGGTTTCAAAGCACACCTTTCTTGTGAAAATTTCAAGAGAGTAAACCTAGTGTTTTGGGATGAGAGGGTAGAGGGTAGGGGGTCTATTTATAGGGTAGTTAGGGTAGGGTAGGTGAAAGGTTTTCTTTATTAAAAAAAATTATAAAAATTTAAAGAAAAACATTAAAATTTGTAGTAATTAGGGTGTATTTAAAATTCTGGAACTGATCTATTAAAATGGAGTGAACAGGGGGTTATGGAATGCAAAAAGCCACATTTTTGGTTTTGGGAGCTCGGCCGTCCGACCGAGTCCGGCCTGTGGCGTCCGACCGAGTCCGGCCGGCGGCGCCGGTCGACTCGGCCGATCCCGTCCGAGTCCGGCGACTGTCGGGTGCGGGGTTCTCTGATGTAGACTTTGGTATACTCTGTTTTTAGGGTTCGGTTCATCATTTGGGAGTTATGGCCTGTGGACTGTTGGACTTCCAAGAATTTTAAAAGAAAAATAATCTAAAAATAATGTGGGGCATGGGATTCGAACTCTGGTGGCTTGGTTCAACAGTGCAAGGTATTACCAATGAGCTACAAGCTCCTTCTTGTAATTATGGTGGGAAAATAGATACTTAAAGTGATGTCAGCTGTAATAAATACTCCAAGTATACATTGAATTTTAAATCAATTCTTTGTACTTTAAAAATGGAGTTGTTACACACACAGGACACTGTGGCCATCTTAGATCTAGGGACTATCATGTACTCATGTCACCAGAGAACTGCTATATTACATTTGGTATAATACCAACTAGGAGTTCTCGGTGGGTCCGTTCAGTGAAACTCATTCCCAATGAGCACCTGTATACAATCCTAAGTGTCAAACACCAATAGATATGGGATCAGCTATCGCGCTCCAACCGGGTCAGGAAATATATACACTAGTCTAAACTGGAGTACCGATACACAGTCTCGATACTCCTACGACTAGGGACATTTAAGGATGTGCTTATATACTACTCATGCCTCACTAGTATGATCTCCATCATCGTCCTGGTACTCAAGAAAAATCCTAAGGGCTTTATCTTATGTCTAAACGATATGTGATAAGGAATAAATGCATCACATGAAAGATAAAAACAAACTAGATAGCATACAATAATCTCGAGTATGATTGTTCTCCCGTATAAGTTCTCCTTCAATTACAATAATTGCCTTGATGACAGCTATATCCAACAATCTCCCGCGTGCACTTAAGGCCAATTATTGCGGTATCGCATACCCAACTTCTGTATTAACAGTTTCGTAAATTGTGTTCGAGAATTAGGCTCAATGAAATGAGTGGACCCGGCACATCGCATCTTTCTTTTTCTCCCTGAATCTCAACTTCGTAGAGATCAAATATCTTCCGAACTGAGCGATACCTTCCTTAGTATTTGCCTGGACAAACAATGGGATCATGTTAATAAAAGAACAATTATATCCAGCGAATTCTCAGGTGGTATCCTTTGCTGATTTACAATCAGTATCTAGCACCACGACTATCTCAGTATCCCACTTGGAACTCTTTCCAATATACTGTCCCTCGAAAGATGGTAAACTTATAACTCACGACAGACGCTCTGTCTCGCATTTTATCTGGTAAGTTAGAATCAGTAACTACCTACTTCAGGAGGCTGCCATTACCATATACCAAGAACATCAGATGCTCTTCACTGCTACCCTATATTTCTCCAGGATTGGACTGATATCCATATCCTGTATGGAGAAACACTTATGATCACCATTATTTTACCGATTGCAGCATAGGAACATTACTTCCTATCATGAGTATATCATCCACATACCATATGAGAAAACTAACAACACTCCCTACTACATTCTTTAAAATACCAGATTCATCTCCCATTTTGATGAAGTCAAACGCTTTGACCGTATCATCAAAACAGATGATCCTTCTCCGCTATACCTGCTTTAGTCTAAAAATAGATTTGTCACGCCCCGCTTCCCGCTGTACGGGCAGAGGGTGCGACTGGTCGCTATATATTTACTCTGAAGTAAATACGCTAAGCGTATCTAAGAAATATAAAAGAAATGTACACAAGAGACAAATGTAATGAACATCAATTTTATTTATTAATATTCTTTTGTACAATGCATGGAAAGGTAAATACATCTGAATGAAAACAATGCCTAAACAATGGCATAACAGAAATTAAAAGTACTGAAATAAAATGTGTACAATGAAGCTAGAGCTCTGGGTCGTAGGCAAGCCGATCCAAGTCCTCATTGGTAGGCTCGATCTCCTGAGTATCCGGATCACCTGACAACATTCCAAAGAAGAAGGAAAAGGAATGTCGTCTGCGATCAATCGCTCGGTAAATCCCAAAAATAAGGGAGAAGTAGGATAGACAGAGAGAGTGTGTAACTTTTAAAGTTGTATTATATTGTTATAATATTGTATTTAGTGTTAATGCTGTTGTTTGTAACTTGGTACAGAAAGATGCCAGTGTATACGAGAGGAGTCTCTATATGCCAGAGACTAAAGGCAATGTAGTACAAGGCTCCGTTAGAAAGCCCGGAACAACGGCGTTATATTCAGGTTAGGTGTCTTAAATCTTGCAGTCTCGTGCCACTTCTAACACCTTCCATACCAATCTACCCTTTAAACCCCGCGATGTCTTGATTGCATTGTTATATTGTATTGTAAATTGTATTGTCTTGCATAGATGGATTGTAAATGTGTTATTTGTACTGTTTTGTAGATGTAAATGGAAGACTTGTATTGTCTTGTAATATAGATTGTATAATTGGATGACTTGCCGAAACCATGATATCAGTAAATGGATGTAACTGGAGAATCATGAATGTAACTGGAGAATCATGTAAATGGAAGTATATCCATGGTTCGGTTCAATCAATACAGATTGAATAGATTGAATATATGGATTCATGGATTCATATTGAATAGTAGTATTGTAGATTGTACTTGAATTATATTCAATTATATATAATGAGACTCGGTCTGAGTCAAAACAATTAGAAAGAGAAATTGAAGTCCTGGATTAGGTTTTGATGTTATCGGTAACCGCTGTACATGGGCGGCAGGATTTGTGTCTTTTCAAAGACGATTACCGTATTGATAACACCGTTGTTAAGTTGTCTACCTTAAAATAGGCAAGCACCCACTTCTCCTGCTCCCTGAGGCTCAAGAGATTGGTCCCGCTTAAACCTATATTTACTAGGGTCCTTAGGGTAATTTATAAAACTTGAGGGGGTTATATGTAAAAATACTTTTTGTATAATTTTCAAAATACACCCCAAGTGTTTAATTATAGTTTTTAGAGTTGTCATAGATTTAGATTTTATATATGTGACATTTTTATTGAAAATAATCTAATTTCATAATATAGGGTATTTAATTGTAATATTGAACTTGTATGAAATTTCATGGTATTTTCATTTAATGTGATCCTTTTGATGTAGAAAAGTTGGAATATTTATATTATATCAAAAATAGGTATTTTGATAATATATATATATATATTTATTAAAAATAATTTTATTATTTTCTAGAAATCTCATTTTCTTAAAATATTTGTATTTCAAATCTTTCGAAACCGAATGCTCCTTGCGGAGGTCTGCATCTCGCAGTACTAAACCCAGGGATGTGCAATAATCTGCACCATCCCAGTCGGGTTCCCCAAAATGGGTTATAGCGGCGCTTTGCAAAGATTTGTAAAAATACGTAATCTTGTAGAAAACGGTTTTTATAAGTTAGAGATAGTTTTGTGTAAAACGGTATTTTCCGAATCTATATTTCGCAAAAGGTATTGTGCTATTGTTCCCCTCCGAAAGACGCGGCAGAGGCACGGCGGGCGTCTTGCCTGAAATTCAGGGCAGTTGCTAATTGGTGCTATCCGTCTACCTCTCCGTAGATGCCAAGTTGATTTATGGCACCATGTATCGAAGGTTTAAACGGATGCGGCCGATATAGCAGACTTTGTCAGATTCCCCCTCGTTTGAGGTGTTTTTGATTGTGGGGACGCTCTTCCCTGCAGGCGCAAGCCCCTGCAGTTAATTACGCTACCGTATCGCGGTAACAACTTTCTCCTTCTCCAGATGGTCACTTCGTGTCGTGGGTGTTTGTTTTGTTTGTGGTTGCCTGTGGATTGTATACGGAGACTAAGTTATGTTGTTGCCCGTAGGACGTGGACTAGTCCAAATCCGTATCTTTCTTAGATTTGTGTTTGGGGGTTGGGTTTAAGGATACGTTAGTCTCATTTGAGACTAAGATCAACTTAAACATTTATTAAGGATACGTTAGTCTAATTTTAGATTAAGATCAACTTAACGGGATCGTTTAGATCCGACAAGAGAGTAATTGAGCTCTGTTGTTTAGTTTAGTGATATTGCGGTCGGTAATTAGTTTAGGGACATTACGGTCCATTGTTAGTTTAAAGATATCGCGGTCGAGGTTAAGGACATCATAGTCCATGGGTTTAAGGACCCCACAATCCATTGTTAGTTTTAAGATATCACAGTCGAGATTAAGGACATCATAGTCCATGAGTTTAGGGACCTCACAGTCCGATATTAGTTTTAAGACATCACGGTCGAGATTAAGGACATCACAGTCCATGAGTTTAAAGACCTCACAGTCCGATGTTAGTTTTAAGACATCACGGTAGAGATTAAGGACATCATAGTCCATGAGTTTAAGGACCTCACAGTCCGTGAAATGTATGATTGTCGGGACCCGTCACCTCTTTGAAGACGTTGAGGAATTACAACGACAAATATCAAAGGAGCGAAGAGATGTACCCTTGAACCAAGGTGAGTTGGTTGAAAGAGCAGATGTGCTCACTTTAAGATAAGTTGAGGACTTATGGCCAGAATTGGGCTAAGTCCAATTAAAATGTATTAACATTTTTTGTTCTGGATATTAAGCATTTATTTGGGCTCAGCCCTTTTAATAATGCTAAGCATTGAATTCTGACATCTTTTGTCTTCATCAGAATAGATTGTGTTCTGAAAATGCGCCACGTGGCGCGCCAGGTGCTTTGCGCCAGCTAAAGAGTGCATTGCGCTTCTGTCAGGTAGCGCACATGAAGATGACACGTGTCACGCTAAGCGCTAGTTCGTTAGCGCATTGCGCTTTTAATTTATGAGCGCTTTGCGCTGATTTAGGGGTGCGCCAGTGAGTGACAAGTGGCGCGCTTGGCGCTGAGCGCCAGTTCATGAGCGCAGTGCTCTGTTTTAAAAGCGTAAAACGCAGATTGTGTCTCTGGTTGACACGTGGCATGTTTTGGAGCTGAGCACCGATCCAAGGAGCGCAAAAAGCGTTGTTCATGAGTGCAAGGCACTTTCTAATAGCGCAAAGCGTATTTGATCAATTTTAAGATCAAAGAACAAATTTATGTTCTTCTTAAAGGAGGCCTTGCCTCAAGATCCAAAAACAAAAGTTCTTGTTTATAAAAGGGCTCTGCCTTTATAGATCAAAGATCTGTGAGTGAGGTAAAAATACTTCTTTTATTATTTTATGATTAGATCTTTTGATCTTTTCCTTTTTATTAAAGACCTTGGTCTTTTTCTTAGATCTCTGATCTTTTTAGAAGATGGTTCTTCTTTTTACGAGATGGCTTCATTTCTATTATTCAAGAACATGGTTCTTTCTTCTTTTTTTACCTTGAAGATGAAGAAAAATCTTCTTTTTTTTCTAAGAGCTTTCTCTTTTTTTTTGCAGAGGGTTTCTCTCTCTCTTTTCTATATTTGTTCTGTTTCTTTTCCTTTTTTTTATTGAAAAGAAGGATCATTGGTTGTTGGGACCCACCACCTCTCCGACGACAATGAGAGATTACAGCGCCACATATCGAAGGTGTGGAGGGATGTACCCTTTGAACTATGTCCCACTCATTAGGGGGAAAGAACAGGCTGGAGCTTAAGCTTCTCGCTGCTGAAAAAGGTTTCTTTGCGTTCGCGCACGTGCGTCGCACGTGTTGGACGCACGTGCATCGCACGTGTTGGGCGCACATATTTGCACGTAGCGCACATGGAGCTTGCGCATATGCACATTATGGGGGGGAGCAAGCTCCTATGGAGAACGTATCTCCTTTTAATATTATTAAATGTTCTCATGTAGTACGCACGTGCGTTGCACGCGGTGCGCGCATGGCGGGCACACGTGCGTTGCACGTGGCGTACATGGCGCTTGCGCATATGCGCATTATGGGGAGGAGCATGCTCCTATCTTGGAGAACTAAGCTCCTTTGGAGAACTAAGCTCCTTTGAGAATTGAATCCTTTGAGGATTGAACTCCACCCTTTCTAAGAGGTATCCCCTCTTATTTATATGGGAGTAGTAGAGAAGCCATCTCTCATTTTCCCGATGTGGGACTAAAAATGCATTCCCCATATAGTAGAGCATTACTTTAGATTACACGTGCATATCGCATTTGCTCATAACTTTTGATCTCGAATGAATTATGAGGCCCATAATATTTCAAATCGAAGGATTTTTCGAGACACTTTCGATACCATCAAAATTTATCTGTTTCTCATTCCAAAGTTTGTCGAAATACCATTCGGAAAATACTGGTTCGCATCTTCTTCCTTAGATCACATGTGCATAGACATTTGCTCATAACTTTTGATCCCGGATGAATTATGAGGCCCATAATATATCAAATCGAAGGTTTTTTTCGAGATGCTTTCAATACCATCAGAATTTAGCTATTTCTCATTCGGGAGTTTGTCAAAATACAGTCCGGAAAATACAGGTTCATATTTTCTTAAGCGTATCGCTTCCATTTGATGCCTTGGGCTCTTTTGTGCAGAAATTTTTGGCGGGAACAAATGCCCCCCACTACTTTGCCCACGTAAGTATATACATGGGTGAAGTAGTGCAGAGTAATTGACAGTCTATGACCAGTTTCGGGTTGGTATATAATTTTCAGAATCTTGATCTGAGAAGATAACGAGCGGACACAAGCGTCGTCATTTATCATTGACTCAAATCTCGACTCTTAAGGAGTATAGTCCCAAACCCTCAGCTCCATGAGCCGTACCCTTCTATTCCTTTATGTTTTACTCTGGCGTGAAGTAGTTTATATGCTCATGAGTAACTTCTCCATTTCAGTGGCATGTAGCTTTGGCAAGTGTGGCCCATAGATGGTAGATAACAGTTAATCTTGAACTCTTTATAAGATAGTGATGACTTAGGAGACAGGGGTAGGATCTGTCACCTAAGACTTTTCAACTTTATGAGCCGTGAGGGTCTCATAAAGAATTTTCTCCCTACCGGTCGAGAGGATCCCGTAAGTGTAATTTCTCCTTAAGAATCGTGAGGATTCCTAAGTGTGTTTTCTCTTGAAAGTCGTAAGGATATCACAAGAGAATTTACTCCCTTACGAGTCGTGAGGACCCGCAAGTGATGGGTGAAGTTGTCCTTATCCGCATTTCACGGAGTCAGGAGTTTCTCTGGATGCTTCCCACGGGTTCATTGCCGTGTTCTGCAAGGACCGGGCTCCGCTCTGGACGTTTTCCACGGGGTCAGGGTTGACATTATCCGCGTTCCACGCAGCCAGGAATTTTGCTCTGGATGCTTCCCACGGGTTCACTGTCGTGTTCGGCGAGGACCAGGCTCCGCTCTGGATGCTTCACACGGGGTCATTGCCGTGCTCTGTGAGGACCAGGATCCGCTCTGGACGTTTCCCACGGGGTCAGGATTGACTTAAGCCGCGTTCCACATAGCCAGGAATTTTGCTCTGGATGCTTCCCTCGGGTTCACTGCCGTGTTCGGAGAGGACCAGGCTCCGCTCTGGATGCTTCACACGGGGTCATTGCCGTGCTCTGCGAGGACCAGGATCCGCTCTGGACGTTTCCCACGGGGTACCGTAGTTTAAAGACATCGCGGTCGAGGTTAAGGACATCATAGTTCATGGATTTAAGGACTCCACAGTCCGTTGTTAGTTTTAAGACATCACGGTCGAGGTTAAGGACATCATAGTCCATGAGTTTAAGGACCTCACAGTCCAATGTTAGTTTTAAGACATCACGGTCGAGATTAAGGACATCATAGTCCATGGGTTTAAGGACCCCACAGTCCGATGTTTGCTCTGGATGCTTCCCACGGGTTCACTGCCGTGTTCGGCGAGGACTAGGCTCCGCTCTGGATGCTTCACACGGGGTCATTGCCGTGCTCTGCGAGGACCAGGATCCGCTCTGGACGTTTTCCACGGGGTCAGAAGTGACATAATCCGCGTTCCACGTAGCCAGGAATTTTGCTCTGGATGCTTCCCATGGGTTCACTGCCGTGTTCGGCGAGGACCAGGCTCCGCTCTGGATGCTTCACACGGGGTCATTGCCATGCTCTGCGAGGACCAGGATCCGCTCTGGACGTTTTTCATGGGGTCAGGAGTGACATAATCCGCGTTCCACGTAACCAGGAATTTTGCTCTGGATGTTTCCCACGGGTTCATTGCCGTGTTCTGCAAGGACCAGGCTCCGCTCTGGATGCTTCACACGGGGTCATTGCCGTGCTCTGCGAGGACCAGGATCCGCTCTGGATGTTTTCCACAGGGTCAGGAGTGACATAATCCGCGTTCCACGTAGCCAGGAATTTTGCTCTGGATGCTTCCCACGGGTTCACTGCCGTGTTCGGCGAGGACCAGGATCCGCTCTGGATGCTTCACACGGGGTCATTGCCGTGCTCTGTGAGGACCAGGATCCGCTCTGGACGTTTTTCACGGGGTCAGAAGTGACATAATCCGCGTTCTACGTAGCCATGATTTTGCTTTGGATGCTTCCCACGGGTTCACTGCCGTGTTCGGCGAGGACCAGGCTCCGCTCTGGATGCTTCACATGGGGTCCTTGCCGTGCTCTGCGAGGACCAGGATCCGCTCTGGACGTTTTCCACAGGGTCAGAGTTGACATTATCCACGTTCCACGTGACCAGGAATTTTGCTCTAGATGCTTCCCACGAGTTCACTGCCGTGTTCGGCGAGGACTAGGCTCCGCTCTGGATGCTTCATACGGGGTCATTGCCGTGTTCTGCGAGGACCAGGATCCGCTCTGGACGTTTCCCACAGGGCCAGGATTGACATAATCCGCGTTCCACGTAGCCAGGAATTTTGCTCTGGATTCTTCCCACGGGTTCACTGCCGTGTTCGGCGAGGACCAGGCTCCACTCTGGATGCTTCACACGGGGTCATTGCCGTGCTCTGCGAGGACCATGATGCGCTCTAGACATTTTCCACGGGGTCAGGAGTGACATAATCCGCGTTCCACGTAGCCAGGAAGGGTTGAATTCATCCTCATTTCATGGGGTCAGGGTTTGACCGTCGGTCATCTGTGCACCGCCGAGTCATGGAACTGGGAGTTGCCGCTGTTCCACTTTTCTTTATGTTGTGTCTGTTGTGATGAGACAAATGTTGAGATGATATCCAGGCTATCTGTGAACCGTTGAGATCTGGCTTCTCCTTCTGACGAAGCTTGGGGAGGACGCGTGTGATTCCCTCTTTGTTTGCGCCCCTGGATTGTATACAGGGATTGATATGATATCATCTGTAGGGTATAAAGTTTCATTCTTTCATTTTTTTTCTTTCCATGATGCTCTATCATTTCAGCTTTTTACATCGCGAAAATCGCGATTGCCCAATCATTTCGGCTATTTTTCGCAGTGCCCAATCATTTCAGCTATTTATTTTATTTTTACTCGCTGCTTTTTATTGCGAGTTGCCCAATCATTTCGGCTATTTTTGCATGCATAAATTTTTACTTGCTGATTTTGTTTGCAAGTTGCCCCATCATTTCGGCTATTTCGTATGCATGTGTGGCTTGCTGGCTTTTCGCTTGCAGGCTTGGAATTAGACACTGATCTCGGCATCAGCACCGCTACAACTGGGATATTGCCAGAAGCGAATCATCATTTGCCTCTGTCGATGTCGAATAAAGGTGGCTTAGTAGACAGGGTTAGGATCCTGTCAACTAAGGCTTTTGACTTCATGAGCCGTAAGGGTCACATAAAGGTATTTCTCCCTGCGAGTCGTGAGGATCTCGTAGGTGCGTTTTCTCCTTAAGAATCGTGAGGATTCCTAAGTGTATGGTCTCTTATAAGTCGTAAGGATCTTACAAGAGTATTTTCTCCTTATAAGTCGAGAGGACTTACAAGGGTTGTTCACCATATGGACATATCCCTAGTCATGGATGGGAATTCGTTAGGGAAATGTTTATTCGCGCCCGTGGATTGTATACAAGGGTCACCATTGAGCCGCTTGTAGGGCAGTATCGGAGGTTGTGGGGGGAGTGCTTAAGAACAGGTTCAGATCCCCGTAGCCTAAGACTTTTGAACTTATGAGCCGTGAGGGTCCCATAAGAGAGTTCTCCTTATGAGTCGTGAGGATCTCGCAAGTGTAATTTCTCCCTGGGGATCGTGGGATCCCTAAGTGTGTTGCTCCCTTGTGAGTCGTAAGGATCTCATGTAGGTGGTTTCTCCTTATAAAGTTGAGAGAACCTTGCAAGTGTCTTTTAACGAGATTGCGCCCTTTCGGGTTTTCACAAAACTCGCTGGTAGCCCTGCTGTTTTTACTCACGGAGCCCTTTCGGGTTTTCATCCATGCCCATTTTGCTTATGGACATTCCGTCTTCTTTTTTCTCTTTTTTTTTTATTCTAACGAGCTTGCGCCCTTTCGGGTTTTCACAACACTCACCGGTAGCCTTGCTGTTTTTACTCACGGAGCCCTTTCGGGTTTTCATCCGTCCTCATTTTGCTTATGGACATACCGTCTTCTTTTTTCTCTCTTTGTTTTTATTCTTTTTTTTGTATCAGCTTTGGGACGCTGCAATCCATCGTAGTTTATCGACATCTCGGTCCACGGCCAGTTTTAGGACATAGCGGTCCGTTGTTATTTTAGGGATGTTTCGGTCCGTTGTCAGTTTAAGGACATTTCAGTCGTTGTTAGTTTAAGGACGTTTCGGTCCATTGAGCCGGCTACTACTTATAGAGTTTGGGCTTAGGAAGATAGCGAGCGGACATAGTCGTCGTCATCTATCATTGACCTAGACCGTGACTCGTTAGGCGCAGTATTTCTTCAGGAAGCGACCGTTTATTGGCCTGAAGGGCCATTCGCCATGCATGTCCATGAGTAGATAGGCTCCACCCTGGTAGACCTTGTCTATGATATACGAGCCTTCATTGTTTGGCTCGAATTTCCCCCGTTTAGCACGATTAGGGATCATAGGTCTTTTGACCCCTAGCACGAGTTCGCCTTGGCGGAATGTCCTCGGCCTAGTCAATCTTTCGTATGAGCGCGTCATCTTTGCTTTGTAAGCCTCCAGATTTTGTTGCGCTATGAGCCGGGTTTCATCAAGGGCATCGAGCTCTTCAAGCCGAAGGTGAGCATTTTCTTCGTCCGTCAGCTCGTAATGAACTGCCACTCGTAGAGAGGGTAGCTCTATTTCGAGGGGAAGTACCGCCTCGGTACCGAATACCAACGCATACGGCGTTGTGTTCGTGGCCGTCTTGAACGTAGTCCGGTATGCCCAGAGAGCTTCATGCAGTCTCTCGTGCCAATCCTTCTTATTTCGGGACACCGTATTTTTCACGATCTTCGTCAAGGTTTTGTTAAACGCCTCAGCTAGACCGTTAGCTCAGGGATTATAAACTGAGGAGTATCTCCAGTTTATGTTATGCTGTTGTGCGAAGCGGCTGATCTTGTGGCTTCTGTAGGCCGGCCCATTATCGGAGATGATTCGTCTCAGAGTGCCGAACCGATAAATGACATGCGTCTTGAAGAAATGGAGGATATTCTCCGTCTTCACTTCCCTCAGCGGTACTGCTTCTGTCCATTTAGAGAAGTAATCAGTTGTCGCCAAAATGAACCGATGTCCTCTGGACGATGCTGGTTCGATGGGGCCGATTATGTCAGTCCCCCACATTTCGAACGGCCAGCTAGCCACTGTCGGATGTAGCGGATTCGGATGTTGATGGATGAAGTCCCCGTGAATCTGGCACGAGTGGCATTGCTTCGCATACTCGAGGCAGTCCTGAATCATCGTGGGCCAATAGTAGCCCATCATTTTAATTTTCAGCTTCATCTTCGGCCCGGCTTGGTGAGAACCGCAGAGGCCATCGTGAGTTTCTTGGATGACTCTTCTTGCTTCTTCAGGTCCCAGGCATCTCAACCACAAAGAATCAAATGACCTCTTGTACAGAGTATCATTGACGAAGGCAAAAGATAGAGCTCGCTTCATGAGCTGATGTCTTGAGGATGCATCTTCAGGTGTTCGACAGGATTTGAAGTAGTTTATAAAGACTTCTCTCCAATCCTCAACCTTTTCTTGGTCTTTTATTTGCAGAGCCACTGGCTTGGTCATTCTCTTTTCCTCGGACGTCTCTGGAAATATTTCTGCCGGTGCGAGGACTCGACGGCTTTGAACAACGATCCTCACGTCATCGAGGTTTTCGACAGCCAGTTCTTTAGCAAGCTTGGCTAATGCATCCGCCTTGCTATTTTCCGCACGTGGTATGCTTTCCAAGGTGTAGAAAGGTATTTAGGTCAGCAGTTGCTGTACCCTTTCGCCGTACTTCACCAGTTCTGGTTTGCACGTTTGATAGTCGCCGTTTACTTGACTAACGACCAATTGGGAATCTCCGTATATGAAGAGGTTTTCAATCCCCATGTCAATGGCGATCTCGAGACCTGCTATCAAAGCTTCGTATTCAGCTTCATTGTTTGTTCTCGGCTCTGTTAAGGAGAAGGCAAAACGCATTATCCCTCCTTGTGGAGTTACGAAGATAAGGCCTACCCCTGATTTGATTATGGGTGTGTTTTGCTTGCGTTTCTTCATGGAAGACGCTCCATAGAAGTAAAGTTCCCATCGGGTATCACTTCCGTCGATCGTGTCAAACGCATGTTCGTCTGGAAATTCACAGTTCATGAGAGAATCGACAGGTATCGGATGCTCAGCGAGGAAGTCGGCGATGGCCTGTCCCTTCACTGCCTTAAGAGGCTGATACGTTATTGAGAACTCCATCAACAGCAGGGCCCATTTAGCGAGTTGCCCCGTCAATATGGCCTTTGACATCAAATACTTGAGGGGATCCACCTTCGATATGAGACGGACTTCGTGCGCCAATGCATAGTGGCTGAGCTTCGTTATCGCGAAAATTAATGCCAGGCAGTGTTTTTCGATGGGAGAATAATTGCTTTCTGCCCCCAGCAGAACTCGACTCAAATAGTAGAGCACTCTCTCCTTCCCTTAGTCGTTCTCTTGTTCCCATAATGCGCCTAAGGAACCTTCAAGGGCTGTTGTATACAGAATGAGAGGCTTTCCCTTGACCGGAGCGGACAGTACTGGCGGATTCTGCAAGTATTGCTTGATTTCGTCCAGCGCGCTTTGGCATTTATGATCCCAGACGAACGGGGTTCCCTTCTTCATCAGGTGACTGTAAGGATGGCACTTGCCTGAGAGATTGGCTATAAATCGCCGAATATACGCGAGCTTCCCTTGGAGAGACCGCAATTGCTTGAGAGTCCTTGGCGGGGGCATCTCCATAATTGCCTTGATCTTTGACGGATCTATCTCGATACCTCGGTGTCGGACGATGAATCATAAGAATTTGCCTGAGGAAACACCGAACGCGCATTTGAGAGGGTTCATCTTTAAGTTGTATTGCCGAAGGCGTTGAAACACGATTCTCAGATGCTCTAAATGTTCCTCGTATGATTTTCTTTTCACCACGAGGTCGTCGATATAGCATTCGACGATTTCATGTATGAGGTCATCGAAGATCTTCGTCATGGCCCTCTGATAGGTGGCACCGGCGTTCTTTAGACCGAAAGACATCACCTTGTAGCAGAATATACCCAAAAGGGTCCGGAAAGCGGTGTGCTTCTGGTCCTTGGGATGCATCTTTATCTGATTGTATCCTGACGAACCATCCTTAAAGGAGAAGACTTCGTGAGTGGACGTATTGTCTATCATCAACTCAGTGACCGGTACCGGGAAATCGTCTTTCGGGCAGGCTTTATTGAGATCTCGAAAGTCCACACATATGCGCATTGTCCCATTTTTCTTCATCACCGGGATGATGTTGGCGATCCAATCAGGATACTGCACCTCTTGGATGAAGCCAGAGTCGATTAACTTCTTGACCTCTGCGTTGATGCTCATCTCAAGCTCGAGCCGCATTCTTCTCGGCGCTTGTTTGATTGGCTTGACGTCTGGGGATATGGCCAGTTTGTGAACCGCAATCTCTGGGTCTAGCCCTGGCATCTCGGAATAATTCCATGCGAAGCAATATTTATGCTGCATGAGCACGTCCTTTAGTGTAGCCACCCTTTCTTCAGACAGCAATTCGCTGACGAACGTTGGCCGTGGGTCACTTGCCGTCCCAAAATCAATTTTCTTGAGGTTATCTGCAGTGGTATGTATTCCATCTTCCAGCTCTGTCGGCGCCGGTGGAAACTACGAGATCACCTCGTCATTATTGTTTTCGAAGCACCAGGGGAAGTCATCCATATCCTCGGGCTCTTCTTTTTCCGACAGCGTAATCACGTGACAGGTACGAGCTCGCTTCCAAGGCTGATGTGGATCTGATTCTACTCTCGTGGATTTGGGTTCATGCTTCTGCGGTGGGGTTACCCTCCAGCTGTTGGATAAAGCGAACCTGCCTTGCTGATACTGATCTTCGACCCAATTTTTGAAGGTGAAGCAGTCTTCAATAGAATGCCCTATGGCCCTATGATATGAGCAATAGTCTGGGTGAGAGATCTCGTTGACTTGCTCGGGGTGCTTGGACTCCGGAAGTGTAATCATTTGATATTTTATAGCAAGATCAAGTATCTTCTTTGTCTTGTCCTGGGCAAAAGAGTACGCTCGACCCATCTTCTTCATAAGAGATGAGTCCTGGTTGCTCGGTTCTTGATCGCGTGGCTTCCTGATCCCGCTTTGTCACTGTCGAACGGCTTTCCCCTTCTTTTGTTTATTTTTGCCTCTGCGTCGGGTCTTTTGTACAACGGGTTGACAGGGAGGAGTATTTTCATGTTTCGCAGCCTGTTGAAGAAGGCGTTGCATCCTGGCTTTCTCGTAGATGGCCATTTCACGATTGTGGTCGTCTCGAACCTTTTGACCCGCTTCCCTTATAAGCTTGTCCATTTGTTCTTCAAACGACGGACTGGGCATTTTTACACCGGGAGCTCTTTCTGATTCAGGGTTAGCATTTTCCCAAAAAGCATCTCCCTCTTCATCAAAGTCATGTATGACGTAGCAGTCACGGAGTAACTCCCGTTTCTTGGATCGAACATATCCAAACCCGATCGTTTTCATTTTCCCGTTGGGCAACTTTCGCTGAGTTCCAGGGACGTTCCAGATCCTGTTATAGGACCGTGCTTCTCGAGCGGTCTGTTTGAAAGGTACGCCTTGGCGTCTTAATAGCCTTTTTAGTCCGTTCGTGTAATATCTGGGCAAACGGATGGGCTGGAGCCTGTCAAGTGTAGAATCCGTGCCGTGCCAGATTTCTTTCTCCACTTTGGTTTTCCCGGATCGGTAGAATAGGATTGCCTTTTCACCTTCTCGCCTGGGAGGGACATAGAACGTCTGCAGCTCCTCCACACTGTAGGTATCAAACGCGTCTAGTTCTTTATGATGTTTGGGCGGAACTATGGCAACTTACAAACTTTGCTCTTCATCAGCGAATGTTTGTATTGAAGGCTGAGCGGAGAATATAGCATGGACCTCATATTCCGAGTCGCTGCCAAAGATCAACATAGGAGTGGACGGTCTTGGTTTGTTGCACTGGGGCGGACCGAAGTAAACTATCTCTTCTTCCTCCTCGGTATCACCCCCGAAGACCGGGATAGTGGTGATAGCTTTATTCTCCGGTTTATGACATCTCTCTGTGTCTTCAAAGTCTGGTAAGAAGTATTTTGCATCTTCGTACTTTCGGACTTCGTTTACGGAGAATGGGTTCGGCTCTCCTGTTACGGTATACTCGAGACCATCCTTGAAGTATTTCATACACTGATGCTGTGTAGAAGGGATGATGTTGTACTCGTGTAACCAAGGCCGACCAAGCAAAGCATTGTAGTATGTCTTGGCATCGATGACGTGAAATTTAATATCTGTGACGAGTAGTCCGAAGTGCAGCGTCAGTATCACCGACTCGAGGGTCCGTGATGACTGGGAATCGAAGTCGGAGATGGTGATTTTATCAGCGAGGTGCTGGACGCTCATGCAGATTTCCTTCAACACTCGCACGTTGAGGAGATTGACAGAAGACCCATTGTCGACCAGGATTTTTCCTATCTTGATATCGTGACAATATCCTGAGACATATAGGGGACGGTTGTGCTCGCACGTCCCGAGGAGGAGATCTTCATCGCCGAAGGTAATATCGGCTGTGTGTATTTCTTCCAGCTCGTCCTTCATCTTTTCTTCGGCGAGAAAAGCTTGGAATTGCTCCGGCTCTTGTAGCGCCTTGATCAACGAGTCCCTTGCTTCTTTTGATAGTAAAAGAGCGTCGAGAATACTGAGTTGCGAGGGTAACTTGTTCAAGTGTGCCAGAATGTTGTAGCCCACCTTACTTTTCCTTGGCGGGTCCTTGGTGGTCAGCTCTTTCATGACTTGGTCATCTAGGGCGATATCTTCAGAGACCTTCTCTTTTACCTTATCTTTTCTGTTTGCGGGTCCGAGATTCTTTTCGGGCGGCGTACGATTGCGCAGCTGGATATTTTCACAGGTCTTCGATTCTCCCTCCTTTCCTGAGGTGGATTCCTTGAATAGAGAGCCAAGAGTCATCTCTTCGTCTGAGTCACTTCCGAAGGTGAGGACTTGCGATCCCCCAGCGTTGACCACGCGACAGTTGCCGGCAGTTTTTTTATACTCCTCGGTCGTACTTCTTCGCTCCCGACGAGTTTTGCGTTTCATCCACTTAAAATGTTGCCGGTGAGCAATATACCCTTGCCACCAACTTTTAAAAGCGTTGCATTCCTCAGTGGGGTGCGAAATCTTTCGATGATATGAGCAGTAGCTAGGATGCATCTCTGCTTCACCGACAGTGTTTCCTTCGGAGGGTGGTAGCCTCATTCCCATCGATATGGCTTTAGCAAAGCTTTTCCTTGTCTTGAACTTGTTTTTATTCGCGACGGATGTCCCTTGATTCGGCGGAAGTGTCTTGACTCTTTCGTCCAGTCGCCGACACTTAGCCTTTTCAAATATGGCCATCTCACGCTCCTGATCGGCTTTACTTTTCAGTAGAACTTCGTTTAGGAATGCGTCGATCATTTCGTCTGATAGCCCTGGAAGTTCCGGTTCAGGACCTGCCCCCAGTCTCTTGGTGCAAGGAGCCTCTTCATTGTCTATCAATGAGTGAGAGATCACATGGCAACTTGCTACGTAATTCTCAGATTCATCCGACAAGTCTTCTTCCTTTTCTCCATCTTCAAGGACGTGGCCGAGAAATTCCTAGAGTGTGATTGGAGTCTGCACTTTCTGGTTATACTCTTCCAGCGCGCTGATCTGTTTCTGCAAGTCCGTACGCTTGTCACCAGGCTTCACGGACTTCTTGGATTTCTTTTTCTTCTTCGAGGATTTCGACGGCTGGGTGTGCGAGCTTTGGCTATCGCCACTGATCTTTGGAGTTGGGCGCGGCTTTAACATCCCTTCGACGATCTGGGGTTTCAGCGGATTCTTCCAGTTGATCGCCGGACATGTCTGGAGATCATTCAGCATCCTTTTAGTTTTGGCCGAAAGAGCCACCTCCCATGGAGCTTCCTCAACAAAAGAGCACATTGCCCCTGGTGTGTCCGTCTTCTTAGGAGTGTGCGGTTGTGGTGGGTTTACTTTCCACTTCTCAGACAGTGCAAACTTGCCTTGTAGGTACTGATCCTCGATCCATTCCTTAAAGACGAAGCAATCTTTGATTGGATGGCTTACCGTTTGGTGGTAAGGGCAATAATTGGGATTATTCACTTCGCCGGGTTGCGATGGTCGCCTTGGATTCGGCAAATTGATATGCATGTTGCGCATCGCTAGTTCGAACAGCCTCTTCGTTTTATCCCGCGGGAATGAGTAAGGGCGCTTCATTTTCTCATTATAATAGCGTCGCCTCTCTTCCAGTTGATCCGCTAACTTTGGGGCACTGGGCTGCTGTTGGGTGTTCGCAACGAAGATCGCCTTCCCTTTACCCTTTTCGTTCCGCAGTTCCGGCTTCGGGGGAGATGGTCTATGAGCCATCTGGTCCATTTGGGCCAGCTTGTCGATTATAGCCTGGAACGTGGTCGGTTTGAAGAACATCATGAACTGTGAAATAGTTGCATGAGGGTCTAGGGTGCCTACGAACATGCCCACCATTGGTGCTTCTTCGATGTGCTGTTCGCACTTCGACCACAGGTTCCGCCATCGGATTGCATACTGAACCCACGCCTCGCCCGGCTTCACCCTGGTATTGATCAATGCCGTTATTGGGATGCGTTCACTAGCACTTGCGAATCGCTGGGTGAACAACAACTCCATTTCCGCGAAAGTTTTGACAGAGTCATTTGGAAGTTCGGAGTACCACTCAAATGCCATCTCCGATAAGCTGCCGACGAATTGGCGGAGGAAGAGCTTATCATCGCCACTAGTATTGCTACAGAGGGCCCTGAACTGGGCGACATGTTGATGGGGATTGCTTGTCCCCTTGTATACATGGAACTTCGGGATCGTGTACCCCGGCGGGTACTTTATCTGATCATACCATCCTGGATACGGTCGCCCAATTCTAACAATTTGCCCAGCCGCTTCATTCGCCTGGTGAACTCGTATCTGCTCAGCGATATAATCATCCAGGGCGGCTTTGGAGATTGTCTCTTCCTTGGCTGTTGACAGAGCCGGCAGAGGGTTTGATATTTCTCCTCTATCATCTTCAATTATTCTTGGAGGATCCTTGGCTGGGGGATCCGACTGGATCATCATGCCCACCATATCTTGGAATAGAAAGGCCATTTGCTTTATATTGGCCGCTTGTTCCGCGGCCTTTTTGTCCTTCTTCTCAAGCATTCTCCGACGGAACTCGGCATCAGTTTCCTTCTCATGGCGTTGCTCTGAGGATGTCTCTGGGCTTGCTTTCGGTCCTGTGAGCGTGGCCATCGCAGTCATCATCTCCTGAAGCTTCTGCTGCTGCTCTTGGACTTTTGTCACGGATCGCGTAAGCGGTCGATGACCTGTGGAGATGCGGCTTTCCTATTTTTCGGAGGCCATGTAAACAGAATGTACCACCATGCCCCCAGACTTAGGGCGTTTGGGCTCAGTGTTTTTGTGGTCTGCCACGTTTACAGGGGCTTTCTCTGGCCTCCTTTTCTTTTGAGTAGTCGACGCGGAGGGGGCCGTTGTAGCGGGCACCCAAGTGGTTGTTGTCTTTTGCAGTTTACTGGGACGGTTCCCTTCCGGCTGAACCTTCGGCTTCTTCTGTCGGCGGAGGTAGTCTTGATCGATCACTGACTCTCGGACTTGTCGCCGGATTTTGTAAACTTTAGAAGACAGTCGTTGAGGGGACTGTTCCGGCTTCACTTTTACGACAGTCTCTACCGGTGGAGGAGATCTTTTCAGTATGGCGGTAGGCTAGTTCCTACGCACCTTGCTCAGCAGTTCAAAGCTGTTCCCGGTCGGAACAGCAGCATTGACTTCCACCGTTGGAGCTGGTGGAGTTAGCCCAGAGGGGGAGTTGCCACCAGCCTTCCTTACTCGGCACCAGTGGCGACGTCGAGCGTGTCGAGCTGTTAGGGCTGGTTCGGAGATGGGGATAGCTTTGTCTTGCCCCCTGTCCAGATGAGGCAGCGCTGGTGACAGCCACTTGAAGACTGACGTCTTTTGAGTAGCAATATCCAATTTGTCAAAGACAGATCTTCGAGCTAGAACGGGAGCCGGAATAGTCAATCTTGTAAAGACCGACTCTTCGGCAGGAGAAGCCGCCTTGACGACTTCAGGAGAAGGGGTGGCTATCTTCTTTGGGATGGCCACTTCAGGTATCATGGGCTTCTTGGCAGGCCCATCGGAGTTCAGGCTCAGTCTGGCGAAGACCGAGGAGTTGGAACTGGACGACCCGTTGAGAGGGGCCGTGGTAGTAGCAAGCCGATCGAAGACCGACTTCTTGGGAGCTTCCGGTGCTGGCATAGGAGCGCTGAAGCTCGTTGGTGGGAGCATGGTCCCGAAAAACAATCCTGTGGTGGCTTAGGTGACCTGTTCCACCGGCATCGTGAACAGGGAAGCCGCCTGGGGCCCATAAGCTACGCCCCCAGTTGAGGCAGAGCGTGGGTTGCAGTTGCATATGGAACACTTCGAGCAGGTGAACGCCATTGATCTTTTGCTTTCTGCACCAAGCAAAACGCCAAATCTTAGTACCTCGAACCCAAGGGCAACCATCAGCAAATCGTGATTCGTTCGCGAACACGACACACGAAGTATGGAATGGACAGAGGAAAAGGTCCCACCAGGAGTGCCAGAATCTGTTCCCCTCCGAAAGACGTGGTGGAGACGCGGCGGGCGTCTTGCCTGAAATTCGGGGCAGATGCTAATTGGTGCTATCCGTCCACCTCTCCGAAGATACCAAGTTGATTTATGGCACCATGTATCGAAGGTTTAAACGGATGCGGCCGATGTAGCAGACTTCGTCAGATTCCCCCTCATTTGAGGGGTTTTTGATTGTGGGGACGCTCTTCCCTACAGGTGCAAGCCCCTGCAGTTAATTACGCTACCGTATCGCGGTAACAACTTTCTCCTTCTCCAGATGGTCACTTCGTGTCGTGGGTGTTTGTTTTGTTTGTGGTTGCCCATGGATTGTATACGGAGACTAAGTTATGTTGTTGCCCGTAGGGCGTGGACTAGTCCAAATCCGTATCTTTCTTAGATTTGGGTTTGGGGGTTGGGTTTAAGGATACATTAGCCTCATTTGAGACTAAGATCAACTTAAACGTTTGTTAAGAATACGTTAGTCTAATTTTAGACTAAGATCAACTTAATGGGATCGTTTAGATCCGACAAGAGAGCAATTGGGCTCTGTTGTTTAGTTTAGTAATATTGCGGTCGGTAATTAGTTTAGGGACATTACGGTCCATTGTTAGTTTAAAGACATCACGGTCGAGATTAAGGACATCATAGTCCATGGGTTTAAGGACCCCACAATCCGTTGTTAGTTTTAAGACATCACTGTTGAGGTTAAGGACATCATAGTCCATGAGTTTAGGGACCCCACAGTCCGATGTTAGTTTTAAGACATCACGGTCGAGGTTAAGGACATCATAGTCCATGAGTTTAAGGACCTCACAGTCCGATGTTAGTTTTAAGATATCACGGTCGAGATTAAGGACATCATAGTCCATGAGTTTAAGGACCTCACAGTCCGTGAAATATATGATTGTCGGGACCCGTCACCTCTTTGAAGACGTTGAGGAATTACAACGACAAATATCAAAGGAGCGAAGAGATGTACCCTTGAACCAAGGTGAGTTGGTTGAAAGAGCATATGTGCTCAATTTAAGATAAGTTGAGGACTTATGACCAAAATTGGGCTAAGTCCAATTAAAATGTTTTAACATTTTTTGTTCTGGCTATTAAGCATTTATTTGGGCTCAGCCCTTTTAATAATGCTAAGCATTGAATTCTGACATCTTTTGTCTTCATCAGAACAGATTGTGTTCTGACAATGCGCCATGTGGCGCGCCAGGCACTTTGCGCCAGCTAAAGAGCGCATTGCGCTTCTGTCAGGTAGCGCACATGAAGATGACACGTGTCGCGCTTAGTGCTAAGCGCTAGTTCGTTAGCGTATTGCGCTTTTAATTTATGAGCGCTTTGCGCTGATTTAGGGGTGCGCCAGTGAGTGACACGTGGAGCGCTTGGCGCTGAGCGCCAATCCATGAGCACAGTGCTCTATTTTAGAAGCGCAAAGCGCAGATTGTGTCTCTGGTTGACACGTGGCATGTTTTGGCGCTGAGCGCCGATCCAAAGAGCGCAAAAACGCTGTTCATGAGTGCAAGGCACTTTCTAATAGCGCAAAGTGCATTTGATCAATTTTAAGATCAAAGAACAAATTTATGTTCTTCTTAAAGGAGTCCTTGCCTCAAGATCCAAGAACAAAAGTTTTTGTTTATAAAAGGGCTCTGCCTTTATAGATCAAAGATCTGTGAATGAAATAAAAATACTTCTTTTATTATTTTATGATTAGATCTTTTGATCTTTTCCTTTTTATTAAAGACCTTGGTCTTTTTCTTAGATCTCTAATCTTTTTAGAAGATGGTTCTTCTTTTTACGAGATGGCTTCATCTCTATTATTCAAGAACATGGTTCTTTCTTTTTTTTTTTACCTTGAAGATGAAGAAAAATCTTCTTTTTTTTTCTAAGAGCTTTCTCTTTTTTTTTGCAGAGCGTTTTTCTCTCTCTTTTCTATATTTGTTCTGTTTCTTTTCCTTTTTTTATTGAAAAGAAGGATCATTGGTCGTTGGGACCCACCACCTCTCCGACGACACTGAGAGATTACAACGCCACATATCGAAGGTGTGGAGGGATGTACCCTTTGAACCATGTCCCACTCATTAGGGGGAAAGAACAGGCTGGAGGTTAAGCTTCTAGCTGCTGAAAAAGGCTTCTTTGCCTTCGCGCACGTGCGTCGCACATGTTGGGCGCACATATTTGCACGTAGTGCGCATGGAGCTTGCGCATATGCGCATTATGGGGGGAGCAAGCTCCTATGGAGAACGTATCTCCTTTTAATATTATTAAATGTTCTCATGTAGTGCGCACGTGCGTTGCACGTGGTGCGCGCATGGCGGGCACACGTGCGTTGCACGTAGCGCACGTGGCACTTGCGCATATGCGCATTACGGGGAGGAGCATGCTCCTATCTTGGAGAACTAAGCTCCTTTGAGAATTGAATCTTTTGAGGATTGAACTCCACCCTTTTTAAGAGGTATCCCCTCTTATTTATATGGGAGTAGTAGAGAAGTCATCTCTCCTTTTCCCGATGTGGGACTAAAAATGCATTCCCCATGTAGTAGAGCATTACTTTAGATTACACGTGCATAGCACATTTGCTCATAATTTTTGATCTCGGATGAATTATGAGGCCCATAATATATCAAATCGAAGGATTTTTTTGAGACATTTTCGATACCATCAAAATTTAGTTGTTTCTCATTCCGGAGTTTGTCAAAATACAGCTCGGAAAATACTGGTTCGCATCTTCTTCCTTAGATCATATGTGCATAGACATTTGCTCATAACTTTTGATCCCGGATGAATTATGAGGCCCATAATATATCAAATCGAAGGTTTTTTTCGAGATGCTTTCAATACCATCAGAATTTAGCTGTTTATCATTCGGGAGTTTGTCAAAATACAGCCCGGAAAATACAGGTTCACATTTTCTTAAGCGTATCGCTGCCATTTGATGCCTTGGGCTCTTTTGAGCAGAAATTTTTGGCGGGAACAGCTATGTTGCATATGAGTGTTGTGAAGAGGTATGTCATTATCTCATGATCTATCTAAAGGTATAGCAAGATTAATAATGTTTTAAAGTCGAAACTAAACTATATGGTATTTTACAGAAAAGGTCTGATAAAAATTGAAATACATTCTTTTGAAATGGAATTTGTTCCACATATTTTGTTAATGATTAATAGTCAAGATGTAAGAGTTTAGTATGGTTGTATTTAAGGAAAGTAGATGTTTTTAAAGAAAACCGAATCAGAAATTGGATTAACTCCGTTTTCGTCGGATTTTAGTACAAGAAGTTTTAAGAATAGATTAGAGAAGAGAGACGTGGAACTTAAAGGTTTAGATTCAAGAGAAGAGGAAGAGGAAGATGTAGGAGGCACCGGTGCGTCGTTTCGTCGCCGGGAGTTTCTCGGATCGTCGTCGGAAAATCGTCGAAGCTTCAGCCTTTGCTAACTCCAATTGCACACAAAATTCTAGAGAGTTTTCTTGAGAGTTTTGGAAAGAATTTGTGAGTGAGGAGCGTGTGTTTAGGGGTAGTATTTATAGGGTAATCTAGGCTTTAGGGTAGATGAAAAGTTGTATTAAAAATTGTAATAAAAAGAGATTAATGGGGTTTTAAAAAGGCTCTGTTAATGTGCAGGTTATTTAAATATAACAGAGGTTACCATAAGACCAAAAGGCAGAGAAGTCATGAAGGAGACTCGGCAATTTGACCGAGTCAACCCGACCTTGCCGGCCGAGTCGGGCCGGGGATCGTCGCCGCGTGTCTAATGTCGTATGGTGATACTCCTGGGTCAGTTTGTTTTACATGTGACTTTTGAGTTTTACGAGTTATGTACGTGTAGACCCTTGGACTTCTAAAAATTTAAAAGAAAACAATATTAAAAATAATGTGGGTGATGGGATTTGAACTCTGGTGTTTTGTTTCAGCAGTGTAAGGTCTTACTAATGAGCTACAAGCTCCCTCTTGCTATTAAAAAGCGAAACAAACTTATAACTTGTGCTCAGGCAAAAATACCCCTTTCTGTATTTTTTGAAAAAATTGTACAGAAAATTGTACAGGAAGTTTAGGGTTGTTACATTCTACCCTCCTTATAAAAATTTCGTCCTCGAAATTTGTAAAAGAAAAGTGTAACAGTTTCAGTGAAAGTTGGTTACTGGAGTACTGATAGTGTATGAAAAATAACAAAGTGATACAAGGGTTTTAAAAATGTGAAAGTGACTTACTGATGTTACCTTGGTCAACTGTCTCGGCTTCTACGGCTGCTAATGTGGAGGCTTGGAGTCTCGGCACATTTTTCTGTGTATGCCGGTACATCAATGCCTGACTGGGTAGAAGTGGTCCATATGGAGGTAGTGCTGGCAGTGCAAGACGAGGTGCAGGAGCCTGGATAGCTGGCTGCTGCGGGTAGTTGGCGGGTGTGTGAGCTGAGTTGCGTCTATAGGGACAGTTTCCAATTCTATGATCGGATGCGCCACAAACTAGGCACAGGCCTTTGGCGCGCCTACAGTCCTTCACCAAATGTCCATTCCTATTGCAGTAGAAACAAAATTTGGACTTGGCCGGTGTTCAGTTGATAAAACTGTACATTTAATATGACATTTTTCCTACTATTTCTTTATAATAAAAGGTGTTTATTATAATATATGATACATGTGAGAGTTTATCTATAAAAATACTATTTTCATGTGTTTATATATTATAATTAACATTTGGTAGGAAAAAGTAAGCATATAATATCCATGTAACATTTGGCCCATTTAATATGCTTACCTTATTAAATACCTTTGACCAATTCTTAATGGTTAAGTAAATATCTTTACTAATATTATTTGTTGAGTTATTGTGCAGAATTTTCAGGGCTGAAATCAAGGAAATCAAAGTTGTTGGAACAAACCTGCCTAATTAAGAAAGTAAACTAAAGAAATCAAGTCTGGCAGTGACATAGAAAGGATTTTCAGTTTCCAGAGATTAAAAAGATCACCGCGTGTCATAACGATAAAGACCCAGAGAAACAAAGCAATGATCACATCATAAGGCCGCGGATCCGCAGCCAAACCCACCTATTGGCCGCGGATCCGCCGCGGTTAAAACATTTGGGAGTTGAGATTTTACTGTTTTGGATCTTAACTACTGGTTTCCAAATTAGGAGACTAGGGTTCTGGATTGGGACTATAAATAAGAACCGAGAGCCTCTTGGAAAAATCATTACGCTGAAAAGATCACGAAGTCCATGACAGGCTCACGCATCCAGACCGATCATCAACTGTTCATCTACCTCCTTAGAAGAGATCGAGAAGCAAACTAGGTTTTTGTAATCATTTTCTAAGGAAACAAAGTGTACTTGATCTTGTTGATTAATAAAAGTAGTTTTATTCTATTGCATTTTATTTTCTTCATGATTTCTATCTTTTCTTATCCCAACATGCACGAGTAATTCTTTGCTTGTTAGGGTTCATGGGATTAGGGTAGGTTAATGGATGATGCAGATCCTTAAACTCTTTTTAAGTCTTATAAAATTTATAAACTTTATCAAAAAGAATAGTTAACATCCTAATCGGGCGCGCTACCAATTCATTGCTAGTCTCGACCGCGATTAGAAATTGGATTAACTATTGTTTTGGTAAAGGCTAGATATGAACGGAGTTCCATGTCAAGATAGGGGTTAAGAGTGGGAACCCTTTTCCCTCCAGAAACCCTAATGCATCACTGTCGTTCTAGTTTTAAATCTATTAAAGGATAAAAAGAGTAATCTTTAATTAATCATCCATAACTACTAAATCCTAATGAACTCTACAAGCCCTCTTTTAATATAAAACCTACATCCGTAGTTAATCTAGATCTATATTTTGCATCCGTGTTTAACGTAGATCTAGATCCTACAACCATTCTTTATTCTTCCTCCTTTCTTTCTCAACACGCCTAAAGTAAGAATAAAATATTCAACGTTTCCCAGAGGACGGCCCGTACTCATCTCGGTCTAGCTACGCGCGAAACCGTTATTGATTGCGGTTAACTACAAACACATAAAATAAAGATCAATCAAATGGCACCGTTGCCGGGGATACATGCGTAATTTTTTATTCTTACTATTTGTGTTGAATTCTTATTCGATTCATATCATAAACAAAACAAAACTGCAAATTATATATTTAACGATTGTCGTGTGAATTTTGCGAGGGGATCTGGAGTCACAGAATTGAGGAAACAGAAAGCCAGAGACATTCATCAAGATCCAGAGGAGTGCAGGAGGCCATGTTTCCTGATTTAAAATCAGGAAAGCTTCTGGGAAAAGCTTCAGAAGAGGGTCACGTGCTTACACGTGACTAGCGGTCACGTGTTGGCACGTGACACCTAAAAACATCATCAAGGCAAGTTCAGTTTCCTGACTACGTTGAAGAAAAGGGGGCTTCAGAAAGAGTCACGTGCTCCCACGTGACCCGGGTCACGTGGAGACACGTGACATTTAAATGCAAGCGTCAAAAGGCACACCAGTTCCCTGATCAAGTCAAGGAAAAGGCTTCAGAAGAGGTCACGTGCTTCCACGTAACCAGGGTCACGTGTTGCCACGTGACGTTCAAGACAGCAGACTCGTTCTCCAGTTGAACCAAGGAAAGAGAGAGTTCAAACAAGGGTCACATGCTCACACGTGACCAGGGGTCACGTGGCAGCACGTGACGTTTAAGCAGCAATAAGAAGACAGAGCGCAAAAGAAAGGAAAAGGCTCATTCCAAAGGGGGTCACGTGCCCACACGTGACCATGAGTCATGTGGTCACACGTGACCGGCTTTCAAAGCCCATTGTGTTAACAGAATTAAATTCTGAAAGAAATTCAAATCTTTCCAAAGGAAAGCAACTATCTGGAACCAATCGAATTAAAGATTCAGAGGTGATCTATCTATGGGAAAATCTCGGGTTTGGAAAGATTTCCCCTTTAAATCTAACCGAAACAACAAAGGAAAAACCCCTGGATTTGAAATCCAATGGTGAATAAAATTCACCCAACAATCTAAAGGTCCAAAATGAATGATGGATGCAAATCAAATCTTTCACGAAGATTCGTCAAAAAACTGATTGATTCGGCTGCTTCTCCTATAAATAGGAGCCAAGAGACATACAGAGAAAAGAGAGACGCAGAGAAGAAAGAAGAAAAGGAGGAGAGCTTTGATATTTTGAAAAGACTCGGATCTTCTGCAAAAAAAACCCTAGGTAAGAAAGGGAAGGCCTTTTGAAAGGAAGAGAATTTAATTCTCAACAGAGTTTAACTCTGATAATGTAAAAACAGAAGAACATATTTCTTCTCTCTTTGATAGAGGATCTGCAAAGTGCACATCTCCCCTTAAGGTTGAGAATTTAATTCTCAATGGGTTGAGATCCTGCCATGCAGATCCAAAACATAGAGAAGGAATGCAAGCACGAGAATTTAATTCTCATAGAACTATAGGAATTTAATTTCTTTAAAATAAAATTAGGGCTTGCCCCTGTATCATGGGAATTTAATTCCTTCAGAATAAAAAGAAACAGGGTTTAACCCTAATTAAGAACCTAGTTCTGTTGCAGCAGCGGGAATTTAATTCCCTTAATCATAATTTAACAGAGGATGGAAGTTTAAACTCCTTAAAAAAGCTTTGTTAGGGTTTAACCCTATTTGGTTCTTCACATATATGAGGAATTTAATTTCTACAGAAAATTCAGAGTTAAACTCTATCCCAGAATATAAGTCTTCGAAAGGAAGTAGGAATTTAATTCCTCTGAAATTTACAGCTCGAGGAATTTAATTCCTGAAAAAAGATTAACAAAGCCTCTAAACAAAATACATAGAGGCAGGGTCACGTGTCATCACGTGACCCCCAAGAGATCTACAGAAAGCCCTTTTGAGGCAGCACCCCACGTGACCCACGTGACCCTTGGCAGAAGCTCTAATACATAGGCATTTGAATGCCCATCACGTGATGGCACGTGATGCTCTGAAAGATGCGATAATCTCAGCAGAATAAATGAAGGGAGGGCGCTCTCACGTGCTGTCACGTGACCCCTCTTGTCTTAGTGTTTAACACTAAATTGAAACTCTCGAACCCAGTGTTAAAACACTGTTGGGCCTTAGTGTTCAACACTAATTAAAAAGCTTTATCTGCAGTGTTCAACACTGATCTGTCTTAGTGTTTAACACTAATTTGAAAAGCCTTGTTGCTGGTGTTTAACACCAATTATCTCTTAGTGTTAAACACTAACTTGTCAACCTCATTCCCAGTGTTCAACACTGATTGCTCTGTAGTGTTTAACACTAGGCTTCGGCCCAATTGACTAAGTGGATGGAGGCAAAGCCTCTCCTGATTGGACTTAGCCCAAGATGGCCATAAGTCCTCAATTTGTGATTAACTGGGCCAATTGATTCATAACATAATTAATTCGTCTTGATCCCAAATTGGGCCAAGGACTATTTAATCCACTCCGGTTCTAGGGTACATCTCTTCACTCCTTTGATACTTGGCATTGTAATCCCTTAATGTCTTCAAAGAGGTGACGGGTCCTGACGACCACACATTGATACGGACTGCGGGGTCCTTAAACCCGTGTTTAATGCAAATTCCTGGTTACGTGGAACGCGGATAATGTCACTCTTTGACCCCGTGGAAAACGTCCAGAGCGGAGCCTGGTCCTCGCAGAGCACGGCAGTGAACCCGTGTGAAGCATCCAAAGCACATAATGGACTGTGGGGTCCTTAAACCCATGGACTACGACGTCCTTAACCTTGACCGAGATGTCTTAAAACTAACAATGGACTGTGGGGTCCTTAAGCCCACGGACTACGACGTCCTTAACCTTGACCGAGATGTCTTAAAACTAACAATGGACCGCAATGTCCTTAAACTACCCATGGACCGCAATGTCTTTAAACTAGAACAATGGAGCCCCCAAATGCTCTTTTGTCGGATCTAAACGATCCAGTTTAAGTTGATCTTAGCCTCGAAGATGGCTAACGTATCCTTAAACCTTCAAACAGACTGGACTATGAATCCCCCCAATTGACTCTGGCTTGAGGGTACATCTCTGAACTCCTCTGACATCCGTCGTTGTAATCCTTCAACGTCGTCAGAGAGGTGATGGGTCCTGACGGCCATACATACAATGGACCACTATGTCCTTAAACTGGAACAATGGAGCCCCCAAATGCTCTTTTGTCGGGTCTAAACGATCCCGTTAAGTTGATCTTAGTCTCAAAATGAGACTAACGTATCCTTAACAAACGTTTGAGTTGATCTTAGCCTCGAGTACGGCTGACGTATCCTCAAACCAAACCCCCAAACCCAAATCTAAGATAATACGGATTTGGACTAGTCCACGCCCTACGGGCGACGACATAACTCAGTCTCCGTAAACAATCCACGGGCAACAAAACAAACACTCACGACACGAAGTGACCATCTGGAGAAGGAGAAAGTTGTTACCGCAATACGGTAGCGTAATTAACTGCAGGGGCTTGCGCCTGCAGGGAAGAGCGTCCCCACAATCAAAAACCCCTCAAACGAGGGGGAATCTGACGAAGTCTGCTACATCGGACGCATCCGTCTAAACCTTCGATACATGGTGCCATAATTCAACTTGGCATCTTCGGAGAGGTGGACGGATAGCACCAATTAGCATCTGCCCCGAATCTCAGGCGAGACCCCGCGTCTCGGCCGTCCTTCGGAGGGGAACAGGCCACGTAACAAAATTCATTACCGGATCCCGCGGCGGAAGCGCGGTGAAAGGAGCCTTTTGGCGGCGGAAGCGCGCTGAATTAGGGAGTTAGGGGTCGTAACTTCTCTGGTAAGTTTCTCAACTCTTTCTCTCTCCTCTGAAACCCAATAAAATATCTTTTCTGCAGGATTCTTTGCAAAATTTTGCCGCTCAAAAATCTTTTTGCAAGTTTTGTTTTGCGGTTTGTTTTTGCATATTTTAATACGGACTTTAAGAGGCAGGACCAAAATTCAGATTAGGTGGGGGTTTTATCACCCTTCCTATGCCCCACAAATCACAAAGCGAGCATCCGCATAACCCTACATTAATTTAAAAAAATATCTAGACCAAGACTCTAAGGACTGTCGCGCTCAATAAGGACAGAGGAAGGTCGTGGGTAATCTATCGCTTATCTGCATTTCTTTTGTGGTGCCTAGGCAAGTGTGTCTAAGGCAAGTGGTTATTTAATTAGACCCGCTATTTTCGGTGATTCGTATAGCGGATACCTCCCACTTACCTGGCATTTACCTGGCCACAAGAGTTATAAAGAGGTGGTAGAGGATTTATCCTGCGGCTTGTCCTTTGGAAGTCTAGGAGCGGTCTAGAGCTTATCCTAGGTAACCATAGTTTTAGGGTTGTTTGTGCATCTTTTGTGATTTTGTGAGTTAACCCCCAAGTCCACTTTTAAAGCAAATCCTTCCCCTCTTCTCTTCTTATAATGGGTGACCCAAACAGACGAACTCTTACCGAGCTTTGCTGTCCTCAACCAGATATTTCTTGTTTTCGTAATCGCTTCGGTATACCATCCGACTCTCCCATTTTTTTAAGAGATCGGATAGAACAAGCGGATAGAAACAGTTGGCCACCTCAGTCCAGATCTTATCAACCGTATCCTAATTCTACATCTGTTTCAGTTGATACTCCGAGTGAGGATACCCCTAGAAGCATGTCCATTGCTGAGCATATAGCAAGGGCTAACGGCTAAAGTTTCAATCCGAACCAATATCAACCATCACCAGCACTTTCTAAAGAAGAATTTCATAATCGGTTTGTGGCATAAATGATGTCTATTGAAAATAGCCAACCAACCAACCAATATCAATATTCTTCTTATCATAATGTTGATCCTACTCCTGCATAATTTTCCCAACCATTCTCTTCCTATCAATCCTATCCGACTTTTACACCTTCTCTAGACAGTCTTTCTAATCAGTCATTTGGGAGTTTTAATTATCCACAAAAATTTCAATCTTATACTGAAACCCCTTATCAACCCAAGTCTAGTCTTGAGCGGACGTTAGAAAAGTTTGTGGAAATGTCGCACCAAATTAGAAAGGAAACAACAGAGTGGATGTAAGCTAATAATTTCAAACCAGCCCAAAAATTTTGCGGCCATAGGACAAAGTGAGAATTTGGGTAGTGAGAGAGCATTGTACACCCTTCCTAATCAAACCTTCCCATCCCAAACTGAAATTCACAACTCCAGTTTCACAGATTTATCGAGTACACCAAATGATTCACCAATTGAAGATAGAATGTCTGATGAGTTGTGTGACTTTGTAGTGTTTGATTTACCCGATTGTGAAGGGTCCATTTCAAGTGAAACCATACCCAACCCTTGTAATCTCTACACCTCTACTCTTGAACCGAAATTGATTGAAAATCATAATTTTAATGAGGTATTTGAGAATTCTAACCTTCACTTGATTGAGGAGATTGACGTTGGGGATATATTGAATGATGAACCCGAAAATTTGGATGAGTTTGTTCCATCAATACATCAGGTCCTTTCACTTTCTTGTGGTCATCATATCGAGCCATTAATTATTCTTCCCGAACCCCAAATGTGTCTTGAAGTTGATGATAATTGTATAACCGAACAGCAGACCGAAATTCAGCCTTCATCTCCCACATCTGGTTCAGCAATACTCGACACACCAATTTGTTTACCCAATTCATCTCTCACTTTCTCTGGTTCTTCTTCTAATCTTCTTTTAATGATAGCAAGTGTTGATGAATCACAATCCAATATTTCGGTTTCGATAATTCTAGAAAGACAACTTGATTTAGATTCTTTTGAGAATGAGCTCGATGAGCTTTTCGAGTCTCCTACCTCCATAATTTTTGACAAATCAAGTATATTGAATTCTGGTGCGATACTTATTGACATTGAAACATTCAATCGGACCATCGATGAAAGTTTCGACGACATTTTCGCCGACGAACTCGCATTCCTAAATGACCCGGATTTTATGATTAATCAACCTCCACCTGAAGAAATTGAACCACCACCATTTCTTCTTATCCCATACAAGAATGTGACCATTCTTTCCATTCCTAATCATCCACATTCTCGTTTCCATTCACCATTACTGTTTCGTCTCTATCAACCGAGACGTAAACTATACCGCCTCCTATCTCCCCACTTCTTCAAATCTCTGATTTTCCACCAACCAGTGCGTTACATCGATAAATTTTTTGAATGGTTGGTGTTGACTTTTGGTCTTTGTAAGGCTTTACTTTGACCAATAACTTTAAACCCCCCCCCCCAATAATTTTAATTGCTTAATACCATTTTACTTAAGTTTGGGGGGGTATATTTTAGCTCTTGAAAGAAATTTTTTATAAGATTGTGAGCCAAAAATAAGTTTGGGGGAGGATTTTTACTTTCAATTTTTGTTGCCCTAGTTAATAACCTTTCCTCCCAAGTCTACAGGTTTTTGAGATTTAAAAAAAAGCAACAATGAGGACACTGCTGCAAACAGCTTTGGGGGAGGTTTGTGCTTATTTACGCATTACTTTGCATTATACTATATATAAGCACACACAAAAAATTTTGATAACAAAAGATTAGATAGTGAAAAATTACATCCAAAAGATTGGAAAAATTTAAGAAAGCCTAGAAAATTAAAAGTTTTCTTAAACGAAACTAGTAATAAGTAGTTATGAGCCGTTGTCCCAAGGGATAGTAAGATGAAAGAAATCACTAATCTGAGGATAAAAATAAGTCTGAAAAATAGTTCCTATTCTGGAAGCCAAACATTTGAACGTTGATACCTTACTATACGCACTTACACACGTCTTGAAACTCGGGATAGTAGAGAATACCTTGAAATGCTCTTGTCTAAAAGCCAAAGTATGAAGCAAATAATAAATGAAGAAAATATAAAATGGTGAAGAAAAATAAACACTGGTTTTGTTATCACCAAGGCAGTAATAAAAAAATATAGTGAGGGTGCTTCATCACCTAATGTCTTAGACCAACTGGTCTGCGAGTCACTGCTAAGCCTTAGGTGGTGCAAGACGAGGAAAATACTAATACACCTAATCAGCAAGCACATGAGTAATCGGTCGGTTAGTACCTCAAGAAGTATTAACGGTCGCATGAAAAATGTGTAAGCAAATCCATCAAAATATTCATCAAATTAAAAAGTACTGAGGTAGATGGACAAGAGTATGATAGCTTGAATTGAATTCTCTGAGTGTAGGGATGTTCTATACACACACGTAGGGGTATATGATCGATATTTGGATGAAAGGTAGGAATGAAGAATAAAGACGATATTTTATTAAGAGATGATGTGATTTCTAACATTTTTTCATGACTATTAAAATAGGGCTCATGACAACTGAAAAGCTAGTGTAGTTGGAAACTCTAAATTTTCAAAGTATTTTTTTTATAGTTCTTATCTTTATATGTAACTTTCACCATCTCTATTTTATTATAGGATTTTGTGGGTGTAATCCACCGAAAACCCTCAGGAGACAACACTCCTCCTACTAGAGATACCTAGAGGTTTAACGGCTTGTTGCACGTGCTTAGTGCAATCATGTTGCCTACGAAAGTGTGCTTAGCTTTCTCCTTTTTTTTTCTCTTTCTCTTGAATAAACTAGTTTGCTCGGGACGATCAAAGATAAATTTGCGGGTATTTGTTCAGTTGATAAAACTGCACATTTAATATGACATTTTTCCTACTATTTCTTTATAATAAAAGGTGTTTATTATAATATATGATACATGTGAGCGTTTATCTGTAAAAATACTATTTTCATGTGTTTATATATTATAATTAACATTTGGTAGGAAAAAATAAGCATATAATATCCATGTAACATTTGGCCCATTTAATATGCTTACCTTATTAAATACCTTTGACCAATTCTTAATGGTTAAGTAAATATCTCTATTAATATTATTTGTTGAGTTGTTGTGCAGAATTTTCAGGGCTGAAATCAAGAAAATCAAAGTTGTTGGAACAAACCTGCCTAATTAAGAAAGTAAACTAAAGAAATCAAGTCTGGCAGTGACATAGAAAAGATTTTCAGTTTCCAGAGATTAAAAAGATCACCACGTGTCATAACGATAAAGACCCAGAGAAACAAAGCAATGATCACATCATAAGGCCGCGGATCCGCGGCCAAACCCACCTATTGGCCGCGGATCCTCCGCGGTTAAGACGATTTGGGAGTTGAGATTTTGCTGTTTTGGATCTTAACTACTGGTTTCCAAATTAGGAGACTAGGGTTCTGGTTTTGGGACTATAAATAAGAACCGAGAGCCTCTTGGAAAATCATCAAGCTGAAGAGATCACGAAATCCACGATAGGCTCACGCATCCAGGCTGATCATCAACTATTCATCTACTTCCTTAGAAGAGATCGAGAAGCAAACTAGGTTTTTGTAATCATTTTCTAAGGAAACAAAGTGTACTTGATCTTATTGATTAATAAAGGTAGTTATATTCTATTGCATTTTATTTTTTTCATGATTTCTATCTTTTCTTATCCCAACATGCACGAGTAATTCTTTACTTGTTAGGGTTCATGGGATTATGGTAGCTTAATGGATGATGAAGATCTTTAAACTCTTTTTAAGTCCTATAAAGTTTATAAACTTTATCAAAAAGAATAGTTAACATCCTAATCGGGCGCGCTACCAATTCATTGCTAGTCTCGACCGCGATTAGAAATTAGATTAACTATTGTTTTGGTAAAGGCTAGATATGAACGGAGTTCCATGTCGAGATAGGGGTTAAGAGTAGGAACCCTTTTCCCTCCAGAAACCCTAATCTACATGCATCACTGTCGTTCTAGTTTTAAATCTATTAAAGGATAAAAAGATTAATCTTTAATTAATCATCCATAACTACTAAATCCTAATGAACCCTATAAGCCCCCTTTTAATATAAAACCTACATCCGTAGTTAATCTAGATCTATATTTTGCATCCGTGTTTAACGTAGATCTAGATCCTACAACCATTTTTCACCATTCTTTATTCTTCCTTCTTTCTTTCTCAACACGCCTAAAGTAAGAATAAAATATTCAACGTTTCCCAGAGGACGACCCGTACTCATCTCGGTCTAGCTACGCGCGACACCGTTATTGATTGCGGTTAACTACAAACACATAAAATAAAGATCAATCAGCCGGTTAATTGTTTCTTTCTGTCTCTTGGGTTTAGAAGGTTGGGTAGGGTAGGCTCCTCTTTCTATCTGGGTGGCAGAGAGCTTTATACCGGTTGCTTCTTCTTATGGTCAGTTCAATAATATAGCAGTCTGCTGCTGCAGTCCTTCCAGGAGGCTTCGGATTTCCTCAAGAAGAACCGTCTGCTCGTTGATCGGAGCAGGGACGGCAGGTGTAATTGGTAGTAGTGGTGGAGTGTTGTTGAAGTTGGTGCTGATGTTGTTTGGGGAATTCATAACCTTAAAAGAAAATTTTAGGTTAGGATAGATTCAAAGTATATGATTCAAAGAATATGAAATGTTAAGATTCAAGGAGTATAGATTGTAAAGAATGTTTTAGTTACTGGTTCTTATGTTATATTGCTTAGGTTGTTCACGCAGAACAGAACTGCATGGTAGGGTTCCATACAGCTCTGACCTGCACGGGCCACCAACAAAACCTGTCACGCCCCACTTCCCGGTGTACGGGCAGAGGGCGCGACTGGCCGTTACGTATTTACTCTGAAGTAAATACGCTAAGCATATCTGAACAATATAAAAGAAATGTACACAAGAGACAAATGTAATGAACAACAACTTTATTTATTAACATTCTTTTGTACAATGCATGGAAAGGTAAATACATCTGAATGAAAGCAATACCTAAACAGTGGCATAACAGAAATGAAAAGTACTGAAATAAAATGTGTACAATGAAGCTAGAGCTCTGGGTCGTAGGAAAGCTGATCCAAGACCTCGTTGGTAGGCTCGATCTCCTGAGTGTCCAAATCACCTGACAATATTCCAAAGAAGAAGGAGAAGGAATGTCGTCAGCGAACGATCGCTCGGTAAGTCCCAAAAATAAGAGAGAAGTAGGATAGACAGAGAGAGTGTAACTTTTAAAGTTGTATTATATTGTTATAATGTTGTATTTAGTGTTAACATTGTTGTTTGTAGCTTGGTACAGAAGAATGCCAGTGTATATGTGAGAAGTCTCTATATACCAGAGACTAAAGGCAAATGTAGTACAAGGCTCCGTTAGAAAGCCCGGAACAACGGCGTTGTATTCAGGTTAGGTGTCTTAAATCTTGCAGTCTCGTGCCACTTCTAACACCTTCCATACCAATCTACCCCTTAAACCCCGCGATGTCTTGATTGCATTGTTATATTGTATTGTAAATTGTATTGTCTTGTATAGATGGATTGTAAATGTGTTATTTGTACTGTTTTTGTAGATGTAAATGGAAGACTTGTATTGTCTTGTAATATAGATTGTATAATTGGATGACTTGCCGAAAATATGATATCAGTAAATGGATATAACTGGAGAATCATGAATGTAACTGGAGAATCATGTAAATGGAAGTATATCCATGGTTCAGTTCAGTCAATACATATTGAATAGATTGAATATATGGATTCATGGATTCATATTGAATAGTAGTATTGTAGATTGTATTTGAGTCATATTCAAGTCAGATTATATATAATGAGACTCAGTCTGAATCAGAACAATTAGAAAGAGAAATTGAAGTCCTGGATTAGGTTTTGATGTTATCGGTAACCGCTGCACATGGACGGCAGGATTTGTGTCTTTTTCAAAGACCATTACCGTGTTGATAACACCGTTATTAAGTTGTCTACCTAAAAATAGGCAAACACCCACTTCTCCGGCTTCCTGAGGCTCAAGAGATTGGTCCCTCTTAAACCTATATTTACTAGGGTCCTTAAGGTAATTTATAAAACTTGAAGGGGTTATATGTAAAAATACTTTTTGTATAATTTTCAAAATACATAACAAGTGTTTAATTATCATCTTTAGAGTTGTCATAGATGTAGATTTTATATATGTGACATTTCTAGTGAAAATAACCTAATTTCATAATATAGGGTATTTAATTGTAATATTGAACTTGTATGGAATTTCATGGTATTTTCATGTAAAGCGATCCTTTAGATTTAGAAAAGTTGGAATATTTATATTATATCAAAAATAGGTATTTTGATAATACATACATACATACATACATACATACATACATATATATATATATATATATATATATTAAAAATAATTTTATTATTTTCTAGAAATCTCATTTTCTTAAGATATTTGTATTTCAAATCTTTCGAGACCGAATGCTCCTTGCAGAGCTTTGCATCTCACACTATTAAGCCCAGGGATGTGCGATAATCCGCACCATCCCAGTCGAATTCCCCAAAATGGGTTATAGCGGCGCTTTGTAAAGATTTGTAAAAATATGTAATCTTGTAGAAAATGGATTTTATAAGTTAAAGGTAGTTTTGTGTAAAATGGTATTTCCCGAATCTATATTTCCCAAAAGGTATTGTACTATGTTGCATATGAGTGTTTTGAAGAGGTAAGTCATTATCTCATGATCTATCTAAAAGTATAGTAAGATTAATGATGTTTTAAAGTTGAAACTAAACTACATGGTATTTTACTGAAAAGGTATGATAAAAATTGAAATATACATTCTTTTGAAATGGAATTTGTTCCATATGTTTTGTTAATGATTAATAGTCAAGATATAAGAGTTTAGTATGGTTGTATATGAGGAAAGTTGATCTTTTTAAAGAAAACTGAATCGGAAGTCGGATTAACTCCGCTTCCGTCAGGTTTTAGTATAAGAAGTTTTAAGAATAGATTAGAGAAGAGAGAGGTGGGACTTACGGGTTTAGATTCAAGAGAAGAGGGAGAGGAAGATGTAGGAGGCGCCGGTGCGTCGTTTCGTCTCCGGGAGCTCCTCGGATCGTCGTCGGAAAATCGCTGGAGCTTCGCCCTTTGCTAACTCCAATTGTACACAAAATTCTAGAGAGTTTTCTTGAGAGTTTTGGACAGAATTTGTGAGTGAGGAGGGTGTGTTTAGGGATGGTATTTATAGGGTAATTTAGGGTTTAGGGTAGATGAAAAGTTGTATTGAAAATTGTATTAAAAATTGTAATAAAAAGAGTTAATGGGGTTTTAAAAAGGCTCTGTTAATGTGCAGGTTATTTAAACATAACAGGGGTTACCAGAAGACCAAAAGGCAGAGAAGTCATGAAGGAGACTCAACGATTTGACCGAGTCAACCCGGCCTCGCCGGCCGAGTCGGCCGAGTCGCCGGCCCGAGTCGGCCGAGTCGGACTGGGGCTCGTCGCCACGTGTCCAATGTTGTATGGTGATACTCCTGAGTCAGTTTGTTTTACATGTGACTTTTGAGTTTTACGAGTTATGCACGTGTAGACCCTTGGACTTCTAAAAATTTAAAAGAAAATAATATTAAAAATAATGTGGGTGATGGGATTTGAACTCTGATGCTTTGGTTCAGCAGTGCAAGGTCTTACCAATGAGCTACAAGCTCCTTCTTGCTATTAAAAAGCGAAACAAACTTATAACTTGTGCTCAGGCAAAAATACCCCTTTCTGTATGGACTTTAGCACAGACACTGAAATAATAGTTTCATCACAATCCACATCGGGTATTTGATGAAAACCTTTTACTACAAGTCTAGCCTTATCAGATTAGTACCTTTCCATTTACACCGATCTTGTAAGATCTACTTGCTCCTAATGGATTTTACTCATTCAGGAGCACCCAACAAAGTCCACATTTTGTTGCAGTGCACAGAATCCAACTAGGATAACTCGGCATCCAGTCATCAATCGGAAGTCACCACTTTCCATGGCCGGCTGATAACTAATAGGGTCATCATCGCATGATGCAAGACTCCTTGTCACCTGTTCCCCTCCGAATGGCGGCGGAGACGGCGTGAGGCGATGTCTTGTCTGAGATTCGGGGCAGATGCTATATGGTTTTATCCGTCTACCTCTCCGAAGATGTCAAGTTGATTTATGGCACCGTGTATCGGAGGTTTAGACGGATGCGGCCGATGTAGCAGACTTCGTCAGATTCCCCCTCGCTTGAGGGGTTTTTGATTGTGGGGACGCTCTTCCCTGCAGGCGTAAGCCCCTGCAGTTAATTACGCTACCGCGTCGCGGCAGCCACTTTCTCCTTCTCCAGAATTTCACTTCGTGTCGTGTGTGTTTGTTTTGTTTGTGGTTGCCCATGGATTGTATACGGAGACTGAGTAATGCCGTCGCCCGTAGGATGTGGATTAGTCCAAATCCGTATTTACTTAGATTTGGGTTTGGTGTTTTTAGTTTAAGGACACGTTAGCCGTATTGAGGCTAAGATCAACTTAAACGTTCGTCAAGAATACGTTAGTCTGATTTGAGACTAAGATCAACTTAACGTGGTGATCCATTTAATATATGGCCGTCGGGACTCATCACCTCTCTGACGTCGTTGAAGGATTACAACGATAGGTGTCAGAGGAGTTCAGAGATGTACCCTTGAACCAAAGTCGATTTGGAGTATTATAGTTCATTTGAATGTTTAAGGATACGTTAGCCGTGTTTGGGGCTAAGATCAACTTAAACGGGACCGTTTAGATCCGGCAAAAGAGCATTTGGAGGCTCTACTGCTCCAGTTTAGGGACGTAGCGGTCCATAGGTAGTTTAAGGACGTTGCGGTCCATGCTCCAGTTTAGGGACGTGGTGGTCCGTATTCCAGTTTAGGGACGTGGTGGTCCGTCATTAGTTTAAGGACGTCTCGGTCCGATATTAGTTTAAGGACGTCTCTGTCCGATATTAGTTTAAGGACGTCTCGGTCCGATATTAGTTTTAAGGACGTCTCGGTCCGATATTAGTTTAAGGATGTCTCGGTCCGATATTAGTTTAAGGACGTCTCGGTCCACGAGTTTAAGGACCCCGCAGTCCATATTAGTGTGTGGTTGTTGGGACCCGTCACCTCTTTGACGTCGTTGAGGAATTACAACGATGGGTGTCAAAGGAGTTCGGAGATGTACCCTCGAATCGGTTGTAAATTGATTTAAGTGAGCGATCTTGCTCTGTCGATTTAATTTGAGGACTTACGGCCAAATTTGGGCTAAGTCCAGTTAAAAAAGGTCAACATTTTATTTACTTTTGCGTTGCGTTTTTATTTGGGCTCTACCTGTAAAAGATGCAGAGCATCAATTTGTTTTGGGCTCTGCCCGTTTATAAATGATGCAAAGCATCTGCTTTATTTGGGCTCTGTCCCTTTTTGAAATGCATAGCATTGTTTTGTTTGGACTCTGCCCATTTATAAATGATGCAGAGTATCAATTTAATTAGGCCTGCTTGGTCTTTTTGATTTGGGCCTGGTCCTTTTAGGAAATGCATTGCATTTATTCAGGCGCTTTGCGCCAATCAGGGAGCGCAAGCGCTTGTGGTGACGACACGTGTCACGCGAGCGCAGTGCGCTGCGCTGATGCGCTGCGCATGCGCTGCTGACACGTGGCGCCAATCCAGGAGCGCAACAGCGCAAGTTGGAAGTGCAAAGCACTAAAAAATCTTTTAGATCAGAAGTGCAAAGCACTGTTTAATTTCTTGATCTCATTTAGATCAAAAGAAAAAGATAAGTTTTTCTTATCTCAAAGAACCAAGGGTTCATAAAAAGTGCAAAGCATTGTTCTTTTATTTTGTTTTTACCTTGTTTTAAAGAACCAGTGGTTCATCAGAAGTGCAAAGCACTATTTATTATGGGAAGATCATTGATCTTGTTCTTAGATCAATGATCTTATTAGAAGAGACTTCTCTTTTCCTAAAGTTTTTTTTTACCTTTTTTGTTCTTTCTTGAGGAGTTCTTCAGAGTTCTCTCTTTTTTCTTAGAAAATGTTCATGCCTTTGAATTGAGGCTTGGGGCCCTTTTTATAGTGCCCATAAATTAGTTAATTTTGTTAAAGGGATCTTTCTGAGTGATTTGGGGAATTTTCCTCACCGTTGGATCTTTGATCCAAGGGCTTCTGTTTTACAGAAGAAAATCTTCTTGTTTTAACAAGAACAGAAAGATTTCTTAGAAATTTAATTCTGTTTGGCGCAGCTGCCCCAGCGCGTGACACGTATCACGCAGCGCACAGAGTAGCGCAACTGCACTAGCGCATCTGCGCTGACACGTGTCGTGCGGCGCAAAGCGCAGCGCAACTGTGCCAGCGCATCTGTGCTGACACGTATCACGCAGCGCAAAGCGCAGCGCAACTGCGCTAGCGCATCTGCGCTGACACGTGTCGCGCAGCGCAGTGCTTGCGCAACTGAAGCGTTGCTTCATTTAATTTTGTTTAACACAGAGCTTTGCTCTGATTGGGTGCGCTGCCTTGGGCGCTGCGCTGATGCGTCTGCGCCAGACACATGGCGCGTTGCGTCCGAGATTTGAAGCGTTGCTTCAAAATTTCGAATTCTGAATTTCAACAGAGCTTTGCTCTGATTGGGGGAAACAAATTCCCCCCCCACCGTTGCACTCTCGTGGCGCGCACGTGAGTGCAGCGGTGGCAAACTCCTGATCATTGGATCAAGGGGTGAGCTGAAGGGGCGCAAGCACCTTATAAATAGGACCTTTGGCCCTTAGAAAATCTTCACCATTTCAAGATTTTGATTTTCCAGAGATTTGCTCTCGCTCAAGAACTTCAGAGCTTTGCTCATTTCTAAAGTCAAAAAAAAACTTTAGGTAAAAATTAATTTAAATTAAGTTAGTCTAAATTAATCTTAACCAAAGAGCTTTGCTCTCACAGATCTTTTTGATCTAAAGGGATCCCCATTGGGGTTTCACCAACAGAGCTTTGCTCTCATGAATCCATAGATCTGGAAAGATCTTGTTCATGGGTTCTAACCCAGGAGCAGAGTTTTGCTCATGGATCCAAAAATAGATCTCTTTGGTCCAAGAATGAAGAATTTCTAAGGGTCTTCAAAATGTTTTAATCTCTTTAGGAGTTTTAAATAAATTTTCTCATTATCACCACAGAGCTAGGCTCTTTTTAAGGAATCTTATTCCCCTGAGACCAGAGTTTGACAAGTGTCACTCTGTGACAGAGCTTTGCTCTGAAAGAGGAGATTTCCTCCTTGTCTTTAGGGATTCTTTACTAATGGGAATGTTTTCCTGGGGACCAATTGACAATCTCATCCAATGATGAGTTTGTCTTATTTAACTGACGTATTGACATCCAGATTTTGTGGGTCCCCCCTCGGTCTCCTACCCACTGCACTGCTGTGCAGTGTGATTAATTTTTAAATTTAGTTAATTTAAAAGCTAAACGTTGGAATTGCAGCACTAACGGCTAATTTCTTGTCTCCTTGCAGCGATCATGTCTCTCGACACTTCGTTCCCGTTTGCTCGTTCAGAGGAGGGATTTCCCGAAGCGCCTTTGGACCGTGAAGTCTTGGCCATGATCAAAGACCACGACCCGGAATACAAGAGTCTCCACCTTTGAGGGTCGTGGTATAACCAGATCATTATGGGTCGACGGAGCTTTACCTACGCAGTGCCGTCCGAGCCTATCACGGTGATTCACTATGCTACCCCACCCTCGGTGCAGTATGCCGTGGAGATGGTGGATTGGACATCGAAGGGCTTTCTACATCCCGCCATAGATGCGATTCCGGTCCAGCGTCCTATGGTTTTGGATATCCTAGGACGCCGTATCTGTCAGGGCGAGGCGAGACCCTGGGGGCAATCATATAACCTTGGTTTGATTCCCCGCCACCCGATCGGCTATTTGCCGTGGGCCCGGTACATCCTGTCGACGAAGAAGTCGCAGTTGATAAGATTAGGACTGTACACCGCGGTCTACGTTTCTTTCTTCCAGTATCCCACGCTCCCCACCTGTTACTGGAATTCCGATCTCGTCGGGGCTGCTGCAAGAGCCTCGACTTGACAGGTCAACGGGGGATGCCTTGAAGAGCTTGGAGGCATCCCTGTATACAGACGAGGATGCCTCAATAAGAGAGGTTCTGGTGAGGTCCGTCTCAACGGCCCGGGAGGAAAGGAAACGGCTGAGGCGTGAGGTGAAGGCGCGCCGGGCTGCTTTAGCTAAAGGAGCGGGTCCAAGCACTGTCCCTCGGGCTGATACTCCCTCCGAAGAGGCCTCCGTTGCTCTATCCACTGCTCGCAGACAAGTGGCACGCGCCACTCGAAGCGCAAATGATAAGTCCACTTCAGGTAACGTCTCTTTCAGAATTCTTATTGTGAGAGTTATAATGCCAACGGTTCTTATATATATTATTTTGCACGGCCAAGTCCGACCGAGGGTGAGGCGGAGACCGTTGAACCCAGGGAAACAGAGGAGGCGGTGCCTGCCGAACCCGAGCCGACAGTGGGTAACATCATTTAGGCCTTGGAGCCTGATGCGGAGGTTGAGGGGCCTATAGCCGAGAAGGTCATTGATGCCGAGCCTGAAATAGCGGCAGATGAAATGATCATTACAACTGAGCCCAGGATGGTGGCGGACGAGGCGCTTGAGGCCGACGACCTTGTGGTGACGGCAGATGAGTCGATAGAGGTTGCAGAGCCCGAAGGAGTGGCAGGTGAGATGAGCACGACTCTTGGGGAGGAGCCAGCCGCTCTCTCCCGAGAATCTGGCAATGCTCCAATCATTGCCCTCCCTGCCTACGATCTTCTGCCATCTCCTGGCCACGCGATCACGACGACGGTCCCCATCGAATCGGGTGATGAGGCCACGAGCGGCGCCTCATGTCAATAGAGGAGGGAGTCGTCTCCGTTTCAGCCGGGAGCTCCTCAGGTAAACCCCAAGTTGCTATTTTTCTTTATTTTATAATCCTTTCTGACAAGTTCCCTTTTCTTGTAACGCAGGTGCAGCCAGTGCCGACGCCCCACTGCTCGAGGGAGCGCCTTCAACGACCGTCTTAGCGGTGGCCACTTCTCCTCCCTCTCTCATACCATCGAAGATGTTGGAAGATATAGGTTTGCAATTTATTGATCTCGTCTTTCAGGCGTATAATTTATGTACTGAAGTCGCATGGTTATGTCTTTTCAGGAGTGCTTTTTAACCATCTTTATCAAGTATTGCTTCCACACTTCTCCTTCCCATCCGCACTTGCTTCTTCCTCTGGTGGCGTTGGTGAGTATGACTTCCATTGATATCTTTCTTTTTTCATTGATGGAATTACCTCTGACCCATTTTTTCTCATCTCGACTGCAGTGTTACAAATTGAAGGAGGGGATAAAAGATCATCTGCGCCACCGGCCCTTCCGACCTTGCCACCTGTCCCAACTGGTACAGCGACTATCACACTGGTAACTTTCCCCTCTTTATTTTCTGTACTGTTATCTGATCACATTCTGTTTCTTTTCAGCTGTCGTTCCGGCCCCGGTGCCTTTCGAGCCTCGCATTACAATGCCGGCGGGTCCTTATCTGAGAAGTCCGTCTTCAAAAGGCGCCGCGAATAGTCTGCGCATGTTGAGTGACTACGTTGAGGAACTCGACGTTGAAACTCCTACATCTGTCGCAGACTTCGCTACGGTGGTTAACCCGATGCTCGTAAACTTTCATGATGAGGGCATCATCGCATCTTGGGTTAACCGTTGCAGGGAGATCGAGGCCCGTCTGCATCAGTTGGAGTTGCTGCGTCCCGCTCCCGAGACCTTGGCCGCCAGCAATCAAAGAACAGCGTGGATTAAGAAAAGCGCTTCTTACTTCCGCCACCTCGAACAAGAAGTCATTTGAAGGCGTATGCCGCATGGCTGAGGGTTGTCTTTGAGGGCCTTCTGCAATGTCTTTCCGAAGGGTTATCATTGAGGCAACAACTTGACGTTGTCGAGCGAGATGCACCCAGCCAGGAAGCAGCCCAGAAGGCGGCGGAGGAGCAACTTTCATCCTTCTTGCAGCAGCGAGCCCAGGTGGAGGCGGAAGTAGCTGCGGCTGTCACCTAGGAGGAGGCGCTGAAGGAAGTGCGAGAGCAGCTTGTGAATTTACTAAAGACACTTCCTCCTCAGTAGCCATCCCTCTTTGTTTCGTTTGTACTTGTAGATAAAAGAATGTGTATATATATATATATTTTTTTATTCTTTAACACAATGTATTCTGTACCCAATCAAGTTTATGAATAAAAGATACACATTTTCTGTAATGTCTTGTGTCATTTCTCCGCCTTTTCTTTCTTTTATTATCAGCATGCTGTCACAATTAGCCGGTAGTAGAGTAAGCATCTTGATTTCTTCACAAGATAGCGATGGCTTAGGCTGTAGGTTCAGATCTGCCGCTTAAAACTTTTTCAACTTTATGAGCCGTGAGGGTCTCATAGAGACTTTTCTCCCTACGGATCGAGAGGATCTCGTAGGTGGTTTTCTCCTTAGGAATCGTGAGGATTCCTAAGTGTGGTTTTCTCTTATGAGTCGTAAGGATCCTATAAGATAATTTTTCCCTCTTATGAGTCGAGAGGACCCGTAAGCGGTTGTTTCCCTCCTTGTCGAAACTCGACTTTGGAGAGTGAGACCCGTGAATAGTATACAAGAGACCGTTTTAGGTCGGCTTGTAGGGTCCCATTGTTCAAGAAGTAAGTTTTTTAATCCCTGCTGCCTGAGGCTTCATCTTGCAAGTTGAGACGAATCGGGAATTTCCCGCGGAGACACTGGTTTCTCTGCGAGCCGACGCGAATCAGGAGGCTCTCGTCAAGAATTATTTGTCTCCTTGAGTTGAAGGGTTTGCTAAGGATTATTTGTTTTCTTAGTGCCAAGGATTATTTGTTTCCTTGGTGTTGACACGGATCGAGAATTTCCCGCGGAGACGCTGGTTGCTCTGCGAGTCGACGCGCATCAGGAGGCTCTCGTCAAGGATTATTTGTCTCCTTGAGTTGAAGGGTTTGCTAAGTATTATTTGTTTCCTTAGCGCCAAGGATTATTTGTTTCCTCGGTGTTGACACGGATCGAGAATTTCCCGCGGAGACGCTGGTTGCTCTGCGAGTCGACGCGCATCAGAAGGCTCTCGTCAAGGATTATTTGTCTCCTTGAGTTGAAGGGTTTGCTAAGAATTATTTGTTTCCTTGGTGTTGACACGGATCGAGAATTTCCCACGGAGACGCTGGTTGCTCTGCGAGTCGACGCGCATCAGGAGGCTCTCGTCAAGGATTATTTGTCTCCTTGAGTTGAAGGGTTTGCTAAGGATTATTTATTTCCTTAGCGCCAAGGATTATTTGTTTCCTTGGTGTTGACATGGATCAAAAATTTCCTGCGGAGACGCTGGTTGCTCTGCGAGTCAACGCGCGTCAGGTTTTTCTTCGGAGTTGAGATGGATTATCGAGATCTGGCTTCGTTTTCTGGAGGAGCCTGTTGGGAAAGTATGGTTCCCTCTTCGTTTTGCGCCCTTGGATGGTATACAGAGATCGATGTGATCATAACTGCAGGGCCAAAGTTTTATCATTTCTTTTTTTTTATTTATTTATTTCCGCGATGCTCTACCATTTCAGCTTTTATATCGCGAAGGTCGCGATTGCCCAATCATTTCGGCTATTTTTCGCGGTGCCCAATCATTTCGGCTGTTTATTTTATTTTTACTCGCTGCTTTTTATTGCGAGTTGCCCAATCATTTCGGCTATTTTGCATGCATACATTCTACTTGCTGCTTTTTATTGCAAGTTGCCCCATCATTTCGGCTGTTTTTTTTTTACTCGCTGCTTTTTATTGCGAGTTGCCCAATCATTTCGGCTATTTCGTATGCATGTGCGGCCTACTGGCTTTTCACCGTAAACCTGAAATTAGACACCAATCTCGGCATCAGTATCGCTACAACTGGGATATTGCCAGGAGCGAATCATCATTTGCCTCTGTCATTGTCGAACAAAGGAGGCTTAGCGACCAGGGTTAGGGTCCTGTTGACTAAGGCTTTGACTTCATGAGCCGTAAGGGTCTCACAAAGTTATTTCTCCCTACAAGTCGTGAGGATCTTGTAGGTGTATTTTCTCCTTAGGAATCGTGAGGATTCCTAAGTGTTTTGTTCCTCTGTAAGTCGTAAGGATCCTACAGGAGGGTTTTCTCCTTGTAAATCGAGAGGATTTACAAGGGTTATTTACCATGCGAACATATCCCTAGCCTTGGATGGGACTTAGTTAGGGAAATGTTTATTCGCGCCCGTGGATTGTATACAAGGGCCAATATTGGACCACTTGTAGGGCAATGTCTAAAATTGTGGGGGTTGCTTAAGCACAGGTTTAGGTCTCTGTAACTTAAGACTTTCAAATCTTATGAGCCGTGAGGGTCCCATAAGAGAGTTCTCCTTACGAGTCAAGAGGATCTCGCAAGTGTATTTTCTCCTTAGGAATCGTGGGGATCCCTAAGTGTGTTGTTCCCTTATGAGTCGTAAGGATCTCACGCGGGTGGTTTCTCCTTACAAGGTCGAGAGGACCCTATAAGTGTTGTTTTTTTTTTGTTTTTTTTTAACGAGGTTGCGCCCTTTCGGGTTTTCACAAACACCCGCTGGTAGTCCTGCTGTTTTTACTCACGGAGCCCTTTCGGGTTTTCATCCGTACCCATTTTGCTTATGGACATACCGTTTTTTTTAATTCTTTTTATTTTCTTTTTCTTTCTTTTTTATCTTTTTTTTTACGAGGTCGCGCCCTTTTGGGTTTTCACGAATACTCGCCGGTAGCCCTGCTGTTTTTACTCACGGAGCCCTTTCGGGTTTTCATCCGTACCCTTTTGCTTATGGACATACCGTCTCTTTTTTATTATTATATATATATATATATTTTTTATTTTATTTTTTTTATTCATCTCGTCAGCCTAAGGATGCTGCGGTAGTAGTTTAAAGACGTTTCGGACTGCTATTAGTTTATGGACATTTCGGTCCATTATTGAAGAAGGCCATTTACTACTTATAGAGTTTGGGCTTAAGAAGATAGCGAGCGGACATAGTCGTCGTCATCTATCATTGACCTAGGCTGTGGCTCATTAAGCGTAGTATTTCTTTAGGAAACGACCGTTTATTGGCCTGAAAGGCCTTTCACCGTGCATATCCATGAGTAGATAGGCCCCACCCTGGTAGACCTTATCTATGATGTACGGGCCTTCATAGTTTGGCTCGAATTTTCCCCGCTTGGCGCGATTGGGGATCATAGGTCTTTTGACTACTAGCACGAGTTCGCCTTGGCAGAACGTCCTCGGCCGGGTCAGTCTTTCATATGAGCGCGTCATCTTTGCTTTGTAAGCTTCCAGATTTTGTTGCGCTATGAGCCGTGTTTCTTCAAGGGCGTCAAGCTCCTCAAGCCGAAGGTTAGCATTTTCTTCGTTCGTCATCTCGTAGTGAACTGCCACTCGCAGAGAGGGTAACTCTATCTCGAGGGGGAGTACTGCTTCGGTACCGAATACCAATGCATACGGCGTTGTGTTCGTGGCTGTCTTGAACGTAGTTCGGTACGCCCAAAGAGCCTCTTGCAGTCTCTCGTGCCAGTCTTTCTTATTTCGGGACACCGTTTTTTTCATGATTTTCGCCAGGGTCTTGTTGAAGGCTTCGGCTAGACCATTAGCTCGCGGATTATAAACTGAGGAATATCTCCAGTCTATATTATGCTGCTGTGCGAAGCGATTGATCTTGTGGCTTCTGTAGGCTGGCCCGTTATCGGAGATGATCCATCTCGGGGTTCCAAACCGATATATGACGTGCGTCTTGAAGAAATGGAGGATATTCTCCGTCTTCACTTCCCTCAATGGTACTGCTTCCGCCCATTTGGAGAAGTAATCAGTCGTCGCCAGGATGAAACGATGTCCCCTAGATGATGCTGGTTCGATGGGGCCGACTATGTCAGTTCCCCACATTTCGAACGGCCAGCTAGCCACCGTTGGATGTAGTGGATTTGGATGCTGATGGATGAAGTCCCCATGAATTTGGCATGAGTGACATTGCTTCGCATATTCAAGGCAATCCTGAATCATCGTGGGCCAGTAGTAGCCCATCCGTTTGATCTTCAACTTCATCTTTGGGCCCGCTTGGTGAGAACCACAGATTCCGTCATGAACTTCCTGAATGACTCTTTCTGCTTCGTCAGGTCCTAAGCATCTTAGCCACAAAGAATCAAATGACCTCTTGTATAGAGTATCATTAACGAAGGCGAAAGACGGAGCTCGTTTCATGAGCTGATGTCTTGCGGACGCATCTTCGGGCATTCGGTGGGACTTAAAGTAGTCTATGAAGACTTCCCTCCAATCCTCAGCCTTTTCTCGTTCTTTCATTTGCAAGGTCATCTTCTTAGTCACTTCCTTTTCTTTGGATGATTCCAGAGATATTTCTGCTGGGGCGAGCACTCGACGGCTTTGTACCACGATTCTAACATCATCGAGGTTCTCGTCAGCCAATTCTTTAGCAAGTTTGGCCAACGCGTCTGCTTTGCTATTTTCCGCGCGTGGTATGGTTTCCAAAATATAGGAGGGAATTTGGGTCAACAGTTGTTGCACCTTTTCACCGTACTTCACCAACTCCGGTTTGCACGTTTGGTAGTCGCTGTTTACTTGACTCACGACCAGTTGAGAATCTCCGTATATGAGGAGGTTTCCAATTCCCATGTCGATGGCGATCTCGAGGCCTGCTATCAAAGTTTCGTATTCGGCTTCGTTATTCGTCCTCGGCTCTGTTAAGAAGAAAGCGAAGCGCATTATTCCTCCTTGTGGAGTCACGAAGATGAGGCCTACCCCCGATTTGATCAGTGGCGTACTTTGTTTGCGCTTTTTCATAGAGGATGCTCCATCGAAATAAAGCTCCCATCGGGTATCACCATTGTCGATCGCGTCAAACGCATGCTCGTCTGGCAGATCGCAATTCAGAGGAGAATCGGCGGGTATCGTGTGTTCAGCGAGAAAGTCGGCGATGGCCTAGCCTTTCACTGCTTTGAGAGGCTGATAGGTTATTGAGAACTCCATCAAGAGCAGAGCCCATTTAGCGAGTCGACCTGTCAATATGGCCTTCGACATCAAATATTTAAGAGGGTCCACCTTCGATATGAGACGGATTTCGTGCGCCAACGCATAGTGCCTGAGCTTTGTTATTGCGAAGATCAATGCTAAGCAGTGTTTTTCAATAGGGGAGTAATTGCTTTCTGCCCCCAGAAGAACTCGACTTAAATAGTAGAGTGCTCTTTCTTTCCCCTGGTCATTTTCTTGCGCCCATAATGCGCCTAAAGAACCTTCGAGGGCGGTTGTATAAAGAATGAAAGGCTTTCCCTTCACCGGAGCAGCCAACACTGGAGGGTTCTGCAGGCACTGCTTGATCTCGTCCAGTGCGCCTTGGCATTTGTGATCCCAAACGAATGGAGTTCCCTTCTTCATCAGGTGACTATAAGGGCGGCACTTGCCAGAGAGGTTGGCTATAAATCGCCGAATATATGCGAGCTTTCCTTAGAGAGACCGCAGCTGTTTGAGAGTTCTCGGCGGAGGCATCTCCATGATCACCTTGATTTTAGACGGATCTATTTTGATACCTCGGTGTCAGACGATGAATCCCAAGAATTTGCCCGAGGAAACCCCGAATGCACACTTAAGAGGGTTCATCTTCAAATTGTATTGTCGAAGGCGTCGAAATACAGTCTTTAGATGCTCGAGATGTTCCTCATATGATTTGCTTTTAACAATGAGGTCGTCGATATAGCATTCGACGATTTCGTGTATAAGGTCATCGAAGATCTTCGTCATGGCCCTTTGATAAGTGGCACCGGCATTCTTTAAACCGAAGGGCATTACCTTGTAGCAGAATATACCCAGAGGAGTCCTGAAGGCGGTGTGCTTCTGATCTTCGGGATGCATCTTTATCTGGTTATACCCCGACGAGCCGTCCATGAAGGAGAAAACCTCATGAGTGGACGTATTGTCTATCATCAATTCGGTGACTGGCACTGGGAAATCGTCTTTCGGGCAGGCTTTATTGAGATCCCGGAATTCTACGCATATGCGCACCGTCCCATTTTTCTTCATCACTGGGACGATGTTAGCGATCCATTCAGAATATTGAACCTCCTGGATAAAGCCGGAGTCTATCAGCTTCTTGACCTCAGCGTTGATGCTCATCTCGAGCTCGAGCCGCATTCTTCTCGGCGCCTGTTTAATTGGCTTGACAACCGGGGATATCGCCAATTTGTGCACGACAACTTCCGAATCTAGTCCTGGCATCTCGGAATAGTTCCATGCGAAGCAATCTTTATGTTGTACGAGGACGTCTTTTAACGCAGCCGCCCTTTCTTCAGATAGCAGCTCGCTGACAAATGTCGGTCGCGGGTCGTTCACCGTCCCCAACTCAATTTTTTTTAGGTTATCTACAATGGTATGTATCCCATCCTCCAGTTCTTTCGGAGCTGGCGGAAATTCTGAGATCACCTCGTCATTGCTGTTTTCGAAGCACCAGGGAAGGTTGTCCATGTTCTCGGACTCTTCTTTTAGTATTGTTATCATGTGACAAGTGCGAATCCGCTTCCAATCCCAGTGTGGAGTTGGTTCTGTTCTTGTGGCTTCGGGTTCGTGCTTCTGTGGCGGCGGTACCCTCCAGTTGTCAGATAAAGCGAATTTGCCAAGCTGATACTGATCTTCAACCCAATTCTTGAAGGTGAAGCAATCTTCAAGAGGATGCCCTATTACTCGATGGTAAGAGCAATAATTTGGGTCGGAGACTTCGCCTGCTTGTTCGGGGGTTTTGGACTCCGGCAGTGTAAGCATTTGATGTTTTAGAACAAGATCAAGTATCTTCTTCGTTTTGTCCTAAGGAAACGAGTATGCTCGACCTATTTTCTTCATGAGGGATAGATCAATAACACTCGACTCCCATTTGCGTGGCTTCTTAGCCCCACTTTGTTGCTGTTGAACGCTTTTTTGGTCTTTCGACTTGTTTATGTCTCTGCGTCGAACTCTTTTTATAACAGGTTGACATGGGGCAGCATTTTCGTCTTTCACGGCCTGTTGAAGGAGGCGTTGCGTTTTGGCTTTCTCATAGATTGCCATTTCACGATTGTGATCATCTTGGACTTTCTGACCAGCCTCCCTTATAAGCCTTTCCATTTGTTCTTCAAACGACGGACTGGGCACTCTCACATCAGGAACTTTTACCGGTTCAGGATTAGTGTCCTCCTGTTGAGCCTCTGCTTTTTCATTGAAATCTTGCACGACGTAACAGTCACGGAGCAACTCCCGTTTCTTGGAGCGAACGCATCCTAGCCCGATCGTCTCCATCCTCCCATTAGGCAGCTTGTGCTGAGTTCCGGGAACGTTCCAGACCTTGTCATAGAATTTGGCCTTTCTAACGGTCTGTTTGAAGGGTATTCCTTGGCGCTTTAACAGCCGCTTCAAGCCTTCTGTATAATATCTGGATAGACGAATGGGTTGAAGCTTATCCAGCGTCGGGTCTGCCCCGTGCCAGACTTCTTTCTCCACCTTGTTTTCTTCAGAGCGGTAGAATAGAATTGCCCTTTCGCCTTTTCGCCTGGGAGGGATATAAAACGTCCGCAGCTCCTCTACACTGTCGGTATCGAGCGCATCCAGTTCTTTATAATGTTTAGGCGGCACCATGGTCACTTGTAGACTTTGCCTTTCGTCAGCGGACGTTCGTATTGAAGGCTAAGCAGGGAATACAGTATGGACTTCATCCTCCGAGTCACTACCAAAGGTCAACGAGGGAGATGATGGTGGCTTGGTGTATTGGGACAGACCCGAATAAACTATCTCATCTTCCTCCTCGGTGTCACTGCCAAAGACAGGGATGGTAGCATTAGTTTTGTTCTCTGGCTTGTGACACCTTTCCGTGTCTTCGAAACTCGGTAAGAAGTATTTGGCATCTTCATATTTGCGAACTTCATTCACGGAAAATGGATTCAATTCTCCCGCCACAGTGTATTCGAGACCATCCCTACAATATTTCATACACTGATGCTGTGTAGAAAGGATGATATTGTACTCGTGTAACCACGGTCGGCCGAGCAGAGCATTGTAGCACGTCTTGGCATCTATGACATGAAATTTAATGTCTGTGACGAGTAGCCCGAAGCGTAGCGTCAGTATTACAGATCCTAGAGTTTTTGATGATTGGGAATCGAACCCGGAGATGGTGATCTTGTCTCGGGTGAGGTGTTGGACACTCATGCAGATTTCCTTTAACACCCGCACATTGTGTAGATTAACAGACGACCCGTTATCGACCAAGATTTTACTTATCTTTATGTCATGGCAGTATCCTAAGACATAAAGGGGACGATTGTGTTCGCACGTCCCAAGGAGAAGGTCTTCATCGCCAAAAGCAACATCGGCTGTGTGCACCTCTTCCATTTCATCCTTCATCTTTTCTTCGGCCAGGAAGGCTTGGAACTGCTCCGGATCCTGTAGTGCCTTTATTAACGAATCTCTCGCCTCTTTTGATAGCAAAAGAGCGTCAAGAATGCTGAGCTGCGAGGGTAACCTCCTCAGATGCGCTAAGACGTTGTAATCCACCTTATTTCTCTTCAGCGGATTTTTGGCGGTTAGCTCCTCCACAACTTGGTCATCGAGAGTAATATCCTCAGAAACCTTCTCTTTCCCTTTATCTTTCTTGTTTAAGGGTCCGAGATTCTTTTCAGGTAGCGTCTGATTGCACAGCTGGATATTTTCGCAAACCTTCGGTTCTTCTTCTTTTTCCGAAGTGGACTCTCTAAAGAGAGGGCCAAGCTCTAGCTCCTCGTCAGAATCGCTCCCGAATGTGGGCACTTGTGATCCTCCGGCGTCAACCATGCAACAATCACCGGTAGTTCCGTTAAGCCTTTTGATCGTTCCATTCTGCTCTCGGCGAGTCTTGCGCTTTTCCCGCTTAAACTGCTGTCGGTGAGCAACATACCTTTGCCACCATCTTTCGAAAGCTTTGCACTCTTCGGTGGGGTGCGAAATCTTCCGATGATACAAGCAATGGTAGGGGTGGTTTTCTATTTCACCAGCAACGCTTTCCTCAGAGGATGGTAGTTTCATACCCATTGAGACGGCTTTGGCAAACCTCTTCCTCATCTTGAATTTGATTTTATCCGCCGTGGGTGCACTTTGTTCCAGCGGGAGTACCTCAATTCTTTCGTCAAGGCGCTGGCGTTTGGCCTTTTCGAATGTAATCGCCTCGCGCTCCCGATCAACTTTGCTTTTTAAGAACGCTTCATTGAGGAATGCATCAATCACTTCATCTGATAGCTCCGGAATTTTTGGTTCAGGATTTGCCCCCAGCTTTTCAGTACAAGGAATCTCCTCATCGTCTACGGGCGAATGGGAAATCACATGACAGCTTGCCACATATTCCTCGAATTCATCCGACGAACTATCTCCCTCATCTTCCTTTTGAAAGACGTGGTTGAGGAATTCTTGGAATGTAATGGGAGTCCGTGTCTTCTGGTTGTATTCCTCCAGCGCGTCAATTTGTTTTTGCAAGTCCGTGCGCTTGTCGCCAGGCTTCACGTGCTTCTTCGAGTTCTTCTTCTTCTTCGAGGATTTTGACGGCTGGTTATGAGTGCTTGAGCCACCACCATCGGTCTTTGGAGTTGGATGTAGCTTCAACATCCCTTCAATGACCTGCGGTTCCAACGGGTTCTTCCACTTGATCGCTGGGCATGTCTGAAGGTCGTTCAGCATCCTCTTTATCTTGGTTGATAATACAACTTCCCAAGGAGCTTCTTCAACGACAGAGCATGTTGCCCCCGGCGTATTCGTCCCTTTAGAGGTGTGGGGCTGCGGTGGATCCACCTTCCATTTGTCGGATAATGCAAATTTGCCCTGTCGGTACTGGTTTTCAAGCCAATTTTTGAAAACGTAGCAATCCTCGATCGGATAACCCAGTACTCGATGATAAGGACAGTAGTTGGGCTCGTTGACGTCACTTGGTTGTAACGGGCCTTTTGGATCCGGCAGATTTATGAGTCGGTTGCACGACGCCAGTTCGAATAACCTCCTCGTTTTATCGCGGGGAAAGGAGTAAGAACGTCCAAGCCTCTCCTCAAGGGCTAAGTACGGACGCACATTATTTTGACGAGCAACCGGTTTCGAGTCGCTCGGTTGTTGTTGAGCATTAGCGACAACAATCGCTTTTCCCTTCCCCTTGTCATTTCGGGAGTCCGGGTTTGGGAGAGGAGGTTTATGGCCCATCTGATCCATCTGTGCTAGCTTGTCAATCAAGGCCTGGAAGGTAGTCGGCTTGAAAAACATCATAAACAGCGAGATGGTTGCTTGTGGATCGAGGGTTCCCACAAACATACCCACTGCGGGAGCTTCTTCAATGCGCTGCTCGCACTTCGACCATAAGTTCCTCCATCGTATAGCGTACTGAACCCACGTCTCGCCTGGTTTTACCCTGGCGTTAATCAGTGCCGTCATTAGGGTACGTTCACTGGCGCTTGCAAAACGCTGAGTAAACAACAGCTCCATCTCTGCGAAGGTCTTAACAGAGTCGTTCGGGAGCTCAGAGTACCACTCGAACGCCGTATCTGATAGGCTTCCAACAAACTGGCGAAGCAACAGCTTGTCATCACCACCGGTGTTGCCGCAGAGTGCCCTGAACTGGGCAATGTGCTGGTGAGGATTGCCTGTCCCCTTGTAGATATGGAACTTAGGAATTGTGTAACCGGGTGGGTACTTGATTTGGTCGTACCAACTTGGATACGGCCGCCCCGTTTTTACGATCTGGCCGGCTGCCTCAGTCGCATGATGAACCCGTATTTGCTGGGCTATGTACTCGTCCAAATCAGTTTTAGAGATTGTATCCTCTTTAGCTGTTGACAGAGCTGGCGGAGGATTTGATGTCTCTCCCCTATCATCTCCAAGGACGATCGGGGGCTCTTCAATCGGAGGATCTTGTTATATCATCATCCCTATCATATCTTGGAAGAGGAGGCCCATACGTTGTATATTGGCTGCTTGTTCAGCAGCCTCTTTGTCCTTCTTCTCCAATATTCGGCGAAGGAATTCGGCGTCGGTTTCTTCCTCTTGGCGTTCATCCGAGGACGTTTCAGGATTTTCTTTTGGCCCGGTAAGTGCGGCCATAGCGTTCATCATCTCTTGGAGCTTCTGCTGTTGCTCCTGGGCTTTGGTTACCGACCGTGTAAGCGGCCTGTGACCTGTGGATGCACGGCTGTCTTCTTTTCCCGACGCCATGTAAACCGTATGAACTGTTATGCCCCCTGACTTGGGGCGTTTAGGTTCACCATTTTTAACATTTGCCGCTGACGCGGGAGTTTTCTCTGGCCTCCTTCTTTTGTGGGCCGTTGAAGTTGAGGGGGCTGTTGAAGCGGGTACCCTAGCGACTGTTGTCCCCTGCCGTCTAATGGGACGGTCCTTTTCCATTTCCACCTTCGCCTTTTTCTGGCGACGAGAGTGGTCTGGGTCAATCACGGAGTCTTGAACCCTCCGCCAAACTTTATAAATTTTTGAAGACAGCCGCTGAGAGGGCTGTTCCTGTTTTGTTTCCGTAACTCTCTCCATAGGTGGAGGAGATCTTTTCAATGTAGCGGTTGGAGAGTTCTCTCACACCCTCCTCAGCAATTCACAGCTGTTCCCAGTTGGAACAGCAGCGTTGACTTCCACCACTGGAGCAGGTGGAGTTAGCCCCGAGGGGGAGTTGCCCCCTGCCTTCCTTACTCGCTGCCAATAGCGACGTCGAGCATGACGAGCCGCTGGGACTGGCTCGGAGATTGAAACAGTTTCTTTTTGCTCCATGTTCGAGTGTGGGGCGGTTGCCGGGGTCAGCCTATTAAAGACTGATGTCTTCTGACCAGCAGGAGCAGGAGTGGGAATCGTCAGTCTTGAAAAGACTGACTCTTTGACGGGAGAAGCCTCCTTAACGACTTCCGGAGTAGCGGCTGTTGCCCTCCTTGGGACAGCCATTTTAGAGTTCCTGGGCTTCTTAGTGGGCCCGCAGGAGTTTCGGCCCAATCTGGAGAAAACCGAGGCGCTGGTATTGGGTGACCCGTTGAGAGGGGTCGCAGTAACTGAAAGTCGATCGAAGACCGACTTCTTAGGAGCTTCTTGTATGGGCACAGGAGTGCTGAAGCTTATTGGTGGCAGCATAGTTCCAAAAAACAACCCCGTGGTGGCTTGAGTAATCTGCTCCACGGGCATGGTGAACAAAGAGGCTGCTTGGGGCCCGTAAGTTACGCCCCCAGTTGAGGCCGGACGCGAGCTGCAGCTGCAGTTAGAGCACTTCGAACAAGTTGAGGCCATCGACGCTTGATTTCTCGTCTGCACCAAGCAAGAGACCAAATCTTAGTAACCTGACAATCCGAAGGCAACCATTTAACAAACAGCGATTAGTTCGCGAAGACGACACACGAAGTGTGGAGTGCAAAGAGAAAAAGGTCCCACCGGGCGTGTCAGAATCTGTTCCCCTCCGAATGGCGGCGGAGACGACGTGAGGCGACGTCTTGCCTGAGATTCGGGACAGATGCTATATGGTTTTATCCATCTACCTCTCCGAAGATGCCAAGTTGATTTATGGCACCGTGTATCGGAGGTTTAGACGGATGCGGCCGATGTAGCAGACTTCATCAGATTCCCCCTCGCTTGAGGGGTTTCTGATTGTGGGGACGCTCTTCCCTGCAGGCGAAAGCCCCTGCAGTTAATTACGCTACCGCGTCGCGGCAGCCACTTTCTCCTTCTCCAGAATTTCACTTCGTGTCGTGTGTGTTTGTTTTGTTTGTGGTTGCCGTGGATTGTATACGGAGACTGAGTAATGCCGTCGCCCGTAGGACGTGGATTAGTCCAAATCCGTATTTACTTAGATTTGGGTTTGGTGTTTTTAGTTTAAGGACACGTTAGCCGTATTGAGGCTAAGATCAACTTAAACGTTCGTCAAGGATACGTTAGTCTGATTTGAGACTAAGATCAACTTAACATGGTAATCCATTTAATATATGGCCGTCGGGACTCATCACCTCTCTGACGTCGTTGAAGGATTACAACGATAGGTGTCAGAGGAGTTCAGAGATGTACCCTTGAACCAAAGTCGATTTGGAGTTTTATAGTTCATTTGAATGTTTAAGGATACGTTAGCCGTGTTTGGGGCTAAGATCAACTTAAACGGGACCGTTTAGATCCGGCAAAAGAGCATTTGGAGGCTCTACTGCTCCAGTTTAGGGACGTAGTGGTCCATAGGTAGTTTAGGGACGTTGCGGTCCATGCTCCAGTTTAGGGACGTGGTGGTCCATATTCCAGTTTAGGGACGTGGTGGTCCGCATTCCAGTTTAGGGATGTGGTGGTCCGCATTCCAGTTTAGGGACGTGGTGGTCCGTATTCCAGTTTAGGGACGTGGTGGTCCGCATTCCAGTTTAGGGACGTGGTGGTCCGCATTCCAGTTTAGGGACGTGGTGGTCTGCATTCCTTAGGGATGTGGTGGTCCGTATTCCAGTTTAGGGACGTGGTGGTCCGTCATTAGTTTAAGGACGTCTCGGTCCGATATTAGTTTAAGAACGTCTCGGTCCGATATTAGTTTTAAGGACGTCTCGGTCCGATATTAGTTTAAGGACGTCTCGGTCCGATATTAGTTTAAGGACGTCTCGGTCCACGAGTTTAGGGACCCCGCAGTCCATATTAGTGTGTGGTTGTTGGGACCCGTCACCTCTTTGACGTCGTTGAGGAATTACAACGATGGGTGTCAAAGGAGTTCGGAGATGTACCCTCGAACCGGTTGTAAATTGATTTAAGTGAGCGATCTTGCTCTGTCGATTTAATTTGAGGACTTACGGCCAAATTTGGGCTAAGTCCAGTTAAAAAAGGTCAACATTTTATTTACTTTTGCGTTGCGTTTTTATTTGGGCTCTACCCGTAAAAGATGCAGAGCATCAATTTATTTTGGGCTCTGCCCGTTTATAAATGATGCAAAGCATCTGCTTTATTTGGGCTCTGTCCCTTTTTGAAATGGATAGCATTGTTTTGTTTGGACTCTGCTCATTTATAAATGATGCAGAGCATCAATTTAATTAGGCCTGTTTGGTCTTTTTGATTTGGGCCTGGTCCTTTTAGGAAATGCATTGCATTTATTCAGGCGCTTTGCGCCAATCAGGGAGCGCAAGCGCTTGTGGTGACGACACGTGTCACGCGAGCGCAGTGCGCTGCGCTGATGCGCTGCGCATGCGCTACTGACACGTGGCGCCAATCCAGGAGCGCAACAGCGCAAGTTGGAAGTGCAAAGCACTAAAAAATCTTTTAGATCAGAAGTGCAAAGCACTGTTTAATTTTTTGATCTCATTTAGATCAAAAGAAAAAGATAAGTTTTTCTTATCTCAAAGAACCAAGGATTCATAAAAAGTGCAAAGCACTGTTCTTTTATTTTGTTTTTACCTTGTTTTAAAGAACCGGTGGTTCATCAGAAGTGCAAAGCACTATTTATTATGGGAAGATCATTGATCTTGTTCTTAGATCAATGATCTTATTAGAAGAGACTTCTCTTTTCCTAAAGGTTTTTTTACCTTTTTTGTTCTTTCTTGAGGAGTTCTTCAGAGTTCTCTCTTTTTTCTTAGAAAATGTTCATGCCTTTGAATTGAGGCTTAGGGTCCTTTTTATAGTGCTCATAAATTAGTTAATTTTGTTAAAGAGATATTTCTGAGTGATTTGGGGAATTTTCCTCACCGTTGGATCTTTGATCCAAGGGTTTCTGTTTTACAGAAGAAAATCTTCTTGTTTTAACAAGAACAGAAAGATTTCTTAGAAATTTAATTCTGTTTGGCGCAGCTGCCCCAGCGCGTGACACGTGTCGTGCGGCACAAAGCGCAGCGCAACTGCGCTAGCGCATCTGTGCTGACACGTGTCACGCAACGCAAAGCGCAGCGCAACTGCGCTAGCGCATCTGCGCTGACACGTGTCGCGCAGCGCAGTGCTTGCGCAACTGAAGTGTTGCTTCATTTAATTTTGTTTAACACAGAGCTTTGCTCTAATTGGGTGCGCTGCCTTGGACGCTGCGCTGATGCGTCTGCGCCAGACACGTGGCGCGTTGCGCCTGAGATTTGAAGCGTTGCTTCAAAATTTTGAATTTTGAATTTCAACAGAGCTTTGCTCTGATTGTGGGAAACATCACCGTCAACGAGGATACCGTAGTACCTTTTATGTGGTTGAGGTCGCCTACTAAATCTGCGAAGTAGATTAAGCTTTGTCAGGGTCAATTGAATCTTCAGGTTCTACGAAATCTTCAATAGTCGTATATGGTTCTGGAATCATTTCCAGTTTTACCATACTCCCACTAATTTTTTATACAAGAAATTCCTTTTCTAAAAAGATGGTGTGTCGAGAACAAAATAACTTTTGATCCCGAAAATGGTAGAAAGTTAATCCCTTGACAATATCCAGGATAACCTACAAACTGCCATTACTGAAACGCGCCTTAAGTTTATCTGGATTCTGGTTTTAAGTATAAGACGGACAACTCAATATCTTAACAATGTTAAGATGATAACTTATTCTATATCACATATAGAATTTGAGACGCTGATTTAGGTGGAATCAGTATCAATTGATATGCATCTATTTTTAGTCCATCCCTTAATTGAAAAAGGCGATTTAGCATTACTTATCATGGAGCGCACCCACGGATGAGTAATCTGAGAAAGAATCAAATTCTCGATTTTATAACTACGGAATACCTAGTATAAGTATCCACATCTTCGAACACTTCGAAGAATCTTGATATTTCCAACAATTGGTTCTCTACTTTATTCTTATAACTTATGAACTTCTCAAAATCTTTAGACTGTGCATTTCAACAAAGAATACGTGTCTAAAATCAAAAAACTCATAGGAAAATGGAATGAAATATGAGTACCAACCCCTTGTCCATGCGGACACCGGACAACATACATCATTATGTATAAGTCCTATGAGTTTACTAACTCATACTCTGTGTGTTGTAATTTGAAAATTGTATTTTGGTTAAAAATGTATATTCCGTTATTCAATGCACCTTACCCAATCATCAAATGATAAAAGCAAATGTTCATAACATAATTTTTGAAAATTTATATCCCACTTTATCAAATAAAAAGATGAATATATCAGTTTTTAAAAGTTGGTGCATAATAACAGATATTCAAAACCAAAAGTTTACCGAAAGGCAAAATCAGGTGATTTTCCTAATAGCAACAATTGCTCCGATATCCAATATTGAAGATCAAATCACCTTTCCAATAATCTGATCTTTCTTAGCATCTATAACAACTTACAGATGTGGGATATTAATCCGATATCTATATACCCGGGAGTCAGAATTAATTGAAAAACGGTTTTTGATTACAATCATATAAAATGCATGAAACATCAAAATGTTTCAAGGGGTGGCCGGGTATTCCTAGTAATGCATCTTTTATTGCCCAGGGTCATAACAGTAGTAGCATTTTCCTTTCCGCTCACTTTGACCCCTTTTGGATATCTTTCTTTCTTTCCTTATGCATATCGGATTTATGCTAGTTAGTTTTCTTCTTACCCTTCTTTTCAGCTCCAGCATCAGGATTGGAAGAAGACTATCCAACAAGCGTAACCGGTATATTCTTCTTATTTAAGAAGCTCTTAAACTTAAGATAAGGTGTAGAGGAGAGACAAATGAATTGTATCATATACAATTTACTTTCTCCAGAGCCAGCGGCCATCCTCGACTGAAACACTGTCTCCGAGTTCGTATGTAACTATACGAGATGGATTTCCATACAATATGGATCTCTGTATCGGATACACAGTGTTCAGGAGGAAGCAAAAGGGAAAGTGGGAGGGGTGAGGACATATGCGACTATGTCGTGAAATAGGGCAATCATGACATTCCAAAGCCATTGATTTTAAAAAGGTTCGGTTAACTTGGTTTACGAGTTTTTAGTTTAAGGTCAGTTTTAGGTCACTACCAGAGAAAGAGAAAAGAAACACTCGTCGTGCACTCTATCAAGATTAGATTGGTATATTTATCTAATCAGAATGGCTCCCACTGTTCCGTCGAATTCTCCTTCAAACCCTAAAAGGAGAATTAGTCAGGATCATATGCCGAGAGCAACTATTACTCACAATGGCAATCAGGACCAAACTATCATGACGTGGTAATCTTGACGAATGCCAACAAGTCACCCTACTCCATAGAAGGTATGCAATCTCATTGCAAGATTCAACACTTGAAACTCTCGATATCGGTTTTTACCTCTAACGGCTTATGACCTTAACTATGGTCAACAAATCATAAGTCGCTAGTCAAGATCAACCCGTCATTTCGTAATTTTTTTTAGACCCACCCGCACGACCCTTAATTATGGTCAACAAAATCGTACGACTGTCCTAACCAATCGCATCATATGCAAGTAAGAAGATATCACTTAGCTACCATATACTACGTCTTAACTATGATCAACAAACGCAACACGAATACTAAGTACTCTACTTCCTGAAATGCCAGAGAGCTACGATTGGTTGTTAAAAAACTTTTAACGTAAAGAACTTGATATCATTGAAGAAACCGAGTGGTTTTGCAAATTTATAGTAACATAAACTTTTACTTAAGAGCGAACTCCCCGTGAAGGGATCAAGACTCTTCCTTTATCGAATGAGGTGTAGGATATTCCTAACTGAATATCTCGATGCAAAGTAAAAGACTACGGTTATACAATTTGAAAATTTATAGTAACATAATTTCTTGCCAAAGAGGTCACTCCGTATGAAGGGATCTAGACTCTTTCCTCGTGGAATGAGGTGCAGGATATTCCTAACCGAATAGCTCTGAACAAAGCAAAAGATTCGACTATAACACCACAATATTTGATAGTTAGTTTCTACAGCGTGTTTTAGATTTATTATCTTTGCATTAATCCGAATCAATACAATCCCATCATTTAGATAATCATATTACCTAGCATCTTCTCATACAATCTCAGAAAAGCATGCAAAGAAAATAGAATGCACATATACGCTATCCGCATTTGCAATGAGGCCCCGGGTCTCTATCGTTAGGTTACTTAATTTACGGCAGGGTGGAGGCAGGGCTAGCGCGGGTGGAAAACGTATATAGCATTTATTTATATACTCGGTATATCACATATATCATCACACATAGATAATCACATTACAGCATGCTGGAGAAAATATCACAGGCAGGTAATCATATCATAGGCATGTAATGAACATCATAAAATAGGAATGGTCAGATCACCTAAGAATCCTGCATTTCGTTCGAGCCACAAACAAAAAGCGACATTCCCCGGTCGCATGAATAGCCCGTGCGTAGCCAAAAGCAGACCCTTATGAGTGCGACAAGCTACCAGCCAACCCAAGAAACGAGGCAACCCAACATCATCACCATGATGGGGCCACCCAACACTTTCTCGAATCCGGTGACTTAAGCACTCCTCCGTGGGTCAATCCTATACCATTTACAAGCACGACAAGCAACCTGCTAATCCTAGACTCGAGTGGCCCAATCTCAACTTTTTGAGATGACCACCCGCTGTAATCTAGAACTCGGTCGCCCGTGCGCTTCTCCGCGGGGTAAACCCGAATATGTATTATTTACAACGGCATCCACGACCGCAACCTGGTCATGCCCCAACAAATAATAATATAATAAGCGGTGACTACGGCCACATGTGAACTGCTATGTCCCGAATAAAAGAATATACAAATAGCGGAAATGGCAGCCACATGTTGGAGCTCGTCCTGAATAAATACAATGTACATTTAAGCAACATGAATGAAATGAAAATACAACACATATCATTCTGCACAGGGCTATTCATTTCACGACAATCCAAACACATTCCAACCACACTAATCATAGACGCACAAACGTGTAACCTCGTTAAATTGATCGAATCAATTAGTCGACGTTGAACACCGCGTATTACATACGCATCTGAACCAACTCGATTAAACGCTTTAATCGTGTTGTTTTGGAACCATGGGCAATGAATTTAATAACCAACGGAATCGTTAACTTAAATCACAAAAATTGAAAATTCAAGTTAACTCTGGCTTTAAAAATTATCTCTTTTTAGCACCGAAACGAGCTCGACAAACCCAAACCAGGTCCGAATTCCGTGTGGACATCCGGGGGAAAACCAAAGAAGTTTGAAAGGGGCTAGGGGGCTGCCATGGCCCGAGACCACTATGAGGGGGGTCTCGGGTCATGGACAGACCCGAGAGCACCTCCTTAGGGTGCTCTCGGGTGGGATTGGCCCTCCCAAGCTCCCTTAAACCCTTAATCATCACATCGAACCCGCAAATTTGGCCCGGGTATGATGAAAATTTCCAAAAAGACTTCCTTTTCCAAGAATGTTAAAAACGGTTTTTAACATAGAATGATTACCACAATTCAAAGTCCACAAAAAGCAATTTAAAGCGCTTTGATACATTTGTGAGTAGGCGGAATAATAAAATTATAATTTTAAGCATGCTTAACCTCAACAAACACCCAATTAATCATTTCATGCACTAAATTGCTTTACAAGAAAAATAAGAGAGCAAAATGAGAGCTACAACCTTTGTAGCGTATCTGGATAATTCCGGAAGACCCCATCTAGGCTCCTACACCTTCCAAGACGCATTTGCAAACCAGACTCCATACCGAAGATGATCCACTTCGAGAAAACCCCACTTCAAGCTTCAACTTCACCTAGCAAATTAACTAGTGAAGAAACTCAATCAAGTGGGTTGCTAATCCACTTGATTAAGTGATGTAATTGCTCACTTAATTATTTTCTCTTATTTTTTACCTTTTTAAGAACTCAAGAGAGCTTCAAATGAAAATGAAGAAGAAGAAGAAGAGAATGAAGTTTACTCTTGAGTGAATGGTTGTAGAGAATGGTTGTATATTTATCTTTCTATAGAAAACATTTTTTTATTTTAAATAATAACAACCATACCTCTTACTATTCTATCAAGACACATATTCATTCTCATTTTCTTTTTCTTTTATTTTGAAATGATGAGGTGTATGATTCTAGATATTTGGTTATTTATCATATAAAAAGTAAAACATCTAAAATACATCAAGCACATGTATCCAATACATATACTCGTATTTGTATCAAATACAAATATCAAATGAGAGAGGAATATAATGTGAACATAATACTAGAATAATATATATCTAATATATATCACCACATGATTTAAAAATCTGTTTTAAAGCTAAACCAGCTAGTATTATTAAACGTCCGATTATCGCATATAATCGAACTCCCGGACGTATCCCCATACGCATACTACATCGGTTTGTCTTAGTAGGAAAAACCTCTGCGTAGGACTCTAAAAACTCAATCAATACACCGGCAATAGGTAAGGATCATATCCGTCAACCCACAAGCATGTCAGCGGTACTAGCTGCACGTAACGGCTACCTAAGTACTAATCAAAAGAAAGGCCGGCTAGCAAACACATCCGAACGCAATCAGAGCCTATAAGTGACAGTCGATGTACAGCTCGTTCACTTCGTCTGAGAGTATCGCATATCGGATCTGGGGGGTGGAATTTGTCAGACTCCCAATAACCAGACAAGTTGTGCGGATGTAAACCGCATAACCACTTGAGATACAACTGATAACACTTATCAATTTATCTCAACTGCTTCGGCCGAAGACTTCCAATTATGGTTTATCAAGCACAACGTGACATCTACCCCCTATACCGGGAGAGACGAATTCCTTCGACCGCTCACTGATTCCATGTGCTTCGAAACTGTACCCAACTAAAACATGTTTGCACAACTCAGTAGAGCCGTGGTATGATAGTGATCAAATTATAGTGGAAACACACACAAGATACTGTGGAGATCTTAGGACTAGAGACTATCATGTACTCATGTCACCAGAGAACTGCTATCTGACATTTGGTATAATACCAACTAGGAGTTCTCGGTGGGTCCGTCCAATGAAACTCATTCCCAATGAGCACCTGTATACAATTCTCGGTGCCAAACACCAATAGCTATGAGATCAGCTATCGCCATCAACTAGGTCAGGAAATGATACACTAGTATAAACTAGAGTATCGATACCCAGTCTCGATACTCTTACGACTAGGGACTAAAAGTGTGTCTTAGCACCACCACTAGGTTAATACCAGTATCAAGTATGCAATTTTAAAAAATCTTGGGGTGCTAGACTACACTAACCTAGAATCTAACTAGAGTATCAGGCTTTTCTAAGCATGAAAGCAAGTTCTATACTAAGCGAAGAGGGTTACAACCTTTGTAAACCAAGTCCTTCACTTCTAAAACTCCAAGTAGTGGTTCCTAGAACTCCTCTTGGCTCCACTTGAAGAAAGGATCGAGCTTGCTTTGCGATCTTCAAAACCGAAGATGATCCACTTTGAAGTCTCTCTAACTCAAGCTACCTCTTCACTAATCAAGTATTAGTGAAGGAAACAACCTATACTAAAGGGCTAATTTAGTATAGGTTAATGAAGAAGGAATTTTGCTCACTTAGAAAAATATTTCTCTTTTTATTTCTAACTCAAGAATAACCCTGGTGAGCTCTTAAGAAAGAAGGAGATGAACTTGGGTGAAATGAGAGTTGTGTTGAATTATCAAGAGAGAGAACCAAGAGCTCAAGATAATTGGGTGAGAAAATATTTAAGAGTAAAACAAAAATGAATGGATGAGTCATGGCTTCTACATACTTCTACAAGCATCCAAACCATGCTCATTTATCCACTCATTTTTTATTTCCTCTTAAAAATAAATCACCTCAAATTATCCTAAGTCTTGATGTGAGTCTCATACACCCATGTTCTATGTATCATCTACCATGACATAATAGTATTATATATATATATATATATATATATATATATATATTAATCATTATATATAACAAGAGAAGAAAATCATTAGTGTGCTAATATTGGTTAATATATATTAATATATCAAATATATATATATATATATATATAAATTATTAAATTAACACTTGATTCAATAATCTGGTTATATCATATATAACTGACTAATATCATTTATATATATATCATTTTATCAAATTAGCACTTGATTCAATAACCCGGTTATATCACATATAACCGACAATATTCAATATTCAATATCAAATCAACACTTGATTCAATAATCCGGTCATATCATATATAACCGGCCAATATCAAATATATATACATATAACAAATCATTGAATCAACACTTGATTCAATAATCCGGTTATATCACATATAACCTAACCGATATTAAATATCGCGAGATTAGAATACGGTATCACATACTCGTATTTAATCAAGCTCCCGCACATATCACCATATGTGCCCTATTTCGTTTCGCTTGAGCTAGGAAACCTCTGTGTGGAACTCTAAAGACTCATCAATACGCTAGCAGTAGGTAATGATCACATCAGTTACCCACAAACCGTCAGCGGTACTACATGGATGTAACGGCTACCCAGGTATTAAACGAATAGAAAATCAAAAAGCAAGCTTGTCCAAACTCTCGTAAAGCCTATAAGCAACACTTACCATACAGTCTGGTCTCTTCATCTGATATGTCCCATATCGAGTCTAGGGGTAGAATCGTCAGACCCCAGTAACTTGATAAGTTATACCGATATGTGGCCTATAACCATTCGAGAAACTACTGATAACACTTACCAGTAAATCTCATCAGTCCTGGTCACGGACTTGCTGTTATATCCAGTCGAGTATAGCATAACATCAACTCCCTATTACCAGAAGAGACGAAACCCCTCCTATCACTCACTGCCTCCATGTGACTCGGGACTGTACCCAAAATCCATCTGTTTGCACGACTCCTTTGAGCCGTGGTAAGGAGGAAATCAAAGCACAGTGGGAACCACACAAGACACTATGACGATCTCGGGTCTACAGAGTAACCTGTACAAATGTCACCGGAGAACTGCTATCTGACGATAGATATGGTACCATTTAGGAGTTCTCGGCGAGTCCTGTTCGGTGTACCCATTCTCTAATGATCACCTGTGTACAATCTTTGATGTCAAACACCAAAGGTTGTGGGATCAACCATCGCCCCATACAGGGTCAAGAAACATACACACTAGTCTACTCTGGAATATCGCTGCCCTATCTCGATACTCTCTCGACTAGGAATGGTTAAAGGATGTGCTTGCAGACTACCCAAGCTCCACTAGTATGATCTGCATCATAGTCCTGGTAATCAAGCCAACATCCTAAGAGCTTTATCAATATGTATCAGAGAGATAGAATAATAATAATAAGTGTATATGTTAAGATAAAGAGCAACCAGACATGTCGATCAAGAAAGTCCTCTATATATATGTTTAAGCATCTACTATATCATACAATAATGGCCTCTAGGACATATATATTCCTAACAATCTCCCACTTGCACTAAGTCCAGTTCTACCTCATAATTGACACATGGTCGTTGACGAAAACTTTTAGCAACAAGTCTAGCTTTGAAGGTCTCAACCTTTCCATCTACACCAAATTTCTTCTTAAAGATCCATTTGCTCCCAATGGGTTTTACCCCTTCAGGAGCAACTTCCAAAGTCTATACTTTGTTGGTGTACATGGATTCCAACTCAAATCGCATAGCATCTAGCCATTTCACAGAATCCCCACTTGTGATGGCCTGCTCAAAACTAGTTGGGTCATCATCTTTCATGATGCAATTCTCGCTCCCACCGTCTATGATAAAACCGTAGTATCTTTCAGGTGGATGAGAAACCCTACTAGATCTGTGGAGTGGCTGAGGTTCGTCGGGGACTATTGAATCCTCCGGTTCTACCAAATCATCATTTATAGTTTTTATAGCTGGAACTTTTTCCAGTTCTACCTCATTACCATTAATTTCTTTCATAAGAAATTCCTTTTCTAAAAAGGCTGCATGTTGAGAAAAAAACACTTTTTGTCCCTCTGAGTGGTAGAAGATATATCCATATGAATCCTTTGGATATCCCATAAACTTGCACAGAACAGAACTTGCCTCGAGGTTGTCCGGAGTTTGCTTTTTAACATAGGCCGGACAACCCCATATCTTAACTCGTTTAACAGACGGTCTCTTTCCATACCATATCTCATATGGAGTGATAGGCACGGATTTGGTCAGAACCCTCTTCAATAGGTATGCAGCTGTCTCAAGTGCATAATCCCAAAAGGAAATAGATAACTCAATAACACCCATCATAGAGCACACCATATCTAATAGGGTGCGATTCCTCCACTCCGATACTCCATTGTACTATGGTGTATACGGAGGAGTTAGCTGAGAGAGAATCTCATTCTCTTATAAATAGTCTCAAAATTCCATGCTCAAGTATTCTCCTCCTCGATCAGATCGAAGAATTTTAATACTTTTACCCGTTTGGTTCTCTACTCGGTACTTATATTCCTTGAATTTCTCAAAAACGTCATATTTGTGTTTCAACAAGAACACATGTCCGAATCATGAGAGATCATCGGTGAATGTAATAAAGTATGAGAAACCATTCCTGGCATGTATAGACACAGGATCACATACATCACTATGTATCAGTCTCAAGAGTTCATGTAATAACCCCAAACTTTCTGTACAATTTTTTTCAAAATTACAGAAAGGGGTTCTTTTGCCTGAGCACAAGTTATAAGTTTGTTTTGCTTTTTAATAGCAAGAAGGAGCTTGTAGCTCATTAGTAATACCTTGCAATGCTGAACCAAGCCATCAGAGTTCAAATCCCATACCCCACATTATTTTTAATATTGTTTTATTTTGAATTTTTAGAATACCAAGGGTTTACACGTGCATAACTCACAAAAACCCAACTACACATGATAAACTAACTGTACCAGAGACTACATGAACCGGCAAGGAGGACTCTGACCACCTGACTCGGCCGGAATCGGCCGGCGGACCGGCCGACTCGGGCTGCCGCCGCCGGCCGGACTCGGCCGGACCGCCGAGTCATCAACATGAAACTTTTGGCTTTTCACCTCCCCTGCACCCCTGTACACTTTATTTCTTCAGAACAGTAACAGAGCCCCTTTAAAACACCAATTACTCCATTTTATTACATTTTATTATATTTTTTCAATTAAACCTTTCACCTACCATAACCCTAGCCTTACCCTATAAATACAACACCTATACACACACCCCTCACTCCAAAATTCTGATCAAAACTCTCAAGAAATTCCTAGACTCTTAGTATACTTTTGGAGTAGCGAAAGGCGAAAGCTTCGGCGAAATTCCGACGACAACCCTAAAACCTCCCGGCGACGAAACGACGCACCGGCGTCTCCTACCGTTCTCTCTTCCTCTCTTCTAATATATAAGCCAGTAAGTCCCCCTCCCTCTTCTCTAATCTTGTTCTAAAAATACGAAATTTCAAAACCCGACGGAATCGGTGTTAAACCGATTTCCGATTCGGTTCTTTCTAAAAATACAACATTTTCTTAAATACATTCACACAAAACTCATACATGTTGACTATCAAATATTAATAAACAGGTTGATCAAGTTTCACGATAATCTAATTCATTTTGTAACTTTTACCGTAGTTTTTCACTAAAATACCATATAGTTTCATTTCGACATTTAAACATCACAAACTTGCTATACCTTTAAGTAGATCACAAGGTAATGACCTCCTCACAATACTCAAATACAACATAGTACAATACCTTTCGGGAACATAGAATACGGGAAAACGAAACATTTCAAATAAATACCATGAATTAATAAAACCGTTTTCTAAAAGATTAAGTATTTTTATAAATCTTTGCAAAGTGCCGCTACAACCCATTTTGGGGAATCCGACTGGGATGGTGCGGATTATCACACATCTCTGGGCTTAGTAGTGCGAGATGCAGACCTCCGTAAGGAGTATTCGGTCTCGAAAGATTTAAAATACGAAAATATTAAGAAAATGAGATTTCTAGAATTATAATATATATTAAAATTTATTTTTATAAATATATATATATATGTAATATCAAAACATCTATTTTTGTTATAATATAAATATTCCAAATTTTCCAAATCAAAGAATCGCTTTATATTAAAATACCATGAATTCCATACAAATGTAATATTATAATTTAATACCATATATTATGAAAATTAGGTTATTCTCACTGGGAATGTCACAAATATAAAATCTACAATTATTACAACTCTAAATACGATAATTAAACACTTGGGGTGTGTTTTGAATATATAAAAGTATTTTTACATAAAACCCTCTCAAGTTCTATAAATTACCCTAAGGACCCTAATAAACATAGGTTTAAGCGGGACCAATCTCTTGAGGCTCAGGGAGCCGGAGAAGTGAGTGCTTGTCTATTTAAGGTAGATAACTTAACAACGGTATTATCAATACGGTAATCGTCTTTGAAAAAGACACAAATCCTGCCGCCCATGTGCAGCGGTTACCGATAACATCAAAACAATTAGAACTTCAATTTACTTTTCTAATTGTTCTAACTCAGACTGAATCTCTTATTAATAATCTGACTTGAATATGATTCAAGTACAATCTACAATCTACAATCCAACACGAATCCTTGAATACTTATATTCTATCTGTTTAATCTGTATTGACTGAACCGAACCATGGATATACTTCCATTTTACATGATTCTCCAGTTACATTCATTTACTGATATCATGGTTTCGGTAAGTCATCCATATATACAAGACAATACAATTTACAATATAACACAAACAATACAATACAAGATATCGCGGGGTTTAAGGGGTAGATTGGGACGAAAGTGGTTAGAAGTGGCACGAGACTGCAAGATTAAGACACCTAATTTATATTCAGTTGCTGTTGTACCGTGGCATAACGGTTCCTTGTACTTTCCGTTTGCCCTAATCTCTAGCATATAGAGACTCTTCTCGTATACACTGACAATCTTCTGTACTAAGCTACAAACAACAGCGTTAACACTAAATACTCATATAATACAACTTTAAAAGATACCTTCTCTTTCTGTCTATTCTATTTCTCCCTTATCCTTGGGACTCACCGAGCGATTTGTTCGCTGACAATATTCTCTTTCTTTCTTCTTCAAATGTCGTCAGGTGATTCGTATCTTCCAAAGATCGAGCCTACTAGCGAGGACTTGGACCAGCTTGCATACGATCCAGAGCTCTAGCTACATTGTACACTTTTATTTCAGTACTTTTCCTTTTCTGTTATGCCACTGTTTAGGCATTGCTTCTTTCAGATGTATTTACTTTTCCATGCATTGTACAAAAGAATGTGAATAAATAAAGTTGTTGTTTATTATATCTTGTTTCTTGTACATTTATATTTATATTGCATAGATACGCTTAGCGTATTTACTTCAGAGTAAATACGTAGCGGCTTTATCGCGTCATCTGCCCGTATACGGGGAAGCGAGGCGTGACAGGTTTTTGTTGGTGGCCTATGCAGGTCCGAGTTGTATGGAACACTGCCATGCAATTCTATTCTGCGTGAACTGTAAGTCCACATTACCCGTCCCGGTTCTTTCGGGGATGCGGAAATGGTGAAAAACGATTTTTTCGGTGAAGGTAACATGGACTCTAGAAACCGGATCTTTGCTAAACTAACATCTAGCAACCTAACTATAAGTTTAACTACTATGTTAGAGATTATACCTAGGTCTTGAACTCCTTCTCTTCTTGCTCCTTGAAGTGGTTTGGTCGGCCTCACCTCGTCGTCTCCTCTTGCCGAAGATGGATCCACCCGAAAGCTTCTACCTTTGGCTTCTACCTCAATCGAGAGGAAACTAAAATACTTGGCTTGCTAGACCTTATACTCTAGAGTGAGTAGAGAAGTGTTTTTAGGGTTTTATCTCAATGGAGAGCCATGAGCAAGAGGAAGAGGGAGAGCTTGGATGAGAGAGAATCAATATGATAGAATGAGAAAGACTTTTTACAACCATGCTTTCAAAAGGAAAAATAATCATGACAACAATAATAATTAAATATTTTGTGATGGTTCATTTCAATGGCATTATCATTTCATGCATTTAATGCAATTTGTAAACAACAAGCAAGCAAAAGTCATAGCCATGAAATGATAGCCATGAAATGATGATGGTCAACAAGTCCAAAATAGTCAACCGGTCAACAAATTCAACAAGTCAACAAAAGTCAAACTTTCAACTCAACCATGGCACAATAATACTTAATTATTATTATTATTAATCATATTTCTTATTCTCATTAGGGTTTAGAAAAAGTCAACAGTCAACAACCCTAATGAGAATCCTCTGCCTCTGTCTCTGTCAATCCGTGCATACATACCCGCATCCGCGTTCCGAGGAACACGAATACAAACGAGATAAAACCAATCCCAAAATGCATACTAGGATCTGGCTTAAACTAAAGCCCGCTAGTAATAACTGCCCGGACACCAAACGTGCACAAGTGCACGGATGTGCACGAACCCTGTCGCAAAACCATGTGACCTCTATTCTGTTTTGCCCAAAGGCGAATAGCTCTCTGTGTGGGACTCTAAAGACTCGACACTACGCTGGCAGTGGGTTTAACCACAGGCCGCAAGCGGTACTAGCTGTACATAACGGTCCCCAGGTAGATGCCGATAAGAAGACTGATGAGGTGAACCCATCCGAACTCCTACTGAGCCTGAATGTGACAGTCTCCGTACAGTCCGGTCTGTTCGTCTGAGAATATCGCATGGCGGGCCTAGGGGTCGGTAAACGTCAGTCCCCTAATAGCGGTACAAGTCGTGTCGGAGTGTAGCCCAGAACACCCTGAGATAACACTGGAAACCTACCAGTATATCTCGCTTGCCCTGGCCAGGGACGACTATGTGTAATGGCTCTCCTTGACACAGCGCGATATCAACTCTCAATACCAGGAGAGACGAATCCTGTCTAACCGTCACTGCCTCCAAGTGCTTCAGGACTGCACCTAACTACTACCTGTTTGCACGACTCCTTTGAGCCGTGGTAGGGTAGGAATCAAAGTACAGTGGGAACACACTCGAGGCAAAGTGACGGTGTCAAGTCAGCGGACTAAGCTGTACTCATGTCACCTGGGAACTGATAACTGACGATAGGTATAGTACCAACCAACAGTTCCCGACGAGTCCTGTCCAGTGTACTCGTAACCTAACGAGCACCCGCATACTATCTCAAGTACGACGTACTGACGGCCGTGGGACAGACCGTCTCCCCTGCTGGGATGAGAAGCGCATACGCTAGTCTACTCCGGAGTATCGATACCCTATCTCGATAGTCCTACAACTAGGGACCTGTATAAGGATGTGCTTGTAGATTACCCAGCCCCCACTAGTGTGACTGCCATCACAACGCTGGTAATTAAGTAAAGATCCTAAGGGCTCCACTAATGTGTATAGGCGATATGCTAATAGAAACACATGTACACATTAAAGTAGAAACAAACCAAGTAGCATACTACCATTTCGAGCAAGATTGTCTATACAACTGTGAATATCCCAAGCTTCCATCAAGTAATATACAAACTAGTATGATACAGTAATGGCCTCTAGGGCATATACACTAACAATCTCCCACTTGCACTAAGGCCATGTACTGGCGTATCGAAGACCTATCATCTCGATCAACCGCTCGAACTGAGTCTGGGGTAAGACCTTCGTGAATGGATCTGCAGTGTTATCTTCTGTTGCAACCCTCCGAACCTCGATCTCCCGGCGATCCACGATCTCCCTGATCAGGTGATACCGCCTTAAGATGTGTTTGGACTTCTGATGGGACCTGAGTTCCTTCGCTAAAGCTATAGCTCCGTTGTTGTCACAATACAGAGGTATTGGATCAACAATGGACGGAACCACCTGAAGTTCAGTCAAGAACTTCCTCATCCAGACGGCTTCTTTTGCGGCATCAGATGCAGCGATATACTCCGCTTCCATCGTCGAGTCAGCAACGGTTTCCTGTTTGGAACTCTTCCAACACACCGCCCCTCCATTGAGGGTGAAGACATAACCCGACATGGACTTGGAGTCATCCTTGTCACTCTAGAAGCTGGAGTCAGCAAAGGCCTCCATCTGGAGGTCTTTTCCGCCATAAACCAAAAACATGTCCTTAGTCCTTCTCAGGTACTTTAGAATGTTCTTTACCGCTATCCAGTGCTTCTCCCAAGGGTTTGACTGATACATGCTTACCACACTTAGTGCATAAGCTACATCTGGTCTGGTACACAACATCGCATACACTATAGAGCCTACCGCAGAAGCTTAGGGTATAACAGACATGCGATCCCTTTCCAAATCAGTCTTGGGAGACATCTCTTTGGAAAAGGTGATCCCGTGACAAGCCGGTAGATTACCGCGCTTGGAATCTTCCATACTGAATCTTTTCAGTATAGTGTCGATGTACCTGGACTGTGAAAGTCCTAATATCCTCTTGGATCTATCACGATGGATCCGGATCCCCAGAATGTAAGAGGCATCACCCAGGTCTTTCATGGAGAACCTGTGTGACAAGAACCTTTTGACATATTGTAGCATAGGAATGTCATTTCCTATCAAGAGAATGTCGTCCACGTATAAAACGAGGAATACGACAGTTCGTGCTACAATTTTACTATAGATGCATGGTTCATCTGGAGTTTTGATAAAGCCAAATTTTTTGACCGTCTCATCAAAACAGATGTTCCAACTCCGCGATGCCTGCTTTAGTCCATAAATGGACTTAAGCAACTTGCACACTTTTCCGCTGCTCCCACTCTGAATGAAACCCTCTGGCTGGTCCATATAGACACACTCCTCTAAATTTCCATTTAGAAAAGCGGTCTTTACGTCCATCTGCCAAATCTCATAATCGTGGAAGGCAGCAATGGCAAGAAGGATCCGAATGGATTTGAGCATAGCCACTAGAGAAAAGGTTTCGTCATAGTCCAAACTAGGTCTTTGACGAAAACCCTTTGTAACAAGTCTAGCCTTATAGGTCTCAACCTGTCCATCTACACCAATCTTCCTCTTGAAGATCCACTTGCATCCTACGGGTTTTACCCCATCTAGAGCAACGTCCAAAGTCCATACTTTGTTAGTGTACATTGACTCCATTTTGGTCCGCATTGCATCCAGCCATTTTACCGAGTCAACGCTCTGAATGGCCTGCTGGAAGCTAGTTGGCTCATCATTATCAATGATGCAATCCTCTTTATCCCCATCTATGAGAAAACCGTAGTATCTCTCGGGCGGATAAGACTGCCTACTACTTCTGCGGAGCGGCGCAGGAATGTCCTATTCTTTCGAACCTTCTGGTTCTACTAAGCTTTTAGTAATAGTTTGTGGTTCTGGAATTTCTTCCAGTTCTATTGCGCTCCCACTTATTTCTTTTTCTAAGAACTGATGTTCCAGAAAGTGGGCATTACGAGAGACAAAAACCTTTTGTTCTTCTGCGTAATAGAAAAGATACCCCCTGGAGTTCTTTGGGTATCCCACAAACTTGCACTGTACTGAGCGTGCCTCGAGTTTGTCCGCATGCTGCTTTTTGACAAAAGCTGGACATCCCCAAATCTTCAGATATTGAAGATAGGGTTTCTTCCCACTCCACATCTGATATGGTGTGGTAGGCACAGTCTTAGTTGGAACTCGGTTCAAAAGATATGCAGCTGATTCTAGTGCATATCCCCAGAATGATCACGGTAACTCAGCGTTACTCGTCATGGAACGTACCATATCCAATAGGGTTCGGTTCCGTCTCTCCGATACACCGTTATGTTGTGGAGTGTAAGGAGGAGTAAGCTGAGAGAGAATTCCATTCTCTTTTAGGTAATCCAGGAACTCGGCACTCAAGTATTCACCACCTCGATCAGATCTCAGTTTCTTGATACTTTTGCATGTTTGTTTTTCTACTTCATTCTTGTATTCCTGGAATTTTTCAAAGGCTTCAGATTTATGCTTCATTAAGAAGACATGTCCGAACATTGAAAAATCATCCGTAAAAGTAATGAAGTAAGAATAACCACTTCGCGCATGTGTAGACATTGGACCGCATACATCGCTATGTACGAGTCCCAAGAGCTCACTCGCTCTTACTCCATGTCCAGTAAATGGAGTCTTTGTCATCTTCCTTTGAGACAGAATTGACAAGTTGCATACGATTGATATTCGAACGGATCCAAATATCCTTCTGCATTTAACTTCGTCAACCTTCTCTCATTGATGTGACCCAGTCTACAATGCCATAAGAAAGCATGATTTATTTCTGGAGACTTTCTTTTGTGTGTATTCTGGACATTGAAAATCTGTGGTTGGTTTAATACGTATATACCATTGCTTAATGTACACGACCCAATCAGAACTTGATTAAGGTGAATGTTTACAACATTTCTTACAAATGCAAATTCATAACCTTCTTTAGACATTAAAGACACAGATATGATATTACAAGTTGCATTGGGTACAAAATAACAATCCCGTAAAACCAAAACATGTCCATCTGACAATCCCAAGTGATAGTCCCCCACGGACTCAGCATCCATGCCGGCTCCGTTTGCAACTCTGAGGGTCATATCACCTGCCTTCAAAACCCTACGCTTTCTCAGTGCCTGCAAAGAATTATAGATATGAGATCCTTATTCGGTATCCAATACCTAGGAAGTAGAGTTTATTGATAGACAGTTTTCAATAACATACACACCTGAAGCCGAAGCCGCAACTTGCTTCGGGTCCTGGTTCTTGGCCTTCCAAGCCCTGCAATCCTTTTTCCAGTGTCCACTCTTGTGACAATAAAAGCACTCTTCTTTCCCCACAAGCTTTCCCGCTACCTTTGTTGCTTTTGCTTTTCCCTTCGCTTCCACTTTACAAATATCGCCCCTTGGTTTGGTGGGGGCTTTTTTCTTATTTCCCTTTGCTTTCGCCTTGGACCTAGAAGAGGAAGGTCCTCCAACAAACAAAGTGGATGTTTCCCTACCTTTCTGTAGGGTGCCCTCTGCACTCCTCAGCATGTTGAGGAGTTCTGAAAGTTCAACTTCTTTTTCTTGCAAGTTGAAGTTTAGGATAAACTGGGCGTAAGTGGAAGGAAGGGACTGGAGAATCAAGTCAGTATAGAGCTCGTTCTCTAACGTGGTCCCAAGGTCCGCGAGCTCTTCAATATAGCCAATCATCTTAAGCACGTGTTCCGCTACCGATGATCCGACGGCCAATCTCTCCGAAAACAGCTTTTTCGAGATTTCGTAACTGGCGATACGGGATTTCTCTCCATACAGTTCTTTTGTATGGAGAAATATGGATTCAAGGTCCATATTCTCGTGCCTCCTCTGATGTTCATTGTCCATAGAGGCAAGCACGAGGCACTTGGCCTTCGCGCAGTCGATCTCCCAGGTCTTACGGATTTCCTTATCCGCGACGCTGGAGGTGGGACCTGGGACAGGGGGAGCTTTGGTGGTAAGAAGATACCCCATCTTGTCATAAGTGATTGCCATTTTGACATTCCTGAGCCAATCTTTGTAGTTTGGCCCTGTCAGTATGTTTTTATCTAGTAATAACTTAAGTCCGGTCATGACGATTGGTCGCTGCAATTAGGAGAGAGAGAAGAAACACTTTAGCATGATACTCTTGCAAGTTTAGAGTGGTTTTTAGTTTGTCTAAACAGGATGGCTCCCACTGTTTCTCGAATTCCTCCTCAAACCAAAAAGGAAGAATTAGTCGGGATCAATCTCATCGTACAATACTTGCTTAACCGTTCAGCCAGGCCAGTGTTGGTACTTCGAGGGAGGTTTTTCAACGCTTTCACAAAGTTCCTTAATTAAAGAACCTCTTTTTCCTGGGGGCGTAGCCCCGCTAACACATTTCTAGACACCTACTTGGTTTATAGCATTGATCGTTAAGTGAGAAATTTCCCGAGGAGTAGCATATACTCACAGTAGGATCGGGATCCAAATATCATCGTGTGATAAAACTGAAGGAATCCTACCAGAATCATCACACTCCAAATGGTATGCAGCACTAGCAAGTTTCAGTTTCTTTAGAAACTCCCGATGTGGATTTTTGCCCCATGCTCTTATGACCTTGACGTAGGCCAAAATATCATAAGTCACATGTCAAGTTCTACCCATCATTTACCAGGTTAATTTGAACCCACCCGTACATACCCTTGACGTAGGCCAAAATGGCAGTACGACTGTCCCAAACCAACGCATCTATCTATGCAACAGATAAATATCCGGCAGCTACCAATCACTATGCCTTGGCGTAGGTCAAAATACATAGCTTGAATACTACCGAATATTTAACTGAAATGATGGAGGGCTACGAATGGTTTTGGCAAAACCGTGAACGTAGTGAACTTGATATAATCGTTGGAACGTGATAGCTTTTAAAAGGAGTGGCTTAAGCTCCGCATTTAAAAATTGTTTTTGAAAAGAAACCGAGTGGTTTTGAAATTGTTCCAACGACTTTACTTTGGTTTATTTTCTTGCATTAATTTAATGCGTCCCATCATTTAATCCTACCATTGCAGAAAACAACGAAAATATGACGTACGCTTATGCCATCCGCATTCGCCACGGAGCCCCGTCATTACCCGTTAGGTTACTTAACTAACGACAGAGCGGGGGCTGGACTAGCGCGGATGCAAAACATAAGCAACGCCTAAATAGATATCATATATAGATATATATATTCGTCAGATGCAATGATAGCCATTCCAGATCACAGATGAACACATTGAATATACTAGGAATCCGCGTTTCGTTCGAGCCTGCAACGAAAAGCGGATTACACGGTCGCGATGAATAGCCAAGACCCCAACCTAGACCCCTACGGGTGCGGCAAACTACCCGCCAAATACCCGAAGTGAAGCAACCTCCCTCAACAACGTGAGTAGGCCACTCGGCACTTCGAGGTACCCGGTAGTTTGTGCACCCCACTTTGGGTCTATCCTAGGAGCAAAAACAGTAAAAGAAATAATATACAATGGCGGCTACAAGCTCATCCCGGATGTGCGGCCATACAAATAATATTACATCAATTACATATTACATCAAATGAAAAGTTAAAGAAAACTCTCATCTCACAACCCCCGGCTATTCATCCGCGACAATCCAACGAATTCATATACACATACCAGCAACATTACAGATCACAGATATGTATAACCCCCGCTAATCGACGTATAACAATTAGCAGACGTTCAATACATATATCACATCACAGATATAACCCATTAGCTAAAGTCTATAGAAGTTCGATCAAAATACGGATTTGTAACCACCCCAAACACAAATTTGTTTTCTGGAAAATCTGGGCAGAAACAACATATTCCAAAAATCCCAAAACATCACACAGAACACTTTGCAGCAAAACCGATCCACGGTCGAGTCAACTCGGCCGCGTCCGTGGCCAAACGCTTGTTTTGGCCGCGGTTCCGCTGTGAGTTGGTCGACTCGCTGGATCATTTTTGCTGTGTGTTTACAGAAAACCCTGAGACGATTTTTCAGATGTGTCAAATTATTTTTTGAGCTGTTTAAAAAATCGACAGCAAGCATGGTTTTCGGGCATGTTTTGTGATTTTTTCTCTGATCGAAATTCTACATACTTTTCTAACATGCTAGATAGTGTTTAGCTAGGCTCTGATATAACTGTAAGTCCGCATTACCCGTCCCGGTTCTTTCGGGGATGCGGAAATGGTGAAAAACGATTTTTTCGGTGAAGATAACATGGACTCTAGAAACCGGATCTTTGCTAAACTAACATCTAGCAACCTAACTATAAGTTTAACTACTATGTTAGGGGTTATACCTAGGTCTTGAACTCCTTCTCTTCTTGCTCCTTGAAGTGGTTTGGTCGGCCTCACCTCGTCGTCTCCTCTTGCCGAAGATGGATCCACCCGAAAGCTTCTACCTTTGACTCCTACCTCAATCGAGAGGAAACTAAAATACTTGGCTTGCTAGACCTTGTACTCTAGAGTGAGTAGAGAAGTGTTTTTAGGGTTTTATCTCAATGGCTCATATTTCTCAACTCATGAGACAAGAGAGCCATAAGCAAGAGGAAGAGGGAGAGCTTGGATGAGAGAGAATCAATATGATAGAATGAGAAAGACTTTTTACAACCATGCTCTCAAAAGGAAAAATAATCATGGCAACAATAATAATTAAGTATTTTGTGATGGTTCATTTCAATGGCATTATCATTTCATGCATTTAAACAACAAGCAAGCAAAAGTCATAGCCATGAAATAATAGCCATGAAATGATGATGGTCAACAAGACAAAAATAGTCAACCGGTCAACAAAGTCAACAAGTCAACAAAAGTCAAACTTTCAACTCAACCATGGCACAATAATACTTAATTAATATTATTATTAATCATATTTCTTATTCTCATTAGGGTTTAGAAAAAGTCAACAGTCAACAACCCTAATGAGAATCTTCTGCCTCTGTCTCTGTCAATCCGTGCATACATACCCGCATCCGCGTTCCGAGGAACACGAATACAAACGAGATAAAACCAATCCCAAAATGCATACTAGGATCTGGCTTAAACTAAAGCCCGCTAGTAATAACTGCCCGGACACCAAACGTGCACAAGTGCACGGATGTGAACGAACCCTGTCGCAAAACCATGCGACCTCTACTCTGTTTTGCCCAAAGGCGAATAGCTCTCTGTGTGGGACTCTAAAGACTCAACACTACGCTGGCAGTGGGTTTAACCACAGGCCGCAAGCAGTACTAGCTGTACGTAACGGTCCCCAGATTGATGCCGATAAGAAGACTGATGAGGTGAACCCATCCGAACTCCTACTGAGCCTGAATGTGACAGTCTCATTACAGTCCGGTCTGTTCGTCTGAGAATATCGCATGGCGGGCCTAGGGGGCGGTAAACGTCAGTCCCCTAATAACGGTACAAGTCGTGTCGGAGTGTAGCCCAGAACACCCTGAGATAACACTGGAAACCTACCAGTATATCTCGCTTACCCTGCCCAGGGACGACTATGTGTAATGGCTCTCCTTGACACAGCGCGATATCAACTCCCAATACCGGGAGAGACGAATCCTGTCTAACCGTCACTGCCTCCAAGTGCTTCGGGACTGCACCCAACTACTACCTGTTTGCACGACTCCTTTGAGCCGTGGTAGGGTAGTACTCAAAGTATAGTGGGAACACACTCGAGGTGAAGTGACGGTGTCAAGTCAGCGGACTAAGCTGTACTCATGTCACCTGGGAACTGATAACTGACGATAGATATAGTACCAACCAACAGTTCCCGACGAGTCATGTCCAATGTACTCGTAACCTAACGAGCACCCGCATACTATCTCAAGTACGACGTACTGACGGCTGTGGGACAGACCGTCTCCCCTGCTGGGATGAGAAGCGCATACGCTAGTCTACTCCGGAGTATCGATGCCCTGTCTCGATAGTCCTACGACTAGAGACCTGTATAAGGATGTGCTTGTAAATTACCCAGCCCCCACTAGTGTGACTGCCATAACAACGCTGGTAATCAAGCAAAGATCCTAAGGGCTCCACTAATGTGTATAGGCGATATGCTAAAAGAAACACATGTACACATTAAAGTAGAAACAAACCAAGTAGCATACTACCATTTCGAGCAAGATTGTCTATACAACTGTGAATATCCCAAGCTTCCATCAAGTAATATACAAACTAGTATGATACAGTAATGGCCTCTAGGGCATATACACTAACATGAACAACCTAAGCAATATAACACAAGAACCAGCAACTAAAACATTCTTTACAATTCATGTTTCTTGAATTTTAACATTTCATATTCTTTGAATCATATACTTTGAATCTGTCCTAACCAAAATTTTTCTTTCAAGGTTATGGATTTCCCAAACAAAGCCGGCACCAACTTCAACAACACTCCACCTCCAATACCAATCACACCTTCCGTCCCTGCTCCGCTCAACGAGCAGAAAGTTCTGCTTGAGGAAATCTGAAGCCTCCTAGTTGGACTGCAGCAGCAGACTGCTATATTAGTGAACTGATCAGAAGCAGAAGCAACCGGTATAAAATGCTCTGCCACCCAGATGGCAGGAGGAGCCTACCTTATACAACCTTCTGAACCCAAGAGACAGAAAGAAACAATTAACTAGTCAAGTCCAGGTTTTTGTTACTACTGCCATAGGGATGGACACTTGTGGAAGGACTATAGGCGCGCAAAAGTCCTGTGCCTCGTTTGTGGCGCATCCGATCATAGAATTGGAAACTGTCCCTATAAACGCAACTCAGCTCATACACCCGCCAACTACCCGCAGCGGCCAGCTATCTAGGCTCTTGCACCTTGTCTTGCACTCCCAGCATCACCTCCATCTGGACCACCTCTACCCAGTCAGGCATCGATGTACCAGCATATACAGAAAAATGTGCTGAGACGCCAAGCCTCCACCTTAGCAGCCGTAGAAGCCGAGGCCATAGGTCAAGATAACAATAGTAAGTCTCTTTCACATTTTTAAAACTCTTGTATCACTTTATTATTTTTCATACACTATCAGTACTTCATTCACCAAACTTTCCTTAAATCTGTTACAGTTTCCTTTTACAAATTTTGAGGACGAAATTTTTATAAGGAGGGTAGAATGTAACAACCCCAAACTTTCTGTACAACTTTCTATACAATTTTTTCAAAATTACAGAAAGGGGTATTTTTGCCTGAGCACAAGTTATAAGTTTGTTTTGATTTTTAATAGTAAGAAGGAGCTTGTAGCTCATTGGTAATACCTTGCACTGTTGAATCAAGCCACCAGAGTTCAAATCCCATACCCCACATTATTTTTAATATTGTTTTATTTTGAATTTTTAGAATACCAAGGGTTTACACGTGCATAACTCACAAAAACCCTACTACACATGATAAACTAACTGTACCAGAAGCTACATTAACCGGCAAGGAGGACTCCGACCACCTGACTCTGCCGGAATCGGTCGAATCGGTCGGCGGACCGGCCGACTCGGGCCGCCGCCGCCGGCCGGACTCGGCCGGACCGCCGAGTCATCAACATGAAACTTTTGGCTTTTCACCTCCCCTGCACCCCTGTACACTTTATTTCTTCAGACCAGTAACAAAGTCCCTTTAAAACACCAATTACTCCATTTTATTACATTTTATTATATTTTTTCAATTAAACCTTTCACCTACCCTAACCCTAGCCTTACCTTATAAATACAACCCCCCCACACACACCCCTCACTCCAAAATTCTGATCAAAACTCTCAAGAAATTCCTAGACTCTTAGTGTACTTTTGGAGTAGCGAAAGGAGAAACCTTCGGCGAAGTTCCAACGACATCCCTAAAAGCTCCCGGCGACGAAACGACGCACCGGTGCCTCCTACCGTTCTCTCTTCCTCTCTTCTAATATATAAGCCAGTAAGTCCCCCTCCCTCTTCTCTAATCTTGTTCTAAAAATACGAAATTTCAAAACCCGACGAAATCAGTGTTAAACCGATTTCCGATTCGGTTCTTTCTAAAAATACAACATTTTCTTAAATACATTCACACAAAACTCATACGTGTTGACTATTAAACATTAATAAACATACTGATCAAGTTTCACGACAATCTAATTCATTTTATAACTTTTACCGTAGTTTTTCACTAAAATACCATATAGTTTCATTTCGACATTTAAACATCACAAACTTGCTATACCTTTAAGTAGATCACGAGGTAATGACCTCCTCACAACACTTAAATACAACATAGCACAATACCTTTCGGGAATATAGAATACGGGAAAACGAAACATTTCAAATAAATACCATGAATTAATAAAACCGTTTTCTAAAGGATTAAGTATTTTTATAAATCTTTGCAAAGTGCTGCAACAACCCATTTTGGGGAATCCGACTGGGATGGTGCGGATTATCGCACATCTCTGGGCTTAGTAGTGCGAGATGCAGACCTCCGCAAGGAGCATTCGGTCTCGAAAGATTTAAAATACGAAAATATTAAGAAAATGAGATTTCTAGAATTATAATATATATTAAAATTTATTTTTATAAATATATATATATATATGTAATATCAAAACATCTATTTTTGTTATAATATAAATATTCCAAATTTTCTAAATCAAAGAATCGCTTTAAATTAAAATACCATGAATTCCATACAAATGCAATATTACAATTTAATACCATATATTATGAAAATTAGGTTATTCTCACTAGGAATGTCACAATTATAAAAGCTACAATTATTACAACTCTAAAGATGATAATTAAACACTTGGGGTGTGTTTTGAAAATTATATAAAAGTATTTTTACATAAAACCCTCTCAAGTTCTATAAATTACCCTAAGGACCCTAGTAAACATAGGTTTAAGCGGAACCAATCTCTTGAGCCTCAGGGAGCCGGAGAAGTGGGTGCTTGCCTATTTAAGGTAGATAACTTAATAACTGTATTATCAATACGGTAATCGTCTTTGAAAAAGACACAAATCCTGCCGCCCATGTGCAGCGGTTACCGATAACATCAAAACAATTAGGACTTAAATTTACTTTTCTAATTGTTCTGACTCAGACTGAGTCTCTTATTAATAATCTGACTTGAATATAATTCAAGTACAATTTATAATCTACAATCCAACACGAATCCTTAAATACTTATATTCTATCTGTTTAATCTGTATTGACTGAACCGAACCATGGATATACTTCTATTTTACATGATTCTCCAGTTACATCCATTTACTGATATCATGGTTTTGACAAGTCATCCATATATACAAGGCAATACAATTTACAATATAACACAAACAATACAATACAAGATATCGCGGGGTTTAAGGGGTAGATTGGTACAGAAGTTGTTAGAAGTGGCACGAGACTGCAAGATTAAGACACTTAACATATATTCAATTGCTGTTGTACCGTGGCATAACGGTTCCTTGTACTTTCCGTTTGCCCTAATCTCTAGCATATAGAGACTCTTCTCGTATACACTGACATTCTTCTGTACCAAGCTACAAACAACAGCGTTAACACCAAATACTCATATAATACAACTTTAAAAGATACCTTCTCTTTCTGTCTATTCTATTTCTCCCTTATCCTTAGAACTCACCGAGCGATTTGTTCGCTGACAACATTCTCTTTCCTTCTTCTTTAAATATCGTCAGGTGATTCGGATCTTCCAGAGATCGAGCCTACTAGCGAGGACTTGGACCAGCTTGCATACGATCCAGAGCTCTAGCTACATTGTACACTTTTATTTCAGTACTTTTCCTTTTCTGTTATGTCACTGTTTAGGCATTGCTTCTTTCAGATGTATTTACTTTTCCATGCATTGTACAAAAGAATGTGAATAAATAAAGTTGTTGTTTTATTATATCTTGTCTCTTGTGCATTTATATTTATATTGCTTAGATACGCTTAGCGTATTTACTTCAGAGTAAATACGTAGCGGCCTCGTCGCGTCCTCTGCCCGTATACTGGGAAGCGGGGCGTGATAGGTTTTTGTTGGTGGACCATGCAGGTCCGAGTTGTATGGAACACTGCCATGCAATTCTGTTCTGCGTAAACAACCTAAGCAATATAACACAAGAACCAGCAACTAAAACATTCTTTACAATTCATGTTCCTTGAATTTTAACATTTCATATTCTTTGAATCATATACTTTGAATCTGTCCTAACCTAAATTTTTCTTTCAAGGTTATGGATTTCCCAAACAGCATCGGCACCAACTTCAACAACACTCCACCTCCAATACCAATCACACCTTCCGTCCCTGCTCCGCTCAATGAACAGACGGTTCTGCTTGAGGAAATCCGAAGCCTCCTACTTAGACTGCAGCAGCAGACTGCTATATTAGTGAACTGATCAGAAGCAGAAGCAACCGGTATAAAACGCTCTGCCACCCAGATGGCAGGAGGAGCCTACCTTATACAACCTTCTGAACCCAAGGGACAGAAAGAAACAATTAACTAGTCAAGTCCAGGTTTTTGTTACTACTGCCATAGGGATGGACACTTGTGGAAGGACTATAGGCGCGCAAAAGTCCTGTGCCTGGTATGTGGCGCATCCGATCATAGAATTGGAAACTGTCCCTATAGACGCAACTCAGCTCACACACCCGCCAACTACCCGCAGCGGCCAGCTATCCAGGCTTCTGCACCTTGTCTTACACTCCCAGCGTCACCTCCATCTGGACCACCTCTACCCAGTCAGGCATCGATGTACCAGCATATACAGAAAAATGTGCCGAGACGCCAAGCCTCCACCTTAGCAGCCGTAGAAGCCGAGGCTGTAGGTCAAGATAACAATAGTAAGTCTCTTTCACATTTTAAAAACTCTTGCATCACTTTATTATTTTTCATACACTATCAGTACTTCATTCACCAAACTTTCCTTGAATCTGTTACACTTTCCTTTTATAAATTTTGAGGACGAAATTTTTATAAGGAGGGTAGAATGTAACAACCCCAAATTTTCTGTACAACTTTCTATACAATTTTTTCAAAATTACAGAAATGGGTATTTTTGCCTGAGCACAAGTTATAAGTTTGTTTTGCTTTTTAATAGCAAGAAAGAGCTTGTAGCTCATTGGTAATACCTTGCACTGCTGAACCAAGCCACCAGAGTTCAAATCACATACCCCACATTATTTTTAATTTTGTTTTATTTTGAATTTTTAGAATACCAAGGGTTTACACATGCATAACACACAAAAACCCTACTACACATGATAAACTAACTGTACCAGAAGCTACATTAACCGGCAAGGAGGACTCCGACCACCTGACTCGGCCGGAATCGGCCGAATCGGTCGGCGGACCGGCCGACTCGGGCCGCCGCCGCCGGGCGGACCGGCCGACTCGGGCCGCCGCCGCCGGCCGGACTCGGCCGGACCGCCGAGTCATCAACATGAAACTTTTGGCTTTTCACCTCCCCTGCACCCCTGTACACTTTATTTCTTCATACCAGTAACAAAGCCCCTTTAAAACACCAATTACTCCATTTTATTACATTTTATTATATTTTTTCAATTAAACCTTTCACCTACCCTAACCCTAGCCTTACCTTATAAATACAACCCCTACATACACACCCTCACTCCAAAATTCTGATCAAAACTCTCAAGAAATCCCTTGACTCTTAGTGTACTTTTGGAGCAGCGAAAGGCGAAAGCTTCGGCGAAATTCCGACGACAACTCTAGGAGCTCCCAGCGACGAAACGACGCACCGGTACCTCCTACCATTCTCTCTTCCTCTCTTCTAATATCTAAGCCAGTAATTCCCCCCCTCTTCTCTAATCTTGTTCTAAAAATACGAAATTTCAAAACCCGACGGAATCGGTGTTAAACCGATTTCCGATTCGGTTCTTTCTAAAAATCTAACATTTTCTTAAATAAATTCACACAAAACTCTTACGTGTTGACTATTAAATATTAATAAACATGTTAATCAAGTTTCACGACAATCTAATTCATTTTGTAACTTTTACCGTACTTTTTCACTAAAATACCATATAGTTCCATTTCGACATTTAAACATCACAAACTTCCTATATATTTAAGTAGATTACGAGATAATGACCTATCTCCTCACAACACTCATATGCAATATAGCACAATACCTTTCAGGAACATAGAATATGGGAAAACGAAACATTTCAAATAAATACCATGAATTAATAAAACCGTTTTCTAAAGGATTAAGTATTTTTATAAATCTTTGCAAAGTGCTGCTACAACCCATTTTGGGGAACCCGACTGGGATGGTGCGGATTATCGCACATCCCTTGGCTTAGTAGTGCGAGATGTAGACCTCCGCAAGGAGAATTCAGTCTCGAAAGATTTAAAATACGAAAATCTTAAGAAAATGAGATTTCTAGAATTATAATATATATTAAAATTTATTTTTATAAATATATATATATGTAATATCAAAACATTTATTTTTGTTATAATATAAATATTCCAACTTTTCCAAATCAAAGAATCACTTTACATTAAAATACCATGAATTTCATACAAATGCAATATTATAATTTAATACCATATATTATGAAAATTAGGTTATTCTCACTAGGAATGTCACAAATATAAAATCTACAATTATTCCAACTCTAAAGACGATAATTAAACACTTGGGGTGTATTTTGAAAATTATATAAAAGTATTTTTTCATAAACCCCCTCAAGTTCTATAAATTACGCTAAGGATCCTAGTTAACATAGGTTTAAGCGGGACCAATCTCTTGAGCCTCAGGGAGCCGGAGAAGTGGGTGCTTGCCTATTTAAGGTAGATAACTTAACAACGGTGTTATCAATACGGTATCATCTTTGAAAAATACACAAATCCTGCCGCCCATGTGCAGCGGTTACCGATAATATCAAAACAATTAGGATTTCAATTTACTTTTCTAATTGTTCTGACTCATACTGAGTCTCTTATTAATAATCTGACTTGAATATGATTCAAGTACAATCTACAATCTACAATCCAATACAAATCCTTGAATTCTTATATTCTATCTATTTAATCTGTATTGACTGAACCGAACTATGGATATACTTCCATTTTACATGATTCTCCAGTTACATCCATTTACTGATATCATGGTTTCGGCAAGTCATCCATATATACAAGACAATACAATTTACAATACAATACAAACAATACAATACAAGACATCGCGGAGTTTAAGGGGTAGATTGGTACGGAAGGTGTTAAAAGTGGCACGAGACTGCAAGATTAAGACACCTAACCTATATTCAGTTGCTGTTGTACCGTGGCATAACGGTTCCTTGTACTTTCCGTTTGCCCTAATCTCTAGCATATAGAGACTCCTCTCGTATACACTGGTATTCTTCCGTACCAAGCTACAAACAACAGCGTTAACACCAAATACTCATATAATAGAACTTTAAAAGATACCTTCTCTTTCTGTCTATTCTATTTCTCCCTTATCCTTGAGACTTACCGAGCGATTTGTTCACTGACGACATTCTCTTTCTTTCTTCTTTAAATGTCGTTAGGTGATTCGGATCTTCCAGAGATCGAGCCTACTAGCGAGGACTTGGACCAGCTTGCATATGATCTACAGCTCTAGCTATATTGTACACTTTTATTTCAGTACTTTTCCTTTTCTGTTATGCCACTGTTTAGGCATTGCTTCTTTCAGATGTATTTACTTTTCCATGCATTGTACAAAAGAATGTGAATAAATAACGTTGTTGTTTTATTATATCTTGTCTCTTGTGCATTTATATTTATATTGCTTAGATACGCTTAGCGTATTTACTTCAGAGTAAATACGTAGCGGCCTCGTCGCATCCTCTGCCTGTATACTGGGAAGTGGGACGTGACAGTTCAATAGCTCTTCTCCGTATCCAGTAAACGGAGTTTTAGTCATCTTGCCTTTGAGACATGACTCGCAAGTTTCATAAGATGTAAATTCGAACGGATTCAAATATCCATCTTTATGCAACTTAGCTAGTCTGGTCGCATTGATATGACCAAGTCTACAATACCACAAGAAGGTTTCGTTCATTTCTGAACTTTTCCTCTTGTGAGTGTTCTGTTTATTTAGAACTGTAGTTTGATTTAGAACGTATATACCGTTACACAACGTACCAAACCCAATCAACACTTGATTAGGAAAATGTTCATTATATTTTCCTCCAATACAAAATTATATCCTTCTTTATATAATAAAGAAACTGATATAATATTGCACATCATTTTTGGTACGAAATAACAGTCGTTCAGAATCAATGTATTACCATTTGGTAATACTATGTGATATTCGCAAACTGTTTTGACTGCAATAATTGCTCCATTTCCTACTTTGAGAGACATATCACCCTTTCACAGTTCTCTACATTTCCGTAACCCATATAATAAATTACAAACATGAGATCCTGATCCGGTATCCAATACCCAGGACGTAGAGCATACTGAGAAATAGTTCTCGGTAACGAACACATCCGAAGTAGATGCATCAGCATACTCTTTCTTCGTTCGGGTTGCGTGGGAATCCTAATATTTCCCTATTCCTTACTAAGACTTATGACAGTCATAAGATAAAGCGGAACCAACGTTCCCCAGCTCAGTACAATAAGCAGGTTCGATCAATACATCCATATTATTATCTTGATTAAGGCGTATCATGGTCGCTACCTGGAGAGAGAGAAGAAAACACTTTAGCGTGCACTCTTATAAGAGTATATTGGTTATTATCTTATCTAATCAGGATGGCTCCCACTGTTTTTATCAAATCTTCCTTCAAACCCTAAAAGGTAAGATTAGCTAAGATTAATTACACCCTACAAGTTCGCCAATCGGTCAGCCAAGCAGGTATTGGTACTTTGAGGGAGTCTCCCCATATCTTCGGATGAAACTAATTAAATAACCTCATTTCCGCAGGGGTATAACCTCGTTAACACCTTTCTTAGACACCTACTGAATCAACAAATTGTAAAGTGGAAAACTCTCCCAGGAGTAACACTTACTCGCAGTGGGTATCGAGATCTAACTATCTCATAGAAGGTATGCAATCTCATTGCAAATTTCAACACTTTAAATTCCCAATATTTGTTTTTACCCCTAGAGACTTATGACCTTGGCTATGGTCAACAAATTATAAGCGCTGGCCAAGTTCAACCCGTCATTTCGTGATTGAATTAAACCCACTCGTACGATCCTTGTCTAAGATAAACAAAGCCGTACGACTACCCTAATCCAATCGCATCATATGCTGCAGATAAGCACTGATCAGCTATCGTACACTACGCCTTGGTTATGGATAACAAACGCAGGACGAATACTAATGTCACGACCCAAAGTTTGGCACGTAACCGGCACTTAAACCACGCAATGTCTACAGGCGTAACGCAATTTAAGTATACCGATAACCCAGAAATCTAAACCATCAAAAGTAGTAAGTGATAAAATATTGTTAAAAACATTTGGAAATCTTAAGTAAAAATCTTTAAAGTTTAAATTTATTTTCTTAAAAATTTCGGCAGCACCTCCTTTGTAAAAACTAGCCTCGAAACGAGTACAAACATAAGATATAAGTAAATCAACATATGATATAAATAAAGCATCCCCAACGGGAGCAAATCTTGCCCAAAGGCGGAAACAACCACCACAAGTATATATACGACGCCGTAGCGAAGAAATGGACAATATAAGTGAAAAACAGCATAAAGGATAAAACTGCATAATAAAAGTCGGCTCACACGAGCTCGACACCCAGAGTCACAAAATAATATACAATATCGTCCTCACATCTCGTTTCTAAGTTAATACATGAAGTGGTAGATGGAGGGTACTAGATACAATAAAATGTACAATGAATATAAAGTCAGATAATCGCAACCCACCTGCAGCAAAACGGCTCACAGCCAATCGTAGCGGTATCCGCAAAATAGAGATAATAAGCAGCCTGCCACGACTACTCTAAGGGTCAACCTGCAAAACACTATGGCACAACGGGGGTGAGTTGCCAACTCGTGAATAGTAAGTAACATTATACAGGTAATCGCAGGTATGCACGTACTGCGATACTCTATCACATACAATCTGATAATATCAATATACTAATATGGATATGCAACAATCATGAAAGATACTCTATCAGGTACTATAAATACATGAAGCAATGCATATCAATGAATGCTGAGTATGGGATAAAACATGTCATCATCAATGAATCATCATCGTGGAAAAACCGGTGTCCATCAACGACACCCCAAATCCCAATACCGCAGGCGCCATCACTCTGATCGGCCCTCATATCCTGTAAATCTCAGGAAACCTGAGTGCCCAACATCGGCACTTGAAAATATCATGAAATACTCGTGTCCAACATCGACACGCAAATCCACATATATCGAGCTCCGTCAGTCCGGATCGGCCCACGGGCTCCGTCTGTCTGGATCGGCCCTCGGGCTCCAGCAGTACGGATCGGCCCATATCCATCTCTCAACTGCGGTCGGTATCCTCCGGATAACCGCCAGGTCCAACCAATCACCGGTAGGTAGTAGTCCCTCTGCCGGGCTCATCGTCTACTGTGCGACATCCCTTTCTTGTCCCGGGGTACCATACCGGGTCCACCATGAACCCGTAAAGGGATCATCCAGCTCCTCGAATCGGGTTTCTATCACACGTCTCAGAACCGAGAAAACGCATGGTGGACGCACTGAAATATCATATCAAGAGAACCGGGTTTTCAAAACAATGCATACTTTCTTAAAATAATACCACAGTTCTCAAATCCATAAATCACATGAAATCCGTATCTCAATGCGTAAATCCATGCAATATGATATATGCAACATAAAACCGTAATATGAGCATATCAAGGGAAAACCGCTCTTTTAAATGAATCCAGTTTTTTTAAATATATCATGCGGTTCCCAATTTCTCCAAAATCAAATCCAACATCATATAAAGGTGTACATGTAGCTATAGGAAGTATGGGTGTATACATGTAAGTATGTATGCACGATGTATCTCATATGCGTATAGGTTGTGCATGTCATAGCAATTACCGACGGTGTGGGTGTAGTATACAGTTTAGTGCTCATGCAACATGAACCGTTAGTAATGGTACAGTGTCCACTAGGTAGTAAATCAAGGCACAACAAATAATGATATGTAATGATGCTCATGCACAATCAACATATACGAATATTAACATGCAGCTATACTATTATATCAAGCCCTGGCGTATAACGCCATACGGGCGATTTCCCCGTAGATGTTAAATCTAGTCGCCGGTGATCTCGAGCTAGGTATATCCGACCACCTGCTTCCCTTTATTCGTAGCGTCCAAAGTCCACGTGCTTGCCCCTAAAATCACACAAACATAGCAAGTGCACTTAGAAATCGACCCATAATACGTACAATTATGTTTAAATCGACGCACCGACTCCAACACCCTCTAAAGTGTTCGCTTAGCGGCTAACGTGTGTGGCGACATTACTAAAACAGACCCACGACAGCAAGCTACCCGGAACACAAAAACTACATCGGATCAATCGTAACGCACCTCGTCGAAACACTAAAACTAGCTAACCGATCCTAGATTTTACATGCAGTCACAACCTAAAAATCTAGCAGTACTAAACAACCTAAAATAACTGCAGACAGCTACCCACAAAAACTCAACTCACCAGTCCCCCAACGGGCCGAGCTCGCCGGATTTCCTCCTCTCGTCGCCGGCCAAAACCGGTCAGATGGGGCTCGTGTTACTGGTGTACACTCAGGGCAACTAGAACAACACTTCTACACTGCTAGTTTTCACAGTAAATACTCAGTTTAACAGCAGGTTACAGTGACCCAAAAACGACACTAAAAACACGATATTACACCAAAACCTTATCTTTAGGGTTCTAAACTGAAACTGTAAAGCAACACAACAATATAACAACCTAATTACAGTTTAGAGATTGTTACCTAACCACACTTGCTCAAAACCCTAGCTTTCCATGCTCCAAGTGATCTCCATAGGCTTTAGATCAACTTTAATGAAGGGTTTAGTGAGTTTTGTGAAGAGTGGTGAGGGTTTATGAGGATTTGGGTTAGAGTTTAGTGAAGAACAAGGGGAGTGTTGAGTTTGAGGGAGGTGAGGGTGAAGAATATGAGAAGGAGAAATTATGAGAATGAGAGAATGAGATGAGAGTGTGAGGGTGTAAGTGTGTGAGTGAGAGAATGAGAGTGTGAGATTAGCCATGCCCCTCTCTCTCTCTTCATTTAATATAAGCCATGCTTGCCATGCTTCATGATGCATGCCACTTCTCTCTTTCTCTCTCAAGTCAACCTAATTAAAAACCCTTTTATTTATAATTTGAAAACTAATTAATTTAGATAATACATAAAACTTAATTAAAATGGGGTTAAGGTGCCATGGCTACATAAGCATGGTTTAACACCTAATTAACCCTAGGTTAATATGCACATGTATGTGCAAGCCCGCAATAAATATTAATAAAATATTAATTAATTTTAATAAAATATTTGCAAACTATTTTGGTAAACTTTTTACTAAAAAATCCGCATTATCGCTTAATTAACACTAATCGCATTCTAAGGTGTTACAACTAAATAGAACTTATCTGAAATGATCGAGGGCTACGACTGGTTTTGAAAAAACCTTTATCGTAATGAACTTGATATCGTTGTAGAATCTAGTGATTTGAAAATGAGTGGTTTAAGCTCTGCTTTTAAAATCGAGTAGTTTTTCAAAACAAACCGAGTGGGTTGTAGTATTTGCTAGTTTTGCTAAAGAGGCCACTCCCGATGAAAGGATCTAGACTCTGCCCTCATCGAATGCGGTGCTGGATATCCATAATGGAATACTACTATGTAAAGCAAAAACTAGAGCTATCTTTTTGAAAAATTTGATCCTACAACATCTTTAGGTTTCTTTTCTTTTCATTAATCTCATTAATGACGTCCCATCATTTATCTTTCCTAAACATTACAGAAGAAACGAAAATAGAATGTATGCTTATGCCAGCTGTATTCGCCACGTGTCATGCCCCGCTTTCCAGAGTGCGCTAAGATCAGCACGTAACAGAGCCAACCATGATACCTGTGGTTAGGAAACATCCCTCCACAGTCATATTACGGCTGTCTATAAGATATCAAGAATAGTAAAATAAAATAAACTATCTAGTACATGTCCATATGCCAGAATAAACGAGTCAAGAAATATAAATGTGCGGAAGCAATAAATCCAATAAGCAAAACATCTGGAAAGTACGCCCCAAATATGGGCTCACATCAGGAAATGAAAATGCTGAAAGAAAACTAAACTAAACTAAATACCAATTGCACCTCACTGCTCGGCCTGTCGACTGAAGTACTCCTGGTCGGCCTGCGAAAGAGATAAAGGATCTGGGCGATGCAAAACCCAGACGTCAGTGCGTCATAATATCAAACAATAAAATATAATCAGGAGGTAACAAGATATGCAGGCATGAGCATGAACAGTAATGAGTGTATAACAGTAACATGAATATGGAACAGTGAAGTGTATGTGCATGCGGTGAGTAATCTATGCTACTGGATTAATTACTTTCAAGACTTTGAAATCAATTTAATAAATCGTCGATGTAACTCAATAGTATCCCGTGCATGCTGGGACCACGGTCAAGACTCTCGGGCTGAATCCGAGACGTGCCGCTAGGCAGTAAACAGGTAACATGTACAGACGAATGATGTCAGCAGCATCATCCCGGGGCTGGCCTAGCCCGTAAAACTGATCAGTATAAGCGTCGAACTGTTGAGTTACAAGTCATGTTTCATCATTGATTTCCCCTTACCCCTAAGGTTATGTGTTCAAGTCAGGTATTGATAAATCTGGAGCTAATGCCAACACAGGAACAAGCAGGTACAGGTTTTGTCTATACAGACAACAGGATACGTCCATCGGGACGTCAAGTCAGAATTGTCGGCATTAGAAACAGGATCAGGTAACAGGTCAAGTAGTGGTGTATCAGGTCATGACAGGTAGTGCATATGTATCAACGGATGCTCATAATAAAACTGTAGCAAGTACGGATGCACGATAAAAGTACGGATGCACAGTAAAACACGGGTGCACAAATATCTATCAGGGATTACATCTACAACTCCATGACTACGTAGGATGCATATTATCAAGCATGGGGTGTTAATACAACAGTAACATGAAATAATGTGACATGGCATACAGCTAGATATATAATTAATGATATGGATGCATACGGATATCGAAAAACTATAAAAACAGTAACATGGATGTACAATGCAGTCAACATGTGATATTTTTATTCATATGAATGCAAAATATATGTCATAGCATGTAGCAAGATAAACTTGCATGCAACTAGATATATAATAACGGTATGGATGCATACGGGTATCGAAAAACTGTAAAATTGTAATATGGATGCACAATGAAATAAACATGTAATATTTTTATTCATATGGATGCAACATATGGATCATAGCATGTAGCAAGATAAACTTGCCTGAACGGATCTCACGACGGGGTGCGTACGCCACGTCCGACGTCGGGTAAACGTCACAATGCACACACGGCGTACAGAACTGAACCAGGTAAAGCAAGAACACGACCACGTTGGCTGGTGACGTCCACTGGGTTGTTCGGATCGTCGGCAGCGGCACAGCTCCGGCGATCACCGGAAAATACAAGATTAAGAAAAAGAAAGATAAGAAGAAAGAAGAAGAAGAAGGAGAAGGTGGTCTCCAGGGTGTGGTGCTCTGGGGTGTGGTGCTCTGGAGCAGAGACGAGGCGAGGGGAGACGTAACGACGAGTCGTGGGTCTCCGGCGATGGGTAGGGTTTTCTTGGGTTGCAGGCTCGGGGTTTCTAGGGCAGTCGGGTGTGGGTAATGGTGGTGTCGGGAGTGGAGAAGGGTGTTGAGGGAGAGGAAGTGGAGACAGGGAGAAGTCGAGGAGGTCGTCGGTGACGAGGCCGGGGATGGAGGTTTTCTTGGGTTCCAGTGGGTTTTCACGAAGTTGCAAGGTTTGCTCGGGTCGAAGTTTTTCCCGTTGGGAAATGCATGGGGTCAAAGGGATGAGCAGAGGAGGCGACGACGAGGTCGTCGGCTGCGAGGTCAGGTGATGCGACGGGTCGTGGGATCGTCGGGTTGCAGCCGGGGTTCTTGGGTTGGTGGGTTTGCATAGGGATAGAGAGGGGAGAGGAGGAAGAATAGAAGAGGCGAGAAGGTGTCGACGAGGGTGAGGGATGGTCGACGACGGTGAGGCGAGGGCTGTGGCGAGGATAGAAGCTGGGTCGGGTCGTGCGGTGATGGGTTGCAGGGATTTGGAGCTCGAGGATGGAGGTGAGGTGGTGGTGTGGTGTCGGAGACAAGGCTTGGGAGAAGAGGAGGGGAAAGTGACGAGGTCAGGAAGTTTGGCGGCGACGGCGTGTAACACCCGAGCCCAATAATACTATGTATATTACTAGTTGAGGGTTATTTATTGCTCTTTCCAATTTTCCTGATTTTCTGGTGTTTATTGCTAAATTTTACCCGGTTAAGTCATTTTGGCACATAACAAATTTTAACTCCGAAAATGAAATTTAAGATGTCCATGTTGGCCTACTCGTCGCCACTAGTCGCGTGGTAGCATCCGCGTGTCGAGATTCCGTTCCGTTTGGCTAAACGGGCAAGTTTGGGCGACTACGCGCGCGTGCAAGTGTCCGACTTGGGGGCATGCATTTTAATCATTAAACACCTCTTTTCTAAATTTGGAACCCGCTTAAAATCCTATAATTTGAATTTGGAACATTTGGGCGCAATCCGGGCGCGATTTGGAAATGTTTCATTTCGCGCCAAAAATGCCCATTTTAATTTAATATCTTAAACTATATATAAATTTCCTTAACTCCTAAACTATCCACGAATATTTCCAATCTCTGCTAAATCCTTTCAAATTTTTCTTGTGGCCAATCACGAGCTCACAGCTGAGCTCGTGGGCCCCTCCTTTCCCCATCTCTCTCTGCCTCTCTCCTCTTTCTCTCTCTCCCTCAATCTCTCTCTCTCTCTCCTCTATATATTTCTCGTGGCCATGCAGCCGCCTTCACCCACGCGACCACGAGAACCCCACGCCAACCCTAACCCTAACCCTAACCCTAGCCCTCGCGATCTCGTCGCCGACTCCTCGAGACCTCACCGTCGCCGCCCTCACCACCACGACCTCCACCGCACCCACCTACCTTCTTTTCCCCGTTCTCCCGACGATCCAGCGCCTGCAGCCCATTCCCCCGACGCCTCCATCCCTCGCGACCTCGTCGTCGACGTCGACTCCGACCGCCGAGGCCTCCCACGACCCCCTTGCACCCTCCTCGTCGAGACCTCGCCGTCACCCCCTCCTTTCCTCGCCGGAACAGTGAACCCGACCCTTCACCCAACGTCTGCACCATCTCCAGGTCGCCGGAAATCGCGCCGACGACCCTCGTCGACGTCTCCCGCGCCACCTCCTTTCCCCCTCGACCACCCTAGCCGACCACACTCCTTTCCAACTCGCCGCAGCACACTACCTGCTCACCCGAGGCCCCTTCCCTTTGCTGCAGCCACCGTCGCGGCCTCGCCGGCGTTCCAGTGCCGTCGAACCCGCCGTGGTCACACCCTTGGTGTATCCCTGTAAGTTTCCTTCTCTTTCCTTTTGGTACAACCCCCGCTGGTCGTTTTGGCGTATCGTATCCTTGTTGCTAACTTTGATTTTCGGTTATTGCCGGAACCCGACCGTGCCGTTTGACGAACCCGACGCTCCAGCGAAGCCCCCTGGTCCGTGTGATTCCAGTGACCTCTGTTGGGACTCGATCCGTGGCCCGTGCTTCCGTACCGTGGTTTCTACCGACATCGCATCCGTGTTTCGGTTTGCGGAACCGCCGAGGCAAGTATCTGAATACTTGCTTAACATGCTACAACTTAACCATCATATTATAACCACACAACTAATATAATATCGATACATGTTATAACTTAGAATTGCTAGCCACGATTATTCGTAACTTTAAATCAATGGAAACATTGCTCGCTTTAACCGGTCTGCTATTAATTCATACTTAACTAATCAAACCAAGTAGATCATCCCCACTTCATTGGTTAAAATCACTCCTGAGACAATTATTATGCTTAGTTCAAATTCATATAACTCCATTGTGTATACTATCGATATTGTTTCATCTTGTGGCTCTTGCACCTCAAAGGTGCGTGAACCGGATTAATATGAAAATACAAACATCACTGTGTTCACCTAGAATAATATTTGCTATTTACTGTTTCCTGCCACTGTTCATTACTTGTTACTATACCTGTTATCATCATATACCTGATTGCATTACATATTGACCGATCTTGATATACCTGACTCATGTACTGATACACCGGACATGACATCCTGTGCATATCGACTCTGCCTGTTGAAAGTAACCTGACCTGTTACCTGATCTCAGGCCTAATGCCGACAAACCTAACCATTCCTGCTGTCGATCCAGACAGACCTACCTTTACTTGACTTGTGTTGGCATTAGTCCTTGACCATTGAACACCTGACTGACATACATAGCTTGGGGGTATGGGGAAATCAAAGGTGAAACCGACTTGTAACTCAACAGTTCGACACATTGTTCTGATCAGTCTTACGGGCTTGGCCAGCTCCGGAGTGTTGATGCTGACATCACTCATCTATCCTACTACCTTTTACTGCTTAGCGGCACGTCTCGGATTCAGCCCCGAGAATCATGACCGTGGTCCCGGGCACGCACGGGATACTATTGAGTTACATCGACGATTCATCAATTGGTTTCAAAGACTGTAGAGTAGAAAACCTGATAGGGCAGTTTAGTCACCTTTGCACTTTACCCTGCTTGTTACTTCTTATTACTGCTTATTTCATGTTCATGCTTGCATTGTTTATTACCATGTTTTTACTGTATACTTGATATCATGACGCGCTGACGTCTGGGTTTTGCATGGCCCAGATTCCGTGCCCTTGACGTCGACCGAGCAGGAGTACTTCAGCCAGCAGGCTGAACTGTGAGTTCTTGAGAGTTTAGTTTATTTATGTCATTTCATTTCCAGATGTGAGCCCGCATTATGGGACGTACTGTTTATTCATTGTATTGGATCATTAGCTTCCGCACTTATTGTTTATTGATTCTTGTTATATTGGATTTGGACATGTATTAGTTTAGTTTATTTTACTGTTCTTGATATCTTTACAACCGTAATGTGACTGTGGATGGATACTTCCTACCCACAGGTAGCATGGTTGGCTATGTCACGTGACCAAATCTTGCGTACTCTGGGAAGCGGGGCGTGACATGGTTTTATGGTATCAGAGCCATAGGTTAATTGGGTTGATTCTTTGTAGTTGGGTATTGCACCCGATACACAAATCAGGATACCCGTGATTAGGAAACATGCCCAGCCACCTTGACCGTTTTACCCTCCTTGAATCCTTCTTCCGGATCATGTCGACATGCAAACTTACTTTGCATTGTCAATTCGAAAACCTAACTTCTTGTTATCTCTAGGACTTAGGCGACTTGGGTGGAGTTAAGTAATTGCGGCTATGATACCGCGGCATAGCTACAATGCGGTACTCTATTTAAGTATCTTGGAGTTCTAGCCTTGATCCACATTCAGAATCTATCATCATGCTAATGTTGGGTGTTTTGAGTTCAGGATTATGACAGGTAAGAAGTTGAAGACGTACCAGAGGCGTGTGAACGAAGCCGCCATGCTTGGAGTGATAAGAGAAATGCTGGAAATCAAAGAAACAGACCGAGCTGATCCAGCAGCAAGCGGACTTGTTTCAGGAAGGTTTGCAGATCGTTCAGCAGTCTGTAAACGATGTTGGAACTAGACCAGTTGACCGAGTAAGGACCGTAGCAGATTTCAGACTTTTGGATCCATCTACTTTCACTTTTCTGGAGGAGCCGTTGCCAGCCGAGCAGTGGCTAGTAGACACGGAGAATTTACTGATTGCGGCACAGATCCCAGACGACAAGAGAGTTGATGTGGTGCGCATTCAGCTGGTGGATTACGCCCGAGAGTGGTGGCTGGTGGAGGAGACCCGCTTGTCCAAGCCAATCAGTTGGGCGGATTTCTCTAAAAGTTTCTTGGAAAAGTTCTTCCCGCGGACTGCACGGGAGGAAATGGAGGAGAAATTTATCGGACTAAGGCAGAATGGAGCAACCGTGGACGTGCATGCAGCGGAGTGGACGAGACTCAGTACTCTCGCTGGACCTTTCGCGGCCAACGATGCAGACAGCAGTTGCGGTAAGGAAGCAGTTCTGTCGGGCCGGTCGAGTTTAGGGCTAGGCCGACGAACAATGTTCTTGCGGCTATGGTAGTGGATAGTAATGAAGAGCCGGCAGTTGTCCGCGACTTTATGGATGTATTTGCAGATATTTCGGGCTTACCGCCAAAGCGAGATGTGGAGTTCGCGATTGACCTTATTCCTGGTGCAGCGCCAGTATCAAAATCCTATTATCCGATGGCACCGGTGGAATTGGAAGAAGTTAAGAAACAAGTTGGTGAATTGCTCGAGAAAGGATGGATTCGAAGCAGCAACTCACCTTGGGGAGCTCCAGTTCTTTTAGTGAAGAAGAAGGATGGCGCGAGAAGGATGTGCATTGATTATCGAGAATTAAACCGGGTGACTATTAAGAACAAGTACCCGATCCCTCGCATTGGAGAACTTTTTGAGCAGCTTAGTGGCGCGAGGGTATTCTCGAAACTGGACTTGCGATCAGGATATCATCAGGTCCGAGTGAAGGCAGAAGACATTTGCAAGACGGCGTTTCGGACTCGGTATGGGCATTTCGAGTATTTAGTGATGCCCTTCGGAGTGACTAATGCGCCGGCAATATTTATGGACTTGATGAACAGGATCTTTTCACCGTTCTTGGACCAGTTTATTGTGGTATTCATTGACGATATTCTGGTGTACTCGAAGAGTCCGGAGGAGCATGCTGAGCACTTAAGGATCACACTGCAAACGCTGAGACAGGAGAAATTATTCGCGAAGATGAGTAAGTGCGAATTCTGGTTGGAAGAAGTGAAGTTTCTGGGGCATGTCGTGTCAGGCGATGGAATCGCCGTTGATCCCGAGAAGATTGCAGCAGTTCGAGATTGGCCTGTTCCGAAGAATGTTGCAGAGTTACGAAGTTTTCTTGGACTCGCCGGTTACTACAGAAGATTTGTGGAGAACTTCGCTCGTCTAGCTGAGCCGTTAACCAAGCTTACGCGTAAGGAGGTACCGTTTGTTTGGACAGGTGGATGTGCATTGGCCTTCGAGACGTTGAAGCAGAAGTTGATAACCGCTCCTATCCTAACCGTACCGGATGATTCAGGAGGACTGGTAATTCACAGCGACGCATCTGGAAAGGGATTGGGATGTGTTTTGATGCAGAATGGGAAAGTCGTCGCTTACGCATCGAGACAACTGAAGACTCATGAGAAGAACTATCCGACTCATGACTTAGAGCTTGCAGCCGTGATCTTCGCCCTGAAGATTTTGGAGACACTACCTTTTGGGCGAGAGAGTTGAAGTCTTTACGGATCACAAGAGTTTGAATTATGTGTTCACTCAGAAGGAGTTGAACATGAGGCAACGCAGATGGTTGGAGCTGATGGCCGACTATAACCTTGATCTTAAGTACCATCCGGGAAAAGTTAACGTCGTGCCAGATGCGCTGAGTCGGTTACCAGCAATTCAGATATTGACTGCACAGAGAGAGATCGTTGCGGATTTTCGGAGATTTGACTTGGAAGTTGTGCTACCCCATGCTACAGGACAGTTGATGCAGTTGCAAGTACAGTTGTCCTTAGTTGAGAAGATTAAAGCGGCGCAATCGCAGGATCCTAGACTGCAAAAGTTTCGAGAGCAGGTTGGAGCCGGACTACGAACCGATCTACTGATCCATGAGGATGGTTCGTTGAGATATGGTAGCCGTCTATGTGTGCCAAAAGGAGATGTGCGTGAAGAGCTTATGAAGGAGGCACACAGTTCAGCTTACTCTGTACATCCAGGAGGGACAAAGATGTACCGAGATATTCGACAGCATTTTTGGTGGGAAGGTATGAAACGGGAAATCGCTCGCTTCGTGGCTAAGTGCTTGGTGTGTCAGCAAGTCAAGGCTGAACACCAAAGGGTTGCTGGTTTGTTGCAACCACTTCCGATTCCTCAATGGAAGTGGGAACATATAACCATGGATTTCGTGACGGCTTTACCGCGGAGTCCAAAGGGCAACAATGCAGTATGGGTGATTGTCGATCGGTTGACCAAGGCAGCTCACTTTATTCCGTTTCGGGTTGGTCAATCGACAGAGACTTTGGCAGAGCGGTACATGCAGGAGATTGTCAGATTGCATGGAGTACCGGTAAGCATCGTGTCCGACCGGGACACTCGGTTCTTGTCACACTTTTGGAGGAGTTTACAAGAAAGTTTGGGGACTCGATTGAAGTTCAGCACAGCTTATCACCCCCAGACTGATGGACAATCAGAGAGAACGATCCAGACCCTTGAAGATATGTTGAGGGCTTGCATGTTAGACTTCAAAGGTTCTTGGGAAGATCATTTACACCTTGTGGAGTTTTCGTACAACAACAGCTTCCAAGCAACTATTCAAATGGCCCCGTTCGAAGCGTTGTATGGTCGTAAGTGCCGTTCACCTGTATGTTAGGATGATGTGGGTGAACGAAGGTTACTAGGGCCAGATTTGGTGGTACAGACAGTTGAGAAAGTGAATACGATCAGGAAGCATATGAAGGCAGCTCAAGACAGACAGAAAAGTTGGGCCGACACGTCAAGAAGACCTCTAGAGTTCGCCGTGGGTGATTTGGTATTCCTGAAGATATCACCGACTAGAGGGGTGATTCGCTTTGGAAGTCGGGGAAAGCTTAGTCCCCGATTCGTTGGACCCTTCGAGATATTGGAGCGTGTCGGAGAGGTATCGTACCGGTTGGCGTTACCATCGTCATTAGCAGGAGTTCATGATGTGTTTCATGTGTCTCAACTGCGGAGGTATGTTCGTGATGAGACCCATGTTTTGGATCACTCGGAGTTGACCGTTCGGGAAGACCTGACTTTTGAGGAGCGACCAGTCGAGATCAAGGATCGAAGAGAAAAGGTTCTTAAGAACAAGGTTATCCCTCTTGTGCTAGTTTCTTGGGGTAACCGATCGCATGGAGAATCTACTTGGGAGCGAGAAGACGAGATCCGGCAGAAATTCCCTCATCTTTTCCAGTAGTTAGTTATCTTGTATTCTTGGAATTTCGAGGACGAAATTCTTTTGTAGTTGGGTATGATGTAACACCCGAGCCCAATAATACTATGTATATTACTAGTTGAGGGTTATTTATTGCTCTTTCCAATTTTCCTGATTTTCTGGTGTTTATTGCTAAATTTTACCCGGTTAAGTCATTTTGGCACATAACAAATTTTAACTCCGAAAATAAAATTTAAGATGTCCATGTTGGCCTACTCGTCGCCACTAGTCGCGTGGTAGCGTCCGCGTGTCGAGATTCCGTTCCGTTTGGCTAAACGGGCAAGTTTGGGCGACTACGCGCGCGTGCAAGTGTCCGACTTGGGGGCATGCATTTTAATCATTAAACACCTCTTTTCTAAATTTGGAACCCGCTTAAAATCCTATAATTTGAATTTGGAACATTTGGGCGCAATCCGGGCGCGATTTGGAAATGTTTCATTTCGCGCCAAAAATGCCCATTTTAATTTAATATCTTAAACTATATATAAATTTCCTTAACTCCTAAACTATCCACGAATATTTCCAATCTCTGCTAAATCCTTTCAAATTTTTCTTGTGGCCAATCACGAGCTCACAGCTGAGCTCGTGGGCCCCTCCTTTCCCCATCTCTCTCTGCCTCTCTCCTCTTTCTCTCTCTCCCTCAATCTCTCTCAATCTCTCTCTCTCTCTCCTCTATATATTTCTCGTGGCCATGCAGCCGCCTTCACCCACGCGACCATGAGAACCCCACGCCAACCCTAACCCTAACCCTAACCCTAGCCCTCGCGATCTCGTCGCCGACTCCTCGAGACCTCACCGTCGCCGCCCTCACCACCACGACCTCCACCGCACCCACCTACCTTCTTTTCCCCGTTCTCTCGACGATCCAGCGCCTGCAGCCCATTCCCCCGACGCCTCCATCCCTCGCGACCTCGTCGTCGACGTCGACTCCGACCGCCGAGGCCTCCCACGACCCCCTTGCACCCTCCTCGTCGAGACCTCGCCGTCACCCCCTCCTTTCCTCGCCGGAACAGTGAACCCGACCCTTCACCCAACGTCTGCACCATCTCCAGGTCGCCGGAAATCGCGCCGACGACCCTCGTCGACGTCTCCCGCGCCACCTCCTTTCCCCCTCGACCACCCTAGCCGACCACACTCCTCTCCAACTCGCCGCAGCACACTACCTGCTCACCCGAGGCCCCTTCCCTTTGCTGCAGCCACCGTCGCGGCCTCGCCGGCGTTCCAGTGCCGTCGAACCCGCCGTGGTCACACCCTTGGTGTATCCCTGTAAGTTTCCTTCTCTTTCCTTTTGGTACAACCCCCGCTGGTCGTTTTGGCGTATCGTATCCTTGTTGCTAACTTTGATTTTCGGTTATTGCCGGAACCCGACCGTGCCGTTTGACGAACCCGACGCTCCAGCGAAGCCCCCTGGTCCGTGTGATTCCAGTGACCTCTGTTGGGACTCGATCCGTGGCCCGTGCTTCCGTACCGTGGTTTCTACCGACATCGCATCCGTGTTTCGGTTTGCGGAACCGCCGAGGCAAGTATCTGAATACTTGCTTAACATGCTACAACTTAACCATCATATTATAACCACACAACTAATATAATATCGATACCTGTTATAACTTAGAATTGCTAGCCACGATTATTCGTAACTTTAAATCAATGGAAACATTGCTCGCTTTAACCGGTCTGCTATTAATTCATACTTAACTAATCAAACCAAGTAGATCATCCCCACTTCATTGGTTAAAATCACTCCTGAGACAATTATTATGCTTAGTTCAAATTCATATAACTCCATTGTGTATACTATCGATATTGTTTCATCTTGTGGCTCTTGCACCTCAAAGGTGCGTGAACCGGATTAATATGAAAATACAAACATCACTGTGTTCACCTAGAATAATATTTGCTATTTACTGTTTCCTGCCACTGTTCATTACTTGTTACTATACCTGTTATCATCATATACCTGATTGCATTACATATTGACCGATCTTGATATACCTGACTCATGTACTGATACACCGGACATGACATCCTGTGCATATCGACTCTACCTGTTGAAAGTAACCTGACCTGTTACCTGATCTCAGGCCTAATGCCGACAAACCTAACCATTCCTGCTGTCGATCCAGACAGACCTACCTTTACTTGACTTGTGTTGGCATTAGTCCTTGACCATTGAACACCTGACTGACATACATAGCTTGGGGGTATGGGGAAATCAAAGGTGAAACCGACTTGTAACTCAACAGTTCGACACATTGTTCTGATCAGTCTTACGGGCTTGGCCAGCTCCGGAGTGTTGATGCTGACATCACTCATCTATCCTACTACCTTTTACTGCTTAGCGGCACGTCTCGGATTCAGCCCCGAGAATCATGACCGTGGTCCCGGGCACGCACGGGATACTATTGAGTTACATCGACGATTCATCAATTGGTTTCAAAGACTGTAGAGTAGAAAACCTGATAGGGCAGTTTAGTCACCTTTGCACTTTACCCTGCTTGTTACTTCTTATTACTGCTTATTTCATGTTCATGCTTGCATTGTTTATTACCATGTTTTTACTGTATACTTGATATCATGACGCGCTGACGTCTGGGTTTTGCATGGCCCAGATTCCGTGCCCTTGACGTCGACCGAGCAGGAGTACTTCAGCCAGCAGGCTGAACTGTGAGTTCTTGAGAGTTTAGTTTATTTATGTCATTTCATTTCCAGATGTGAGCCCGCATTATGGGACGTACTGTTTATTCATTGTATTGGATCATTAGCTTCCGCACTTATTGTTTATTGATTCTTGTTATATTGGATTTGGACATGTATTAGTTTAGTTTATTTTACTGTTCTTGATATCTTTACAACCGTAATGTGACTGTGGATGGATACTTCCTACCCACAGGTAGCATGGTTGGCTATGTCACGTGACCAAATCTTGCGTACTCTGGGAAGCGGGGCGTGACACGGCGTGAGGTGGGTTTACGTGCGGGCGTGGGTTCGCAAGCGGCGGGAAAAACATTTTGAGGAGAAGAGGGAGAGAGAGGGATACGTGGGAATTATTAATAGGTAAAAAATATATATATAATATATATATATATATATATATATATTCAGTTAGATAGAGTGAGAGTCACGAGAGGAGAGAGAGAGATCTGATAAAAAAAATATATTGGAAAATATATTTTGTTAAAAAATATATATATAACGTTAATATATAAATAGTATATATATAATGAATATAATATTGAATTTATTTGAGATTTTGGCTAATACAAAATAATCTAAATCATGCCCGGGTTGGATCTAAAATTATGGTTTGAAAATACGGTTAATATACGTGTCAACCAAAATCAAAATAGGACATCCGGGTAACGAAAATGCATACCCCAAAGAACGGATACACGTAGCGTGCACGTAGCCATCCAAACGAGTTTGTTTCACTGAATGGAATGAGAACAAGATACACGGATGCTACCACAGGGTCAGGGGGTATGATGCAGGCCATACTAGATATTTTTAAAATATTTTATTTGACTTTATTTGTTTTATTAAAAAAATGTATATGCTTGATAAAATGCAGTTATACAATATGAAAGTGCACGGATTCTCATAACTAGCCGGGAACAATCATAAACAGGAATCAAGACGGATTTCCAGCAAACGGGTCGGGTCGGATGTAAATACAGATACCAATTACACTATTCGCACCCAAAACACAATAAATTAAGAAATAACCATAAATAAAGAAATACCCAAAAATAGAACTGGTATAAATGAACAAGGGTGTTACATTATACCCAACTACAAAAAGAATTTCGTCCTCGAAATCCCCGGAACAAGAAAAGATAAACAAACATGAATCTACAAGAAGAGATCTGGAAACTTCTGTCGAATCTCATCTTCTCGTTCCCAAGTCGATTCTCCGTGCGAGCAATTTCCCCATGAAACAAGTACGAGCAGGATAACTTTGTTCTTGAGGACTTTTTCTCTTCGATCAACAATCAACATCGGTCGTTCCTCGTAAATCAAGTCCTCCCTTACAGTCAGCTCCGAAAGATCTAGCACGTGTGTTTCATCTCGCACATACTTACGGAGTTGAGATACATGAAACACGTCATGAACACTCGCCAAAGATGGTGGTAACACCAATCGATAAGCCACTTCTCCAACACGCTCAATAATCTCGAAAGGCCCCACGAATCGAGGACTAAGCTTGTCTCGACTTCCAAAACGAATCACTCCTCTAGTCAGCGATATCTTCAAAAATATAAGATCACCAGCAGTGAACTCTAGAGGTCTTCTCGATGTATCGGCCCAACTCTTCTGCCGATCCTGTGCTGCCTTCATGTGATTCCGGATCGTATTAACTTTCTCCACGGTTTGCAAGATCAAATCCGGTCCCAACAATATTCGTTCTCCAACGTCGCCCAACAAACAGGTAAGCGACATTTGTGACCATACAATACTTCGAATGGAGCCATCTAAATAGTCGCCAGAAAGCTGTTATTGTACGAAAACTCCACCAAGTCTAGATGATCCTCCCACGAACCGTTGAAGTCTAACATGCAGGCTCTCAACATGTCTTCAAGAGTTTGGATCGTTCTCTCCGACTGGCCATCTGTCTGGGGATGATAAGCAGTGCTAAACTTCAATCGCGTCCCCAAACTTTCCTGTAAACTCCTTCAGAAGTGCGATAAGAATCGGGTATCATGATCGGAAACAATGCTTACAGGTACACCATGTAATCTCACAATAACGGCATGTACCGCTCTGCTAACGATTCCATTGACTGACCAACTCGAAATGGTATGAAATGAGTTGCCTTGATCAATCGATCAACGATCACCCAAACTGCACTGTAGCCCTTTGGACTCCGCGGTAAAGCTGTCATGAAATCCATGGTTATATGTTACCACTTCCATTGAGGAATCGGAAGTGGTTGCAATAAACCAGCTACCCTTTGATGTTCAGCCTTAACTTGCTGACATACCAAGCATTTCGCTACAAAACGGGCAATCTCCCTTTTCAAGCCTTCCCACCAGAAATGTTGTCATAGATCACGGTACATCTTCGTGCCTCCTGGATGTACGGAATATGCGAAACTGTGTGCATCCCTCATAACTTCTTCACGAATGTCTCCTTTCGGCACACACAAACGGCTACCATATCGCAACGAACCATCTTCATGAATCAATAAGTCTGTTCGAAGCCCCGCTTCAACCTGTTCTCGAAACTTCTGCAATCTTGGGTCTTGTGACTGCTGCTTTAATATTCTCGATCAACGATGAATGTACTTGCAGCTGCATCAACTGTCCCGAAGAATGCGGTAGCACAACCTCCAACTCGAATCTCCGAAAATCATCGATAAGCTCCTTCTGTGCAGTCAACATCCGAATTGCTGGCAACCGACTAAGCGCATCCGGCACTACATTAACTTTCCCCGGATGGTACTTGAGATCAAGATCATAGTCAGCCATCAGCTCCAACCATCTACGATGCCTCATGTTAAGCTCTTTCTGCGTGAACACATGCTTTAAGCTTTTGTGATCGGTGAATACTTCGACCTTTTTGCCCAGTAAGTAGTGTCTCCAAATTTTCAAAGCGAAAACCACTGCTGCAAGCTCCAAATCATGAGTTGGGTAATTCTTCTCATGGGTCTTCAACTGTCTCAATGCGTAGGCTATAACCTTCCCATGCTGCATCAAAACACATCCTAAACCTTTCTCAGATGCGCCGCTGTGAATCACCAATCCTCCGGAACCGTCTGGTACGGTCAAAATAGGAGCGGTTATCAACCTTTGCTTCAATGTCTCAAAAGCTGACGCACATCGATCCGTCTATATAAACGGTACCTCCTTTCACGTAAGCTTGGTCAAAGGCTCAGCTAAGCGAGCAAAATTCTCCATGAACCTTCTGTAATATCTGACAAGTCCAAGAAAACTTCTGATCTCTGCTACGTTCTTCGGAATCGGCCAATCTCGAACTGCTGCAATCTTCACATGGTCAACGGCGATTCCATCTCCGGATATGACATGCCCCAAAAACTTCATTTCTTCAAGCCAAAACTCGCACTTGTTCGTCTTTACATACAATCTTTCATGCCTCAATGTCTGCAATGCGATCTTCAAGTGTACTGCATGCTCTTCTAGGATCCTCGAGTAGACCAGAATATCATCGATGAACACCACTATAAACTGGTCCAAGAATGGTGAAAAGATTCGGTTCATCAAGTCTATAAATATCACCGGTGCATTCGTGACTCCGAATGGAATCATTAAATACTCGTAATGCCCATAACGAGTTCAGAACGCAGTCTTGCAAATATCTTCTGATTTAACTCGGACCTGATGATATCCGGATCGCAAGTCCAGCTTCGAGAATACCCTCGCGCCACTGAGTTGCTCGAACAATTCGCCAATGCGAGGGATCGAGTACTTGTTCTTAATAGTCACCCGGTTTAATTCTCGATAATCGATGCACATTCTCTTTCTGCCATCTTTCTTCTTGACTAGAAAAACTGGAGCTCCCCAAGGTGAATTACTGCAGCGAATCCAACCCTTCTCTAGCAATTCAGTAACTTACTTCTTTATTTCTTCCAGTTCCGCTGGTGCCGTCGGATAATACGCCTTTGAGATTGGCGCTGCACCAGGAACAAGGTCGATCGCGATCTCCACATCTCATTTTGGCGGTAAACCCGAGATGTCCTCGAACACATCCATGAACTCTCGAACTACAGCTGGCGCTTCCTCCTTATCAACTTCCATCGACGAAAGAACGGCGCTTATCGGCCTAACCCTAAACTCGACTGGCCCGACAGAACTGCTACCTCCAGCAAAAACAAATTCCGGATGTCTGGGAATCTGGAAAATCACTTTCTTTGCCCTACAATCAATGTGAGCGTGGAAAGTGCCGAGAAAGTCCATTCCCAAGACAACATCATAACTGCCAGTATCGATCACCAAGAAATCTGCAAATAACTCTCGTCCGCAAAAAAACAACAGAACAATCCTTGCACTCACTAGTAGATATGATCTTCCCGTTCCCAATGTGTATGTCCCAACAACTAGACATGGTCGTGCAAGAAATCGAATGTGCAGCAATAAACATGGACGACATAAAACAATGAGATGCACCAGAATCGAATAATGCTAATGCGGAAAAATCATGTACAAGTCGGATACCGGAAACAACTTCATCTGAAGCCAAGATACTGAAGAAAATAAACATGGTAAACAGAATTCAAGCTTGCGATAAAACATGAACTGGTAAGCAATGAAATCGAGAGAAGCAAGGTAATACAACGATCATAAAACAAGGAAATGAATCAAGACTAGGACTTCAAGTTACTTAAATAGAGTACCACATTGTAACCATGCTGCAGTTCATAGTTACAATCACATAAATCCGTTCAAGTCGCCTAAATCCTAGTATCAGAATAGAAAGAAACAATAGGGAACAAGAAGGTTTCAAGCCGAGATGCAAAGTTGTTTGCATATCGTCAAGACACGGGTCAAGAGAAAGATATGATTCAAGAATCATGATAACAATGTGGGAGGACATGTTCCTAATTACGGGTTTTCTGATTCGTGTATTGGGTCCAATACCCAACTACAAAGGAACCAAACCCGATTTACCTAAATCCTATGGCTCTGATACCAAACAAACCCTATCATGCCCCGCTTCCCAGAGTGTGCTAAGATCGACACGTGACAGAGCCAACCATGCTACCTGTGGCTAGGAAACATCCCTCCATAGTCACATTACGGCTGTCTATAAGATATCAAGAACAGTAAAATAAAATAAACTATCTAGTACATGTCCATATGCCAGAATAAACGAGTCAAGAAATATAAATGTGCGGAAGCAATAAATCCAATAAGAAAAACATCTGGAAAGTACATCCCAAATACGGGCTCACATCAGGAAATGAAAATGCTGAAAGAAAACTAAACTAAACTAAATACCAAATTGCTCCTCACTGCTCGGCCTATCGACTGAAGTACTCCCGGTCGGCCTGCAAAAGAGATAAAGGATCTGGGCGATGCAAAACCCAGACGTCAGTGCGTCATAATATCAAACAATAAAATATAATCAGGAGGTAACAAGATATGCAGGCATGAGCATGAACAGTAATGAGTGTATAACAGTAACATGAATATGGAACAGTGAAGTGTATGTGCATGCGGTGAGTAATCTATACTACTGGGTTAATTACACTCAAGTCATTGAAATCAATTTAATAAATCGTCGATGTAACTCAAAAGTATCCCGTGCATGCCCGGGACCACGGTAAGGACTCTCGGGCTGAATCCAAGACGTGCTGCTAGGCAGTAAACAGGTAACATGTACAGACGAATGATGTCAGCAGCATCCCGGGGCTGGCCTAGCCCATAAAACTGATCAGTATAAGCGTCGAACTGTTGACTTACAAGTCAGGTTTCATCATTGATTTCCCCTTACCCCCAAGGTTATGTGTTCAAGTCAGGTATTGATAAATCTGAAGCTAATGCCAACACAGGAACAAGCAAGTACAGGTTTTGTTTATACAGACAACAGGATACGTCCATCGGGACGTCAAGTCAGAATTGTCGGCATTAGAAACAGGATCAGGTAACAGGTCAAGTAGTGGTGTATCAAGTCATGACAGGTAGTGCATATGTATCAACGGATGCTCATAATAAAACTGTAGCAAGTACGGATGCACGATAAAAGTACGGATGCACAGTAAAACACGGGTGCACAAATATCTATCAGGGATTACATCTACAACTCCATGACTACGTAGGATGCATATTATCAAGCATGGGGTATTAATACAACAGTAACATGAAATAATGTGACATGACATGCAGCTAGATATATAATTAATGATATGGATGCGTACGGGTATCGAAAAACTGTAAAACAGTAACATGGATGTACAATGCAGTCAACATGTGATATTTTTATTCATATGGATGCAAAATATATGTCATAGCATGTAGCAAGATAAACTTGCATGCAACTAGATATGTAATAACGGTATGGATCCATACGGGTATCGAAAAACTGTAAAATTGTAATATGGATGCACAATGAAATAAACATGTAATATTTTTATTCATATGGATGCAACATATGTATCATAGCATGTAGCAAGATAAACTTGCCTGAACGGATCTCACGATGGGGTGCGTACGCCACGTCCGACGTCGGGTAAACGTCACAATGCACACACGGCGTACAGAACTGAACCGGGCAAAGCAAGAACACGGCCACGCTGGCTGGTGATGTCTACTGGGTTGTTCGGATCGTCGGCAGCGGTACGGCTCCGGCGATCACCGGAAAATACAAGATCAAGAAAAAGAAAGAGAAGAAGAAAGAAGAAGAAGAAGAAGGAGAAGGTGATCTCCAGGGTGTGGTGCTCTGGGGTGTGGTGCTCTGGGGCAGAGGCGAGGCGAGGGGCGACGTGATGACGAGTCGTGGGTCTCCGGCGATGGGGTGCCGGTGATGGGTAGGGTTTTCTTGGGTTGCAGGCTCGGGGTTTCTGGGGCTGTCGGGTGTGGATGATGGTGGTGTCGGGAGTGGAGAAGGGTGTTGAGGGAGAGGAAGTGGAGACAAGGCGAGGTCGAGGAGATCGTCGGTGACGAGGCCGGGGATGGATGTTTTCTTGGGTTCCAGTGGGTTTGCACGAGGTTGCAGGGTTTGCTCGGATCGGGGTTCTTCCCGTTGGGAAATGCAGGGGGTCGAAGAGATGAGCAGAGGAGGCGACAACAAGGTCATCGGCGGCGAGGTCAGGTGAGGCGACGGGTCGTGGGATTGTCGGGTTGCGGCAGGGGTTCTTGGGTTGGTGGGTTTGCACGGGGATGGAGAGGGGAGAGGAGGAAGAATAGAAGAGGCGAGAAGGTGTCGACGAGGGTGAGGGATGGTCAACGACGGTGAGGCGAGGGCTGCGGCGAGGACATAAGCTCGGTCGGGTCGTGCAGTGATGGGTTGCAGGGATTTGGAGCTCGAGGATGGAGGTGAGGTGGTGGTGTGGTGTCGGAGACGAGGCTTGGGAGAAGAGGGGGGAAAGTGACGAGGTCGGGAAGTTTGGCGGCGACGGTGTGAGGTAGGTTTACGTGCGGGCGTGGGTTCGCGAGCGGCGGGAAAAACATTTTGAGAAGAAGAGGGGGAGAGAGGGATACGATGGGAATTATTAATAGGTAAAAAAATATATAATATATATATAATATATATATTCAGTTAGATAGAGAGAGAGTCACGAGAGGAGAGAGAGAGATCCGATAAAAAAAATATATATTCGAAAATATATTTTGTTAAAAAAAATATTTATAACGTTAATATATAAACATTATATTTATAATGAATATAATATTGAATATATTTGAGATTTTGGCTAATACAAAAATAGTCTAAAACACGCCCAGTTTGTGTCTAAAATTATGGTTTGAAAATACGGTTAATATACGTGTCAACCAAAATCAAAATAGGATATCCGGATAACGAAAATGCATACCCCCAAGAACGGATACATGTAGCATGCACGTAGCCATCCAAACGAGTCTGTTTTACTGAACGGAACGAGAACAAGATACACGGATGCTACCACAGGGTCAGGGGTATGATGCATGCCATACTAGATATTTTTAAAATATTTTATTTGACTTTATTTGTTTTATTAAAAAAATGCAGATGCTTGATAAAATGCAGTTATACAACATGAAAGTGCACGGATTCTCATAACTAGCCGGGAACAATCATAAATAGGAATCAATACGGGTTTCCAGCAAGGGGTCGGGTCGGATGCAAATACAGATACCAATTACACTATTCGCACCCAAAACACAATAAATCAAGAAATAGCCATAAAAAAAGAAATACCCAAAAATAGAACTAGTATAAATGAACCAGGGTGTTACACCACGTGACCCCGTCATGCACCGTTAGGTTAATTAACTAACGGCAGAGCGGGGGATGGAGTAGCGCGGGTGCAAAACATAAGCAACGTTTATTATATATCATATATATATATATATATATATATATGATTCGTCTCACGCGGTTATAGAATCACATCACAGAACTCAAGCAGCAGAAATCAACATATGAAATATTGGATATTCTAAGAGGTCTGTGTTTTAAATTAAGCCAGTAATGAAAAACACGGATTTCACGGTCGTGATGAATAGCCAAACCCACATCCCTAGACCCCTACGAGAGCGGCAAGAAACTCTGCCAATTCTAGAGTTAGGAGACCCAGTCTCGACTCCTCGAGATGGCCTCCCACTGGACTCTAGAACCCGGTTACTTCTGCTTCCCGCCTTGGGTCTATCCTAATGCCGAAAAGTAAATAATATATATCAATGGAGACAACATCCTCAATCCGGAAGTGTCCCAATAAAAGAATATTACATACAGTTTTTACATGAATGAAAATAGAAAAACTCTCATCTCACGTAAAAAAAACCGGCTATTCAATCACGATGATCCTATATAACATATCACAGCTACACATAAATATCACATGTCATCAACGTAAGTAAATATATGTATCCCGAATGTCGTTGACATATAGCATTGAGATCGGGATACCCCACATATTACACTTACGGTCGCAGAAAAAAATAAAACTACAATAATTAGAATCCGCATATTTTTTAGACATCATAAACCCGGAATATCATATATTCCGGATTTCATGCCTAACCCGATAAACCTTGCATTTAAGTCTCGAATTGAAAACACTTTTCAATAACCAGTCGGGTAATTCAACAAGATTCCCGATTATATGATCGAATGCTCGTCGAGAACTTTAGTAGATGGTCGCACCCCCGATGCCGTCGACAAAGTGTACTTAGGCGGAACACCGTGGCCGCGAGTACCCAAGTGGATGCTTTTGGCAATGGGATTCTCCTATCATCACTTGGTCAGGGCTTGGGCGTGGCTATCTAGTAATGTTTCCCGACAAGTGTTCGCGTACTATACGAGATTGCGACGGAGTTTTGATCCGAATCAAAATTCCGTGGCAATCAATCAATTGAGACTAAAATGCTAGATTCACAAAACACAAACTAGTTTTCACAAAACTAATTAATGTGATTCCAAATATTGTATCACATATCATAACATAAACCCGAAACGATGTTAAAACTGCGACTTCGAAACACTCCGAATTGCGCCAACACAAAAATAACATCACATGCAATCTGGAAAAAAACAAGCATAACCTGAAACCCTAAATCCAACACACTAGAACACCAAACAAAACACAAGTCGAAACATCATAATAAAACCGTCCAGGCCGGGTATTTCATCATTCTCGCCGGCTAAAAGTTTGAGTTTAGTTCTCGTTTTTCTCTGGTGTTCTAGTTACATCATATGTTTCATTCTCCAACTGTTTAGAAAAAATTTAGAAGCTATTTTAAAATTTACAGAAAGTTGGATTTTGGATCGTCTGTTTCGGAGTCGTTTCGGTTTCGCAATTATAATTTCATCGTCTAATGCTCTAGCTTGGCTCTGATACCATGAAAATGTGTCTTAGCACCACCACTAGGTTAATACCAGCATCAAGTATGCAATTTTAAAATATCTTGGGGTGCTAAGCTACAATAACCTAGAATCTAACTAGAGTATTAGGGTTTTCTAAACATGAAAGCAAGTTCTCTACTAAATGAAGAGGGTTACAACCTTTGTAGACCAAGTCCTTCATTTCTAAAGCTCCAAATAGTAGTTCCTAGAACTCCTCTTGGCTCCACTTGAAGAAAGGATCGAGCTTACTTTGCGATCTTTGAAGCCGAAGATGATCCACCTTGAAGTCTCTCTAACTCAAGCTACCTCTTCACTAATCAAGTATTAGTGAAGGAAACAACCTATACTAAATGGTTAATTTAGTGTAGGTTGATGAAGACGGAATTTTGCTCACTTTAGAAAACTATTTCTCTTTCTATTTCTAACTCAAGACTAAACCTAGTGAGCTCTTGAGAAAGGAGATGAATTTGAGTGAAATGAGAGTTGTGTTGAATTATCAAGAGAAAAAACCATGAGCTCAAGATATTATTGGGTGAGAAAATATCTAAGAGTAAAACAAAAATAAATGGATAAGTCATGGCTTCTACATGCTTCTACAAACATCTAAGCCATGCTCATTTATCCACTCATTTTTTATTTCCTCTTAAAACTAAATCACCTCAAATTATCCTGAGTCTTGGTGTGAGTCTCATACACGCATATTCTATGTATCATCAACCATGACACAATAGTATTATATATATATATATATATATATATATATATATATATATATAACAAGAGAAGAAAATCATTAGTGAGCTAATATTAGTTAATATTTATTAATATATCAAATATAAATATATATATCAAATTATTAAATCAACACTTGATTCAATAATCCGGTTATATCATATATAACCGACTAATATCATTTATATGCATATCATTTTATAAAATCAACACTTGATTCAATAACCCGATTATTTCACATATAGCCGACAATATTCAATATTCAATATTAAATCAACACTTGATTCAATAATCCGGTCATATCATATATAACCGGCCAGTATCAAATATATATACATATAACAAATTATTGAATCAATACTTGATTCAATATATAACCTAACCGATATCAAATATCATGAGATTAGAATACGGTATCACATACTCGTATTTAATTAAGCTCCCGCACATATCACCATATGTGCCCTACTTCGTTTCGTTTGAGCTAGGAAACCTCTGTGTGGGACTCTAAAGACTCGTCAATACGCCAGCATTAGGTAATGATCACATCAGTTACTTACAAGCCGTCAGCGGTACTATCTGGACGTAACGGCTACCCAGGTATTGAACGAATAGAATATCAACAAGGAAGCTTGTCCAAACTCTTGTAAAGCGTATAAGCAACACTTACCGTACAGTCCGATCTCTTCGTCTGATATGTCGCATATCGAGTTTAGGGGTCGAATCGTCAGACCCCAGTAACTTGATAAGTCATGCCGATGTGTGGCCTATAACCGTTCAAGAAACTACTGATAATTCTCACCAGTAAATCTCATCAGCTCTAGCCAGGGACTTGCTGTTATAGTCAATCGAGCATAGCGCAACATCAACTTCCTATACCGGGAGAGACAAAACCCCTCCTATCGCTCACCGCCTCCATGGACTCGGGACTGTACCCAAAATCCACCTGTTTGCACGACTCCTTTGAGCCGTGGTAGGGAGGAAATCAAAGCACAGTGGGAACCACACAAGATACTATGACGATCTTGGGTCTACAGAGTAACATATACAAGTGTCACCAGAGAACTGCTATCTGACGATAGGTATGGTACCATCTAGGAGTTCTCGGCGAGTCCTGTTCGGTGTACCCATTCTCTAATGATCACCTGTGTATAATCTTTGATGTCAAATACCAATGGTTGTGTCGCTCCATACAGAGTTAAGAAACATACACACTAGTCTACTCTGAAATATCGATGCCCTGTCTTGATACTCTCTCGACTAGGAACGGTTAAAGGATGTGTTTGCGGACTACACAAGCCCCACTAGTATGATCTGCATCATAGTCCTGATAGTCAAGCCAACATCCTAAGGCCTTTATCAATATGTATCAGAGAGACAGAATAATAATAATAAGTGTACATGTTAAGATAAAATGTAAGCAGATAGCATATTATCATGTCGAGCAAGAAAGTCATCTATATATGTCTAAGTATCCACTATATCATACAATAATGGTCTCTAGGGCATACATATTCCTAACAGGGACATTTAAGGATGTGCTTATAGACTATCCATGCCCCACTAGTATGATCTCCATCGTCGTTCTGGTAGTCAAGCAAAATCCTAAGAGTTTCATCTCATGTCTAAACGATACGTGATAATGAATAAATGCATCACATGAAAGATAAAGACAAACCATATAGCATAATATCATCTCAAGTAAGATTGTTCTCTCGTATAAGTTCTTCTTCAATTACAATAATTGCCTTGAGGGCACCTATATTCAATAATTATATGCAACTAATTAGAACTTATAGACAAGTGCTTAAATTATCTGGACGCCTTTTGAGAAGGCGCCAGGGTACCACGAGGAGCTAAACTCCGGTTTTTTTCTTAGAAGTTACATGCAATTAATTAGAAATTGTAAGCAAGTGGTTAAAAATTAAAGGCAAGTGCATAGAAATTGAATGCAACTAATTAGAAATTACACGAAACTGCTTACAGGTTATAGGCATTGCCTAGAAGTTACATGCAATTTATGAGAAGTTATAAGCAAGTGCCTAAATGTTAGAAGCAACAACAAATAAAGGGATTCATAAAACAATTTCTAAATTTTATTCAAATGCATACTTAATGTAATCGAAGTTATTATTTCGCAATAGAAAATTGGCAAAGAGCAATCCTAATTTCGTAAGAACTCTTGAATATTTAAGATGTGCCCTGAATTGTGTCATTCCACGCAACCAGAATATTGTTCATCATTATTTGATCATCTTGCATCACCGGTGGTAAGCTTGACTCTAACTCATGTCGATCATGCACAATTGCTGAAGCGGAACACAATGATGCGTGTTGACTGTTACACAAAAACGCTTTTGCTAACATATTATTACTTGCATCCATGTAAATATTACAAGAAACTTATTAGATATTAAAGGAAAATCTTCTAACATATTAGGGAAATACAACTGCTTAGAACTTATATGCAACTATTTAGAAATTATGGGCAACTTTTTTTGAAGTTATATGCAACTGCTTACAAGTTACATGCAACTGCTTAGAAATTAGAGAAGATAATGGATAATGGCGAAAATGGATGGGATAATTATTGTTCTGTTGGCTTTCTGTTAAGGCGCCTGGATATCCCGAGAAGCTAAGCTCTAAAAATTTTTCTTAGAAATTACATGCAACTAATTAAAAGTTACATGCAAGTACTTAAGTTATCTGGGCGCCTTCTGATAAAACGTCTGGGTATCCCGAGAAGCTAAGCTTCAAAATTTTTTCTTAGAAGTTACGTGCAACTAATTAGAAATTACAGGTAAGTGCTTTGAAGTTATATGTAACTAATTAGAAATTACATGCAAATGTTTACAAGTTACCACTAACTAATTAGAAGTTAAAAGCAAGTGCATAGAAGTTACAGGAAATTAATTAGAAATTATGGGAAACTACTTACAAGTTACAGATAACTGCCTAGAAATTACATGCAATTTATTAGAAGTTATAGGCAATTGCAAATAAAGAGATTCATAAAACAATTTCTAAATTTCATTCAGATGCATACTTAATGTAGTCGAAATTGAATTGTTTCGCAATAACAAATTGGCAAAATGCCATCCTAATTTTGTAAGAACCCTTGAATATTTGAGATGTGCCATAAATTGTGTTATGCCACGCAACCGGGATATTGTTTCTCATTATTTGATCATCTTGTCTCACCAGTGGCAAACTTGACTCCAACTCATGTATTCGGTCATGCGCAATTGCTGGAGCAGAAAACGATGGTGCGTGTTGACTATTACACAAAAATCGCTTTTGTTAACATATCATTACTTGCATCTATGTAGGTATTACAAGCAATTTATTAGATATTAAAGACAAATTTTCTTAGATATTAAGGAAATACAACTGCTTAAAAATTACAGGCAGCCGTTTAGAAGTTATAGGCAACTTTTTTAGAAGTTACAGGCAACTATTTAGAAATTACAGACAGTTACAAGTTACAGACAAGTATTTAGAAGTTAAAAGCAACTGCTTAGAAGTTAAAAGCAACTTCTTAAAGATTAGATAAGATAATGGATAACGGAAAAAATGAATGGAATAATTCTTGTTCTAATGACAACATAAGTATTTTTTGGAGGGAAAGTGATGAATTTGGAGAGAAAATGGTTAGATTAGAGCATTTAATGCTCAATCCTTTAAGGGAAAAAAATCAACAATACACAATTCTGGATACAAATTACAGGTAACCTAATAAAAGTTACGGGCAACTGAAAATCAGATCCCCCCCCCCCCCAAAAAAAATGCAGTTGTCAATTTGTACTTGGGGACATGGATCTCTAATGGCATTCTTGGAACATACTAAAATACATAAGGCTGTTTGTATTGAATGAAATAAGTGATGGGCCAAGGGTTTTTTCACAGGATGAAAATGTCCAGGGACTTTTTAATAGGTTTTTTTTTTCCGGCGGTTGGCATTTCAACAATTTACCCTTTAAAAAACCTGACCCACTCCAAAATGGAAAAACAAACTCTTAATTCTCAAAATAGATGGGAAGCCCAACTTTATTGATTCGTTACCTTTAAAAAAAACAATGGTCACTTAAACATTTCTCTCTCTCTCTCTCTCTCTCTTTCTCTAAACCCCAACTCCAAAATGGAAAAACAAACTCTTAATTCTCAAAATAGATAGGAAGCCCAACTTTATTGATTCGTTACCTTTAAAAAAAACAATGGTCACTTAAACATTTCTCTTTCTCTCTCTCTTTCTCAAAACCCCAAAATCTTCGCTAGCTCCCTCCTTCGCACCTATTCATCCTCCACCATCCCAAGGGAGCTGCTTCTCCCTCTGATCGTCCTTCCTCCTCCACCTTTGCTCATCTTTTCTTTTCTCCCCTCTCACTGCTGCAAGATGATTTCGGCGGAGGAGGCGATGGTAGGGGTATGAGATTGGGAGAAAGGGGAGAAGACCGTATCGGTGAGAGTTTCATGCAATGTGTAACCACTTGCATGTAAGATCTAACCATTTGTGTAAAATATGCAGCTATTGTCTGTAATATGTTTAACAAATTCCATTTAATATGTGACAAGTTACATATAATATGTAACAAGTTTTTACAATATAAAACCACCTGTATGCAATATCTAGCTACTTATTTGTAATATCTAATATGTCAACCAAGTCATATGGCTGATCAGAAATACAATTGTAGTATTAGTTAGTCATAGGATTGTCATAAGTACACTTTGGGAAGTTTGAACAAGGTTTTATAATGGAGGGTTGACTTTGTATTTTCATTAGAGAAAAAGGACCCGGGTTTTTTTGGACGATCCTAAAGAGGGTCCGGATTTTTTGACAATTTAGCCACAAAATAAACAGAATAATAAAGAAATAGCTCTACGTGATGTCCTTTCATTTGATGAGATTGTGGGAAACACAAGTAAATATAATAAGATGTACCGGTTGCAGGCTTGTTACACACCGATGTTCACGGAGCATGGAGTCAAATTAATGATTTGTAGAAACGTGCTAGGCAAAAAAATATGCTTGTAGAATGTATCTGTTTGCTTATGCAATATAAACGAAAATGAAATAATAGATATTCATGTTACTTCGGGAGAAAAAAAGCGTGTTTGTGTGTCAATTTACGGATAAAAAATCTCCAATGTAGATTATTATAACTGAAATAACGCTAATGTTTTTGGTTTTGAAAAAAAGCTTTAAATGCAAATGAGGCTTCCGATTGTTTGAGTTGGGCCAAATACTAAACTTTAAACCAACACTCTTTTGGTTTGGATTGGGTTGAGATATCTAGCAACAGGGGTACAAATTCACTGGTTCAATTTGTTGGGTTGGGCTTTATTGTGTCAAACCCATTTGCAAATAGATTAATCGAATTCCCACAGCTCAGCCTAATTTTGTTTGCTAACGAGTTATTATATAAAGATTTTAATATTACAAACTGGCACTTTGTGTAACATGATCTCAAAAGCTAAAGAGAAAAGGGTTCATGCCTAAGGGGTTCCTACATGATCCCTATGCAACAAAAACAAAATGGGGACAGCCTAATCCATGTAAATCGGCGGGCTACTGTTCTACCTGTTGCGTAGGGATTGTGTAGAAAACCCTGTGCAGGGCCACTGTGCTCAAAACTAAATGGATTTATATTAGCGTTTTGACGCGTGCGATGCATATGATGAAATGAATATAAAAAAATCGACCTCTTAATTTTAAACTTTAAATATATTTATGTTTTATTAAGTTAATTTGATATCAATTTGTACCTAGACATGAATTTTAGATTTGTTATAGCTTATTGAGGTTTTTGTTAAACATAACAAATCCTTTAATATTTTTCATTTAAAGCTATATTTTAGGATTTTATAGTTATTGATTTTATTTGATTTTCTCATCAATGCATTACTTTTTTGTTTGATTTAAATGTCATAAAGACACCCCAGTGCAGGGCTACTGTGCTCAAAACTAAATGGGTTTGTATTAGCGTTCTGACCCGTGAGATGCATATCATGAAATGAATATAAAAAAATGTGACCTCTTAATTTTATACGTTAAATATATTTATGTTTTATTTAGATAATTTGATATCAATTTGTACCTAGATATGAATTTTAGATTTGTTATAGCTATTGAGGTTTTTGTTAAACATAACAAATCCTTTAATATTTTTCATTTTAACCTATTTTTTAGGATTTTATAGCTATTGATTTTATTTGATTTTCTCATCGAACAGAGTCAATGCATTACTTTTTTTTTATTTGATTTAAAAGTCATAAAGATACATTTCGTCCAATCCAACTCTAAATTATCTTGTATTTGTTAGGCTGTTAAATAAAATATGGTAATCCCCCTCACATAACAAAGATTTTTTTTTTTTTTTTTTTTTTGCACTGGCCGGTAAGCCCTAACCTAGCGCTATTGGATACTATACATATTAGAGACCGTCTTAAACGGTTCCTAATAATAAAGGTAAGGTCTCTACAGAGTATTAGTGACCGTTTGAATTTTAAACGGTCGCCAATACACGGTCGCAACCGTCGACACGTGTATTAGCGACCGTCTACAAACGGTCGCTAATATGAACGGTCGCTAATGACTTATTAGCGACTGTCCGTCACGGTCGCCAATACTATACCACGTGGACTAACTAGCGACTCTAAACGGGTTTCTATATTAGCGAACGGTTGCTAATATGGGTTTTAGAGACCGTTTCTGTGCCTTGAACGGTCGCTAATACTCACATATTTTTGAAAAAAAAAATTACAAAAAATGTCTTTTCCCCTACAATAACTTATTTAATCACAATATAATACGCAAATATAGCGTTTCGATCATAAACAAATATATAAACACGATATATCACAAACCAATAGCATTTCCATCACAAACCATTATAAATCTAACAATTTCAACAACTCAAACAATATAAAAAATACGAAATCTTCTCCAAATCAACGCAAACAATATTGCTTTGAATACAAATAATACATTACTTAATAAATGTCCAATAATATGAAACACTCTCTAAATCGCGCGTGCAATCCTAACTCACTCAACCCTACGAACCCTGTAAACCCAAAACAAGTTTAATAAATACGTAAACTCAAATCATAATTTTCGAAATTAACATATGTAACACTCAACCCTACGAATCCCGCAAATCCAAAACAAGTTTAATAAATACATGAACTTAAATCATAATTTTTGAAATTAAACAACACGCTAGCTATATTAATTAACACATGTAAATGCGTACCTCCCTAACTTCTACCGCTGTCATCGCCATCAGAACCTCATCTTGAAAAGTATTGATCCACGTTGTTCAACAATTAAAATACTCTCCAAATCACGCGCAATCCCAGCTCACTCAACCTTATGAACCCTGCAAATATAAAAAAAATAAATAAATATATGAACTCAAATCATAATTTTCGAACCGATGCTAGCTATATTAACACATATACATAAATGTCTCACTAACTCCCGCCACTGTCATCGCCATCACAAGCTTCTCCTTAAATTGTATCGAGTGGTATCTTGAAAGTCTTCCTTAATAATTAGATACCTAATTTATACGCTTAACTGCAACTTATAAATATCAATCACATGCATGCGCACACTCACTCACACGTCAACAATATACTTGTGAAAGCCCATAGGTTTAGACTCAAATTTAGTTTTAAAGAGTAGAGCGTGATCCATTTTCTCCTACCATATACTATTTTAGATATTTTTTGGTTTTGCCTGCATGCACAATTTTAAAAGATAAATTGAAAATTATTAGTTAATAGAATAACTGTAAGAGTGCTTACATACATGAATTTTTCGCTTTTGCTTATGGCGTCTGTTCCTCCAATATTTAACCTAATAAAAGACTAAAGGTCTGTTGAAATGAGGCAGCGCCTCACGTGCTCTCTACGAGAACGCCAGCGCCAGAACAAATCTTATAGGATTAAATCTTCACGCCGGCGCCAATGTGCAAAGCACAGAAAACGCTTTTTGAATAAAAATTAAATTCTTATATGGCGCCGTGCATGCTCATCACACGGGCGCCAATGTGCAAAGCACAAAAATACCCATCATAAGAATTAAATTCTTAGGTGGCGCCCACGTGCAAAACACGTGAGCGCCAGCGTCCAAGTTAAAATCAATAGAATTAAATTCTACATGGAGATATTTCCCTAAAAATTGGGATACTCTCTGTTAAACAGAGCCGTTGGATCAAAATTCCAATGGTGATGATAAATCACCAAAAAATAGAATAAAATTCCATTTTCGGAATATATTCTTGTCACGTCCCGCTTCCCAGAGTACGCTAAGGTAGGCACGTGACATAGCCAACCATGCAATCTGTGGATAGGAAATATCCTTCCACAGTCACATTACGGCTGTAGAGATATCAAGAACAATAATAAACTATCTAATACATGTCCATAAGCCAAAATAAAACGAGTCAAGAATAAAATAATGCGGAAGCAAAAGATCCAATACAAAAATAAACTGGAATGTACGTCCCATAATGCGGGCTCACATCAGGAATGAAAATACTGAAAATAAAATGAACTAACTACTAACAAGTCCCCACTGCTCAGCCTGCTGACTGAAATACTCCTGCTTGGCCTGTAGCGAAGGTAAAGGATCTGAGCCATGCAAAACCCAGACGTCAGTGCGTCATAACATCAAGCAATAATATAAACAAGGGTAGCAAGACATGCAGATATGATCATAAATGGTAAAACAGGTAAAACAACAATATAAATAAGGACAGTGAAGGGTAGTGTGCAGTGAGTAATCTAAACTGGTCTACTGTGTTAACTATTCTCAAGTCTTTGAAATCAATTTGATGAATCATCGATGTAACTCAATAGTATCCCGTGCGTGCCCGGCATCACGGTCTATGACTCTCGGGCTGAATCCGAGACGCGCCGCAAGGCAGTAACGGGTAGTAGGTAATAACGAGTGATGTCGGCAGCATCACCCCGGGGCTGGCCTAGCCCGTAAGACTGATCAATAAAGGTATCGAACTGTCGAGTTATAAGTCAGATTTCATCATTGATTTCCCCATACCCCCAAGTTATATATGTTCAAGTCAGGTATTAACTAATCTGGAACTAATGCCAACACAGGATCAGGCAGGTACAGGTTTGTCTGGATAGACAACAGGAAATGTCCGTAGGGACAACATGTCAAGGTTGTTGGCATTAGTAACAAAATCAGGTAACAGATCAAGCTTTGGTACATCAGGTCAAGTCAAGTAGTGTATATAAATCCAATCATGTCAAGTAGTGCATAATATCAAGTCATGTCAGGGGGTGCACAAGTATCACGTGGGTGCTAAAAAACAAACTATACTAAGCATGGGTACACAAAGCAAGTATGTGATACTAATGTAACAATAAAATAGAACATTATAATGTAGTATGCATATAGGTACAGATTAAAACATATGGATGCACGGTTATCGATTTGAGTTAGGGTTATGGTTCCAACACTAATTATATACACTTTATCAAATATGGAATGTTAAAATCTCATTATTATGGGTTAAATGATCTAGGGATGCAATTATATATATAATAGGTTAAATGGATGCAGACGGTGTCCGAAAGGTTTTAAACTATTTAAATGGTATTATGGGCTATACAACTAAGCAATATGTGATTCGAATATGGACATGGGTACAATGGATTGTAATCTAATATGCAACATGATATGTTCAAGATTTTAGATCTAAAATTATGTAATCAGAACATCGAAATGTTAAAAGAGAACATGTAGTATTAGATTTAAATTACAGGTTTACTATGCAATTAATTACGTATAAAAAATAATATAAATAGCATGTAGCAAGTTTTACTTGCCTAAACGGATCAAGAAACGGTATACGGAACGTCACACGTCTGTGGAAAAAGTCGCGACGCGCGCACGGTACACGGAACGAATCCAAACAACGTACAAGGGGATCACACGGGTCAGATATGCTCGCTGGGTCGTCGGGATCGTCGACGGCACGATCGGATTCCGGCGATCTAAAAAGGCAGTGAACAATAAAGAAAAGAAATGCATAAAAAAGAAGAAAAGAAGAAGGGAAGGAGGAAGAAGAAGAATGAGAAGAGAAGCTCACTGTGGTTCAGAGGGAAGTCGTGAGGTGTCGACGGAGCTCCGGCGAGTGATCTGCAGAGGACACGGCCATCAAAAAAAGAAGATAGAAAAAGAACAGAAAAGAAAGGAAGAAGGAAAGAAAAAGAAGGAAGAAGGGTGCAGGGCTCACTGGGGTGCACGGAGTTGGGGATGCGAGGACGAGATCACCGGCGGCGATCAACTCCGGTGGTGCGAGCATGCAGGGTGCTCGGCTGTGCTCTCGGGTGTTCTCGGGTGCGTGTGCAGGGGCTCGGGAAAGGAGAGAGTGGAGGCGGAGGTGAAGATGGTGAGGAGGCGACGAGGTCGGGAAAGGCGTCGTCGAGGGTCTTGGACGACGGCAAGGTGGAGGCGGCGGCTAGGGTTTTGGGTTTTGGGTTCGTTGTTTAAAAAAAAAAGAAGGAGAAGGAAAAATATATAGTGAGGGAGAGAGAAGAATATACGAGAGGAGAGAGAAAGGGATTCTGAGGAAGGGAGGGAGAGAGAGAGAGAGAAGGGAGAGAGAGAGTTGCGAGATGAGAGAGAGGGAAAGAGAGATAGAGAGAAGAGAGAGATCGAGAGGAGAGAGAGAGAGAGAAGTGAATAGTGAGGAGAGATGAAATTGTTTTTACGTGGAGGAGAGAGAAGGAGAGAGAGCTGGAGTGTGGGGTCGGCGCAAGGAAATGAATGCTGGGGATTGGTAAAATTAAAAGATTTTATATTTTAAACTAAAATGATTCGTTTTGTTACGAGATTTTTAAAGGAAAGATTTAAAATAAAACTTAATAAATTTGAATTTAGGCGGATACAAAAATATTTTAAAACACGCCCAGGTCGAGTCCAAAAAAATTTAGATTTAAAATACGAAAATTATATGCAGCTTCCAAATTTCAAAATGAAAGATTAGGTAACTAAAATGCATACCCCCAAGAACGGACGCACGTACGTGCGCGTAGCTATCCAAACACGTCCGTTTCACTGAACGGGACGAGAACACGATGCGCGGACGCTACCACGGGGTTAGGGGTATCATGCAGGTTATGAAATGCAATTTTAATTTATTTTACGTGATCTAAAATGTTATATGTAAACGCGATGATAGGTGAAAGGTCAAAATGCAATATACATGAGATGCACGTGTCTATTTAATAAGCCAGGATAGTTTATAAATATGAATCAACAGGTTCAAGCAACCGGGTCAAATGCAATGTAAAATTGTCACGCCCCGCTTCCCGGTGTACGGCGAAGAGGACGTGACGAAGTCCGCTACGTATATACTTAGAAGTACATACGCTAAGCGTATCTAAGCAATATAAAAATAAATCACAAGAGACAAGAGATATAGAAATAACAGCAACTTTATTAATAACATTCTTTTGTATAATGCACGAAAAGTAAATACAACTGAAATGAAAAGCGATGCCTAAACAATGGCATAACAGGAAATGAAAATACTGAATAGAACAAGGTATAATATCTAGAGCTCGGGGTCTCCGTGAAACTTCTCCAAGTCTTCACCGGTGGGCTCGATCTCTGCTGGGTCCAAAGCACCTGACGACATTCAAAGAAGAAAGAAATAGAATGTCGTCAGCGAACAGGTCGCTCGGTAAGTCCCAAAGATAAAGAAGAATTAGAAAAGACAGAATAAGAGATATTTTCTAAAGAGATTGTAAAATATTGTAGAATATTGTGTTAACGCTGTTGTGTGTAGTTTGGTACATAAGGATGACAGTGTATACGAGAGGGGTCTCTATATGCTAGAGACCAGGGCAAACGGAAAGTACAAGGAACCGTTAAGCCACGGTACAACAGCAACGAAATATAGGTTAGGTGTCTTAATCTGACCACTTCGTGCCACCTTTAACACCTTCCGTACCAATCTACCCCTTAAACCCCATAGTGTTTTGATTGTATTGTTGTATTGTATTGTGTAAGTTGGATGACTGACCAAAACCATGATATCAGTAAACAGATTGTAACTGCATAATCAGGTAGAATAACGGGATAATGGATGTATATCCATGGTTTGATTCAGTCAAGTTGTATAGATTGTTAACTGGATTCTGGGATTCATGTGTTCATATTGAGTTGGAATATTAAAAAATATAGATTGACTTGAATCGTATTCAAGTCAAAAATAATCAGACTCAAACCTGAGTCAGACTAAAAGATATGTAAGTCGAAGTTCTATATTTGTTAGGGTCATTATTGTAATTTATAAAATTTGAGGGGGTTTTATGTAAAAATGCTTTTGTATAGTTTTCAAGATACAGCTCAAGTATTTATTATTCGTCTTTAGTGTTATAATGAGTGTGATTTTATTTTGTGATATTTCTAGTGAAAATATCCTAATTACATAAATAAATGTATTAATTTGTAATATTGATTTAATTGAAATTCATGGTATTTTAATGTAACTTTTAATCTTGTAATTTTTAGGAAAAAGGTGAAAACTTTATCTTATAATAGAATAGGTGTTCAAATGATAAATATATATATGTTTATACAAGAATATTTTTTAATAAATATTTTATTTTCCAAAAATCTCATTTTTCTTAAATGTCGTATTTTAAACCTTTCGAGACCGAATGCTCCTTGCGGAGGTCTGAATCTCGTACTACTAAGTCCGAGGGTGCACGATAAACCGTACTATCCCTAACGAGTTCCCCAAAGGTGGATTGTAGTGGCGCTTTGCAAAGATTTAATAAATACTAATCATTTAGAAAACGGTTTTATAATGATAAGGTATTTATTTGTAGAAGGGTGTAAATTTCCGTATTTTAGATTCTAGGGTTTCCTAAGCCAACTAACCTATTTCTAAATGGTCTAAACGATAAGTCATTAGAAGCCTCAAATCGCCTCTTCACCGCCAATTGCGGCCAGGCAAGTGCCAGGTGAGTGGGAGGCTCTCCACTACAAGTAGTGGTCCTAATTAAGTAACCACTCGCCTTAGACACACTTGTCTAGACACCACAAAATCAGGTTTAGATAAACGATCGATGTCCATGACATATCGTATTTTCCTATTAAAAGATATTATTTTAAAATTGTTTAAAACTTAGAACTTTTAGAAAAGGTTTTATTAAGAAAAGGGTATTTAAATGTAAAATCTTGTATTATCGTATTCTAAGTTTTGATGATATCAATTAGGGTTGTATTTGCGCGTGTGTGGAGGTAGGTCATTACCTCGTGATCTACTTTAAGGTATAGCAATGTTAAAGGGTTAAATGTGATAAACTAAACATGGTGGTATTTAAGTGCAAAAATACGGTATATTGCAAAAGCTATCATTTCATGTGTGAAAACTTGTTCAAATTAATTTTTAAGTGATTAGTAGTCAACATGAAGATGTTTAAGCGTTATGGAATTGGTGATAAGTGAGATTTGATAGAAAACCGAATCGGAAATCGGGTTGTTCCGATTTCCGTCGGGTTTATAAAGTCGTATTATTATGAAGGAAAAGAAAGGTAGAAAAATGGGACTCACGGATTTGGACAACGCTAGAGAGTGAGAGGAAGGTAGTCGGTTTGCTGGTGCGTCGAAACGTCGTGAAGAAGTCCTAGTACGATCGCCGGGATTTCGCCGTCGATTTCGTCAGCGCTTCACATTTCGCTCGTTTTCTCACGTACCAAGTTCTCTTGGAATTTTGGGAGAGTGGACTTAGAAAAAGTGATGAGAGGGTAGAAGGTATGGGGGGTTTATATAGGGTTAGGCTAGGGTTAGGGTTTTAATAAAAAAAAAAATATATAAAAATATATAAAAATTCATTAAAACACATTAAACCTAGGATTAAAAGGGATTTATTGGGCAATTTAAAACCGATCCAGGTATAATAAGTGTACAGGAGGGTTGACCAAGTCAAGGCCCAACTTTTCTCAGTTGGTGACTCGGCCGTCCGGCCAAGTCCGGCCGGCGGCGCCGAGTCGGGCTGAGTCAAGGTCCCAATGGCCGGGGAAACTTCGGGGGTACAATTTGGTATATTTAATTTTTGTTGTCCAGTATATATTTTGGGAGTTATGGCCTTTTGACTGTCGACTTCCAAAAGAAATTAAAACAAAATAAATACAAAAATAATGTAGGGTGTGGGATTTGAACTCTGGTGACTTGGTTTAGCAGTGCAAGGTGTTACCAATGAGCTACAAGCTCCTTCTTGTAATTATTGAGGGAAAATAACTACTTAAAGTGGTAACAACAACATTAAATACCCCAAGTGTACTTTAATTTTAAAATAATTTTATGTACACTAAAAATGGAGTTATTTAAAAACAAAATAATTACTTATATATATATTGTGTTCAGGTTAAAATACTCCTTTATGGATTTTTAAAAATTTTAAAAAAATTTGTATAGAAAAGTGTATAGGAAAATTAGGGTTGTTACAAAAATGTAAACTACCATTCGCACCCAAACATGATAGACCAAATAAAATACCACAGATATATATATAAATACGGGAATTGGAATTGGTATAAATAAACTCGGTTGTTACAATCACTACTACAAATAAGGGTTGCCCCTACGGATTTATCCGTTGGGGCAACTCACTGCCCCTACGGATATATGCGTAGGGGCGAAAAAATACCCCGTAGGTGCAAAGGCCGCAGGTGCAAGTTGAAGCCCTGAACTTGCCCCTACGGGCAAATTATTGCCCCTACGGATTTATGTGTAGGTCCTGTTGCCCCTACGGAGTAGGCCGTAGGGTAAAAAAAGTTATATTATTTACGGTTTTTTTTAATATATTGAATGTACCTACGGACATAACCGTAGGTCCATGCTATAACCCCTACGGATATCTGCATAGGTACCTACCCGTAGGGGCCAAATATCAGGATTCTTGATATTTGGCCCCTACGGATAACGCCGTAGGGGCTAGGCTGTGGCCCCTACGGATATATCCGTAGGGGCACTCCCAACCCCTGGTACTGAGATCAGGGGGAAATATCAGTTACTGCTGATATTGTGCCCCTACGGGTATAGCCGTAGGGGCAACATGGGTACCTACGGATTAATCCGTAGGTACACATTATCTGTATTTTTTAAAAAAAAAATAGACTGCTTGATTTTTTCCCGCCCTGTGCACAATAATATATACATCAATCAAATATAAAATTAATCATCACACAACATATATCGCAGTATTCATAATCACATCTCACGCATATAATATACAAAAGAAACCAAAAAACTGAATATGATATAAATATAAACCAAAATCAATATCGCCCAAAATGTAGTACAATATGTATCATATAAATAAATACATGTTTCAAAAAATAAGAATAAAAAAGCTAGCCTAGCTCGGTCCAGCTCCACCTCTGATAAACGCTAGAATCTTGCGCCTACCCCGTCGCGTCTGGACCTAACGTGTGCAATAACCGTGTAAGAACTGTGTATGATTCGAATTCTTATCATTATCGAGTTATTTCGAAACCCCATTTGGATATCTAGTTTGGAAAACCGTAGTTTATTTTAATTAGATATGTACATATATGATTAATCAAACCTAAATCTACAACCAAATAAGCTCAGGCTACGTACTGATATTGGATATGTTAATATCTATAATATGACATGATATTTTACTATTAAGTAGTATACATACCAGCATCTCCTTCAACTCCTGAACGGTGGCCTTCAAACTCTCCAGTTCCTGCTGGATACGTCGCTCACTGGAGACGGAGGAAGTAACCACCGGGGTGGAGTCCAACCTCATATGGGCCCTGCTAGAGCCCAGTCCTCAGCCTCTCTCCCAACCTCCGTGGTGCCGTCCGTGTGCGGCATCCAGGACTGGGGTCAGCAGCCTCGAATGCTGCCTTCCCCCTAGCAACTGTCAGAACATTATATTTAGCACATACCGGTCTATAAAATTGACAAGAAATACCAAAATCAACAAATTCAAAGCCTTACCTACAGAGATAGAAGATGTGCTCCTCTGGTATCTGCATGTATCAAAATTTGAATAATATTAATTAATTTCAGTACATACATATTAACAAGGTAAACTCGCATATAGCGCTGCTTACACATAAGACAGGGAGTGAACAAGCTCTTGTAGATCATCAGGCGCAAATCTAATCTCATCAAGCAGCCCATGATAATGAGTTGGACGACTAAACAAGGTCCACGACTTACAATCATTCCCGCATGCGAGCACATATAAAAATCATAGTTTCTAGGATGACAAATTTTATTGTCAACTACTGTCACCACCTACAGCTAGACAATAATAAAAATTACTAAGTAAGAGCAAAAGGAATGTGTGTATATTTATGATATAGCATTCTAAATCAATATACATGCCCTATATGATATATAAACATACCTGGAGGAACGGGAGTGGTCTCTGTCCCTGATATAGACGCATCACCAACAACTAGACAATCAAACATTGACAATATAAGTAATTTTGATATAAACAGGCATGCATATCTATAATATTACATTCAAAATGGATATTAGAGAGCGCACCTGCAGTGAGAAGTGATAAAAGTATCACCCAACAAGGGTGTAATTTACAGAATCAGTTGAAACTCTTGAAAGTCATAGAAGAACCTGACCTGCACAAATCTGATGTATGTTTTCCATTGGACACTAAGAAGTCTCTAAATGGAAAAGCCAATGTGAAAGCCATCATTAGTTCATATCAGAAGATTGATGCTGAAACAGAGAACAATGAATGTCATTTTCTTCTTCTTCTGCCACATTACTATCTTCTCCTTCTTCTTCTGCCACATTACTGTCTTCTCCTTCTTATTATGTGCGCGTGCAAATTCAATGACTATATTGAGAATATGGATTAATAGTGGGTAGGAAAAGTATTTCTCAAATGGCTTTTGCATCTAAAAACCATAAACTACTAAGTAATAGCATATATAATTTTTAGTATAAAGGTTGTTATTTTAAGTTTTCCCTTATAGTGATATGATCTAACTGCCTTTATAAACTACAAGTGTACAGAAAATTATGATAAGAAACCATAAGAAAGGGTCGTAGCCATGCATAACCTTGAATCTACATACCAAATCATGCACAAGCATGCAATTATTGTCACCTTGCCTTGGAATATAAAATATCTTGGAAGACTATAAGCGAGCATTTAAATCTTGATAACTTTTGACTTCAACATATATTTTTCTCAAGTACCATGAAATATACTTCCTCCGTATAAACCGTTTTCAGGAAGATGGATTAACAATGACAAATTATCCATTGTGGCTCACTAGGTTAGCATTTTCTCTTCTACTGACCATCTTACTAATTTGCTTGGTAAATTTATTCGGAACCGGCTGCGAATCATTAAAAGACATGTATAAGAAAGAAAGCTAAAATACAGATATATAGCATACCGATACATCGAAACTTCAAAGTTGCGATGACAATCCAGAGATATTTATTTCTACACACGTGGTGCGCGTGCGAATGCGTCAGGCATCATGGACAAATATTTGAGAACATGGAAAGTATTATTAGTATAAAGTAATTAAAGCTTTTAAACACCTTGGGTAGATATTTTCTTAGTTGATGCAATCATATCATGAGAACTAATTCGATGTATCGGTATGCTATATATCTGTATTTTAGCTTTCTTTCTTATGCATGTCATATAATGATTCGCAGCCGGTTCCGAATAAATTTACCAAGCAGATTAGCAAGATGATTAAGAGAAGAGAAAAGGCTAACCTAGTGAGCCACAATGGCAAAATATGGCATGTTGATCTTCACATCGAGAACAAAGTTGCTTCCATGAGTGTATATAATGTATAAACAAAAGGTAATTGGAATCCTGAAGCCCCATGAAATGCATAAATATGATGCTTCAACAGTATGTGCGCTACATCAGTCATCAAACAATATGCTTAGTGAATGCTCTAGCCTAACTCTGGCTTCTTCAACTAGGCAGATATTCAGGTGACAACCTAATACTTAGTTTGTAAATGAAGAAGTAATACATTGATTTAGAGAAAATCGATGTAATATTACTATTGAGTGATAACAATCAAGCCAGAGAATCGTGACAGAAAAAAGTTTTCTTGAATTAGACAATCAGGTATAAAGCTTCTTGAAGCTGATTGGGAAATACTTGTGCTTAATGAATACCAAATTCCCTATGCCTACATGACTGGTATAACAGCTCCTTGTATAAATTTATGGAATCAAGGGGAAAAGAAAGTTCCAGGTATCTCTGCTCTTAACCTATGTGGCATTCGAGATGGAAAATGCCATTTGACCAAATCATTAGGCCTGTCCTCTCTATTCATATAGGCCTCCCACCAAGTGGCTAGTTGTTAGGTAGATATGAAACCTTTTAATTTTACCTTGCTTGTAGGATTGTATCGTTTAGATAAATGTTCATTGTTCAATTTCACCTTACAGACGATGCGGTTCTTCAAAAAGGAAAGTTGTGGTATGAACTTCTCCGACAGGAATATGTTAAAAGAAGAGAAATGTCATAAATGATAACACAAGGTAGTTGGTAACATGTCAATGAACATTTATTAAGATAATCAGTATAGAGCATATGTAAAATGAATAAATATTTTATATTTATCCATACTAACCTACAGACGATGCGGAAGGTACGGAAGTGGCAGGAGTGGCCCCTGCGTCAGACGTAGACGCACCACCTATAATTAGACAATTAAAAATAGATTATATAAGTAATTGCAAAAAGAATGTGTAGATCAATAATATAACATTCTAAATCAACATGCATGCACTATAAGATATATAAACATACCCGCAGGTGCGGTGGTGTCACCACCTACAGCTAGACAATAATAAAAATTACTATCTAAGTAAGAGCAAAAGGAATGTGTGTATATTTATGATATAGCATTCTAAATCAATATACATGCACTATATGATATATAAACATACCTGGAGGAGCGGAAGTGGCCTCTGTTCCTGATATGGACGCATCATCAACAACTAGACAATCAAACATCGACAATATAAGTAATTTTGACATAAAAAAGCATGAATATCTATAATATTACATTCAAAATGGATATGCGTGCAATATACCTGGAAGTGTGGCAAAGTCCATACGGAAGGAGGCATCCGAAGGGGTCTCCGATCTGGGTGCAAGACCGGCCCTCTGAAGCTCCCTACGCAGCTCTCCGGGTGGCTTAACCGCTCTGCCTCTGCCTCTGCCGGTGCCGCGGCTAGAGCTCCTGCCACCCCTCGCTGCTCCCGTCATCGTCATCAAATCTAGTCCTGCATATTCTCCTATAAGAAATCCTTGAAACTCCTATAAGAAACCTTGGAACTTCAGCCTCACAAAGAGCTTCTTTGACTACACATGTATAAAGATTCCTCCAATAGGATGTTCCACAAAGACAACGAAAAGGAGAGAAATGACATGAAGTACCTTGATATAGGAAGGAGATGATATGAAGCAAGATGACATAAATGAGAAAAGAGAGCGGTCATAAGTGAAAAAAATTAAATGAAACATAGTGCGGGAAAAGGTATTTTGGAGAAAGAAAATTAAAGTTTTTGATATCCGTATCTAGTTATTACTATTTCGGAAAGCTATTATAAAATCAGTAATTCCTTTGTTACAGTCAATTTCATAAACAAAATTTGGATAATGATCTTACAGTTTTTCGTGAAGTTTATTTTATTTGTTAATTTAATTAGAAACCAATCTGCCCTGTATAGATTATTCCTATTCCATAAGAAGGTTCCTTCCTTTTACATGCAAATAAGGTCTGGTAATAAACAGTAAGATTCTAATTAAAACCAGACTTGCAATACATCTTTAAAAGTAGACAGTACGCTGGATGTTAACGGGCAACAAAGCATGATATACTTAGACTACACATCCTATTTGACTAGCAACAGATAAATGAACGTCACGTAACATTCAAAAAGGCAACTCTCTGACCAATAGGAATTAGAAAAGTATGCAGCCCCACTCATTAATCTACAATCAACATAACTAATCAAGGTATCATACAGTACAATGCTTTTTCAAATAACATTTCCATCAAGTGACATAGATTTTAACTGAAACTTGGACCTTGAATAATGAGACAAATAGACAGATAAACAAACCAAAAGAAGAAAGTCGAGCACATCTCACAACTATGATTTAGTATTGTATAAGCATATGATATGAAGCATTAACAAAAGGGTTATACTTTTAGGAGTTATGTAGTAGGTGGAGGTGTATAAATTTTAGGGGAGATGCGGGATCATTGTATGATCCATTCATGATAAATCTTGGCCTCTAGGTGGTCGTTGACTGAACTTATTCTCCTTCCTATTTAGATAGTCTTCGCTTAAAAATAGGCATTTCTACTAAAGAATTTTAAACAAATTATCAGAATTCTACTTCCATACTGTGAAGTTTGTTTGGACTACACACTCAAGAGAACATTTAAAACTCCCCATCCTCGGAGATGATGTCCAGATGACTGCATTGCCATAAAAGTAATCAAATCATTTTGGATCCTTACTCTAAAATGATTATACTTGCTTATCTTAAGATTTTAATACCCAGCCTAACCCCAACCCTAACCTTAACCCCAACCGCAACCCCCTGCCGAACCCCAACCCCAACCGCAACCCCAGCCCCAGCCCTAACCGCAACCCTAACCCTAACGCTAACCCCAACGGATGCCTCATCGGTACCCAAACCATGAACCCTAGCCCTAAAATAATCAAATATTTATTTAATTTAAGATTTCCTAACCTGTGCAGTGAAGGCGTCGACGATCGATTGGAGGCGACGACGAAAGGAGGCGACGACAAAATCGGAGATGAGGAAACCCCAGGCGGTGGCGACGACGAGAACGGCGACGAAACATAGGCGATCGGCGGGAACGGGGGTTTGGCGATTTTTGGTTCGCGCGCGATAGGAAAATAATTTTTAGGTAATGAGCGTAGGGATCGATCCGTGCCCTTTTAATTAAATCTCTATTTAGATGCCCCTACGGATAAGTCCGTAGGTTCTTGGTTTGCGGCTCCGTAGGGGTAAACAACAATTTACAATTTAATATTTTTTAAATTAATTTGTAAGGACCATAGGGGCAACCTTTTGGACCTACGGACTAATCCGTAGGGCCAAACTAAATCTACCCCTACGGATTCCGTTATCCGTAGGGGCAACCCCCTATTTTAGTAGTGAATTCTCTTAATCTTTACAATAAAAAAATTGCTCTCTGTAAAACAGAGAGCCCTTGAATTAAAAATCTAATGGTGATTAAAAATCACCGTTTGACAGAATAAATTCTGTATATGAGAAAATATTTCCCCAATCTTATTAAAAAAACAAGAACAACATATTCTATAAAACAGAAGTTTTTGGATCAAACATCCAACGGTAGGTAAAATTTCCTAAATCAATTTTGAGTCCAATTAAATCAATTGGAATCTCTCAATGAGAGATTTTCTCAAAAACCAATTAATAATTTGCCTCCACTAAATAAAGGACCCGAGAGTTCAAGTCTCACACACAGAGACACGGAGAGAATGAAACACAGAGAAAGGGAGAAAACCCCATATAAGCTTCTGCAAAAATATAGTGAACTCTTGAGAGAACGGAGAATTATTCTCAAAGAAGAAAACCTTCCTTCTCGAAACCCTAGGGAAGGAAAATGGATCAAAATATCTCTATCACATCTAAGGGTTTAACCCTTTTAAAAGAACTTAGTTCTTTCTCTGGATCTGAGATCCACAAGGCAAATCTCGTATAAGTTGAGAATTTAATTCTCATCGGAAAGCTCTTGTTCTTGAGAATCAAAGATTTAGGAAAGACCAAATTTAAGAAAGAGAGAAGAAAACGGAGTCCATGATACTCCAGAAACTCAGAACTTAGTTCTTTAAAAACTCAACTTAAAATCATCAAAAATAGTGATTTTGGTGAGCGTTAATGGTCAAAATATCATTGACAGAGGTTTAACCTCTCCAGAGATATCAACAAAGATTAAATCTCCAAATTAAAAAGACTAGCGCCTCACGTGCTTCCCACGTGGACGCCCTTTTAACAGCGCCTAACGCCTCACGTGAAAACACACGAGCGCCCAAAATAGAAGTCCAGCGCCCCACGTGAAATACACGTGGGCGCTGAATAAAGTGCTCAGCACTCCATATATAGCTAAAATGGCTAAATGCTTAGCATTGATTGGGCAGCGCCCAGCGCCTCACGTACTTCCCACGTGGACGCCATACAAAAAGTGCTTAACACTTCATATGCTCAGCACTGATTGGGCAGCGCCCATAATTGAATGCTTCACATGATATCCATATGAGTGTCAGAACGTCAAATAAGTGCTTCACACTTTTGAATAAAAAGGGGGCTGGACAAACAGAGCCCAAATAAGTGCTTAGCACTTCTGAACAGAAAAAAGAAGACTGAATATACTAAGCCCAAATTGGTTAAGTCTCTTACAACTAAGCTCAAATGCTCTGTTGTTGGATCTGAAATAAAAATGATCCTTGAAATGTTGCTAAGTTGATCTTAGTCTCAAATTAGACTAACGCATCCTTAACTTAGAATAAATTGAGCCCATCCTTAACTTAGAATAAATTGAGCCCAAACGCTCATATGTTTAGGTTGATCTTAATCTCAAACTAGATTAATGATTTTTAAATCAAACAAAACATTTTTGAACCAATGGAATATACAATCTAAGTTTAAAAACTCGTCAAGAAAATTCTTGACCTAAACCTAAATCTCAAATATATGGATTTGGACTGATCCGCGTCCCACGGGCGACGACATAAACTAGTTTCCGTATACAATTCATGGGCAACCGAAACAAACAAAAAACAGACACGACACGAAGTGAACTGCTGGAGAAGGAGAATTTGGTTATCACAATGCGTTAACGTAATTAACTGCAGGGGTTTGCGCCTGCAAAGAAGAGCGTCCCCACATCAAAACCCGCTCATAAAATGAGGGGGAATCTGATAAAGTCTGCTGCAAGGGTCGCGTCTGTACAAACCTCCAATATATGGTGCCATAAATCAACTTGATATTTTCGGAGAGATGGATGGATAAATCCAAATAGTACCTGTCCCCAGATTCTGGCCAGACGTCCTTCGCGTCTCGGTCCCGGTATTTCGGCAGTGAACAACGTCTAGGATAGTGGATAATTACTCTACCTCCAAGTATTTAGGAAATCTGGCGCATCTGCTCCTCGCTACAATCTTGAGCCGACAAAAACTCGAGTAAAACATGGATATCAATGAGTCTAATTTATAAAATGGTTTACATCAAATAAACATTACCCTTCAAACACAAGTTCATTTTTCTCTTATAATTTCAGCATCCTCCTTCAATTGTACCCTCAATCATAAATCTCACGATTCTAGTAAATATGGATAGAGAGTGAGACACAAGGCACAGCACCCGGCGATGCTCGATGATATACTTTCACCTCAATTCCAATCTGGAAATTGCCTGTCGATTTTACGCTGGCCGGTAACGAGACAAGAACCGCAACGACTGGTCTCCCATTCGAGACGGTAACTCTTCGCTCCCAGTCGCGACGGTTCTTGTGTCGTTATCGGCCAGCGTTATATTGGCAGGCAATTTCTAAATTGGAATTGAGATGAAGATATATCATTGAGCATCGACGGGTGTTGTGCCTTGTGTCTTACTCTTTATCAATATTTATTAGAATCGTGAGATTTTTGATTGTGGGCACAACTGAGAGAAGGATACTGAAATTACAAGAGAAAAATGAACTTGCGTTTGAAAGGTAATGTTTGTTTGATATAAACCATCTTATAAGTTAGACCCAAAAATACCAACAGAGACGAAACGGGTACATTGAGCGCATAGCTGCAATTTATACGAACTCATATATATTTAATGAAATTTACACTAAACTATCTTAAAAATTATACTGACACACACAAGCATATACGTATACACGAACATAAGCAATATACGTACCAGATGTGCGGCACGGATATTTCACACGACCATTTAGATTATTATGGTCCATAATGTACCGTCTCTAATGTGTACGGTTTCTACCAGTATAAGTTATAGCCTAAAAACCCTCAACCCTCAAGACATATTAGAATATAAAAATACGTTCGCTAAACTTTCCTGGCAGATCAAATTTCACTGTAGGCCAGTTGGGCTCTCAAGGCAACAATATTAAAAGATTTAATATAAATTTTAATTTGGTTTATAGATGAAGCTACAATTTAAAAATCTAAACGGTAAATCATAGACAACAAGATTTTGAATTATTAAATTTACAAAATATAAGCGAGAAATTAGGATGAATATATTAATGAAATATTTTATATACGGACACACACACATATACACACTCACATATACATGCGCGCGCACTTACACACTCACACATGCACTCACTCACACACTCACACATTTACATACGTACGCGCGCGTGCATACTTACACATACGCTCAAACACACATGCATGCGCGTACTCTCTCACACACTCACACATACCCTCAATTACCTAAAATTCATTTACCCTAAATTCATCTAATAATTTCTTATAATCCATTTTATCTCGAATTAATCTAACAATCATCACAAGTGTCACAAATACCAAGTAGTCAGGTATAATTTGTAATTAGGATTTATAATTTATTATTAAGATAGGGTTTATTTAGGGTTTATAGATTCTTCAATTTGTACAACCCATCATCGCAAATTTTATAACCTAATATCCACGTGTAATTAAAAAACACTAACATCCATATTTAATTTCAAAAATTCATAAGCTAACATCCACATCACAATTTCACAACCTAATATCAAAATTACATCACAATTCATAACCTAAACTTACAATTCATAACCTAACATCCATATTTAATTTTAAAAATAATAATTGGAGAAGAAAAACCCTAAATTTTGATCGGATTTTAAACACCACCAGCAGCAGCAAGTGCAGCAATACTTAAAAAATAATTAGATAAGAAAATTGCATTTTTTTGGAAGAATCGGGAAAAAATGAAGAGGGAGATCATCTCTTGGGGTCAAATTCACGGGCTGTGAAAATTTTAGGAAAGAATGAGGGAGGGAAAGTCATTTCGCAAGATAAAAGATCATAGAACAATATGAATCCACCATCAATAAATCATACACAATAGTAAAGTTTTGAATCGTTAAATTTACAAAATACAAACTAAAATTTTGGACGAATTTGTGAAATATTTCACACGCGGGCGCATATACACACATATATACGCACTCACATACTCGCACATATGCGCCCACACGCTCACACACTCATACATACACTCGCTGACACACTCACACATACACTCGCTCATATATGTACGCGCGCGTAAACACTCACACATACGCACAAATTCTCACATGCGCGAGCGCACATATGTGCTTGCATGCGCACACACTCGCACACAAACACTCTTCAAATTTCTATGCCAAATTCTCATCTTTCATATCCATAGTCCTAAAATCTATCAACCACTCTTTAAATTCTCCTTTTTCTCCATTTTAAATCCTAAAACCCAACACAAAACACATTCTTCAATACCTCATCATAAAACCCAACACCAAACACATTCTTTAATTTCTTATCTTTAATTTTTCATATATCCTAAAACCCAACACCCTATCCTAAAACTCAACACCCTATTAAAGATTTTTATAACCCAACTTCACAATTACTTAATTTAATTCAAAAAAGTTATAAGTAGAGGGGAAAAATCCTAACCTTGGACTGAATTTAAGAATGAGGATGGCGATTTTGAGTTTCAACAGTAGCAACAGCTTAAGGGAAAAAAATTTGGGGAAGAATTGGGAAAATTTTAGGAGAAATTTGGGAGAATTAGGGGAGAAAGGGGGGAGAAAGGGGGACCCGAGAGGGTTAGGAAGCAGGGGGAGAGAGGGAGCCTTTGCGGCTGAAATATTGAGAAGGGATCGGCGACTGTTTTATACGGTCGCCAATACTTAATACATGGTCGTCAAAACATTGAGGAACGTTTATTAGAGACCGTATATTTTATACAATCTTTAAAACCCTATTAGGGACCGTATATAAATGAACGATCCCTAACACCTCGTCCTTAATAAGCATAGTTTCTAGTAGTGTAGCACATGACACACATGCAAACCACACACAAGAACATACACAACACACACACACACCCCACACACCTAGGGGATCCATGAATTTGCCCCGAAAACGTTAATTTGTAGCTACTTTCCCTTTTGGGGTTCCTAGAGCTTGAACCCCGTACTCTCCCCAAGAGGGGGCGTGTCCATACCAACTGAGCTATTGCTCATTGGTACATAGTAAAGAATTGATATATTCTGTTAACCCCTCATCTATTTAATTGGGATAATTGCAAGTGTCCCCTCAACTAGGAGAAAATTTATATTAGCGCAACAAAGGCTCGCGAAGCAGACAACAAGCTCTCGTCCCGTAAGTACCGTGTTGTTGTATAGCGCCCTCGTTTAATAAGTCGTTGCTACAACCCTTGCTGACTTTCAAGCTTGCTATAGAATGGAATTCATTTACTTGCATTGCTGCTAGCTAGCATCACATGCTAAAAGCTCCCAACGTCTATCTACATTAAGCTTAATCTGGTTACATCTGAAGAAAGTGTCCATGAATGAGAAAATTGTTGGAGTAGGTGAGAAAAATGGACTGTAAAATTAAAAAATTTCTTCGTACCGCAATGATCTATCGACAGATCAAGTCGACACCTACTGTGCGTTCATTACCGCGGAATTTAATGCAGATTCAGCCTACTCCGATGCAAAGATCATAAAGCCGATTTACCTTAGAAACAACAATTATGAGTTATGGTCTGCATCAACCAACAACTCGGTTCTATCCGCGATGAACGATCCGATGGTGCACGGGCAGAGCTCTATAGTTCTAGGCTGATTAACGAAAGTACTTTGCAATACTTTTAGGAGTTCTGAAATAAGAATATTTGGTAATATTCTTATAGAATTCTAAATTGAAATCGGTGAGAATATTTCGTAATATTCTTTGTTCTTAATTTAATTGAATTCTTCTGATTAGGATGGAATTCCTATTCAGATTTCTGATTAGATTAGAACTACAAATAGTTCTATGTTTCTATTCAATTTGCGAAGAACTACAGAGTAGTTCAGTTTCAGAGTCCTCTAGAACTATGGAAATAGTTCGCTGTTTTCTTCTTCAATGAAAAATGAAAATAGTTTTATATTCTTCCCCTTTCAAGAACTACAGAGTATTTCGGTCCTTCACTTTTCTAGCAACTTTGGCTCTTTAGTCTGAGCACCTTTATATAGAGAGAGGTCAAACCTAACCTAAGGGTCTCATCAGTTACAAATATTTGTAACTGATGGCCAGCCTAACAGTCTCCACTTAATCAACCCGAACTGTCTAGAGTAGCCTAACAGCTCTTTCCTGCTGCGAAGCAGCTTGCGAGGCAGCCAAACAGGCGACAATGCGACGTCCAACTAAACAGCCTATTAGGCCACGATGAACACATACTAAGTGCAAAGTGCTATGCACTCAATCCGCCTCAGCCCGATTGGCCCGATCCCGATCCACGCCCGCGACCACGATCTGAAGCCCGAGCCAAAGCCCAAGCCAATAGTAATACTTGTGATCTTGCCAACGGCAAGATTCAATCTATTGACCTCTTATGTGGCAAAACATTTGCAAACCAACTGGGCTACTAGAGCGTTCTGTTATTATTCAAAATAAATAATATATAACATATAGTTTGAAACTTCACCCCTTGTTTTTTAACAGACACCCACAAGATCCAACAATTCCCCACAAGTTTCTAACTAGCATCCAGGTCTTAGTCACAGAGCATAGTGAAGATGTCACATGGACTTGAATCCCACTTAAATCAACTAAACTGCAGTTAAGTGTATGGTGAACTGAGTCTTGAAGCAACAATTCACTAACATCTTAGCGATTACACTATGACTAAACCAAATTCATGCAATAGTGAACCATGTCTTGAACTATTACCAATTTCCCGAGACGTAGCATATTAATGGCCCGGTGCTTTATCAAAGTTTCTGCTAGAGTTTTATGAATCCGCCACAAAATTCTATACGAGTTAGCCAAAGCTCCTTCTCAAACATAGGTGAGTTTCTTAGGCGTGCTTGCCACCAAACACCCTGCATCCCAGATACCCAGAACTCATTAAGGCTCTAAGCCAGCCTCATTTTAATGTATTATTCAGGCATGCTTGTAGCCAAGCATCCAACATCCCAGATCAATAAAACTCATTAAGGCTCCAAATTTGTCCGTCTGGTTTATATGATTTTTGAACCAGCAATCTCATTAATAGTAGCGAAATTTTGAACTAAAAATTTGATTACATGGTAAATATAATAAACTTACATAGATTTAAGACCCATACAAATGGAAGTCTTATCGATAATATCCTTTTTCAAATCCTTTGTTAAGGCATCTGCTACATTCTCTGAAGATCGGACGTCAATCACCGAGATGACTCTACGGGTTATCAACTCATTTAGATACTCATGCTTCAAACGAATAGTCTGCATCTTTTCATTGAATAACGAGTTTGCTGCTACAACACTCGTTGCTTCATTGTCGCAATAGGTAGTGATTACTGCTCCCTGCATATCACGTCCCGCTTCTCAGTGTACGGGTAGAGGATGCGACGAGGCCGCTACGTATTTACTCAGAAGTAAACACGCTAAGCGTATCTAAGCGATATAAGTAAAATGCACAAGAGACAGGATGTAAATGAACAACAACTTTATTTATTAACATTCTTTTTGCAATACATCTGAAAAGTAAATACATAGAATGGAAAGCAATGCCTAAACAATGGCATAACAGAAATGGAAAATACAAAATGTAAATGTGTATAGGGAATCTAAAGCTCTGGGTCGAAAGCTAGCTGATCCAAGTCCTCGAAGGTGGGCTCGATCTCCAGTGAATCCGAATCACCTGACGACATTCTAAAGAAGAAGAAAGAGAATATCGTCAGCGAACAAATCGCTCGGTAAGTCCCGTAAATAGACAAGAATGGAATAGACAGAATAAAGAGTATATTATTATAATGTTGTATTTAGTGTTAACGCTGTTGTTTATAGTTTGGTACAGAAGAGGCCAGTGTATACGAGAGGAGTCCAACTTTTCCCGTGGACTAAGGTATAAGGAGCACAAGGAACCGTTCAGTCACGGTACAACGGTAATTGAATTTAGGTTAGCTGTATTATGGTTACAGTCTCGTGCCACTTTTAACACCTTCCGTACCAGTCTACCCCTTATAACCCCGCGGTATCTTGATTGTATTGTTTGTATTGTATTGTCTTGATTTATATAGATGGATGACTTGCCGGAACCATGATATCAGTAATGGAACGGATATAATGGATGAACATATAGATAGAATATATCTATGGTTTGGTTCAGTCAATATAAATTGATTAGATTGAATAGACGGATTCATAGATCCATATTGTATTGAAGTTTGATACTTGAATCATATTTAAGTCAGATTGATTATACTAAAACTCAGTCTGAGTAAGACAATTAGAAAAGAAATTGAATCCTGAATTATATTTTGGTGCTATCGGTAACTGCTGCACATGGACGACAGGATTTGTGTCTTTTTCAAAGACAATCACCGTGTTGATAACACCGTTTATTAAGTTGTCTACCTTAAATAGGCAAGCACCCATATCTCCGGCTCCCTGAGGCTCAAGAGACTGGTCTCGCTTAAACCTATGTTTACTAGGGTCCTTATTGTAATTTAGTATAACTTGAGGGGGTTTTATGTAAAATAGTTTTGTTATATTTTCAAAATACACCTCAAGTATTTTATTATCGTCTTTAGAATTTTTATAGATGTTTCTTTTATCAATGTGACATTTCTAGTGAATAAACCTACTTTCATAATATATGGTATTTATTTGTAATATTGGAATTGTATGGTATTTCCTTTTTAAAGGAATGTTTTTCTTGAATTTTTGAAATGTGGAATATTATAAATATTAAAAATAGTTATTTTGATATTAATTACATATATATATATATATAATATAAGTTTTATTTATAATAGAAATCACATTTTTCTAAAGGAAAATGTATTAATATCTTTCGAGATCATATGCTCCTTGCAGACGTCTGCATCTCACTCTACTAAGCCTGAGGATGTGCGATAATCCGCACCATCCTGAACGGGTTCCCCAAAATGGGTTGTAGAGGCGCAATTGCAAAGATTTGTTAAAATACACTTCTTGTAGAAAAAGATTTTAATAGTTTATGATAGTTATATGTAAAGTCGTATTTTCCGAATCTATATTCCTAAATTCCATCGTGCTATGTTAGATATGTGTGTTGTGATGAGGTAGGTCATTACCTCATGAGTTTTCTAAAGGTATAAATGTATTATAGAGTTTATGTCGGAAACTAAAATTTATGATATTTTTATATAAAATTGCGATATAAGATGCATATAACAATCTTTTGTGATAAAACTTATTAAAGATATTTATTAATGTTTAATGAACAATATGTGATGATATGAAGGTATCTTGATTAAGAAAAATTATAGTTTTTAAAGAAAAACCGAGTCGGAAGTCGGACTAACTCCGCTTCCGTCGGGTTTTAGTTTTGAATATTTTTAGAATAGAGAAAAGAAGGAGAAGTAGGGATTTACTGGATGATTGGCTAGAGGAGAGAAAAGGGAAGAGGTGGAAGTTGCCGGTGCGTCGTTTCGTCGTCGGAAACTCCTCGGATTGTCGTCGGAAGTTCGTCGGGGCTTCGCCCTTTGTTAACTCCACTTGCACACAAAAGACTTGGAAATTTTCTTAAGAGTTTGGACAGGGATTTGTGAGTGAGGGGAGTGATTTGAGGGGTGGTATTTACAGGAAAAATCTAGGGTTTAGGGTAGTGAAAGGGTGTATTAAAATTTATAATAAAATGGATTAAATATGAGTTTTATTGTGCTCTGTAAATGTGCAGTAAAAACAAATAATACAGGGGTTATGGGAGGAGTCTGATTGATGTGAAAAAGTGTGTTTGTAGTTAACCGCAATTAATAACGGTGTCGCTTGTAGCTAGACCGAGATGAGTACGGGTCGTCCTCTGGGAAACGTGGAACCTTTTACCCTTACTTTAGATGTGTTGAAAAAGAGAGGAGTGATAAAGAGTATGTAGAATGGTTTCTAGATCTACGTTAAGCATTAATGCAAAATATAGATCTAGATTATTTATGAATGTAAGTTTATATAAGAAGAGGGCTTGCAGGGTTCGTTAGGATTTAGTAGTTATGGATGATTAATTAAAAATTACCCCTTTTATCCTTTAATAGATTTAAAACTAGAACGACAGTGATGCGTGTAGATTAGGGTTTCTGGAGGGAAAAGGAATCCCACTCTTAACCCCTATCTCGACACGGAACTCCGTTCATATCTAGCCTTTACCAAAACAATCATTAATCTAATCTCTAATCGCGGTCGCGGCTAACAATGAATTGGTAGCGCGCCCGATTAGGATGTTAATGATTCTTTTGATAAAGTTTATAAACTTTATAGGACTTAAAAAGAGTTTAGGGATTTTTATCATCCATTAGCCTACCCTAATCCTACGAACCCTAACAAGCGGAGAATTACTCGCGCATGTTGGGAGAAAAAGAGATGGAGAGAAAATGCATAATTAAACTACGAAGAAATAGAATAAGAAGAAGAAAGCTACCTTTATTAATCAACAATATTCATTACACTTTGATTCCTTAGAAAATGATTACAATTTCTAGTTGCTTCTCGATCTCTTCTAAGGAGGTAGATGGACCGTTGATGGTCAGCCTGGATGCGTGAGTCATCTTGGACTTCGTGATCTCTTCGGCTTGATGCCTTCTAGTTTTAGCCCTTGGTCCTTTATACAGCCCTCAAAGAAGAAAAACTAGTTACCATATATGATGACTTCCTAATATGGTGACTTTCCATATATGGATTCTGAGTCCCTGTCAGTATTGATTTTATGATTTTGGCAGATTTTTGATCCTGACATCTTGAACATCTTGATCTCTTGACCTGAGCTAAATCTTGCACAATATCTCTATGAATAATGTTAGTTTATTTATTAAATTAGAGAGAGTGTCTTAATCACCATATATGGTAATAAATCTTTAAGAAACTTGATTAAGAATATTTAATATGCTATGCACTTTATATGGTAATAAATCTTTAAGAAACATGATTAAGAATATTTGATATGCTATGCATCTTTTAATTACTAAAATATTATGCATATATTTTGAAATATTATTCTAACCATTTGTATAATATTATATCTTTTAAGAATTGTGATTAAAATATTTGATATGATATGCATATTTTCAATTACCAAAATATTATATAAATATAAAATGCCTATATTTTCTTTCATAATATTAATTATAATATACAAACATATGGAAAATAGTATTTTGCAGATAAATCCAAATATGTTTAATATTTATAATAAACACCTTTTATTATTTAAGAAATGTAAGGAAAATACTTATACCTAAGTGCAATATTTTCAACTGAACAAATACCCCCAAACTTAATTTTGATCGTCCCGAGCAAACTAGTTATTCAAGAGAAAGAGAAAAAGAAAAAAAAAACCTAAATAGCACACTTTCGTAGGCAAATACGATTGCACTGAGCACGTGCAACAAGCCGTTAAATCTTTAGGTGTCCCTAGTAGGAGGAGTGTTGTCTCTTGAGGGTTTTCAGCGGATTACACCCACAAAATCCTATAAAAAAAAAGAGAGATGGTGAAATTTACATATAAAAATAAGAACCATAAAAGAAATACTTTGAAAATTTAGAGTTTCCAACTATACTAGCTTTTCAGTTGTCATGAGCCCTATCTTAATAGTCATGAAAAAATGTTAGAAATCACATCATCTCTCAATAAAACATCGTCTTTATTTTTCATTCCTACCTTTCATCCAAACATCGATGATATACCCCTACGTGTGTGAATAGAACATCTCTACACTCGGAGAATTCAATTCAAGCTATCATACTCTTGTCCATTTACCTCAGTACTTTTTAATTTGATGAATATTTAGATTTGCTCACACATTTTCATGTGACCGTTAATACTTCTTGAGGTACTAACCGACCGATTACTCATGTGCTTGCTGATTAGGTGATAGTATTTTCCTCGTCTTGCACCACCTGAGGCTTAGCAGTGACTCCCAAACCAGTTGGTCTAACGCACTAGGTGATGAAGCACCCTCGCTATATTTTTTTATTGCTGCCTTGGCGATAACAAAACCAGTGTTCATTTTTTTTTTCACCATTTTTATATTTTCTTCATTTTTTTATTTCCTTCATACTTTGGTTTTTAGACAAGAGCATTTCAAGGTATCCTCTACTATCCCGAGTTTCAAGACGTATGTAAGTGCATAAAGTAGAGTATCAACATTCAAATATTTGGCTTCCAGAATAGAAACTAATTTCAGACTTATTTTTATCCTCAGATTAGTGACTTCCTTCATCTTACTGACCCTTGGGACAACTGCTCATAACTACTTATTACTAGTTCGTTTAAGAAAACTTCTAATTTTCTTGGTTTTCTTAAACTATTCCTATCTTTTGGATGTAATTTTTCACTTTCTACTCTTTTGTTATAAATTTTTTTTTTTAAAATTTTTGAAAATGTTGTGCTTATGCAAAGTATGATGCAAATTGATGTGTAAATACGCACAAACCTCCCCCAAACCTGTTTACAGCAGTGTCCTCACTGATGTCATCCGTTAAGCTCAAAAACCTGTAGACTTGGGAGGAAATTATTAATGGGGGAAAGAATATATGAAAGTGAAAATCCTCCCCCAAACTTATTTTTGGCTCACAATTTTGTAAAAATCATTTTCTTTCAAGAGCCAAAATATCCCCCCCAAACTTGAGTTAAACTATGTTAATCTTTTAAAGTCACACGAGGGGGTCAAGATTATTGGTCAATGCCAAATTTTGCAAAGACCAAAGGTCAACACCAACCATTGAAAAATTTTATCGATGAAGCACCAAGGTTGGTGGAAGAACACGTCACCATTCGACGTGAAGAAGTGGGGAGGTGATAAGAGGTGTAATGGAAAAGGATTGCGTCTCAATTTGGAGAGACGACACAAGGATAGTGATAATGGATTACTCGCATTATCATGATTGTTTAGAAGAAGGGGTGGAGGTTCAATTTCTTTGTCTTGGAGTTGATTCATCTCAACACCCGTGTCTTGTAAAAATGCGAGTTCATCAGCGAAAATTTCCTCAAAACTTTCGTCGATACCCCTAAGAATAATGTCATCAGAAAAAATGGGGTGATCGTCAGACTCTATAAAAAGTTCCTCATCAGCGTTAGATGTTGGCCCAGACAACTCGGTGGAAGAGTCCGTGTCAAGCAACAACATATGAAAAGAGTCAGAATTATGAGGTTGATCAAATTCGCTGCTGTCGACATCCATTAATTCGACAGAACACACATGAGTATAGGGTTCGGAGGGTTCACTTCCCAACTTGTAAATGTTAAGCTCAATTGACTTCTTTCCAAAGGACAGGGTCATAAAGCCGTTTCTACAATTGATTACTGCGTTGGAAGTGGCCAAAAAGGGTCGACTGAGTATCATCGGGATTTGATTGCATGGGTTTTCCACAGGTTGTGTATCAATAACGATAAAGTTCACAGGAAATATAAATTCCCCGACTTTGATTAACACATCCTCTAGCTCACCCCTAAATTGGGTGATAGATCGATCGGCCATCTGAAGAGTGCAATGCGCGGGTTTTAACTCTCCGATCCCTAATTGCTCATAAACAGAATACGGAAGCAAGTTAACACTAGCACCTAAATCGAGTAGAGTGCGATTGATATTTTTACCCCTAATGGAAATAGAAATTGTAGGACTTCCGGGGTCCTTTCGTTTCTTGGGTAGTTGTTGTGTAAAAGCAGTGCTCACATTACTCGCAAGGAAAACTTTTTTAGGTACTTGAACTTTTCTCTTCCTAGTGCACAAGTCCTTTAGGATTTTCGCATATAACGGAACTTGTTGAATAGCATGTAGGAGAGGAATATTTATATTAACTTGCTTAAAAATTTCCACAATCTTCTCCATTTGTGGACTTGTTCTGTTGCCCCTTAACCTATTTGGATAAGGTGCTTTATCAATAAGGGTTTGGTCCAATATTGGAGAGGATTGTGGGGATGGAGTGGATCCCAGAATTGGAGTGGGGATCGTTTTAGGTAGATTCGAGGAAATGGGCGAAGGGTTCGAGCCTTGGGGAAAACGGAGAATAGGCTCGGAAGTAGGTGGGAGACTAGACGAATTAGGGGAAGAAATAGAAGCTGGGGTATCATTGGTGTCACTAACATCATCACATTGCTCACCCACTCGGTTATTCAGCACTTTCCCAATCTCAACGTAGTAATGGCATTCACATTATGATTTTGTGAATGGCCAGGATTCGGTAGGGGTTGAGATGGGAGTTTACCTTTCTCTCTCGCACTCATTGCGGCGTTTAACTGTGCAAGTTGGTTTTCTATTGATTTAATACTCTCACCATGGGAGGCGGAGTCTTTCTTTATGGTATCAATAGAAGACTTCATTTCAGCCGACAATTGCATGAAATGTTTCATTAACAAATCCAAAGTTTGTGCGAGTGAAGAGTTATCAGTACCGGCCACTTGTGGTGTAGAAGTGTTGGCCGGATTTTGAAAATTTTGGGACTGAAAGGGGAGCTGATTCTGTGGTTGTGGTTGCTGTGGAGGAGGTCTTTGATAATTGCTTTGGAACTGATTTTGATTTTGGGGTTGGTTTTGGTTCCAAGCAAAGTTAGGATGATTCCTCCATCCTTGATTGTACGTGGAAGAATAAGGATCGTTTCTAGGTCGCTGCTGAAAAGCAGCATTAGTTTAAAACGATGCATTCATAGGACATTCTTTCGTTAAGTGTGAAGGATCAGAACAGCAACCACATACGATCTTGGGGAGCGTGACCTGATTTAGGGAGAATGATGAGAACTTGTTTTCAATAGCGTCGAGTTTCTTCTGCATCGCTGCCATTTCGGCTTTTACTGTGATGGAAACATCGAGCTGATGAATACCTCCCCTGGATGAAGGTGGCCTTACGCTTTCCCACTGCAAAGTGTTTTCAGCGAGATCTTCCAGATATTTCCATGCTTCACCGTCATCTTTAGACATGAAATTGCATTGACACATTGTTTCAAGCATCTGGTTTGTCGTTAGATCAATACCCTCATAGATAATTCGGCACAGATCCCATCTAGGGATTCCGTGATGAGGACATTGTAAAAGAAGATTCTTGAACCGTTCAAAGCATTTCCAAAATGGTTCATTGGGAAGTTGGGTAAATTGAAAGATTTCGCTCCGAACACGGGCAGTCTTATGATTGGGATAAAATTTCTTCAGGAACGCTATAACGAATTCGTCCTATGTTGAAATAGAATGTCTGGGTATGTTATAAAGCCACTTCTCGGCTAAATCGCACAAAGTGAACGGGAGAATACGTAAACGCATAGCATCCACAGAAAACTGTGAAGTACCCATCAAAGCATATACATTTTCGAATTTGGTAATAAAAACGTATGCGTCTTCAGACTCGAGCCCGTGAAATTTGGGCAGCAGATTGATGTAGTGGGGTTTAATTTCGAAATTATCCCCATTAGCTGGTGGAATGGATAGACAAGTAGGAAGGGGACCACGGATAGGATAGCATCTCTCTTGGAGAGAGATGCGCGGTGGATTCTGCACACCTACGGGCGGTGGCAGCGTGGTGTTATATTTTGATGGAGTGCCGTCCATCTCGGTCGTGGTGTGTGGTGGGGGAGAAGAAGATGAAGAAGTACCGACTTCGGCGTCGATAGCAGGAACGCGGACAAGACGGGCACTAGGATCTCGTGTCCAGCCAAGCATGCACTAAGCGGGTTTAGTGCAAGTGGCAGCGTGTGTGTGATTTAAAATTGGTTTGTTTTGAAAAAGTGGGACTCAAGACAAATCACTCTAAAATGCACAAGCAACCCTAGAACTAAGGTTACCTAGGTCCAGTCTCTAGACCGCTCCTAGACTTCCAAAGGACAAGCCGCAGGATCAATCCTCTACCGTCTCTTTACTACCCTTGTAGCCAGGTAAGTGCCAAGTAAGTGGGAAGGTACTCCACTACATAAGTAGTGGGCCTAATTAATAACCACTAGCCTTTGACACACTTGCCTAGACACCACAAAAGTAATGCGAATAAGCGATAAATTACCCACGACCTTCCTCTGTCCTTATTGAGCGCGACAGTCCTTAGAGTCTGGTCTAGATATTTTTTAAATTAATGTAGGGTTGATACAGATACTCGGTTTGTGATTTGTGGGGCTTAGGAAGGGTGATGAAATCCCCACCTAATCTGGATTTGGTCTTTGCCCCTTAAAGTCCGTATTAAAATATGCAAAACAAAACCAATCACAAAACTTTTGCAAAAAGATTTTTTTTTGAGCGGCGCTATTTTGCAAAGAATCCTGCAGAAAATAGATTTTATTGGATTTTAGAGGAGAGAGAAAGAGTTGGGAAAGATACCAGAGAAGTTTGGAACCCTAGATCTCATGTTTCCTCAAGTCTGTGACTCCAGATCTCCTTGCAAAAAATTCACGCACAAATCGTTAAATATGCAATTTGCAATTTTGTTTTATTATGATTAGATCGTATAAGAATTCAACACAAATAGTAAGAATAAAATAATTACGCACGTATCCCCGGCAACGGCGCCATTTGATTGATGTGAAAAAGTATGTTTGTAGTTAACCGCAATCAATAACGGTGTCACTTGTAGCTAGACCGAGATGAGTACGGGTCGTCCTTTGGGAAACGTGGAACCTTTTACCCTTACTTTAGATGTGTTGAAAAAGAGAGGAGTGATAAAGAGTATTGTAGAATGGTTTCTAGATCTACGTTAAGCACTAATGCAAAATATAGATCTAGATTATTTATGAATGTAAGTTTATATAAGAAGAGGGCTTGTAGGGTTCGTTAGGATTTAGTAGTTATGGATGATTAATTAAAAATTACCCTTTTTATCCTTTAATAGATTTAAAACTAGAACGACAGTGATACGTGTAGATTAGGGTTTCTGGAGGGAAAAGGAATCCCACTCTTAACCACTATCTCGATACGGAACTCCGTTCATATCTAGCCTTTACCAAAATAATCATTAATCTAATCTCTAATCGCGGTCGCGGCTAACAATGAATTGGTAGCGCGCCCGATTAGAATGTTAATGATTCTTTTGATAAAGTTTATAAACTTTATAGGACTTAAAAAGAGTTTAGGGATTTTTATCATCCATTAGCCTACCCTAATCCTACGAACCCTAACAAGCGGAGAATTACTCGCGCATGTTGGGAGAAAAAGAGATGGAGAGAAAATGCATAATTAAACTACGAAGAAATAGAATAAGAAGAAAAAAGCTACCTTTATTAATCAACAATATTCATTACACTTTGATTCCTTAGAAAATGATTACAATTTCTAGTTGCTTCTCGATCTCTTCTAAGGAGGTAGATGAACCGTTGATGATCAGCCTGGATGCGTGAGTCGTCTTGGACTTCGTGATCTTTTCGGCCTGATGCCTTCTAGCTTTAGCCCTTGGTCCTTTATACAGCCTTCAAAGAAGAAAAACTAGTTACCATATATGGTGACTTCCTAATATGGTGACTTTCCATATATGGATTCTGAGTCCCTGTCAGTATTGATTTTATGATTTTGGCAGATTTTTGATCCTGACATCTTGAACATCTTGATCTCTTGACCTGAGCTAAATCTTACACAATATCTCTATGAATAATGTTAGTTTATTTATTAAATTAGAGAGAGTGTCTTAATCACTATATATAGTAATAAATTTTTAAGAAACTTGATTAAGAATATTTAATATGCTATGCACTTTATATGGTAATAAATCTTTAAGAAACATGATTAAGAATATTTGATATGCTATGCATTTTTTAATTACTAAAATATTATGCATATATTTTGAAATATTATTCTAACCATTTGTATAATATTATATCTTTTAAGAATTGTGATTAGAATATTTGATATGATATGCATATTTTCAATTACCAAAATATTATATAAATATAAAATGCCTATATTTTCCTTCATAATATTAATTATAATATACAAACATATGGAAAATAGTATTTTGCAGATAAATCCAAATATGTTTAATATTTATAATAAACACTTTTTATTATTTAAGAAATGTAAGGAAAATACTTATACCAAAGTGCACTATTTTCAACTGAACAGAGTCCAAGAGTCGCAAGGGTTAAAGAAAATTAGGGTTTGGACCGAGTTGGACCGGCGGCGCCGGCCGAGTCAACGATTTCACCGGCCCGAGTCGGGCGAGTCGGGGCTTATCTTGGTGCCACGTGTCCCTGACGCTTGGTCTAGCCTCGTGGACACATTTGTTTAGGCTGTGACTCTTAGTTTTATGGGTTGTGCATGTATAGACTATTGGGCTTCTAAAGGATTGAAAGAAAAATAATTAAAAAGATAATGTGGCTGATGGGATTTGAACTCTGGTGCTTTGGTTCAGCAGTGCAAGGTCTTACCAATGAGCTACAAACTCTTTCTTGCTGTTCAAAAGCAAATCAAACTTATAACTTGTGCTCAGGCTCAAGTACCCCTTTCTTTATTTTTGAAAAAAATTGTACAGAAAGTTTAGGGTTGGTATACTGCATTTCTTTCAATGGAAGATCTCTCAGAAAATCGTTGAGCCACTCAGCTTCATCTCTTGCAATAGCCAAAGAATAGAACTCAGACTCCATTGACGATTGTGCGATCATAGTTTGCTTCTTAGACTTCCAGGATATAGCATATCCTTCCATAATAAAGACAAACCCTCCAGTTGATCTGCACTCGTATGGTTCCGAGCACCAACTTGCAACAGAGAATCCTTCAACGGTTTCTGGTTACCAGGAATAGAACAAGCCCATCTTTAATGTTTCTTTCAGGTACCTCATCAGCCTCTGGATCGCATCCCAATATGCTTTCTCTGGGTTGCTTGTAAACCTACTAAGCATTCCAACGGCGAAAGCGATATCAGGCCTTGTGCATCTCATAGCGTACATCAAACTCTCGATAACTCGTGCATACTCCAACTGTTTCATCAGTCTTCCAATGTTAGGTTGAAGCTACTTGCTGTAGTCGTATGGAATGGCTAACTCTAGCATATCGAAATATCCATACTTCTTAAGCATGCCTCTGTGTAGTGAGATTGAGATAGGCACAGACCTTACCCGGTCCTCAGAATTCTGATTCCCAGAATCACGTCAGCAACTCCAAGGTCTTTCATATTGGATTGGGCCGAAAGAAACTCTTTTGTAGAAGTGACTGTCTACAGGTCGGCCCCAACAATCCACATGTTGTCAACGTACAGGCAGATCACAACTACTTTATATTCAATAACCTTCACAAATAGGCACTTATCTGATTCGCTGATCCGAAATCCATCGCTCAGAATGATCTTACAGAACTTCTCATGCCACAATTTTGGATCTTGCTTCAATTCATAGAAAGGATTGATTAATTTGCAGATTTTATTGTTCAAGCCATCAACAATAAATCCTTCTGGTTGATCCATATAGATCTCTTTTGTAAGATCACCATTCAGGAAAGCGGTCTTCACATCCATTTGATGAATGACATGACCCTGGCTCACCGCCCAAGCAATCAGAACATGGTTGGTGCTTATTCGGCAGACTGGGGAGTAGATGTCGAAGAGTCGATCCCTTCTTTCTGAGTGAATCCTTTCGCGAACAGTTTTGCTTTGTACTTCTCTATAGTACCATTTGCCCGCAGCTTCCTTTTGAATATCTATTTGCACCTGATCGGTCTTGCCTATTCAGGGAGATCCGTGAGTTCCCAAGTATGGTTATGAATCAGTGAGTCCATCTCATCATCCACAGCTTCTTTCCAAAGAATAGTTTTGCTAGATTTCATCGTTTCTTCGAAATATTGTGGATCTCCTTCAACGTTAAAGGTTACAAAGTCGTCTCCAAAAATTTTAGCCTTTCTAAGACGCTTAGGAGGATGTGGTTCTACAACTTCTGGAGCAGTTTCGGTTTCTTCCACCTTGGGAAGTACAACTTCTTCTTGTATAGGAGACGGCTCAGGTATAGCTCCTTCTTGCACCGAAAGTGGCTCTTCTACTTGAGTATTCTGATAAGAATTTCTGAGATATATGTTCTTTTCTTTGATTATGTAACGACTCTGAATTTTCTGTACAAAATTTTTCTTTTTAATCTACAGAAAGGAGTTTACAAGCCTGCGTACAAATTATAAGTATATCTTGTTTAAGAACAGCAAAAAACAACTTGTAGCTCACTGGTAAAGTCTTACACTGCTATGACGTAGCCCATGTGTTCGAATCTCATCAGACACATTAATGTTTTTCTGATTTTCTTTTGAAACTTTTTGGAAGCCAAAAAGTTTACGCGTGCAATGCACATAAAATTGAAAAGTATGAAGAAATAACCATGTGCAAAAGGGTATTAATACAGAAAGGAACACGTGACACAAATCTAAAGGCCCATCTCCCAAATTCGACCGGCCGAACACCCTCAAAAACCGGCGCCGACGGTCTCCCCGTAGGCAATGAGGCCCGGGCTTTGTACACAAGTCTCTTGACCTACCCCTAACTCCCCTGCACTGTTTGATAGCTCTGCAATCAAACAGAGACCCCTCAATTCCCCATTTATTACATTTTTAATGCATTTTAATTCATCTTTTTAATTCCAAAACCCTAATTCCACACTATAAATACTACCCCATGTCCTAGCCCATCCTCATTCTGAAAATTCTAGCCAAAATTCTCAAAGTTTTCTAAGTACAAGAAGAGTACATGTGGAGTTAGCAAACAAGCAACTTCCGGGGAAGATCGAAACTGATTCTGGAGCTCCCGCAGCATCCCAAAGCTTTCCCCCTCTCCTTCTTCCTCTTCTTACCAAAATCAAATGGTAAGTCCCATCCAATCTCTTTTCTTCTTCTTCAAAAATCTCTTTTTTCAAAACATGTCGGTAAGTGGAGTTAATACCGATACTTTATTCTAAACCTTATAAATTTCACTTTTTCTTAAGTATTGCTCATTCATATTTCTACACCTTACTTGTTAATATAAAACTAATGTTTAGAACAAACTTTCACTCAAAAATATCATGAAACATAACTTTAAATCAATTTTTACATTAAAATACCATGAACTTTGTATTTACCATATTTCATTGTTTTGCTTAATTATACCTTTAGAAAACCTCACGGGGTAACGACTTACCTCTCACATACACACATGGTTTCCATAGCACGATACTCTTCGAACGTACTTTTAGTTACGAACACAACATTTCATTAAAATACCATCTACTATAAAAAACGGTTTTCTTTGGAATTGTATTTTAAAATTCTTTTGCAAATAAGCCTCCAGAACCTATTTTACGGGACCAGCTATTGGATGGTATGGATTATCGCACATCCTTGAGCTAATAGAGCGAGATGCGGACCTCCTCACGGAGCATTCGGTCTCGAAAGATTTTAATTCGAATTTTAAGAAAAACGCAATTTTCTACTTAATAATAAAATTAATTTTTAATAATTATATAAATATTATAAAATCCATATATTTATAATAACCTTATATTTTTTCAAAGGAAATAATTACAAGTTTTATCAAAATACTATCAAGATACCAACGAAAGTCAAGTTTTACAGTAAAATACTATGAACTATTCAAGTTCAGATAATTATCAATAAAATACCTCAAATCCCTAAAATTAAATTCAAACATGAACCCAAAGTATAGCATGAATACTTGAACATGAACCTAAATACCTGAATTCAAACACATATATCAAACCTAAATACATGACTTGACTTGACTCGAACCATGAATACAACTTGATATGAATACAAGACTACTTGACATGAATACTTGATATATACATGAACTCTATCTTGCAAACTGATGTATTCATGGATTCGAGCAAGGATGGTAATTTTAGCTATAACTTAGCATATACGGGGTGTTGGGGTATTTCATGCGTGAATCCAACGAAATCTCAGGAGTCCCACTAGATCATGAATCCATGTATACCAACACAAGCAAGCAATCTTGAGGGCCCGTGTTTCCTTGCTCCTCAATTACAGCCTGTTGAGTTTAGAATACTTCAACACAAGATTGAAGTCCCGTTACTAACACTTGATTCGGGCCCGTGGTTCCTTACCCCTAAATTACAGCCTGTTGGGTTTGAGAACACTCTTGAGATTGGTTGACATTCACCCTTGAACTTACGTTAAATTAGTATACCCAAGTAGATACCTGTTAAGAAACTTATATTTACTGTATGTTCACTATACTTACACTACACGGCCATGTTACTTTTGTTTGCCATGCTCATACTATCATGCTTATCTACTTTTCATACATTACTATACTTATTCACATATATTATGATAAAACTGCATGCTACATAAACTCGCCATGTTTACATTAAACGACATGCTGACACATCATACTTCTTAATCTATTGTTCATGATATATATTTTCCTTATCATTACACTATATATTTCACTTCATTCCTTGGGACTTACCGAGTGAAAGTTCGCTGACGGGCATTCCACCATTCTTTGTTTTCTTGGAATATTCGTCAGATACTGTAGAGACGGAAGATGTATACATCTCAGAGGAAGTGCACGATTAGACCTAGACCCAGACCTAGACCAGTTACCTTTTCTTAGTTTATGTATGCCACATGTTTAGGCATTTCCATCCTTGTATTTTCTTTCAGTTAAAATCATGTATTGTAAATGAATCAAGTTGAATGTAAATAAAGTTGTTGAAATTTTAATATCATGTTTATTTTCTTGTCATTTTTATATTGCTTATTTTACGCTTAGCGTATTTATTCCGGAAAATGACCTTCTCGAAATAAATACGTCGCGGTCTCGTCACGTACCTGCTTCCGTCTAATGGGAAGCGGGGCGTGTCAGGTTTTGTTGGTGGCTCATGTGAGTCAGTTTTGCATGAAGTCATAAGCAATATATAACAAGAATTATGAGATTCAACAACTTTGCATTCCTTGCAATTCAATTTCCGTTGAATCTATCATAATCTTTCTTCTCTATCTAAGGTGATGGATTCTCCCAGGAACCCTAGCACCAACGATGGAAGTAAACCACCGCCACCTATCCTTACCGTTCTACCACCTACACCTACCATAGCCGCTCCACTCACAGAACAGACGATACTTCTGGAGGCTATCAAAAGCCTACTTGTAAATCAGCAGGCTCAAAGCACGATTTTGCAGGAGCAGACTGCTTTTCTTCAGCAGAGTTTCATCCACTTTGAAGCAGAAGCACCGGGAGTGAAACAATTTTAGGCGTTACACCCGAAGAACTTCTCAGGGAAGGAGAAACCACTTGAGGCCGAGGAATGGGCACAAAGCATTGAAGATGACCTTGTTGGCTATACCGGTATAACAGTCTTACTCGAGATGATAGTATGCTATCTGGTTTGTCTTTATTATCGTGTACATACTTCAGGTGACATTACAGATCATTATTACATGTTGATAGAGCCCATAGGATTCATGCTTGACTACTAGCAGTATGATGGCGATCATATACGTGAGAGTTGAGTGGTTTATAAGCACATCCTTAAAGTCTCCCTAGTCGTAGGAGTTTCAAGACTGGGCATCGATACTCCGAGAGTAGACTAGTGTATATGGATCGAAACCGCGACGAGGGACGGTGGCTGGTCTCACAAGCCATTGGTGTCAGTTGGTTCACCTAAGATGTATACAGGTGCTCATTGGGTTACGAGTATACCGGACGGACTCGCCGGGAACATGCTAGTTGGTATTATACCTATTTTCATATAGCAGTTCCCTGGTGATATGTGTACAGTTTAGTATATTGACATGAGATCATCATTTGTCTCGTGTGAGTTCCCACTGTGCTTTGATTACTACCCTACCACAGCTCAAAGGAGTTGTGCAAACATGTTTTAGTAGGGTACAGTCCCGAGCCACATGGAAACAGTGAGCGGGTCGTCAGGGGATTCGTCTCTCCCGGTATTGGGGATTGATGTCGCGGAGTGTACGGGTTGCTATCACCAGAAATCCTCAGCCGGGGTAGACAAGAATTACCGATCTAGGATCGATAGTTTCTCAGTTGGTGATAGGTTTCATGCCGACACTAAATGTCGTGTTATTAGGGGTCTGACTTTATCCACCCCCGAGACTCGATATGCGAAACTCATAGACGAATGGACCGGACTGTACGGATATTGTCACTGTCAGGCTCAGTAGGGTTTCAAGATGAGTTTGCTCGTTGGCCTCCCTTTCGCTCAATACCTGGGTATCCGTTACGTACAGCTAGAGCCACCGACGTGTTTGTGGTTAAATCCACTGCCAGTGTATTGACGAGTGTTTAGAGTCCCACACAGAGGGTTTTCCTGGTTCGGGCGAAATGCTGTAGAGGCCGTATGGTTTTATGGCAGGGTTCGATCATATACGTGCACTTGTGCACGGATCATGATCGGACGGATAATACTAGTGGGCTTTGATTTAAACCGTATTCTAGTATTATATTGTTGGATTATTTTCGTCTCGTTGTATTCGTATTCAGTCAGAATACGGATGCAGGTATGTATATACGAATGAGGGGTATTCTTGTAATTCCGTTATGAGTTTACTTTTGAAGTTTCTATTTTCTTTTCTTCCAATTTAAACATTTAGTTTAATATTTAAATGTGAGGTGTGAAATGTGAGTAATAGAATTGTGGCTTAAGATCGTTGAAAGGAAAGTGCACAATGATTTTGACCGGATGAATTAACCAATTGCTTTGAAATCTTTTGGCTGGGCAAATTCGAATGTCATGTGTGAGTATTTGTTTTTGTTTGCATGGAAATTTTGTGGCTGGGAAATTCATGACTCATGCTAATTGATGGGTCATTTGTGCATTTATTGTTTTTTGTTTAGTTTAGGATATTTTGCATTAGATATTTTTGTGGCTGTTGAATTGTAGTGTGGTTTTTTTTTAAGTGCAAAAATTAAAAACCATCACAACATACAGCATTATCAAAAACCATAGAGAACGTTTCTTGTTAGAGCAGCCTATTTTTTCTCACAAGCAATTTTTCATGTGCTCACATTTTCACCTCTTGGCAACTTCATTCACCTCCAACCAAATTCTTGGGTGCATTGAGACAAAGTATTCACACACTATCTCTACTTCACCTTAGGCATCTAGGCTGGCAAACTGGATGCCCGAGTTGCTTCGGTTTTGAAGCGGGAGCCCGTATTACTAATTCTCGACGTGGATCATCTTCGAGAGGGAGATCGAAGAGCGAACTTGATCGAGAAAGCCGTGAGGAGCTTGGGACAGAGGTTGAAGACCAAAGGACACGGATCGATTGGTATAACCTCTCTAAACTCCTTTTACAGTTAACTAGTATAGGGTTAATGATTCGATCTGGGAATCGGGTTCTTTTAGCTCCGGGTTTTAAAAGTTTTTGTTCTGCGTTTGGTCACGGATTGATGGCCGGGGCACTGGCGTAACCTTACAGACTTGACCGCAGCTCAAGTTTTAGAAATGGCTTGGGTCAGAATAGCAAAACTCTAGCTTACTGACAATGCCAGAATCTGGTGGAAAGCCGAGGAGGGCCGCCTTTTGCAGCCAATCGAGTGGAAGACTTTTCGTGATCTCTTTAATACCAAGTATTTTCCAGAAACCGTGCACTTCGAGATGGAACAGAAATTCATCCACCTGCAACAAGGATCCATGTGGGATAAGTTAGTGGACGAGTACGATACTGAATTCACCATGCTCAGCAAATTCGCCGCCCATCTAATTCCTGCTGTAGAAATCAGAGCCAGGCGCTTCCAGCAAGGATTAGACTCGGAGATCCAGGCTGCCCTAGCAACGGGAGAATACCTAACACATGAAGCAGCTTTAAAGTTATCCCGTCGTTATGAAGCTGTCATTAAGAAGAAGGGAAGGCCACAGTTGGTCGGTATGAAACGTCCCGCCCATAAGATTAATGGAGGAGCCTTTTCTAGGCCAACTCTTCCAGTGCCGGCTATGCTGTCAGGAGGATCATTTTCCAAGACTGAACCGAACTTCTGCATCTATTGTAAGAGGACCGGAGACCAAGTCAAGGATTACCGTCGAGCGAACGGTCTTTGTCTGATATGTGGATCATCCTCACACACTATAGGAACTTTCCCACACAACCGAACTGGTCCAATTTCCACAGCTTGACCAACAACCTAAGCTCTACTTATTCGTTTAGCTCTTCCTGCACCACCTCCACGTGGACCATTTTTACCTCGTCAGCCATCGATATACCAGCATGCACAGAGAAATGTGCTGAGACGTCAGGCTTACAATTTGGCGGCCGTGGAAGCCGAGGCTATAGGTCAAGGTAAATTCCTTCCCATCTTTTCATTCTTTTCAAATTCTTGCATTCTTTCATTCTTTCAAACATTTTCATGCACTTTCGGTACAATTCCAGTAGTTCTTTCACCATCACCGTAATCAAATTTTCCTGAATCTGTTACAACTTCCTTCTATAAATTTCGAGGACAAAATTTTTATAAGAAGGGTAGAATGCAATGACTCTGAATTTTCTTTACAAAATTTTTCTTTTTAATGTATAGAAAGGAGTTTACAAGCCTGAGTACAAATTATAAGTATATCTTATTTAAGAATAGCAAGAAACAACTTGTAGCTCACTGGTAAAACCTTGCAATGCTGTGACGTAGCCCCTGTGTTTGAATCCCATCAGACACATTAATTTTTTCTAATTTTCTTTTGAAACTTTTTGAAAGTCCAAAAGTTTACACGTGCAATGCACATAAAAATGAAAAATCTAAAGAAATAAACATGTGCAAAAGGGTATTAATACAGAGAGGAACACATGGCACAAATCCAACAAACCATCTCCCAAATTCGATCGGCCAAACACCCTCAAAAACCGGCGCCGACGATCCTCCTGTAGGCAATGAGGCCCGGGCTTTGCACACAAGTCTCTTGGCCTACCCCTAACTTTGTCTACACTTCGCCTAAAGCTCTAATTAGGCTCTGATACCACTGTAGGGTTCCTAGGCACACTCATGAGATTCTACAAGGCATCAACCATTCCAAAATCAAATTTTTATGTGTCGAATAACCCTATGCAAGATCGTATACTAGAGGTAAGGCGAAACAATAAGCAAGCAAACAACTTTACTAATAAGTGAAAGGGATTACAACCTTTGTAGATCCAGTCCTTCACTTCTAAAGCTCCGAGTTGACGTCCCTTCACTGCGATCATCGGGTTCCCGGACCCTAGCGTTGGTTTCATCGGAGAAATGAGCGGGCTAGGTCGTTGACTTGGAGGCCGAAGATGATCTACGTCGGGGAGACTTAAACTCAAGCTATTCCTTCACTTGGTCAAAAACTTTGTGAGAGAACACCCTATACTACATGGCAAGTAGTAGAGAATGAAGAAATAGGAAGTGGGCTCACTTTAGAATTGTTTTTCTCACACTTTTTCTCATGGCACTATTGGAGCTAGCAAGCTTTTTGATGGAGCTTGATGAAGAAGAAGAAGAAGAAAGAATAATGAATATCTCATCCAAAAGAAAGCTTATCCAATTAATTATGGCACCATGATTGAGTTAAGCCCTCATGCTTAACTCATGTAGAGAATTAACCAAAGTATTAGGTTAAGGGTTAGATTAAAGAATATCAAGAGAAATGACAAAAGAGTGGACTTTGTCAAAGTTTCTCCAAACTTCTTCAAGCTTGATAACTTTGACCAAGTTTAATTCTTTTGTTAAATCTTAAGATAAAACAATAACCCTAATCTTAAACCTAATCTTGGTATAAGTCTCATACACACATCTTGTATGTATCATCAAACATGATACAAACATATGTACACAAATATATATCATATATACACTTATGCACAAACTAGTGAGAAAACAAATCTTAAGTGAGGTAATACTAGTTAATGTAAAGTAATATATCAAATATATAATTATACATTAAATCATTAAATCAACACTTGATTTAACGATCCGGTCATATTACATATAACCGACTAATATCTAGTGTATCAATGTATCGAATCAACACTTGATTCGGTAACCCGGCTATATCTCATATAACCGTCCGATGATATAAATCGCGAGAATAGAATACAGTATCACATACTGGTATTATTCTCGGTCCCGTGCATATCTCATATGCGCTCCTATTTCGTTTCGCTTGAGCCAGGAAACCCCTGTGTAGGACTCTAAAGACTCGTCAATACGCCGGCAGTAGGTGATGATCATATCAAACACCCACAAGCCGCAAGCGGTCTGCCAAACGTAACGGCCACCCGGGTATTAAACGATCAGAAGATCAACGAGCAAGCCTGCTCACACTCCTGCGAATCCAACCAGTAACACTTACCGCACAATCCGGTCTGTTCGTCTGATATGTCGCATATCTCGCCTAGGGGTGGTAAACGTCAGACCCCAGTAGCTTGATAAGTCATGCCGATGTAAGGTCCATAACAAGCATGAAACTACTGATAACACTTACCAGTAAATCAGTGCAACCCTGGCCAGGGATTTCCAGTTATGGCCAGTCGAGCATAGCGCAACATCAACCCCCAATACCGGGAGAGACGAATCCCCTCCTATCGCTCATTGCCTCCATGTGAATCGGGACTGTACCCAAAAACCAGCTGTTTGCACGACTCAGTAGAGCCATGGTAGAGTGGAAATCAAAGCACAGTGGGAGACACACAAGACTCTATGACGATCTCAGGTCAACAGACTAAGCTGTACCAGTGTCACCAGAGAACTGCCATCTGACGTAAGGTATAATACCATCTGGGAGTTCTCGGCGAGTCCGTTCAGTATACCCAGTCACCACTGAGCACCCGCATACCATCTCTGATGTCAAACACCAATGGATATGGGATCATCCATCACCCATCACATGGGTCGAGAAGATATACGCTAGTCTACTCTGGAATATCGATGTCCCGTCTCGATATTCCCACGACTAGGAATATTGAAGGATGTACTCATTGACTACCCAGGCCCCACTAGTATGATCTACATCACAGTCCTGGAAGTCGAGTACACATCCTCAGGGCTTTATCAATACGTAACAGAGAGACAGTAAGTATACATGTTAAGATAAAGAGCAACCAGATAGCGTACTATCATGTCGAGCAAGAAAGTCCTACCTATATATGTCCCAGCATCCACTACAATATACATCTCATGTACAGTAATGGCCTCTAGGGCATACATATAACTAACAATCTCCCACTTGCACTAGGGCCATCTGTAGCAGTGGTTGCAGTATCTCATACTCAACCATCCCATATAAGTCTCTCTCTGGGAAAAGGCCTTTGTGAGTGGATCCGCCGTGTTGTCCTCTGAGTCTACTCTCCTAACCTCGATCACCCTGGAGATCAACTATCTCCTTGATCAGGTGATGCTGCCTCAGAATATGTCTGGGTCACTGATGGGACCGGGGTTCCTGGGCCAAAACCACACTTCCATTGTCTCACAATGGTAGGAACCTAGTTCATCTCAGGAACTAATATACACCCAAACTGCCTTTTTGGTAGTATCTTTGATAGCGATATCACCAACCTTTATCTTCTAGTTTTCCACGGTATCTCTCTTGGAATCCTTCCAACATACCGTCCCTCTACTGAGGGTAAAGACAATGCCTGCGACTGACATTCAGTCGTCCTTATCACCCTGGAACTTTTCCAGTGATTCTCCCCAGGATCGATTGATACCATCTCACTACACCTAGTGAGAATCCTAATATCCATTTAGATCTATCTCATAGATATAAAATCTAGGATTTAGGAGGTATCATATAGATCCTATATGGAGAATCCTTATGATAAGAGGAGATTGACCGTGCGCAGCATAGCAAACTCTTTTCCTATCAAGAGTATGTTGTCCACGTACAATACGAGGATGACCACCTTACTCTCTACTACCTTTTTGTATATACAAGGTTCATCTACCATTTTGATGAAGTCAAATTCTTTGACTACCACATCAAAACAGACGTTCCAACTCCGCGATGCCTGCTTTATCCTGTAAAGCAACTTGCACACGTTTTCGCTGCTCCCACTGTCTACGAAGCCCTCTGGCTGTGTACTTATAGACGCTCTCTTCTAAATCAATATTTAGAAAAGCAGTCATGACACCCAACCACCAGATATCGCGGTCATGGTATGCAGCAATGGCAAGTAGGATCCGGATGGACTTAAGCATAGCCACTGGAAAAGGTTTCATCATTATCCACGCGATGACGAAAAACTTTAACAAGTCTAGCTTTGAAAGTCTCAACTTTTCCATCTACACCAAGTAATCTTCTCAAGATATACTTGCTCCTGATGGGGATTTAACCCTTTAGATATAGCATCCAAAGTCCATACTTTGTTGGTGTACATGGATTCCATCTCAGATCGCTAAGCATCCAGCCATTCTTACAGAGTATCCACTCTTGATGGCCTGCTCAAAACTAGTTGGGCCATCATCTCATGATGCAATCCTCGCTCCTACTGTCATCGAGAAACTGAAGTATCTCTCAGGCGGATGAGGAACCCTACTAGATCGGCGGAGAGGCTGAGCTTCGTCGGAGACTATTGAATCCTTTGGTTTTATCAAATCATCAGCTGTAGTTTGTATAGCTGGAAATCCTTCCAGTTTTACAGAACTGACCTTGCCTCGATCTTGTCCGGATTTTGCTTTTGACATAGGCCGGACAACCCCAAATCTTAACTTGCTTAAGAGATGGGTTCTTCCCATGCCATATCTCATATGGAGTGGTAAGCGCTGATTTGATTCGAACCCAATTCAATAGGTATGCAGCTTCTCAAGTGCATAACCCTCAAAAGGAAACAGGTAACTCAGTAATACTCATCATAGAGCACACCATATCCAATATGGTGCGATTGCTCTGCCCCGATACGCCTACGTGCTGTAGTGTATACGGAGGAGTAATGCTGAGAGAGAATCTCATTCTCCTTTAGAATAGTCCAAGAATTCCATGCACAAGTATTCTCCTCCCTGATCTCATCATAGGACATAATACTTATACCTGTATTGGTTCTCTACTTCTGACTTATATTCTTTGAATTTCTCAAAACCTTCAGACATGTGTTTCAACAGGAACATGTGTCCGAATCTTGAGAGATCATCAGTGAATATAAGGAAGTACAAAGAACCAGTCCTGGCATATGTAGACTGGGGACCTTTATACATCACTATGTATCAGTCCCAAGAGTTTACTAACTCTTTCTCTGTTTCGAGTAAACAGAGCTATGGTCATCTTATCTTTATGATATGACTGGCAAGTTTCACAAGATATAAATTTAAACTGATTTAAATATGCATCTAAATGTAACTTTAGCTAGTCGGGTCACATTGATATGACCTAGTCTACAATACCTCAAGAAGGATTCGTTCATTTCTGAACTCTTCCTCTTGTGCGTGTTCTGTACGTTAAGAACTGTGGTCTGATTTAGAATGTGTATGCTTTTAGATAATGTGCCTGAACCGATCAACTCTTGATATAGGAAATGTGCAAAACATTATCCAACAATATAAAATTATATCCTTTCTTTATTAATAAAGAGACTGATATGATGTTCTATGTCAGGTTCGGTATCTAACAACATTCGTTCAGAATCAATGTATTCTGGTAATACAGGGTGATAGTGACCAACAGACTTGGCTGCAATACTTGCACTGTTTTCTGCCTCATGAAACTTATCACCCGTTCTCAGTTCTCTACCTTTCTATAGCCCATGTAACAGATTACATATCTGGGATCCTGATCCAGTATCAATTACCCAGGACGTAGAGGATACTGAGAAATAGTTCTATGTAATGAACACACCCGAAGGAGATGCATCATCATGCACTTTCTAAGTTTGGGCGGCACGGGAATTCTGGTAATCCCCAATTTCCTGCTCTGTCTTATAACAATTATAAGTTGGAGCGGGACCAACGTTCCCCAGCTCAGTATAACAAGCGGGTTCGGTCAATACATCCATATTATTATCTTGATTAAGGCGTGACATGGTCGCTACCTGGAGAGAGAGAGAGAAGAAAACACTCTGCATGCGCTCTTGCAAGATTAGATTGGTTATATATTTTATCTAATTAGGATGGCTCCCACTGTTTTTATCAAATCTTTCTTCAAACCCTAAAAGGAAATACTAGCCGGGATTAATTACACTCTACAAGTTCGCCAATCTTTCAGCCAGGCCAGTGCCGGAACTTTGAGTGAGGTTCCCCGTGCTTTCGCACGGACCTAATTAAAGTAAATCTCGTTTTCCCAGGGGCGTAACCCCGTTGACACCTTTCTAGACACCTACTTGATCGGCTAATTGTAAAGTGCAAAACTCTCCCAGGAGTAACAATTACTCGCAGTGGGTATCAGGATCCAACTATCATATAGAAGGTATGCAATCTCATTGCAAATTTCAATACTTGAAACTCCCGATAAAGGTTTTTACCCCTAGCACTTATGACCTTAACTATGGTCAACAAATCATAAGCACTAGTCAAGTTCTACCCGTCATTTCGTGATTAATTAGACCCATCCACATGACCCTTAATTAAGGTCAACAAAGTCACGCGACTGTCCTAACTAATCGCATCATATGCGGTGTAGGAAGACATCACTTAGCTACCGTACACTGTGCCTTGACTATGGTCAACAAACACAGCACGAATACTAAGTACTCTACTTCCTAAAATGACGGAGGGTTGCGGATGGTTTTTATGAAAACCTTTAACGCTTTGAACTTGATCTCGTTGTGGAATCAAATGGTTTTAAAAATGGAGTGCTTTTGAGGCTTTTACTAGCTTCGTTAAAGAGGTCACTCCCGGTGAAGGGATCTCGGCTCTTTCCTCGTCGAATGAGGTGCAGGATATTTATAATACCACTATGCAAAGCAAGAACTAGAAAAGCAATTAAAAGACAAACCAAATGTTGTAGCATCTGCTAGTTATCGCTAAAGAGGTCACTCCCGGTGAAGGGATCGTCGGCTCTTTCCTTATCGAATAAGGTGCTGGATGTTCTACAAGGAACACCGCTATGCAAAGCAACAACTAGAGCTACCTAATTTTATTTTTGAAATTCGATTCCACAACATCTTTTAGGTTTATTTTCTTTCATTAATCTCATTAATGAATGTCCCGTCATTTAAGTCCACCTAAACATCACAGATAAATACAACGTACACTTATGCCATCCGCATTCGCCTCGATGTCCCGTCTGCACTGTTAGGTTAGGTAACTAACGGCAGAGTGGGGCAGGGCTAGCGCGGGTGTAAAACATAAACAACGTTTATATAATATATCATATATACTATATACAGTATCAATCTGAACATATCACATGATCACATCACAGATAACGCAGCAGAAAATATCATATGAAATATTGGATATACTAGGACGTCCGTGTTTTATTTTGAGCCTGTATAAAACACGGATTCCACGGTCGTGATGAATAGCCAAACCCACACCCCTAGACCCCTACGAGAGTGGCAAGTAACCCTACCAATTCTAGAGTTAGGAGACCCGGACTCGACTCCTCGAGATGGTCTCCTACTGGACCCTAGAACTCGGTTACTTGTGCTCCCCTCCTTGGGTCTATCCTAATGCGGAAAAGTAAATAATATACAATGGTGACATCATCCTCAACCCGGAAGTGCCCCAATAAAAGAATATTACATACAATGAATTTTACATGAATGAAAAAAGAAAAACACTCATCTCACATAAAAAAAAACCCCGGCTATTCAAACACGACGATCCAATATAACATATCCAGCAACACATAGCATCACATGTCATCAACGTAAGTAAATATGCCCATCCCAATTGTCATTGACATATAGCAACGAAACCGGCGATATCACATATTACACTTACGGTCGCAGAAAAGAAATTGTAAAACTACAACAGTTGGAATCCGCAACTTCTTTAGACATCGCATGCCTAATCAAATGAATTCCTTAAATATCGCATGCCTAACAATTATAAACCTCGCATTTTAGTCTCATTATCGAAAATACTTTTCAATATCAAGTCAGGCAATTCAACAAGATTCCCGACATCCTGAACGAATGCTCGTCGCAAACTTTAGTAGACGGCCGCATCCCCGATACCGTCGACGAAGTGCACTAAGGCGGAACACCGCTGCCGCGAGCACCCGAACGGATGCTTTTGGCGACGGGGTTCTCCTACAGTCACTTGGTCGGGGCTATGGGGCGTGGCTATCTAATAAGTTTACCCGGCGAGTATCCGCGTACGCAACGTGATTGCGACGGACTTTCGATCACATCAAAATTTCGTGGCAACCTATCAAGTGAGACTAAACCGCTAGATTTATAACATTCAAATTAGTTATCTCATAACTACTTGTGGATTCCAAATATTGTATCACATTCTAGATAAATAGACAATGTTAAATTTTCCGATCGAACAATCAAACACCCAAGTTTTCCCGAAAAGCTCAACACTTAAAATAAGTTTAAAAATATCCACTTCATGCCACAGTACCAACGGTCCAGCCGTAGAAGGGTCAAACCAACGCCTCACATGTGGCACGCTGTACTGCCCCAAACCCTAAGGTTCAAAAAGCAGTTTAAGAAGGTCACATAATCGAGTTAAGGTTTGTTGTCTTCTAGAGGGTCCATCGCGTTACTTGCACTACTTAGGCGTTTTTAAACTACGAAAAAATCCAACACTTGGAAATTTCCCGTCAGGGGAAAAAGTGGGTTATTTATATCCGGTCGAACTTTTTAACATGTTCTAAAATTACCCGGACAAAATAAACAAAGTTAAATAATCCGATCGAAATATCGAGTCCCTAAAACAACCTAGAAAACTCAACTGTTGAGTATGAATTAAAAATTCCCAGAAAACACAGGAATTACAGACGGGCATTACTGTGCAAACCACGTGCCTTAATTCAACTTTATGGCCGCGGAACCACCGCGCAAGCTAGGGTGGGGCCGCGGTTCCGCGGCGTATTGGTCGATATGGGGGCACGTGTTGCACAGTAACTCCTAGAAAACCCTGCTGAATTTTTTTGGATATTTTTAATTTGGAAAAATCCACAGTTTCAGAAAAAGTACAGAGAAGGGTATCGATTAGGGTTTCGGGGTTCGATCGGGTTTCTAACTTTGTCTACATTTCGCCTAAATCTCTAGCTAGGCTCTGATACCACTGTAGGGTTCCTAGGCACACTCATGAGGCTCTACAAGGCATCAACCATGCCAAAATCAAATTTTTATGTGCCGAACAACCCTATGCAAGATCGTATACTAGAGGTAAGGCGAAACAATAAACAAGCAAACAACTTTACTAATAAGTGAAAGGGATTACAATTTTTATAGATCCGGTCCTTCACTTCTAAAGCTCCGTATTGACGTCCCTTCGCTGCGATCATCGGGATCCCGGACCCTAGCGTTGGTTTCATCGGAGAAATGAGCGGGCTAGGTCGTTGACTTCGAGGCCGAAGATGATCTACGTCGGGGAGACTCAAACTCAAGCTATTCCTTCACTTGGTCAAAAACTTTGTGAAGAGAACACCCTATACTGCATGACAAGTAGTAGAGAATGAAGAAATAGGAAGTGGGCTCACTTTAGAATTGTTTTTCTCACACTTTTCTCATGGCACCATTGGAGCTAGCAAGCTTTTTGATGGAGCTTGATGAAGAAGAAGAAGAAGAAAGAATAATGAATATCTCTTCCAAAAGAAAGCTTATCCATTTAATTATGGCACCATGGTTGAGTTAAGCCCTCATGCTTAACTCATGTAGAGAATTAACCAAAGTATTAGGTTAAGGGTTAGGTTAAAGAATATCAAAAGAAATGACAAAAGAGTGGACTTTGTCAAAGTTTCTCAAAGCTTCTTCAAGCTTGATAACTTTGACCAAGTTTAATTCTTTTGTTAAATCTTAAGATAAAACAATAACCCTAATCTTAAACCTAATCTTGGTATAAGTCTTATACACACATCTTATATGTATCATCAAACATGATACAAACATATGTACACAAATATATATCATATATACACTTATACACAAACTAGTGAGAAAACAAATCTTAAGTGAGCTGATACTAGTTAATGTAAAGTAATATATAAAATATATAATTATACATTAAATCATTAAATCAACACTTGATTTAACGATCCGGTCATATTACATATAACCGACTAATATCTAGTGTATCAATGTATCGAATCAACACTTGATTCGGTAACCCGGCTATATCTCATATAACCGTCCGATGATACAAATCGCGAGAATAGAATACAGTATCACATACTGGTATTATTCTCGGTCCCGCACATATCTCATATGCGCTCCTATTTCGTTTCGCTTGAGCCAGAAAACCCCTGTGTAGGACTCTAAAGACTCGTCAATATGCCGGCAGTAAGTGATGATCATATCAAATATCCACAAGCCGCAAGCGGTCTGCCAAACGTAACGGACACCCGGGTATTGAGCGATCAGAAGATCAACGAGCAAGCCTGCTCACACTCCTACAAATCCAACCAGTAACACTTACCGCACAGTCCGGTCTGTTCGTCTGATATATCGCATATCTCGTCTAGGGGTGGTAAACGTCAGACCCCAGTAGCTTGATAAGTCATGCCGATGTAAGGTCCATAACAAGCATGAAACTACTGATAACACTTACCAGTAAATCAGTGCAACCCTGGCCAGAGATTTCCAGTTATGGCCAGTCGAGTATAGCGCAACATCAACCCCCAATACCGGGAGAGACGAATCCCCTCCTATCGCTCATTGCCTTCATGTGAATCGGGACTGTACCCAAAAACCAGCTGTTTGCACGACTCAGTAGAGCCGTGGTAGGGTGGAAATCAAAGCACAGTAGGAGACACACAAGACTCTAAGACGATCTCGGGTCAACAGACTAAGCTGTACCAGTGTCACCAGAGAACTGCCATCTGACGTAAGGTATAATACCATCTGGGAGTTCTCGGCGAGTCCGTTCAGTGTACCCAGTCACCATTGAGCACCTGCATACCATCTCTGATGTCAAACACCAATGGATATGGGATCATCCATCGCCCATCACATGGGTCGAGAAGATATACGCTAGTCTACTCTGGAATATCGATACTCCGTCTCGATATTCCCACGACTAGGAATATTGAAGGATGTACTCATTGACTACCTAGGCCCCACTAGTATGATCTACATCACAGTCCTGGAAGTCGAGTACACATCCTAAGGGCTTTATCAACACGTAACAGAGAGACAGTAAGTATACATGTTAAGATAAAGAACAACCCGATAGCGTACTATCATGTCGAGCAAGAATGTCCTACCTATATATGTTCCAGCATCCACTACAATATACATCTCATGTACAGTAATGGACTCTAGAGCATACATATAACTAACAATTATATCTTTAGGAAATCTCATGGGGTAACGACCTACCTCTCACATACACACATGGTTTCCATAGAACGATATTCTTCGAACGTATTTTTAGTTACGAACACAATATTTCATTAAAATACCATCTACTATAAAAACGGTTTTCTTTGGAATTGTATTTTAAAATTCCTTTGCAAATAAGCCTCTACATTCCTTTTTAGGAGACCCGCTATTCGATGGTGTGGATTATCATACATTCTTGGACTAGTAGAGCGAGATGCAGACCTTCTCACGGAGCATTCGATCTCGAAAGGTTTTAATACGATTTTTAAGAAAAACACAAATTTCTACTTAATAATAAAATTAATTTTTAATAATTATATAAATATTATTAAATTCATATATTTTCAAAATATAATAACCTTATATTTTTTTCAAAGGAAAGAATTACAAGTTTCATCAAAATACCATCAAGATACCAACGAAAGTCAAGTTTACAGTAAAATAGCATGAACTATTCAAGTTAAGGTAATTATCAATAAAATACCTCAAATCCCTAAAATTCATATTCATGAAAACCCTAAATAATATAATTAATTTCTCGATGTTATTTTGAAACTATACTAAAAATATTTTTCATAAAACCCCCTCAAGTTAAATAAAATTACATTTAAGGACTTTAATAAATATAGATTTAAGCGGGATCAATTCTCTTGAGCCTCAGAGAGCCGGAGAAATTGAGTGCTTTCCTATTTAAGGTACAAAAACTTAACGGTATTATCAATGGTAATTGTCTTAGAAAAATACACAAATACTGCCGTCCATATGCAGCAGTTATCGATAACTCCTGAACCTAATTCAAGATCTAAATCAGTTTAAAGTGTCTGACTCAAGTCTGAGTCTAACTCATATCTAAATCCAAACTCAAACCTGAATCTAAAACCAAACATGAATACTTGATCATGAACTTGAATCGAAACTCAAGTCAGAATCCAATTCAAACATGAACCCAAAGTCTAGCATGAATACTTGAACATGAACCTGAATATCTGAATTCAAACACATATATCAAACCTGAATACTTGATTTGACTTGACTCGAACTATAAATACAACTTGACATGAATACAAGAATACTTGACATAAATACTACATGAACTCTATCTTGCAAACTGATGTATTCATGGATTCGAGAAAGGCTGGTAATTTTAGCTGTAACTTAGCTTATACGGGGTGCTGGAGTAGTTCATGCGTGAATCCAAAGAAATCTCTGGATTCTCACTAGATCATGAATCCATGTCTACTAACACAAGTAAGCTATTATGAGGTCCCGTGTTTCCTTACTCTTAGATTACAGCCTATTGAGTTTGGAATACTTCAATACTAGGTTGAAGTCCCGTTAATAACACTTGATTCAGGACCGTGGTTCCTTACCCCAGGATTATAGCCTGTTGGGTTCCAGAACACTCTTCAGATTGGTTGACATTCACCCTTGAACTTATGTTAAATTAGTATACCCAAGTAGAGACCTGTTAAGACACTTACATTTACTGTATGTTCACTATACTTACACTACACGGCCATGTTACTTTTGTTTTCTATGCTCATGCTATCATGCTTATCTACTTGTCATACATTTCACATATTTTACGATAAAACTGCATGCTACATAAACTCGCCATGTTTACATTAAACGACATCCTGACAGATCATACTTCTTAATCCATTGTTCATGATATACATTTTTCTTATCATTACATTTTATATTTCACTTCATTCCTTGGGACTTACTGAGCGAAATTTCGCTGACGGGCATTCCACCCTTCTTTGTTTTCTTGGAATGTTCGTCAGATACTGTGGAGACTGAAGAGGTAGAAATCTCAGAGGAAGAGCACGATCGGACTAAGACTCAGGCCTAGACCAGTTACCTTTTCTTAGTTTATGTATGCCACATGTTTAGGTATTTCCATCCTAGTATTTTCATTCAGTTAAAATCATGTATTGTAAATGAATCAAGTTGAATGTAAATAAAGTTGTTGAAGTTTTAATCTCATGTTTCTTGTCATTTTTATGTTGCTTATTTTACGCTTAGCATATTTATTCCGGGAAATGACCTTCTCGAAATAAATACGTCGTAGTCTCATTACGTACCTGCTTTCGTCTACTGGGAAGCAGGGCGTGACAGGTTAACTTATTCTCAAAGAATTCCTCATCGCATGCTTCGATGATTGAGTTGGTGCCTAAATCTAAGAATCTGCTTGCATCACTATCTACAACAAATCCCAGAAATTCACACCTGTTAGCCTTCATTCCAAGCTTTGGCCTTCTAACATCTGGCACTCTGATATATACCAGACACCCCCACACTTTGAGTGTATCCAAGGAATCAACATAACCCAAGAACAATTCATATGGTGCAGAATTGGTCTTTGCATAAGGAACCCGATTCAATATCCAGTTGGGCATTAGAAGAGCCTCTCCCCAGTAGCAGTTCGAAAGTCCCGATGTGATCAGCATCAAGTTCACCATCTCTGTCAGGGTGCAATTATTCCTTTCTGCAATCACATTCGACCGCGGAGAATAAGGTGCAGTGATTTCAGCAATTATACCATGCTCCTTAAAATAAGCTTTCGTTTCTCTATAACGGTATTCTCCTCCTCGATTTGTCATGCCCCGCTTCCCAAAATATGGAATACGAGGATGACTAGGCCAGCCATGTTCTTACGATCAAGGAATAATCCTGCCATAATCACACTTCGGCTTCTAGCATTACATGGTAATCAGTAATCACAGCACAAAAGTAAAGGAACCACATCACTTAGTTTATTACATCAACTCTCATTGTTCACAATTTACAATAGTTCAATAGAAAAAAAACTACTAACCAAGTGCGAATATAAGGTTGCTTTTAAGAAAAGCAGTAAAAGTGCTGAAAGTAAAACCGTCTAGATTTCTGTAAGCTTGAACAGCATATCTGATTTTAGAGCGGCGTCCTCTCTGAGCATCCATACGATGGTCGTCAGAGGGACGCAATAACAATAATATAATAGCAATAATATAATAGCAATATAGTAAACTATGAAACGGAAGGTAATAACTGTCACGCCCCGCTTCCCTGTATACGGAGAAGGAGACGTGACGAGACCCACAACGTATTTACTCAGAAGTAAACACGTTAAGCGTAAATAAGCAATATAAATGAATAACACAAGAATAACAAGAGATGTAATAAAACAATAACTTTTTATTGATAAATATTCTTTACATACAACTAAAAAGTAAATACAATACTCGAAAGCGATGCCTAAACAATGGCATATGAACTCAAAGTAAAGTAAGTACAAGTAGATCTAGAACTCTGTATCTTCAGTGAACTGCTCCAAATCGTCCTGACTGGGCTCAATCTCCTGAGAGTCGGGTCCTCTTGACAATATTCCAAAGAAAGAAGAAATAGGAATGTCATCAGCGAACTAGTGCTCAGTAAGTCCTAACAAGTAGAATAGAAATAGACAGGTAAGAGAATAGAATAGTTAACTTATATATTTATTATGCTAACGTAGTTATTTGTAGCTTGACACAGAATGCGCCTGTGTATACGAGAGGAGTCCAACTTGCTCCGTAGACTAAGCTAACATGTAAGTACAAGGCCCCGTCAAAACCCATAGGACGACGGCATAAGATATTCATGTACGTGTCCTTTAGTGACCATCATCTTGCCACTTTTAACACATTCCGTACCAGCTACCCCTTTAAAACTCCGTAATGTATATTGTATTGTTTATAAATATAAGACTTGCCAAGACCATAGTATAAATTGTTCATGTAAACGAATCAGGATATAAACGGATAGTCATGTAGTCAAGTTCAACATATATCCATGGTTTGGTCAAGTCAAGACATGTTGCATGTATTGTTCGGTATTCATGTTCAAGTGTACATATTTGATATATTGGATTCATGTTGAATTGGAGTTATAGTTGGATTCATATTTGGATTGTATTCAGATTAGACTGAGACTCAGATTGAGTCAGACACTTAAACAGATTTGGGTCCTGAATTAGATTTAGGAGTTATCGGTAACAGCTGCACATGGACAGCAGGATTTGTGATCTTTTCCAAACCAATTACCATTGATAACCCCGTTTTAGTTTTCTACCTTAAATAGACAAGCGACCATTTTCTCCGGCTCTCTGAGGCTCAAGAGAATTGGTCCCGCTTAAATCTATATTTACTAGGGTCTTTATTGTAATTTAATATGACTTGAGGGGGTTTTATGAAAAATATTTTACATATACTTCCAAAATAATTCTCAAGTATTTATTTATATTCTTTAGAGTTGTCATGGATGTGAATTTTATAGAATGAGGTATATTAGTGAATATATATATATATATATATATATAAACTTAACTTGAATGGATTTTTGATGGTATTTTCATTAAACTTGTAATTCTTTTCTTTTGCTTAGAAAAACATGGAATTTATTATATATTTAAAATAGATGGTTTGATAATATTTATATATAATTATTAAAAATAAAATTTATTTATTAAATAGAAAATCACGTTTTTCTTAAAAATTACAATAAAAATTTCATCGAGATCGGATACTCCGTAAGGAGGTCTGCATCTCGCCCTACTAGTCCGATAGATGTGCGATAACTCGCATCAACCGAATCGGATTTCCCAAAATTGGGTTGTAGAAGCACAATCGCCAGAAATTTAAATAACACAATTTAAAGAATACGGTTTTTTAATTGTTTCTGCTATTTTGATGTAAAAATTGTATTTGCCATAAAATTGTTGTTCAAGAGAATCGTGCTATATCAAGATACGTGTTTGTGAGAGGTAGGTCATTACCTCGTGAGATTTATCTAAAGGTAATATAAGCAAGAATGATTAAACGATGTCATATATAACTTCATGATATGTAAGCATAAAATCTTAATAAAAGTTGTTTTACCTGGAGTTTTAAATTAAAACTTGTTTCTAAAAATTGTTTAATGATTAACAAGCAAGGTTTGATGATTTGGATGATTGGTTCTTAAGAAAAAATTGCAATTCTAAAGAGAATAGAATTCAAAGATCGGTATAACTCCACTTACCGATGTGATTTGAAAAAAATGAAGTTTTATAATAGAAAGAGAAGTATAGAGGTGGGACTTACTATTTGTTTGGTTTAAGAAAAGAGAGAGGAAGAGTTTGAGATCGTTGTGCGTCGCGGGGTCGTCGGAAACGTCTCGAATCTTCGCCGGAACTTGACCTAGTGCTAACTCCACTTGTACTCTTCTTTGACTTGGAAATTTTTGAGAATTTTTAACAAGAGATTTCAGAATGAAGAGGGCTAGGGTATGAGATTGTATTTATAAGGAAAAATTAGGGTTTTGAGAATTAAAAAAAGAATTAAAATATATTAAAAATAGGATTTATGAGTGAATTAACACTCTTTGGATAATTACAGGGAATTCAAACAGCATGGGGGTAGTGGGGTAGGCCAAGAGTTTCAGTGTGCAGAGAATGGGAGTATTTCCAACGGGGGCCCGGCGGCGTCAGCCCAAAGGGGCATCTCGTCGGTCGTTCTAAGGGAGTTGGGCTCTGGATTGGTGCGCTGTGTCCCTATCTGTATAAATACCCTTTTGTACATATTTATTTATTCTGACTTTTCATTTTTACGTGTATTGCACGTGTTAACTTTTGGGCTTCCAAAAAGTTTAAAAGAAAAATCGGGAAAAATAATGTGTGGCTGGGGGATTTGAACACAGAGGTTATGCCACAGCAATGCAAGGCTTTACTGGTAAGCTACAAGTTGTTTCTTGTTGTTTTCAAACAAAAATAATACTTAAAGTATAATCAGACTTGCAAATACTCCATTATGTACATTAATTTAAAAAAATTGTACATTAAAAACAGAGTCATTATATTATACCCTCCTTATAAAAATTCCGTTCTCGAAATTTACAATTATTTGAAGATTAGTTTACAAAGAAGTAAGGGTATCTTGCACGCATATCGTCTTCTCATTCCCACGTTGATTCTCCTGGTGAATCTTTTCTCCACATTACTCGGACCAACTTTACTTCCTTATTCCGTAGTGTCTTCACCTTTCTGTCCAGGATCTCAACGGGTTGTTGCTCACAAGATAGATCTGTCTGTACAGTGAGCTCGGAGTGATCAAGAATGTGGCTGGGGTCACTCACATATCTTCGAACCTGGGATATGTGGAATACGTTGTGCACTCCTACCAATGAGGATGGTAGTGCCAAACTATATGCCAATTCTCCGACTCGTTCGAGTATGTCGAATGGTCTAATAAATCTCGGACCGAGCTTATCCCTCTTGACAAAGCAAATTACTCCACGATTTGGAGAGATCTTTAAGAACACATAATCTCCCGGCTGGAACTCCAGGTGTCGGCGCTTTGCATCAACCCAGTGCTTCTGTCGGTCTTGGGCTATGCACATTCTTTCCTTGATCGTGCGAACTACATCCACAGTTTCCACGATCATCTTTGTTCCAAGGAATTCCCTATCTCCGATGTCGTCCCAACTTAATGGTGATCGACACTTCCTTCCATAGAGAGCTGCAAAGGGTGCCATTCTAATACTCGCTTGGTAGTTGTTGTTGTATAAGAACTCCATAAGATATAGGTGATCTTCCCACGATCCTCCGAAATCTAACATACAAGCTCCTAGAATGTCTTCAAGAATCTGAATTGATCTCTCAGACTGTCCATCTGTTTATGGATGGTAAGCTGTGTTGATGTTCAGACTCATTTCCAAGCTAGCTTGCAGACTCTCCTAAAACTGCGATCAAAATCTGGTGTTACGATCGGAGACAATGCAAATCGGTACTCCATGTAATCTCACGATCTCCTGCATGATTTCATGAGTATCAGAGATAGTAAACATTAAAAAGTTAAATCTTAGATTCAAACTTACCTCCATATACTTCTTTGCTAATGTCTTGGTAAATTGGCCAACTCGAAAGGGAATAAAGTGAGTCGGCTTTGTGAGTCGATCCACAATAACCCATACTGTATCATTACCTTTCGTGCTGTGAGGAAGAGCAGTCACGAAATCCATAATGATGTGTTGCTATTTCCATTCTGGGATAGGTAACGGTTGAAGTAAACCAACAATCCTGTGATGTTCAGCTTTTACTTGCTGACACAGCAAGCATTTGGCTACGCTTTTGGATACTTCACGCTTCATTCCATGCCACCGGTAATCTTGTCGTAGATCTTTGTACATCTTTGTACCACCAGGGTATACTGAGTATGGAGAGCTGTGAGCTTCTTTCATCAACTCTTCCTGAACAGGACCTTGTGGTACGCACAATCTGCTTCCGTATCTCAAAGATCCATCTTCATGGATGATGAAGTCTGTTCTAAGTCCACTTTCTACTTGTTCTCTGATCTTTTGCAACTTGGCATCACTTGCATGAGCTGGTTTGATCTGATTGACAATAGTAGACTGAATTTGTAAGTTCATCAACTTTGAAGTATTACCTGGCATAACCACTTCAATCTCCATCTTGTGCAAATCTTGCTGTAGCTTCCACTGTGTGGTGAGATTCATTGATAGTGGCTGGCGACTACGTGCATCAGGAACTACATTCACCTTCTCTGGATGATATTGTAGGTTGATATCGAAGTCCACCATGAGTTCTAACCATCTTCTATGCCGCATGTTCAATTCTTTCTGAGTAAACACATATTTCAGACTTTTGTGGTCCGTGTATATATCTACCCATTCCCCAAGAAGATAGTGGCGCCAAATATTAAGTGCAAAGATAACGGCTACCAACTCCAAGTCATGCGTTGGATAGTTGCGCACATGAACTTTCAACTGTCTTGATGCATAAGCTACAACTTTACCGTGCTGGTGTAGAACACATCCTAATCCCTTACCGGATACATCGCAATGCACAACAAAACCTCCAAATTGGTCTGGTATTACGAGATTAGGTGCTGATGTCAATCTTGACTTGAGTTCTACAAAAACTTGTTCACATGCTTCTGACCACATGAATGCTTCATCTTTACGTGTGAGCTTGGTCAGGGATGCTGCAATCTTCGAGAAACCTTCAATAAATCTTGTAATATCCTGCTAAACCCAAGAAACTTTGAATGTCTTTCACTATCTTTGGTATCGTCCATTCGCTTACTGCCGATATTTTAGCTGGATCTACTGAGATTCCTTCACCTGAAACGATATGCCCGAGAAATCCGACTTGATTTAGCCAAAACTCGCACTTGCTGTACTTGGCATAAAGTTGATGCTGTCATAAAGTCTCCAGGACAATTCGTAAGTATTTGTCATGTTCTTTCTGACTCTTAAAATACACCAGGATGTCGTCTATGAAAATAAAAACAAACCTGTCTAGGTATTCTCGGAAAACCTGGTTCATCAGATTCATAAATATGGCTGGTGCATTAGTCACTCCAAATGGCATCACGAGATATTCTTAATGACCATAGCAAGTCCTGAATGCCATCTTAGGAATATCAGACTCTTTGATCTTCACCTGATGATAACCCGAACGAAGATCTAGTTTTGAGAAAATGCAAGACCCGCTTAGCTGATCGAATAGATCGTCGATGCGCGGTAGTGGATACTTGTTCTTTATCATGACTTCGTTCAGAACTCTATAATCAACGCACATTCTGTATGAACCTTTCTTCTTCTTCACAAGCAGAATCCGAAATCCCCAACTTGAAGTACTTGGACGAATCCATCCTTTCTTCAGAAGTTCGTCCAATTGAGTACGGATCTCTTTCAATCCTTCTAGACTTAACCGGTACGGTATTTTGATCACCGGTTGTGCACCAGGTACTAAATCAATACCGAATTCAAGAGCTCGATCGGAAAGCAAACCTGAGATGTCTTCAGGAAATACGTCTTTGAACTCTCGAACTACCTTTGGCTTGTCTTCTTCAGCTTGTATTGTTGCAACCACTGCTTTCTTTGGTTTAGCTTTGTAAGTGCTAGGCTCCAGTATACGGTCTCCACTCTTGAAATAAAAGATCGAATGGTCTGGAATCTCGAATACTATCCTCTTTTGATGACAGTCGATGGTCTTAGCCAGTCCATACCTAAGACTACATCGAAATTCGGTATGTTCAGCACCTTGAAGTCAGCATAAAATTCTCTGCTGCAGATGACCACTGGACACAGGTCGTATCCCAAAGTTTCCTTTAGAACGTCTTTCCCTGAACTGACATTCCAGCTGGATTCGAGCGGTTTGACTGGAATCGCATGAGTTCGGATGAACTGTTACAATATTTACAATGAGATGCTCCAGTATCGAAAAGTGCTAGTGCAGGAAGTGAGGATACTAAGATTGTACCTAAGTTATGTAGGATATGTCTAGGTATAGAAAAGATATTTTAATATGTATAAAGATTGAAAGAAAGTTTGAAAGGAAGGGAGTTGCCAGTGATGACTTGGACAGTGACTTCAGTTTCTTCCACAGTCATTGTGAAAGCCTGTCTCCTAGGTACATTCCTCCTTGCTGGAAGCGCATTCCTCTGTCCGTTCCTCTGTCCTTGAGGTAGATTCATTTGTGCTTGATGGAACTGACGGGGAGGAAGTGCAATAGGTCCACGAGGAGGTGAAGCTGGAAGATCAAGACGAGGAGCAAGTGCCTGGATAGTTGGCCGTCGCGGATAAATGATTGCTGGTTGGGGTGCAGGAGCTGGGGTAAGACGATGTGGGCAATCCCCAATAGAATGAGTGGATGCGCCACAATGGTTACCACGCCTACAGTATTTTTCCATGTGTCCATTCCTTTTACAGTAGAAACAAAAGTCTGGACCGGGCCGGTTATTTGGTACTCCCAGTCTCCTGGGTATAAACGGTGGCCTGGAAGAGACTCCTCCTGCTACATGAGTAGCAGGGCGTTTCACACCGGCAGATTGAGGTCTGCCGTTCTTCTTCACCACTGACTCATATCTTCGGGCAGCTTTCAAATCAAGGTCATGGGTTGGGAAATCCCCTGTAGCTAGAGCAGCTTGGATCTCCTATTCCAACCCTTACTGAAATCGTCTAGCCCTGATCTCAGCAGTCGGTATGAGATGTGCTGCGAACCTGTTATGGTCTTGTGTTAGCTGTATAGTATGTGATATTAGAAAATCGAATATTTGAGACATATTTACCTGCTCAGCATGGTAAATTCATCATCATACCCATCCACAGATTTGCTACACATAGAGCCTTATTGCAGGTGAATGAATTGCTGCTCCATGTCAAAATGGGCAGTCTAAGGAAAATATTTCGGGTCGAACATGTCGCGAAATGTCTTCCATTCGATCGGCTGTCATGCCCCGCTTCCCAGTATATGGGCAGAGGACGCGACGAGGCCGCTACGTATTTACTCAGAAGTAAACACGCTAAGCGTATCTAAGCAATATAAAATAAAATGTACACAAGAGACAAGATATAAATGAACAACAACTTTATTTATTAACATTCTTTTTACAATACAATGAAAAGTAAATATATGGAATGAAAGCAATGCCTAAACAGTGGCATAACAGAAATGAAAATGAAATGTACAAGTAAACTAGAACTCCGAGTCAAAGGCTAGATAATCCAAGTCCTCGCTACTGGGCTCTGTCTCCAGAAGGTCCGATCCACCTGACAACATTCCAAAGAAAGAAGAAACGGAATGTCGTCAGCGAACAATCGCTTGGTAAGTCCCAAAGATGAGTAGAGATAGGGTAGACAGAGAAAGATAGTATATCTTATAATATTTGTTTATATTATCAACGCTGTTGTTTGTAGCTTGATATAGAAGATGCCAGTTTATACGAGAGGAGTCCAACTTACACCATGGATTTTGGTAACCCGTAGTACAAGGCTCCGTCGATAATACCACGGAACAACGGCATGGATGTAATTACGTCTTAAGTGACCACCTCGTGCCACCTTTAACATATTCCGTACCAGTCTATCTCTTATAACCCTGTAGTGTCTTATTGTATTGATTGTATTGATTGTACTAATTGTATTATATTGTCTTGTAGTAAATTGTAAATGTGTTTTCTGTACTGTTTTGTAAATGTAAATGAAAGATTTTATTGTAAATGGAAGACTTGCCGAAACCATGATATCGTATAATGGAAATAGATATACTGGATAGTCATGTAAATGGAATATATCCATGGTTCGGTTCGTTCAAGTTATATAGATTGTTGTAGCTTGAATAAATGGATTCAGGTTGAATATTGTAATTTATACTTGAATCAAATTCAAGTCAGATGAATTAGATTGAGACTCGGTCTGAGTCGGACACTTTTAAAAAGAATTTGAAGTCCTGAGTTAGGTTTTGATGCTATCGATAACTGCTGCACATGGACGGCAGGATTTGTGTCTTTTTCTAAGACAATTACCGTGTTGATAACACCGTTTATTAGATTGTCTACCTTAAAAAGGCAAGCACCCATATCTCCGGCTCTCTGAGGTTCAAGAGACTGGTCCCGCTTAAATCTATGTTTACTAGGATCCTTATTGTAATTTATTATAACTTGAGGGGGGTTTATGTAAAAATAGTTTGATATAATTTTCAAAATACACCTCAAGCATTTAGTTATCGTCTTTAGGATTTTCATAAATGTATATTTTATAAAGGTGAAATTCCTAGTGAGTAAAACCTAATTTTCATAGTATATGCTATTTTCTTGAAATATTGTACTTGTGTTGTATTTGGATGGTATTTTTATATAATAGTGATTTCTTTGATTTAGAAAACTTGGAATATTTATACAATCAAAATAGATATTTTTATAATATATATATATATATATAATGAAAATAATTTATTTATTTTCTTGTAGAAATCTCAATTTCTAAAGAAAAAATGTATAAAAATTTCATCAAGATCGAATGCTCCTTGCGGAGGTCTGCATCTCGCTCTACTAAGCCCGAGAATATGTGATAATATGCACCATTCCAAATGGGGTCCCAAATAGTGGGTTGTAGAGGCGCAATTGCATGGAAATTGTTAATACATCTTTTTAAAGAAAACGGTTTTGTAAGTTTAGGCTATTTATTTGTAAAGTCGTATTTTCCGTATTCTATTGTTCCAAAATTTATCGTGCTATGATAGAGATGTGTAAGTTTAGGATATTTATTTGTAAAGTCATATTTTTCGTATTCTGTTGTCCCAAAATTCATCGTGCTATGACAGAGATGTGTGTTGTGATGAGGTAAGTCATTACCCCGTGAACCATCTAAAGGTAAAATAGGTATTATGATGATTATCTCAAAAACTAAAATATGTGGTATTTTACTGTAAAACTACATTAGAAGTTGCATATAATAATATTTTGTGATAAAACTTATTTAAGATGTTTGTTAATGTTTATTGAACATGATGTGAGAGTTTGGTATGTTCTTGTTTGATAAAAAAATGGATTTTTAAAGAAAAACCGAGTCAGAAGTCGGATTAACTCCGCTTCCGTCGGGTTTTAGTTTTCAAGTTTTTAGAATAGAGAAAGGAAGGGGAAGAAGGGACTTACAAGTTTATGGACTAGAGGAGAGAGAGAGAGGGATCTATAGAAGGCTTTGGGGCGTCGTTTCGTCGCCGGAACTTCGTCGGAGCTTCGACCTTCGCTAACTCCACTCGCACACAAATAGAACTTGAAAGTTTTTTTTAGAGTTTTGGCAGGGATTTGTGAGTGAGGAGGGGTGATATGAGAGGTGGTATTTATTGGAAAAAATAGGGTTTGGTGTGTTAAAGAATGCATTTAAAATATGCATTAAAATTTGATTTAAAGGGGGTATTTTAATTCTCTGGTTAATTGCAGAGAAGATAAACAGTGTAGGGGGAGTGGGGTAGGCCAAGAGTTTCAGTGGTGAGAAAATGGGAGAAATATCGTCGGTTGGGCCCGGCGGTATTGGGAAATTTTAGCTTTTCGCCGGTTTTTACTGGTGAGGCTAGGTCTTGGGCCACGTGTCGTTGTCGCTTTGGCTTCTTCAGTGCATATGTTTATTTAATCTATAACTTACCCTATTACGTGTAGTGCACGTGCAAACTCTTGGACTTCTAAAAGATTAAAAGAATTTAAAATAAAAAGATTTTGTAGCTGATAGGATTTGAACTCTGGTGCTATGGTTCAGCAGTGCAAGGTCTTTACTAGCGAGCTACAAGCACTTTCTTGCTGTTCAAAGGCAAATCAAACATATAACTTGTGCTCAGGCTCAGGGGTTCCTTTTTGTATTTTTTAAAAAAAATTTGTACAGAAAGTAAGGGTTGTTACATTGGCTGAGTAAGTCGGTTTTCTTCAGCCTTCCACCATACCCTGACATTGTCAGTTAGTTGCAGTTTCGCAACTCTTACCCAAGCAATCTATGGCACTTGTGCTGCAGCCAGATCATCTTCAATCGACTGAGCCCATTCTTCATCTTGTAGGGGGCTCTTTCCCTGAAAAGTGCTTCGGGTGCAAAGCCCAAAAATGCTTCACTCCGGATGCCTCAGCTTCTGGGCGGGTCAGAAGTATAGCAGTCTGCTGTTGTCTTTCCAAGAGACTCTTGATTGCCTCAAGCAATACCGTCTGCTCGTTGATAGGAGCTGCTAAGGTAGGTGTAAGTGGAAGAGGTGCTGGTGGTGTGTTGCCGTTGACATTCGTGCTCGTATTGTTGGGCGAATCCATAACCTTTAAAAGAAAAATAGGATTAGGATAGATTCAAGGAAAATGAAATGTAAAGAATATTTAGTTACTGATTCTTATAATTCTTGTGATATATATTTCTTAGGTTTCCATGCAGAACTGACCTGCATGGTTATGTAGGTTTCTATGCAGAACTGACCTGCATGGGCCACCAACAAAACCTGTCACGTCCCGCTTCCCAGTATACGGAGGAGATGTGACGAGACCCGCGACGTATTTCCTAAGAAGTAAACACGCTGAGCGTAAATAAGAAATACAAATGAATAACACAAGAATAACAAGAGATGTAATAAAACAACAACTTTTTATTGATAAACAATCTTTACATACAACTGAAAAGTAAAAACAATGCTAGAAAGTGATGCCTAAACAATGTCATATGAACTGAAAGTAAAGTAAGTACATGTAGATCTAGAACTCTGTATCTTCAGTGAACTGCTCCAAATCGTCCTGACTGGGCTCGATCTCCTGAGAGTCGGGTCCTCCTGACAACATTCCAATGAAAGAAGAAATAGAAATGTCGTCAGCGAACTAGCGCTCGGTAAGTCCCAAGAGGTAGAATAGAAATAGACATGTAAGAGAATAGAATAGTTAACTTATATGTTTGTTATGCTAGCGTAGTTGTTTGTAGCTTGATACAGAATGTGCCAGTATATACGAGAGGAGTCCAACTTGCTCCGTGGACTAAGGTAATATTGTAACACCCAAGCCCAATGCTACTATTTTCAGTTACTGTTTGAGCATAATGTGGTACTCATTTCATTTAACTTGCTTGTTTGTTGCTTATTGTAAAATTTACCCGGCAAAGTCATTTCTACATATAACAAATTTTGGTATCTAAAATAAAATTGAAAATATTCATCTTGGCCAACTTGACACCCCTAGCCTCGTGGTAGCGTCCGTGCATTGTCTTCTCGTCCCGTTCAGTGAAACGGGCGAGTTTGGACGGCTACGCGCGCGTACATGTGTCCGTTTTGGGGGTATGCTTTTTAATCATAAAACACTTAATTTTAAAATTTGGATCCCGCTTAAAATCCTATTATTTCAATTTCAAATTTTTGGACTCGACCCGGGCGCGATTTGGAAATGTATTATTTGGCGCCAAAATCCCAAATTTTAATATTATTAAAACCATCGCATATATTTTCCTAACTAACATGATATCTTACTGTTCATTACCTATCTTTTAAATCTTTAAATTAACCTATATATATATCCTACTGTTCCTTAAAATATTTTGAATCTTTAATTAATATTTATCCCTAACTAACGATTTCCCTTTAGCCAATCGCGTTCCTTTTAATTCCGTGGGCCCCCACCTGCAGCTCTCTCTCTCTCTCTCTCCACTTTTTCTCTCTCTCTCATATATTCTCTCGTACTTCTCTTTATCATTCTTTCTCTTCTTGCTTCATGTCACGTTTCTCATTTTTTTTAACTGTTCTTTTGTTGCCGGAATTCCGTCATGCCGGTGACGCTTCTCGACGTTCCAGCGAGGTACCCCGACCCGTGTGGTTCCTTTGTTCGTCGTTTGGGTTCATTCCATGAACCGTGCGCCCGTCGCGAGTTTTCCCCGCCGACGGTTAACGTTCTGTTTTCCCGATTCGCGACCTATCGAGGCAAGTTAATCTTGCTACATGCTATATAATTCATTTTATACCTATTTAAATAAATACCATACCTATAGTTTAAATCTAGTGCCCCATGTTTAATTTTATAACGTTTCGATGTTCCGTTTGCATCCGTTTATATCATATTAAATCTAGATCATGAAAACTTATCTTGTGACATACTAGATTACATTATACTGCAACCATATCATTTAAAATATATATTGTCGTAATATTTATTATTATTATCTTTAATTAGTTTATAATCTTCATTTTATAATGTTATACATTTGAAAATCTTATAGTTTACACATGAAACGTCGTTGAAAAATCGGATATGATAAATCTGAAATTTACTGTACACCTTATCTTATAAAATTCATTATAAATCATAGAAAAATCATTAGTATACATTCTTTAGTTCGTTATGAATCTAACTCAGAATACTATAACTCTATGAAATATTTACTTGCAAAATAAATTGTTTAAATAACGTAAAATGCAAATGAAAATGTCTCCAAACTGCTGTCCAGGGAAATTCCAGCAGCAAACTTTCAACTTCGAGTGTTCATAACTTTTTGTAGCGACAACCTGAGATGCTTATATTTATAAAACTGAAACCTTATTGAATTATCTTTGTTTTGGTATAATACACGTCCCTTTTGGAGAACGTTTGTTATTTTTAAGCTATTTTACAAATTGGAGTGACGCTGAATTTCTGAACGAAACCTTCTTGTGCATGGTTAATCAATACCACTTTTATAGTTATTAATCGCTTTGAATATTCTATCCATATTAATATTATTATATCAATATTTATATCACATATTGCTCAGTTGTACATCCCACATTACCATTTTATAGTTTTATAACTTTTCGGATACCCGTTTGCATCCATCGCATTTAAGATACATATAATTGCATCCATAGATCACATTACTACATAATAATGTGATATTAACACTCCATGTTTAATAAATTGCATCCTAATTAATATTGGAACTATAAATGTAACCCTAATCGATAACTGTGCATCCATATCCTTGAAATTATATCTATTTGCATATCATATTACATGTTCCAGTTTATTATTCTGATAGTACTCATGCTTGTTTATTTATACGCATGCTTATGTTAGTTTGATTATGAGCACCCACATGACATCTTGTGCTTCCTGACATGACATGTTACACTTCCTACTTGACATGATATGGTACCGTACACTGCTTGACTTGACCTGATGTACCATGACCTGACCCGTTACCTGATCCTGTGTCTAATGCCAACAAACCTGACATGTAGTCCACATGGACCGTTCCTGTTGTCTATCCAGACAAACCTGTTTACCTGATCCTGTGTTGGCATTAGTTTCTTGATTTCGGAATACCTGACTTGACATACACATATAACTTGGGGGTATGGGGAAATCAAAGGTGAAACCTGACTTGTAACTCGGCAGTTCACTACCTGTTCTGAGTGTACACATTCCTGTTTTGTGCCTAGCGGCATGTCTCGGCTTCGGCCGAGAATATTGTGGCCGTGGTCCCGGGTATGTACGGGATACTATCGAGTGTACACATTCCTGTTTTGTGCCTAGCGGCATGTCTCGGCTGCAGCCGAGAATATTGTGGCCGTGGTCCCGGGTATGTACGGGATACTATTGAGTTACATCGATGATTCATCAATTGATTTCAAAGACTTTAGAATAGAAAACCTGATAGAACAGTTTAGTTTACCCACTGCACGCTACCCTGTACTGGTATGATTCATATTATTGTTATTCTTGCTGTATTCATGTTTATATTATATTGCCTGCTACACTGTTCATATTATATTACTTGATGACATGACGCGCTGACGTCTGGGTTTTGCATGGCCCAGATTCCGTACCGCTGTTGCAGTCCGAGCAGGAGTACTTCAGCCAGCAGGCTGAGCTGTGAGTTCAGTAGTAGTTAGTTTTATTTCCTGCATTTATTTCCTGATGTGAGCCCGCATTATGGGACACACTTTTCAGTTATTTGTATTGGATCATTTGCTTCCGTATTTATTTATTATTGACTCCTGTTATTCTGGATTATGGACATGTTTTAGATAGTTTTATCTTGTTCTGGATATCTCTACAACCGTAATATGACTGTGGATGGATACTTCCTACCCACAGGTAGCATGGTTGGCTATGTCACGTGCCCAATCTAGCGTACTCTGGAAAGCGGGGCATGACAAATATGTAAGTACATGGCCCCATCAAAACCCACAAAACAACGGCATAAGATATTCATGTAAGTGTCTTTTAGTGACTATCATCGTGCCACTTTTAACACAATCCATACCAGTCTACCCCTTTAAAACCCCGTAATGTATATTGTCTTGCTTGTAGATATAAGACTTGCCAAGATAATGGTATAAATTGTTCATGTAAACGGATCAGGATATAAATGGATAGTCATGTAGTCAAGTTCAAGATATATCCATGGTTTGGTCAAGTCAAGACATGGTGTATGTATTGTTCGGTATTCATGTTCAAGTGTTCATATTTGATATATTGGATTCATGTTGAATTGGAGTTATAGTTGGATTCATGTTTGAATTGTATTCAGATTAGACCGAGACTCAGATTGAGTTAGACACTTAAACAGATTTGGGTCCTGAATTAAGTTTAGGAGTTATCGGTAACTACTGCACATGTACGACAGGATTTGTGACTTTTTCAAAATTAATTACCATTGATAACCCCGTTTTAGTTTTCTACCTTAAATAGGCAAGCAACCACTTTCTCCGGCTCTCTGAGGCTCAAGAGAATTGGTCCCGCTTAAACCTATATTTACTAGGGTCCTTATTTTAATTTAATATAACTGTAGGGGGTTTTATAAAAATATTTTACATATACTTCCAAAATAATTCTCAAGTATTTATTTATATTGTTTAGAGTTATCATAGATGTGAATTTTTATAGAATGAGGTATATTGGTGAATATATATATATATATATATATATATATATATATATATATATATATATAGTTTGAATAATTCAAGGTATTTTAGTGTAAACTTAACTTGAATGGATTCTTGATGGTATTTTCATGAAACTTGTAATTCTTTTTCTTTTGTTTAGAAAAACATGAAATTTATTATATATTTAAAATAGATGGTTTGATAATATTTATATATAATTATTAAAGAGAAAATTTATTTATTAAATAGAAAATCGCATTTTTCTTAAAAATTGCATTAAAAATTCCATCGAGATCGTATGCTCCGTGAGGAGGTCTGCATCTCGCTTTACTAGTCCGATGGATGTGCGATAACCCGCACCAACCGAATCGGATTCCCCAAAAGTTGGTTGTAGAGGCACAATCGTAAGGAATTTAAATAACACAATTTAAAGAATACGGTTTTTAATAGTTTATGGTATTTTGATGTAAAAGTCGTATTTGCCGCAGAATTATTGTTCAAGAGAATCGTGCTATATCAAGATGCATGTTTGTGAGAGGTGGGTCATTACCTCGTGAGATTTTTCTAAAGGTAATATAAGCAAGAATGATTAATCGATGCCATATGTAATTTCATGATATTTAAGCATAAAAACTTAATAAAAGTTGTTTTACATGGAATTTTAAATTGAAACTTGTTTCGAAAAATTGTTTAATGATTAACAAGCAAGATTTGATCATTTGGATGATTGGTTCTTAAGAAAAAAATTGTAATTCTAAAGAGAATAGAATTTAAAGATCGATATAACTCCACTTACCGATGTGATTTGAAAAAAATGAATTTTTATAATAGAAAGAGAAGTATAGAGGTGGGACTTACTAGTTGTTTGGTTTAAGAAAAGAGATAGGAAGAGTTTGAGGTCGTTGTGACGTTGCGGAGTCGTCAGAAACGTCTCGAATTTTCGCCGGAACTTAACCTAGTGCTAACTCCACTTATACTATTCTTTGGTCTTGGAAATTTGTGAGAATTTTTAACAAGAGATTTCAGAATGAAGAGGGATAGGGTATGAGGTTGTATTTATAGGGAAAAATAAGGGTTTTGAGAATTGAAAAGAGAATTAAAATGTATTAAAAATAGGATTTATGAGTGAATTAATACTCTTTGTATAATTGCAGGGAATTCAAACAGCATGGAGGTAGTGGAGTAGGCCAAGAGTTTCAGTGTGCAGAGAATGGGAGTATTTCCAATGGGGGGCCCGGCGGCGCCAGCCCAAAGGGGCATATCACCGGTCATTCTGAAGGGGTTGGGCTCTAGATTGGTGCCATGTGTCCCTATCTGTATAAATACCCTTTTGCACATATTTATTTAATCTGACTTTTTATTTTTACATGTATTGCACGTGTAAACTTTTAGGCTTCCAAAAAGTTTAAAAGAAAAATCAGTAAAAATATTATGTGGCTGGGGGTATTCGAACACATGGGTTATGTCATAGCAATGCAAGGCTTTACCAGTAAACTACAAGTTGTTTCTTATTGTTTTCAAACAAAAATAATACTTAAACTATACTCAGGCTTGCAAATACTCCATTATGTACATTAATTTTTTTATAAAAATGTACATTAAAAATAGAGTCATTACATTCTACCCTCCTTATAAAAATTTCGTCCTCGAAATTTACAATTATTTGAGGATTAGTTTACAAACAAGTAAGGGTATCTTTCATGCATATCGTTTTCTCGTTCCTACGTTGATTCTCCTGGTGAATCTTTTCTCTACATCATTTGGACCAAGTTTACTTCGTTGTTCCATAGTGTCTTGATCTTTCTGTCCAGAATATCTACAGGTTGTTGCTCACAAGATAGATATGTCTGTACAGTGAGCTCGGAGTAATTAAGAATGTGGCTGGGGTCACTCACATTTCATCAAATGCTTCTTTCATCAACTCTTCCCGAACAGGACCTTGTGGTACACACAATCTGCTTCCGTATCTCAAAGATCCGTCTTCATAGATGATGAAGTCCGTTATAAGTCCACTTTCTACTTGTTATCTGATCTTTTGCAACTTGGCATCATTTGCTTGAGCTTCTTTGATCTGATTGACAATAGTAGACTGAACTTATAAGTTCATCAACTTTGAAGTATTACCTGGCATAACCACTTCAATCTCCATCTTGTGAAAATCTTGCTATAGTTTCCATTGTGCGGTGAGATTCATTGATAGTGGCTGGCGACTAAGTGCATCAGGAACTACATTCACCTTCTCTAGATGATATTGTAGGTTTATGTCGAAATCCGCCATGAGTTCTAACCATCTTCTCTGCCGCATGTTCAATTCTTTCTGAGTAAACATATATTTCAGATTTTTGTGGTCCGTGTATATATCTACCCATTCCACAAGAAGATAGTAGCGCCAAATCTTAAGTGCAAAGATAACGGCTGCCAACTTCAAGTCATGCGTTGGATAGTTGCGCTAATGATCTTTCAGCTGTCTTGATGCATAAGCTACAACTTTACCGTGCTGGTGTAGAACACATCCTAATTCCTTACCGGATGCATCGCAATGCACAACAAAACCTCCAGATTGGTCCGGTATTACGAGAATAGGTGCTGATGTCAATCTTGACTTGAGTTCTACAAAAGCTTATTCACATGTTTTTGACCACATGAATGCTTCATCCTTACATGTGAGCTTGGTCAAGAATGTTGCAATCTTCGAGAAACCTTCAATAAATCTTCGGTAATATTCTGCTAAACCTAAGAAACTTCGAATGTCCTTCACTGTTTTTGGTGTCGGCTATTCGCTTACTGCTGATACTTTACCTGGATCTACTGAGATTCCTTCACCTGAAATGATATGCCCGAGAAATCTGACTTGATTTAGCCAAAACTCATAGTTGCTGTACTTGGCATAAAGTTGATGCTGTCGTAAAGTCTCCACGACAATTCGTAAGTGTTAGGCATGTTCTTTCTGACTCTTAGAATACACCAGGATGTCTTCTATAAAAATAACAACAAACCTGTCTAGGTACTCTCGAAAAACCTGGTTCATCAGATTCATAAATATGGCTGGTGCATTGGTCACTCCAAATGGCATCACGAGATATTCGTAATGACCATAGCGAGTCCTGAATTCCGTCTTAGGAATATCAAACTCATTGACCTTCACCTGATGATAACCTGAACGAAGATCTAGTTTTGGGAAAATGCAAGACCCACTTAGCTGATCAAATAGATCGTCGATGCGCGGTAGTGGATACTTGTTCTTTATCATGACTTCGTTCAAAGCTCTATAATCAACGCACATTCTGTATGAACCTTCCTTCTTATTCACAAGCAGAACTAGAGATCTCCAACTTGAATTACTGGGATGAATCTATCCTTTCTTTAGAAGTTTGTCCAATTGAGTACGGATCTCTTTCAATCCTTCTGGACTTAACCGGTACGGTGCTTTGATCACCGGTTGTGCACCAGGTACTAAATCAATACCGAATTCAAGAGCTCGATCGGGAAGCAAACCTGAGATGTCTTCAGGAAATACATCTTCGAACTCTCGAACTACCTCTGGCTTGTCTTCTTCAGCTTGTATTGTTGCAACCACTGCCTTTTTTGGTTTATCTCTGTAAGTGCTAGGCTCTAGTGTACGGTCTCCACTCTTGAAAAAAAATACCGGATGGTTTGGAATCTCAAATACTACCCTCCTTTGACGACAGTCGATGGTAGCGAAGAAAGTTTCTAGCCAGTCCATAACCAAGACTACATTGAAGTTCGGTATGTCCAACATCTTGAAGTCAGCATAAAATTCTCTGCCGCAGACGACCACTGGACACAGAACATATCCCAAAGTTGCTTTTAGAATGTCATTTCCTGAACTGACATTCCAGCTGGATACGAGCGGTTTGACTGGAATCGCATGAGTTCAGACGAACTGTTGCGACATAAAGCAATGAGATGCTCCATATCGAAAAGTGCTAGTGCAGGAAGTGAGGCTACTAAGATTGTACCTAACTTATGTGGGATATGTTTAGATATAGAAAAAGATATTTTAATATGTATAAAAATTGAAAGAAAGTTTGATAGGAAGGGAGTTACCAGTGATGATTTGGCCAGTGGCTTCAGTTTCTCCCACAGTCATTGTGAAAGCCTGTCTCCTAGGTACATTCTTCCTTGCTGGAGGCGCATTCCTCTATCCATTCCTTTGTCCTTGAGGTAGGTTCCTTTGTGCTTGATGTAACTCACGGAGATGAGGTGCAATAGGTCCATGAGGAGGTGAAGCTGGGAGAGCAAGACGATGAGCAGATGCCTGGATAGCTGGCTGCTGCGGATGAGTGATTGTTGGTCGGAGTGCAGGAGCTGGGGTAAGACGATGTGGGCAATCCCCAATAGAATGAGTGGATGCGCCACAAACTAAACAAAGGTGGTTAGCATGCCTGCAGTTTTTCGCCAGGTGTCCATTCCTTTTGCAGTAGAAACAAAAGTCTGGACTGGGCTGGTTATTTGGTACTCCCAGTCTTCTGGGTACAAACGGTGGCCTGGAAGAGGCTCCTCCTGCTACCTGAGTAGCAGGGCGTTTCACACCGACAGATTGAGGTCTTCCCTTCTTCTTCACCACTGCTCATATCTTTGGGCAGCCTTCAAAGTAAGGTTATGGGTTGGGAAATCCCCTATAGCTAGAGCAGCTTGGATCTTCTGGTCTAACCCTTACTGAAATCGTTTAGCCCTGATCTCAGCAGTCGGTATGAGATGTAATGTGAATCTGTTATGGTCTTGTGTTAGCTGTGTAGTATGTGATATTAGAAAATTGAATATTTGAGACATATTTTACCTGCTCAGCATGGTGAATTCAGTATCATACTCATCCACAGATTTTCTCCACATAGAGCCTTGTTGCAGGTGAATGAATTGCTGCTCCATGTTAAAACGGGCAGTCTCGGGAAAATATTTCGTGTCGAACATGTCACGAAATGTCTTCCATTCGATCGGCTGGGTAAGTCAGCTTTCTTCATCCTTCCACCATACCCTGGTATTGTCAGTTAGTTGCAGCTTCGTAACTCTTACCCAAGTAATCTCTAGCACTTGTGCTACTGCCAGATCGTCCTCAATCGACTGAGCCCATTCTTCAGCTTGTAGGGGGCTCTCTTTCCCTGAAAAGTGCTTCGGGTGCAAAGCCCAGAATTGCTTCACTCCGGGTGCCTCGGCTTCTGGGCAGTTCAGAAGTACAGCAGTCTGCTGCTGCTGTCCCTCCAAGAGGCTCTTGATTGCCTCAAGCAATACCGTCTGCTCGTTGATAGGAGCTGCTACGGTAGGTGTAAGTGGAAGTGGTGGTGGTGGTGGTGTGTTGCTGTTGACGTTCGTGCTCGTATTGTTGGGAGAATCCATAACCTTTGAAAGAAAAATAAGGTTAGGATAGATTCAAGGAATATGAAATGTAAAGAATGTTTAGTTGCCGATTCTTATAATTCTTGTGATATATATTGCTTAGGTTTCCATGCAGAACTGACCTGCATGGTTATGTAGGTTTCTATGCAGAACTGACATGCATGGGTCACCAACAAAACCTGTCATGTCCCGCTTCCCAGTATACGGAAAAGGAGACGTGACGAGACCCGCGACGTATTTACTCAGAAGTAAACTTGTTAAGCGTAAATAAGAAATATAAATGAATAACATAAGAATAACATGAGATGTAATAAAACAACAACTTTTTATTGATAAACATTCTTTACATACAACTGAAAAATAAATACAATGCTGGAAAGTAATGCCTAAATAATGGCATATGAACTGAAAGTAAAGTAAGTACAAGTAGATCTAGAACTTTGTATCTTCAGTGAACTGCTCCAAATCGTCCTGACTGGGCTCGATCTCCTGAGAGTCGGGTTCTCCTGACAACATTCCCAAGAAAGAAGAAACAGGAATGTCGTCAGCAAACTAGCGCTCGATAAGTCCCAAGAGGTAGAATAGAAATAGACAGGTAGGATAATAGAATAGTTAACTTATATGTTTGTTATGCTAACGTAGTTGTTTGTTACTTGGTACAGAATGTGCCAGTATATATGAGAGGAGTCCAACTTGCTCCGTAGACTAAGATAACATGTAAGTGCAAGGCCCTGTCAAAATCCATGAGACAACGGCATAAGATGTTCATGTAGGTGTTTTTTAGTGACCATCATCGTGCCACTTTTAACACATTCCGTACCAGTCTAACCCTTTAATACCCTGTAATGTATATTGTATTGTTTGTAGATATAAGACTTGCCAAGACCATGGTATAAATTTTTCATGTAAACGGATCAGGATATAAACGGATAGTCATGTAGTCAAGTTCAAGATATATCCATGTTTTGGTCAAATCAAGACATGTTGCATGTATTGTTCGGTATTCACGTTCAAGTGTTCATGTTTGATATATTGGATTCATGTTGAATTGGAGTTATAGTTGGATTCATATTTAGATTGTATTCAAATTAGAATGAGACTCAGATTGAGTCAGACACTTAAACAGATTTGGGTCCTGAATTAGGTTTAGGAGTTATCGGTAACTGATGCACATGGACGGCAGGATTTGTGACTTTTTCCAAGCCAATTACCATTAATAACTCCGTTTTAGTTTTCTACCTTAAATAGGCAAGCACCCACTTTCTCTGGCTCCCTGAAGCTCAAGAGAATTGGTCCCGCTTAAACCTATATTTACTAGGGTCCTTATTGTAATTTAATATAACTTGAGGGGGTTTTGTGAAAAATATTTTACATATACTTCCAAAATATTTCTCAAGTATTTATTTATACTGTTTAGAGTTCTCATGGATGTGAATTTTATAGAATGAGGTATATTAATGAATATATATATATAGTTTGAATAATTCAAGGTATTTGAGTGTAAACTTGACTTGAATGGATTCTTGATGGTATTTTCATGAAACCTGTAATTCTTTTATTTTTTTTAGAAAAACATGAAATTTATTATATATTTAATATAGATGGTTTGATAATATTTATATATAATTATTAAAAATAAAATTTATTTATTAAATAGAAAATCACATTTTTCTTAAAAATTGCATTAAAAATTCCATCGAGATCGTATGCTTCGTGAGGAGGACTGCATCTAGCCTTACTAGTCCGATGGATGTGCGATAACCCGCATCAACCGAATCGGATTCCCCAAAAGTGGGTTGAAGAGGCACAATCGCAAGGAATTTAAATAACACAATTTAAAGAATACTGTTTTTTAATAGTTTATGCTATTTTGATGTAAAAGTCGTATTTGACACAAAATTGTTGTTCAAGGAAATCGTGCTATGTCAATATGCGTGTTTGTGAGAGGTAGGTCATTGCCTCGTGAGATTTTTCTAAAGGTAATATAAGCAAGAATAATTAAACGATGTCATATGTAACTTCATGATATTTAAGCATAAAAACTTAATAAAAGTTGTTTTACATGGAGTTTTAAATTGAAACTTGTTTCTAAATTTTTTTTAATGATTAACAAGTAAGATTTGATGATTTGGATGATTGGTTCATAAGAAAAAATTGCAATTCTAAAGAGAATAGAATTTAAAGATCGGTATAACTCCACTTACCGATGTGATTTAAAAAAATAAAGTTTTATAACAGAAAGAGAAGCATAGAGGTGGGACTTACTAGTTGTTTGGTTTAAGAAAAGAGAAAGGAAGAGTTTGAGGTCGTTGTGGCGTCGCGGAGTCATCGGAAACGTCTCGAATTTACGCCGGAACTTGATTTAGAGCTGACTCCACTTGTACTCTTCTTTGACTTGGAAATTTTTAAGAATTTTTAACAAGAGATTTCAAAATGAAGAGGGCTAGGGTATGAGATTGTATTTATAAGGAAAAATTAGGGTTTTGAGAATTGAAAAGAGAATTAAAATGTATTAAAAATAGAATTTATGAGTGAATTAACACTCTCTGAATAATTGCAAGAAATTCAAACAGCATGGAGGTAGTGGGGTAGGCCAAGAGTTTCAGTGTGCAGAGAATGGGAGTATTTCCAAGGGGGGCCCGACGGCGCCAGCCCAAAGGGGTATCTCGCCGGTCGTTCTAAGGGTGGTGGGTTCTGGATTGGTGCCATGTGTCCCTATCTATATAAATACCCTTTTGCACATATTTATTTAATCCGACTATTCATTTTTATGTGTATTGCACTTGTAAACTTTTGGACTTCCAAAAATTTTAAAAGAAAAATCAGTAAAAATAATATGTGGCTGGGGGATTCGAATATAGAGGTTATGTCACAACAATGCAATACTTTACCAGTAAACAACAAGTTGTTTCTTATTGTTTTCGAACAAAAATAATACTTAAAGTATACTCAGGCTTGCAAATATTCCATTCTGTACATTAATTTAAAAATCTACATTAAAAACAAAGTCGTTACAATAACAGTGGAGACAGTGTATGCAGGTAATCAGATAATCAATGCAGTATATGATCCATGTCGGTCTCTAGGTCAGTTTGAAATCGAAATGTGGAAAAGAGTGATCATGTTTAACGAGGGTCTCATGCATACCCGAGACTACGGCCCACTGTCGCCCGGGACATAACCCTGTCAGCTGGACAACTAAGTTCATAACTTAAAGTATATATAAGAGTCGATATTCAAATGATCGTCTTCTAAATCGCTAACCTTGCTAAATACAAGTTCCATTCCACTTCGATTTTCCCATTCCCCCCAGGTTTCAATAACTATATGTATAGGAATAGTTGTGTACAAGCACGCACCATAACATAGTTTTATTCACTTTTCATTGCACTATTCACTTTCATGAATCAATAACTTATCACTAGCATACTTAACACAACTAATCCAATACCACTCACGTTCGACAATGCAATATTCTCTAAGAATCCATATGAGCGTTCGCTATCAAGGTATCACGGTCGGGTAAATATGTGAATTTGCTACATATCAAATCATGTACGGTATGAATCACAACGTGCATTACGAGTTCCGAAAAACATAATAAATTATACAATTGTAATTAGGCAAATAATATAGAAGTGATAGAAAGTAAACTTAAACAGCAATCCAACAAAATTGGTTTCAGGTTAATCGGGTTTCAGGTTTGCGAGTTACGGTCATTTCATTTTAAGTGTTCACCGCTGGAAATCTAGTTTCTGAACTGAAAGTCCATTTCGTAACACATTTTACATCCTGTTGGGATCATAATTAGGTGATGCTACAGTTAGAAAATATTTATATTTATTGGTTATGTTTCAAACGCACCAGAAGGATTGATAATATCCGTTGTATGCAGGAGATATGTACTGTTTAAGGTTAAGATATATATTCTGTCTCTGCATGAAACTGCAGTACATATCGACGGTTTAAAATACAGTTAAAATACCAAAAGAAAGTAAAATTGAGCAAGACCATCACATATAGTTAGCTAACAGGATTATCTTCGCAACGGTATAGGATTTCACATATTTTCATTTTCATTTAAAAAACAATTAGAATCAGGTGTCAATATGAAATACTGCTCTGGACTGCTGTCCAGAGCCGTATTCCCAATCAGTTTTCATCATTGTATTATAGCAGCATCAAAATATAAAATGCATAAGGTTCTAGGTTGTCGAGTTGGCTATGATACGAGCCCTCGAACACAACATTCCGGTATGTATCTAATTTACTATGATTTTCACAAGCTATGTGTGCGAGGAATTTCAGATTTGACGGTTCTAAATGAGGGTGTCGTTTCAAGGTGTTAAAGTCCGTATTTTTAACCCAACTTTTAACGTGTTATTCATTATCACTAAAGAAATCTAGTAGTCATAAATTCCACCACATTCGATTAGTTCGCTTAGGGTTCGCATCGAACACCTATGACGAACATTTAGTTATCAATCAAATTTATTGTTTTCTCTAACTAGTTGAATTAAATGTTAATCACTTAACTTATACGTGTTACCATCATAGAAATAAGCCCTAGTAAGGCTCCACTCAAAATAAAACGGAATGATGGTTCGCTACACCAAATTCAAGTGTGTGTGTGTGTGTATTGATCTAGTTATATCTTTTATTTTTGTATCTAGTTATAAAGTAATATCTCTAGCTAACATCTATTATATCATGAAATGCAAGTGAAGATTTTCACTTGCCTGGAGATGACGGCGGCAGTCTACGGCAACGGCAGCAAGCACAGCAACAACGGCAACGACACAGCGAGCTTGAGCGTGCACATGTGGTGATGATGATGTTTGAAGTGGGGCTCGAGAGCACTTGTGATCGAAGGAGGAGGTGGAGGTAAGCGTGGCCTGGTGGCTCAGGAGGAATCGACGGTGGTGCTCGGTGGTGAGGATGGCCGCCGACAAGAGGAGGGTTACCGGTGCTTAGTCGAACGGAGTGAATGTTAATGCAGAGTGATGGTGATGGAGGCTGCTGGCGACGTGGAGGTGGGCGTGTTGATGCTCAGGTGGTGCACAGCGACGAGGGGAGGCCGGCGATGGTATTGTTAGTGTATATGCCCTATAGGCCATTACTGTATTATACTAGTTTGTATATTACTTAATGGATGCTTGGGATATTCACCTTGTATATACAATCTTGCTCAAAATAGTAGTATGCTACTTGGTTTGTTTCTACTTCAATGTGTACATGTGTTTATTCTTGTATATCGCCTATACACATTAGTGGAGCCCTTAGGATTTTTGCTTGATTACCAGCGATGTGATGGCCGTCACACTAGTGGGGCTGGGTAATCTATAAGCACATCCTTATGCAGGTCCCTGGTCACAGGACTATCGAGACAGGGCATCGATACTCCGGAGTAGACCAGCGCATGCGCTTCTCATCCCAGTGTGGGAGACGGTGTGTCCCACAGCCGTCAGTACGTCGTACTTGAGATAGTATGCGGGTGCTCGTTAGGTTACGGGTACACTGGACAGGACTCGTCGGGAACTGACTAGTTGGTATTATGCCTATCGTCAGTTATCAGTTCCCAGGTGACATGAGTACAGCTTAGTCCGCTGACTTGACACTGTCACTTCGCCTCGAGTGTGTTCCCACTATACTTTGATTACTACCCTACCACGGCTCAAAGGAGCCGTGCAAACAGGTAGTAGTTGGGTGCAGTCCCGAAGCACTTGGAGGCAGTGACGGTTAGACAGGATTCGTCTCTCCCGGTATTGGGGGTTGACATCGCGCTGTGTCTAGGAGAGCCATTACACGAGTAGTCCCTGGCCAGGGCAAACGAGATATACTGGTAGGCTTCCAGTGTTATCTTAGGGTGTTTTGGGCTTCACTCCGGCACGACTTGTACCGCTATTGGGGGACTGACGTTTACCGCCCCCTAGGCCCGCCATGCGATGTATCAGACGAACAGACCGGACTGTACGGAGAATGTCACATTCAGGCTCAGTAGGAGTTCAGATGGGTTTCGCCTCGTCGGTCTTCTTGTCGGCATTACCTGGGGACCGTTACGCACAGCTAGTGCCGCTTGCGGTCTGTGGTTAAACCCACTGCCAGCGTAGTGTCGAGTCTTTAGAGTCCCACACAGAAAGCTTTTCGCCTTTAGGCAAAAGAGTAGAGGTCGCATGGTTTTGCGACAGGTCGCATGGTTTTGCGACAGAGTTCGGTCAGATCCGTGCACTTGTGCACGTACAGTGTCCGGACAGTTTACACTAGCGGGCTTTGGTTTAAGCCAGATCCTAGTGTACCTTTTTGGGATTGGATTTATCCAGTATGCATTCGTGTTCCTCGGAACGCGGATGCGGGTGTGTATGCATAGATGACGGGGAGACAGAGGCAGCGGATTCTCATTAGGGTTGTTGACAGTTGACCGTTGACTATTTGACTTTTTGCTCAACCCTAATGAGAATATGATATGTGGTTAACTATTATATTAATTAAGTATTATGATGACATGGTTGTTGACTTTTGTTGACTTTGTTGACTTGTTGACTTTTGTTGACTTGTTGACTTTGTTGACCGGTTGACTAGGCTTGACTAGTTGACCATCATGATAACCATAGCCATCATTTCATGGCAAAGACTTTTGCTTGCTTGCTCATTTGTGCAAAATGAGTGCATGAAATGATATGGTTATGGTTGCTTCAACCATCACATAACACTTGATTTGGTATAATGAGTTATGATGGTTTTGGATTATGAGAGGGTGAAAGACAAAAGACTTGCTCATTCTTTCTTGCTCATTCTCTCTCTTGTTCTTGAGCTCTCTTGCTCTTGCTTTCACCCTCTTCCTCTTGCTCCCTCTCTTGACTCTATGGTTCATATATCTCATGAGTTGAGAATCAAGAACCATAGATAAAATCCCATACAAACTCTTCTCTACTCATTCTAGTTCACAAGGTTTAGCAAACCAAGTGAACTAGTTTCTTCAAAGAAAGAAGAAGGAGCCAAAGGTTGGAGCTTTCAGGTGGATCTATCTTCGGCGTACGGAGACGACGGGAAGAAGCCAATCCGGACCACCATCGGAACTTGAAGACGAAGGAGTTCAAGACAGGCAAGGTATAACCCCCTAACCGAGTAGTTAGAAACTCGTAGTTAGGTTGTTAGTTAGATGTTTAACCAAGATCCGGGTTATAGGTCCATGTTACCACCTCTATAAAAATCGTTTTTTACCAAATTCCGCATGCCCGAAAGTACCGGGAGATGTAGCATGGACTTACAGTGGTATCAGAGCCAGGTTAAACTCTATCTAACATGTTAGCAAGTAACTAGAAGATCGATCAAAGAAAAAGTCCCGAAAACGAACCCCAAAATTCGAAGTTTCTGTCGATTTTTATACTGTTCAAAAGTTGATTATTTTCACACCTAAAATCGGCTCAGGCTTTTGTGTGAACACCCACAAAAATTGGTCCAACGATCGAGTCAAAGCGCCGCGGAAACGCGGCGGGAGGACGCTCCCGCCGCGGATCCGCGGCCGAGTTGACTCGGCCGAGGTCCAAGTTTGGTGCAGTGTTATTCTGGGGTTGTTTTGGGATTTTTGGTATATGTGTTTTCTGCCCAGATTTTCCAGAACGAAAATTTTATTTTTGGGGTCCCGAAAATCCGTATTTTTGATCGAACTTCTAAAAGACTTAAGCTAACGGGTTTTTCTGTAATGTGATATTTGTATTGAACGTCTACTAATCGCTATATGTCGATTAGTGGGGGTTATACAAATCTGTGATCTGTAATGTTGCTGGAATGTGTATATGAATATGTTGGATTGTCACGGGTGAATAGCCGGGGGTTGTGAGACGAGAGTTTTCTTTTCTTTCAATTCATGTAAATTTGTAAATTGATGTAATAATTATTTGTATGGCCGCACAACCGGGTCGGGGTTGTAGCCGTCATTGTATAATTTCTTTTTACTGTTTTTGCTCCTAGGATAGACCCATGGAGGGGGTGCACAAACTACCGGGTATGCCGAAGTGCCGAGTGGCCTACTCATGGAGATGAGGGAGGTTGCTTCGCTTCGGGTACTTGGCGGATAGTTTGCCGCGCCCGTAGGGGTCTTGGGTGGGGTATTGGCTATTCACCGCGACCGTGTAATCTGTTTTTTGTTACAGGCTCGTGCGAATTACAGATTCCTAGTATATCCAATGTATTCATCTGTGATCTGAAATGTTTATCATTGCAGTATATCTATATATGATATTATTTAGGCGTTGCTTATGTTTTACAGACGCGCTAGCCCAGCCCCCGCTCTGTCGTTAGTTAAGTAACCTAACGGGTAATGACGGGGCCCAGTGGCGAATGCGAATGGCATAAGCGTACGTCATATTTTGGTTGTTTTCTGCAATGGTAGGATTAAATGATGGGACGCATTAAAAGAACTAATGCAAGAATATCACGCATTAAAAGAACTAATGCAAGATAATAAACCAAGTTAAAGTCGTTGGAACACTTTCGAAAAACCACTCGGTTCTTTTCAAAACCAACTTTTAAATGCGGAGCTTGAGCCACTCCTTTTAAAAGCTATCTCGTTCCATCGACTATATCAAGTTCACTACGTTCACGGTTTTGCCAAAACCATTCGTAGCCCTCCATCGTTTCGTATGAATATTCAATAGTATTCAAGCCGTGTTTGTTGACCTTCGTCAAGGCATAGTGATTGGTAGCTGTTGGGTATTCATATGTAGCATAGATAGATGCGTTGGTTTAGGACATTCGCATTACCTTGTTGACCTTCGTCAAGGGTATATACGGGTGGATTCAAATTAACCTGGATAATGACGGGAAGAACTTGACATGTGACTTATGATTTGTTGACCTTCGTCAAGGTCATAAGAGCATGGGGCAAAAATCCACATCGGGAGTTTCATAAGTACTGAAACTTGCTAGATTTGCATACCATTTGGAGTGTGATGATTCTGGTAGGATTCCTTCAGTTTCGTCACGCAATGATATTTGGATCCCGATCCTACTGTGAGTATATGCTACTCCTCGGGAAATTTCTCACTTAACGATCAATGCTATAAACCAAGTAGGTGTCTAGAAAGGTGTTAGCGGGGCTACGCCCCCAGGGAAAAGAGGTTCTTTAATTAAGGAACTTCGCGAAAGCGTTGGAAAACCTCCCTCGAAGTACCGACACCGGCCTGGCTGAACGGTCAAGCAAGTATTGTGCGGTGGGATTGATCCCGACTAATTCTTCCTTTATGGTTTGAGGAGGGATTCGAGAAACAGTGGGAGCCATCCTGTTTAGACAAACTAAAAACCACTCTAAACTTGCAAGAGCATCATGCTGAGTGTTTCTTCTTCTCTCTCCTAATTGCAGCGACCAATCGACATGACTGGACTTAAGTTACTTCTAGATAAAAATATACTGACAGGGCCAAACTACAAAGATTGGCTCAGGAATGTCAAGATGGCAATCACTTACGACAAGCTGGGGTATCTTCTTACCACCAAAGCTCCCCCTGTCCCTAGTCCCACTTCCAGCGTCGCGGATAAGGAAATCCGCAAGACTTGGGAGATTGATAGCGCGAAGGCCAAGTGCCTCGTACTTGCCTCGATGGACAATGAACATCAGAGGAGGCATGAGAATATGGACCTGGAATCCATATTTCTCCATACAAAAGAACTGTATGGAGAGCAATCTCGTATCGCATGATACGAAGCGTCGAAAAAGTTATTTTCGGCAAAGATGGCCGTCGGATCATCAGTAGCCGAGCACGTGCTAAAGATGATCGACTACATTGAGGAGCTCGCGGACCTAGGGACCACATTGGAGAGTGAGCTCTATACGGACATAGTTCTCCAGTCCCTTCCTTCCACTTACGCCCAGTTTATACTGAACTTCAACCTACAAGAAAAAGAGGTTGAACTTTCAGAGCTCCTCAACATGCTGAGGAGCGCAGAGGGCACCCTACAGAAAAGTAGGGAAACATCCACTTTTTTTGTAGGAGGATCATCTTCTTCTAGGTCCAAGGCGAAAGCCAAGGGAAAGAAGAAGAAAGCCCCCGCCAAACCAAGGGGCGGTGTTAGTAAGGTGGATACGAAGGGAAAAGCTAAAGCAACAAAGAAAGCGGGGAAGCTTGTGGATAAGGAAGAATGCTTCTATTGTCATAAGAAAGGACACTGGAAGAATGATTGCAGGGCCTGGAAGGCCAGAACACAGGAATTGAAGCAGGTTGCAGCTTCAGCTTCAGGTGTGTATGTTATTGAAAACTGTCTTTCAATAAACTCTACTTCCTGGGTATTGGATACCGGATCAGGATCTCATATCTGTAATTCTTTGCAGGCTTTGAGAAACCGTAGTGTTTTGAAAGCAGGTGACATGACCCTCAGAGTTGCGAACGGAGCTAGCATGGATGCTAAAGCCGTGGGGGACTATCACCTGGGAATGTCAGATGGACATGTTTTGGTTTTGCGTAATTGCTTTTTTGTACCCAACGCAACTTGTAATATCATTTCTGTATCTTTAGTTTCTAAAGAAGGTTATGAATTTGCGTTTGTAAGTAATGTTGTAAACATTCACCTTAATCAAGTTTTGATTGGGTCAGGTACATTGAGTAATGGTATATACGTGTTAAACCAACCACAGATTTTCAGCGTCCAGAATACACACAAGAGAAAGTCTCCGGAAATAAATCAGACTTTCTTATGGCATTGTAGACTGGGTCACATCAATGAGAGAAGGTTGACTAAGTTACATACTGAAGGATATTTGAATCCGTTCGAATATCAATCGTATGCCACTTGTCAATCCTGTCTCAAAGGAAAGATGACAAAGACTCCGTTCACTGGACACGGAGTAAGAGCGAGCGAGCTCTTGGGACTCGTACACAGCGACGTGTGCGGTCCAATGTCTACGCATGCGCGAAGCGGTTATTCTTACTTCATTACTTTTACGGATGACTTTTCAAGGTACGGTTATGTCTTCTTAATGAAACATAAGTCCGAAGCCTTTGGAAAGTTCCAGGAATATAAGAATGAAGTAGAGAAATAAACCGACAAAAGTATCAAGATTCTAAGATCGGATCGAGGTGGAGAATACTTAAGTGCCGAATTCCTGAATTACTTAAAAGAGAATGGTATTCTCTCTCAGCTTACTCCTCCATACACTCTGCAACATAATGGTGTATCGGAGAGACGGAACCGAACCCTATTGGATATGGTTCGGTCCATGATGAGTAACGCTGAGTTACCGCGATCATTATGGGGATATGCACTAGAAGCAGCTGCGTATCTCTTGAACAAGGCTCCCACCAAGACTGTGCCTACCACCCCATATCAGATGTGGACTGGGAAGAAATCATGTCTTAAGTATCTTAAGGTATGGGGATGTCCAGCTTTTGTAAAAAAGCAGCATGCGGACAAGCTTGAGGCGCGTTCAGTACAGTGTAAGTTTGTGGGATACCCAAGGAACTCCAGGGGGTATCTTTTCTATTCTGCTGAGGAACAAAAGGTTTTTGTTTCTCAGCATGCCCGCTTCTTGGAAACTGAGTTTTTGGAAACCCAGATAAGTGGGAGCACAATAGAACTGGAAGAAGTTCCAGAACCACAGACTATTACTGAAAGCTTAGTGGAACCAGAAGGTTCAACAGAACAGGACATTCCTACGCCGCTCCGCAGGAGTAGTAGGCAGTCTCATCCGCCCGAGAGATACTACGGTTTTCTCATAGACGGGGATAGAGAGGATTGCATCATAGATTATGATGAGCCTACTAGCTTCTAGCAAGCCGTTCAGAGCGTTGACTCAGTGAAATGGCTGGATGCAATGCGGACCGAAATGGAGTCCATGTACACCAACAAAGTATGGACGTTGGACATTGCTCCGGACGGGGTAAAACCCGTAGGATGCAAGTGGATCTTCAAAAGGAAGATTGGTGTAGATGGACAGGTTGAGACCTATAAAGCTAGACTTGTAGCAAAGGGTTTTCGTCAAAGACCTGGCTTGGACTATGACGAAAGCTTTTCTCCAGTGGCTATGCTGAAATCCATTCGGATCCTTCTTGCCATTGCTGCCTTCCACGATTATGAGATCTGGCAAATGGACGTAAAGACCGCTTTTCTAAATGGAAATTTAGAGGAGTGTGTCTATATGGACCAGCCAGAGGGTTTCATTCAGAGTGGGAGTAGCGGAAAGGTGTGCAAGTTGCTTAAGTCCATCTATGGACTAAAGCAGGCATCGCGGAGTTGGAACATCTGTTTTGATGAGACGGTCAAGGAATTTGGCTTTATCAAAAATCCAGATGAACCATGCATCTATAGTAGATTTGTAGCGAGAACTGTAGTATTCCTCATTTTATACGTGGATGACATTCTCTTAATAGGAAATGACATTCCTATGCTACAATCTGTCAAGGGGTTCTTGTCGCACAGGTTCTCCATGAAAGACCTGGGTGATGCCTCATACATCCTGGGGATCCGGATCCATCGTGATAGATCCAAGAGGATATTAGGACTTTCACAGTCCAGGTATATCGACACTATACTGAAGAGATTCAGTATGGAAGATTCCAAGCGCGGTAACCTACCGGCTTGTCACGGGATCACCCTCTCTAAAGAGATGTCTCCCAAGACTGATTTGGAGAGGGATCTCATGTCTATTATACCCTATGCTTCTGCGGTAGGCTCTATAATGTATGCGATGTTGTGTACCAGACCGGATGTAGCTTATGCACTGAGTGTGGTAAGCCGGTATCAATCAAACCCTGGGGAGAAACACTGGATAGCGGTAAAGAACATTCTCAAGTACCTGAGAAGGACTAAGGAGATGTTCTTGGTGTATGGCGGAAAAGACCTCCAGATCGAGGCCTTTGCTGACTCCAGCTTCCAGAGTGACAAGGATGATTCCAAGTCCATGTCGGGGTTTGTCTTTACCCTCAATGGAGGGGCGGTATGTTGGAAGAGTTCCAAACAGGAAACCGTTGCAGACTCGACGATGGAAGCGGAATATATCGCTGCATCTGATGCCGCAAAAGAAGCTGTCTGGATGAGGAAGTTCTTGAAAGAACTTCAGGTGGTTCCGTCCATTGTTGATCCAATACCTCTGTATTGCGACAACAATGGGGCTATAGCTTTAGCGAAGGAACCCAGGTCCCATCAGAGATCCAGGCACATCTTGAGGCGGTATCACCTGATCAGGGAGATCGTGGATCGCCAGGAGATTGAGGTTCGGAGAGTCGCTTCAGAAGATAACACTGCAGATCCATTCACCAAGGCCCTGCCCCAGACTCAGTTCGAGCGGCTGATCGAGATGATAGGTCTTCGATACGCCAGTACATGGCCTTAGTGCAAGTGGGAGATTGTTAGTGTATATGCCCTATAGGCCATTACTGTATCATACTAGTTTGTATATTACTTAATGGAAGCTTGGGATATTCACCTTGTATATACAATCTTGCTCAAAATAGTAGTATGCTACTTGGTTTGTTTCTACTTCAATGTGTACATGTGTTTATTCTTGTATATCGCCTATACACATTAGTGGAGCCCTTAGGATCTTTGCTTGATTACCAGTGATGTGATGGCCGTCACACTAGTGGGGCTGGGTAATCTATAAGCACATCCTTATGCAGGTCCCTGGTCGCAGGACTATCGAGACAGGGTATCGATACTCCGGAGTAGACCAGCGCATGCGCTTCTCATCCCAGTGTGGGAGACGGTCTGTCCCACAGCCGTCAGTACGTCGTACTTGAGATAGTATGCGGGTGCTCGTTAGGTTACGGGTACACTGGACAGGACTCGTCGGGAACTGACTAGTTGGTATTATGCCTATCGTCAGTTATCAGTTCTCAGGTGACATGAGTACAGCTTAGTCCGCTGACTTGACACTGTCACTTCGCCTCGAGTGTGTTCCCACTGTACTTTGATTACTACCCTACCACGGCTCAAAGGAGCCGTGCAAACAAGTAGTAGTTGGGTGCAGTCCCGAAACACTTAGAGGCAGTGACGGTTAGACAGGATTCGTCTCTCCCGGTATTGGGGGTTGACATCGCGCTGTGTCTAGGAGAGCCATTACAAGAGTAGTCCCTGGCCAGGGCAAACGAGATATACTGGTAGGCTTCCAGTGTTATCTTAGGGTGTTTTGGGCTTCGCTCCGGCACGACTTGTACCGCTATTGGGGGACTGACGTTTACCGCCCCTAGGCCCGCCATGCGATGTATCATACGAACAGACCGGACTGTACGGAGAATGTCACATTCAGGCTCAGTAGAAGTTCAGATGGGTTTCGCCTCGTCGGTCTTCTTGTCGGCATTACCTGGGGACCGTTACGCACAGCTAGTGCCGCTTGCGGTCTGTGGTTAAACCCACTGCCAGCGTAGTGTCGAGTCTTTAGAGTCCCACACAGAAAGCTTTTCGCCTTTAGGCAAAAGAGTAGAGGTCGCATGGTTTTGCGACAGGTCGCATGGTTTTGCGACAGAGTTCGGTCACATCCGTGCACTTGTGCACGTACAGTGTCCGGACAGTTTACACTAGCGGGCTTTGGTTTAAGCCAGATCCTAGTGTACCTTTTTGGGATTGGATTTATCCAGTATGCATTCGTGTTCCTCGGAACGCGGATGCTGGTGTGTATGCACAGATGACGGGGAGACAGAGGCAGCGGATTCTCATTAGGGTTGTTGACAGTTGACCGTTGATTATTTGACTTTTTGCTCAATCCTAATGAGAATATGATATGTGGTTAACTATTATATTAATTAAGTATTATGATGACATGGTTGTTGACTTTTGTTGACTTTGTTGACTTGTTGACTTTTGTTGACTTGTTGACTTTGTTGACCGGTTGACTAGGCTTGACTAGTTGACCATCATGATAACCATAGCCATCATTTCATGGCAAATACTTTTGCTTGTTTGCTCATTTGTGCAAAATGAGTGCATGAAATGATATGGTTATGGTTGCTTCAACCATCACATAACACTTGATTTGGTATAATGAGTTATGATGGTTTTGGATTATGAGAGGGTGAAAGACAAAAGACTTGCTCATTCTTTCTTGCTCATTCTCTCTCTTGTTCTTGAGCTCTCTTGCTCTTGCTTTCACCCTCTTCCTCTTGCTCCCTCTCTTGACTCTATGGTTCATATATCTCATGAGTTGAGAATCAAGAACTATAGATAAAATCCCATACAAACACTTCTCTACTCATTCTAGTTCACAAGGTTTAGCAAACCAAGTGAACTAGTTTCTTCAAAGAACGAAGAAGGAGCCAAAGGTTGGAGCTTTCAGGTGGATCTATCTTCGGCGTACGGAGACGACGGGAAGAAGCCAATCCGGACCACCATCGGAGCTTGAAGACGAAGGAGTTCAAGACAAGCAAGGTATAACCCCCTAACCGAGTAGTTAGAAACTCGTAGTTAGGTTGTTAGTTAGATGTTTAACCAAGATCCGGGTTATAGGTCCATGTTACCACCTCTATAAAAATCGTTTTTTACCAAATTCCGCATGCCCGGAAGTACCGGGAGAGGTAGCATGGACTTACAGGTAAGGTGCCGGCGGCTCCGGTGGTGATGCAGTGAGTGAAAAAGGTGGTTTGGGTTATGAGAGATATGAAGTGGAGTCACGGTGATTAGTGGGGATTGAGGGTGATGATGGAAAGAGCTTGGTGCTCGACGGAGGAGGGCTCGTCGTCGAGAGGTGGCAGTGAGGGTGTTTCTGAGAGCGAGTTAGAGAGAGAGAAATAGAGATCTCGGGAGGGAGAGACGTTAGAGAGATAGGGGGAGGGTTTAGGGGATCTCAGGAAAGTCGACAAGGGGATCTCGGAGTTTGTTGAGAGTGGGCGAGGTCGTGGGGACGAGTAGTTCGTGCGGGGACATTACGAGGAAGGAGGAGACAAAGGAAGAAGCTCGGTTTTAAAAAAGGAAAGAAGAAGGAGAGGAAGAAAGAGTCGGGCCGGGCCGGGCATGGGTTCGCGGGCTTTGGGCTTGGGGTTATGATTTAATAGAAGGTTTTTTTTGTTAGGGTTTAAAGTAAATGAATTTTGGGTTTTAGAATTTTAAAGTTAGGTTAAAAAATTAGAAGTAGAAAAAGAAAGAATTAGCAAGAAAATTGGAGAAAATATTTTTAAAGCCATACGGATAAATATAAGGAACTGGGGATTTACACAATCACTCCTGATTTTCTTCACTGGTATGACAAATTGCTTCTCTACTCGAGTTCGAAACTCTTTGAATTTGCTGAACACATAATCTTTAGACTTCAACAGATAGACATGGCAGAAGCGGGAGAGATCGTCGATGATAGTGATGAAGTATTTCACCCCTCCCCTAGTTATGAAACTTTTGAAGCCGCGGGTGTCAGAATGAACTAAGTTCAACAGCTCAGTACTTTGGGTGACACTGGGAAAAGGTTTTCGAGTGATTTTAGCATGACCAAATATCTCACATTTTCCCGGTTTATCACCCCCACAGTTCGGTATTAAACCCATCTTAATCATGTTATTCATTTTTTTAAATTTAACGTGACCAAGTCTATGATACCAAAGAGCCGATGAGTAACCACAAATAGATATTTCATTAATAATTGAAGAATACAATATGCTTAGTTTATACATTCCGTTGAAAAGAAAAATATTTCCGAAATACCCTTTCTTAAAAGACAATACGGTTTTCCCTCCCTAGAAGTCCAGCCGAATTCCTGCATCGCAAAGCAAGCTTCCTGAGACAAGATTCTTGGTGATCGAAGGAACATTCTTCAGATTCTTCAAGGTTAAGGTCTTCACTGAAGTTAGAGGGAGGACCACTGTTCCGATCCCACGAACGGTAGTGATGGAATGATCAGCCGTTGTCATAACCTTCTTGGCTGGTTTATAGGAGGAGAAGAGGTCCCTGTTGAAGCAGACATGACAAGTAACACATGTATCAAGCCACCAATCTTTGTTCGAGAAGTGCTGTGACAGAACAACCATCGCAACAAAGTTTTGAACCTGTGCGATCTGATTGACGTTGTCATTCTTGTCCTTCTTCGGTCCTTTACAGTCTCGGGCGAAATAACCCCGCTTACCACAATTGTAGCAACCATTCTTCTTGAAGCCTTTCTTCTGAAAATTCAGATTGAAAGTCTTCTTGTTCTTGTTCCTGTTCTTGAAGTTCTTCTTCTTCTTCTTTAAAGAGGTGGAATCTGGTTTGGAGAAACCGGATTCGCGGATGCCTTCTGCTTGTTAAGCAACTCGTTTTTAGAACGAGTTCGTACTTCATCTAGAGGTCCTCCAAGGACACCTGTATTTTTCTTCTATGCATGTCGGTCGAAAACGACGTCCATGAGGGAAGAAGTTTGTTGATGACAGCACCTGCAATGAAAGTATTGACTAATACAATCTTTTTATCTTTTAATTTCATTACATGTTTTTCAAGTTCTTTAACTTGAGACAACACTTTTTTATCATTTTCAAACTTGAGTTCGAGAAACTTGTCGATAAAATGTGCTTTTGAAAATTTCTCCTCATCCTTGTACTGCTTTTTCATTGAGTCTCAAATCTCCTTCACAGAAGATTCGCTGGAGTAGGCGTGAACGAGGTAATCTGTGAGGCAGTTGAGGAGGTAGCTCACACAGAAATGATTATAACTCTTCCATTTCTCTTCGGCCTTTTCATCCTCCTCATCATCAATGTTCTCCTTGTCTTCGGAGACAAAATAAAAAATATTTAGGAGTTGCATCCCAACTATTGTTTTGAGACGCTAAGCGTTGAAGTTGCCTTTATCAAAATTCTCAAGTTTTAGACACTCAAAACCCGTTGTTCTTGCAGCGTCTATTTTAGATTGTTCGAAATCTGTTTTAAGATTGTTGGTGTAGGTGAGAAAAATGGACCGAAAAATCAAAAAAAATCTGTAAGGATGCCACGATGATCTATTGATAGATCAAGTCGAGATTTGCTATGCGTTCGTTAACGAGGAGCTTAAAACAGATTCAGCCTACTCCGGTACAAGAATCACAAAACCGATCTACCCCAGAAACAAAAACTAAGAGTTCTAGTGTGCACTAACCAGCAACTCGGTTCTGACAGCGATGAACGATCTGATGGTGTATGAGTAAAGCTATCTGGTTCTAGGCTTATTAACGAAATTACTTTGCAATACTTTTAGAAGTTTTAAAACAAGAATATTTGGTAATATTCTTATGAAATTCTGAATTGATAACGGTGAGAATATTTCGCAATATTCTCTATATATTCTCAATTTAACTGAATTCTTTTGATCGGAATGGAATTACTATTCATATTCCTGATTAGAATAGAACTACATACAGTTCTATATTTCTATTCAGTTTTGAATACAGAGTAGTTCAACTTCAGAGTCTTCAAGAAGTATGGAAACAGTTCTCTGTCTTTTTCTTCGATGAAATATGAAAATAGTTCTATATTTTTCCTCTTTCAAGAACTACAGAGTAGTTTGGTCCTACACTTTTCTAGCAACTTTGGCTCTTTGATTTGAGCCCCTTTATATAGAGAGAGCTCAGACCCAGTTCAAAGGTCTTATCAGTTACAACTATTTATACCTCTGCTCTGAGTAGCCCAACAGTCCTTCCTCCTGCAACGCAGCCACGCGAGCCCAACCAGGCAACCTACTAGGTGCAAAGTATTATGCGCTCAATGTGTCTCAACCCGATTGGTCCGATCCCGATCACGCCCATGCCTTGCCCATGCCCATGGCCCGAAGCCCGAGTCTAAGCCATTAGTATTACTTATGATTAATTAATCAAGATTCAAACTATTGACCTCTTATGTGGCAAAATATTTGCAAACCAATTGGACTACTAAAGTGTTTTGTTATTATTCAAAATAAATAACAACATATAGTTTGAAACTTCATATATGTTTTTTTTTACATAAAACACAAACAAGATCCAACAAAAAATCTCATGGCCGGCGGTGTCACCTATGAAGATACCAATGTGTGGTAGCTAGCGGAAAGTATGCTTAAAGGCAAGTCTTGTTAAGATCTCGGAGATCAATGCAAACCCAAACTTTACTTCTGTATCGGTGACTAAATAATTGGCCATAGGGTAGCTCGGAAGCGCCGGTGCAGCGGTTGGTGGAACTTAAACTCTCTCTATAGCCCTTACCAATCTACCGCCTCTTGCAAAACTAAGTCGCCACCCTCACCTCCGCTAGAGAAGTTTGGGCACTTCTCATCCCTGGTGTTTGACAACAAGTAATTTGAGCTTATTTCTTTTTTTTTTTTAACAGAATAATGGTCAGTTATTATTCTCCGTAGATTGAAGTATTTAACACAAGGACATCTAATGGATTCTTTTTTGGTTGAATGAAACTTTAATACCCAACACGTCACCTATATAGCACTAAAACATCCAAAGTTTTACACACACACACGGTTTATTTCACGACAATACCTTTGGGTACTTCAGAAATGTGTATATTTACTTTGTTACATCATCAACTTGTCTAAGTCCACCTTCAACCCCATGTCAGTAGTACTAATTGAGAGGAACTAAGAATGATTTGTATAAAAGTTTATGTGAGGTTAAATAATCTCAATCATTTTGAGGCCTAGAATAAGATGCTTGCATGTTTCATTTGTCTAATAGCTTATACTAAAGCCAAAGAGTCCAATCATATGTTTTACTATTTCATTTCATTTGAAGGGTTTAATACATCCTGCTCCTGTAAAGCATTTCATGCCACTGCATCATCGAAACTCCGAAATTATAATATGGTCACGCTTCCTCGTGTTGATTGTTTTTTGACCCGGTTACTAGATTAATTAATCTGGTTTTTCACACACATGGCAGGATTAATTCGAATCTGGATTGTTGTGATACAAGTTATTATGCCTTCCATTAAACCAAAACTCCAAAATTACTATAAAGGTAGAGAAAATGTATTTTATATCTTAACAACTCTTTTCATTTTACTTTGTATTGGTGCTTGACATATGTTCGGTTGTCAAGTTTATTTTTATTACACAAAACAATTAATTATCTAATATGATAAGAAAAATACAACTTTTATGGTCCCTTTTCAAATATCATACTATATATTTCGCAAAATATGAAAATCGTTATCATTGCATGATAAAAAAAATATGACAGAGAGGAGATTGACAAATAAATTTCAATGTCTCGGCAATTCAATCGAGTGTCTGCCATGTGGCATTCTTCAAGAGTCAAAACCAACTTTATTCGAAAAGATCATGCAGTTCATGTGTTTATTCTACTTCATCCAATCCTCTTCCTAAGTAATCAAATTAAATGTCACGTGCCCCGATTTGAAAAAAAAGACCATGAACATCAATGAAGCATTTTGTTGAGAGAAAAAATTAATGCAGCATTCGCCGCAAACATTTTGACCGCAAAATATCATCCCCGCTTCTCAAATATTTAATGAATTTGCAACAAACAAGATGCACATATACATCCTTGAAAAAATTGATGGGTTCCAATCTCCGAATAAGATGCATGTGCGTGCATAGCAGCAATGCCTCCCTCATCCATGCGCGCGCAAGACAAATAGAAAGCGACATCAATCAGATGCTTGAACCACCAATTGAAACCTCTCATGTTTTCCTTCATGTGCCATGCCCTCTGTACCTCCCATGTGCATCCCAAAACAAACAAAACTTTAAAAAAATAAAAATAATAAAAATATAGACATTACTTGGACTCAACAAATATTTATTTTAAAAAAAAATTTAAATGGCGCCAGCGGTCGGTCTCGTGCAGTAATTGATCTACTGCATGCTGCGGTCATTCCGAAACCCTTCCCTTTTTTTCCCCTCTTAGAAACAAATTGGGACCGTTTAGTTAAAAGCGGGGGGAAAATTAGTCGCATTCGGTTAACATGGAAAAATTAACCCACATAATCACATTATTTACATACCACCCCCTACCAAATCAAATTTACACTCTCCCTCTCATATATATATATATATATATATATATATTCTCTCCATGGGATGCCTCTAGCTTGGCGCAGCATCACTCCGTTGTCGCCGTCTCGGTTTCACCTATCTCGAAATGCCGGTCACCAGACGGATTTATCGGCAAACGCGTTGAGCAGGGGCATCTTTTCCGCGTGCTGCGCGTGGCAGCAGCAGGGCGAGGTCTCGAGGTCAGCGGATAAGCTTGAGCTGCTGATGCTGACGTGGCGCAGGAGGTGCTCGAAGAGGGACTCGTCGCAGGGGAGGGAGAGCGGGCCCGGGCGGGAGAACCCGTACTCCTCCTCCGCCTGCACCAGCAGCTTCCGGAAGGCCGGGTGGTTCAGGAGCGCCGCCCGGACCACGAACCTCCGCGGCGTCGACGAGCCCACGCAGACCGCAACGTGCCCCGCGGGAACGTCGGGGGCGGCGGTGGGGCCGGAGACCGCTGCGGCGCGGTGGCGCCAGCGGCGGAGCATCTGCCGGAGGCGGACGATGCAGCGGATCTTGTTAGCGATTGTCTTGCCCATTGTGCTTTGAAAGGGGCGGTTTAATTTTATGTAACTGAAGACGCAAATGTTTTGCGGGGTTATTTCTGCAGGAAAAAAAATATTTTAGTTGATGAGGGAAATGGAAGAGAGGGAGTGGGTAAGAGAGCTGGGGGTGGGCTATTTATGGAGCGGGTTGTAGGGAAAAGGGCGGGGAGTTTGGTGATAATTACGGCGAGAGGATCGATCGGCTGTTTTTATAATGGATATATATTCTTTAGATAGGTCATTTTCATTTAGGCTTAATTATTATATTCTTTTTCTGTAACTAGCTTATGTGAGCCACCACCGGCTCGGTAGTTCCGCGTTGTTCTTGCCAAGTTCATCACCGTTACTGTAGATGTCATCGTCGTTTGTTCAGTTGATATCTGCCAGCACTTTCGTTTTTACAGTCGCCGCCGTATGAGCTATTAGCACGCTTAACAATGTCTCTGTCGTGTTTTAGTCATGTTTGCAATTGGTAGCAATTATATTTGCATTTTAAGATGAAATCCAGAAGGGACGGACATGAGCAATCAAATGATCTTAGCATATGTTTGTCGATCATTGTGCAAGATATCCTTCTGTGTTTTACTAAAATAGCTCAACGAAATAGATCATGCCTCGCACATTGAGAGTAAAAATAATTAGGGGTAAAAAATGGTTGGAAGAGTACGGGTTCGTAACAAGTGGGAGAAGGGACCAAAGTTAGAGCCGTCATTTACTCGTCATTTGTCTCCTGAGAAAACGACAACAAACAGATCAGCACACAGATTAAGGACCCCGCTAATTACTTTAATTAAAGAAAACTTGATTAAATAATAGAAATTAATTAAGAAAAGGAATCATTATTAGTAAAAAAGTTACTGTGTGTAACTGCCTCATTGCGGGTAAAAAGGAGTACGGTTCGTATGAGCTCCGTGGTCCCCTCCGTGTTTAGCTCGCAATTTGTCGGTTTTAAAATATTAAGAACAATTTTTAGAAAAAGTTTGATGCTTAGAAAATGATCATGACATGTGCACTTCGCCTTTTACCTCGGGCAACGTGTCTGCTGCAAAAATCAACGGACAAAGAAAAGCTCAGGAAATTGGAGTCTCCGGCGTTTGAAGTAGACTGATATATATATATACTAGAATTTATGCACGTGCGTTGCACGTGTTAGTTTAAAAAATATAAAATGGAGGAAGAGATGGGAATATGGAGGGTTCTAGAGTCTTATTTATTTTTTAAAAAAATTGGAAGAAGGTCCTCTAACCAATCCCTATTTGCATTTTATATATATATATTAGGAGAGATGATATGGAAGGTTCTAGATAAACAATTAGTTGTTTTTTAGGGGGGGAGAGTGTGTGTGTGTGTTGGGAGAGATGATATGGAAGGTTCTAGATAAACAATTAATTATTTTTAGGAGAGAGAGAGAGATGACGTGGAGGGCTTGAGAGGTAAGAGAGATGATGTGGAGGGCTTGAGAAGTGAGAATTTTTCTCATTTTTTCTATTTTTCTAGAAAAAAGGAGAAGAGTGGATCTCTAACCAAGAGTATTTACATTATATATAGAGAATATATATAGAGAGAGAGAGGGCAGACGGGGGGGGGGTAGAATAATGGAGGAAAGAGACCCTGGAAGGCATTTTCGTTAGGTGGCGTCGAAAAACTACACCCCCACCGTTTTATTCGACGATCGGCACCCATTATCTTCATCTTTATCATCTAAGATGTGGATACACTGAATTTCATGTGATTTTACCACTTTTTCACTGTTGAATTAGCAATGTAAAAAGTTCTATTGTCGGTGAACCGTTAATTTTGCACCCACTAATTCAACGATGAAAATGTGGTAACATCACATGAAATTCGGTGTATCCACATCTAAAATGATAAAGATGAAGATCATGGGTGCCGATCGTTGAAAAAACGGCGGAGGGTGTATTTTTTTTATGCCACCTGACGAAAAAGCCTCCTAGGGTCTCTTTCCTCCATTATATATATATATATAGAGAGAGAATAATGGAGAAAAGAGGCCATAGGAGGAAATTTTCTCCAATGGCGTGGAAAAAATATAACCTCCACCAATTTTTTCGACGATCGGCCCCCATCATCTTCATCGTTATCATCTAAGATGTGGGTACACCAAATTTCATGTGATTCTACAACTTTTTCACCGTTGATTTAGTAATATAAAAAGTTCTATTGTCGGTAAACCGTTAATTTTGAACCCACTAAATCAACGGTGAAAAAGTTGTGAAATCACATGAAATTTGGTGTACGCACATCTTAGATGATAACGATGATGATGATGAGTGCCGATCGTCGGAAAAAATGGTAGAGGTTGTATTTTTTCCACGCCATAGGAGGAAATCCCCTCCTATGGCCTCTTTCCTCCATTAATCTCATATATATATATATATATATATATATATATAGAGAGAGAGAGAGAGAGAGAGAGAGAGAATAATGGAGGATAGAGTGGATCTCTAACCAAGGGTATTTGCATTATATATAGAGAATATATATATAGAGAGAGAGAGGGCGGGGGGGTGGGGCGGAGAATAATGGAGGAAAGAGACCCTGGAAGGTATTTTCGTTAGGTGGCGTCGAAAAACTACACCCCCACCGTTTTATTCGACGATCGGCACCCATTATCTTCATCTTTAACATCTAAGATGTGGATACACTGAATTTCATGTGATTTTACCACTTTTTCACTGTTGAATTAGCAATGTAAAAAGTTCTATTGTCGGTGAACCGTTAATTTTGCACCCACTAATTCAACGATGAAAAAGTGGTAATATCACATGAAATTCGGTGTATCCACATCTAAAATGATAAAGATGAAGATCATGGGTGCCGATCGTCGAAAAAATGGTGGAGGGTGTATTTTTTTTTATGCCACCTGACGAAAAAGCCTCCTAGGATATCTTTCCTCCATTATATATATATATATAGAGAGAGAATAATGGAGAAAAGAGGTCATAGGAGGAAATTTTCTCCAATGGCGTGGAAAAAATATAACCTCCACCAATTTTTTCGACGATCGGCCCCCATCATCTTCATCGTTATCATCTAAGATGTGGGTACACCAAATTTCATGTGATTCTACAACTTTTTCACCGTTGATTTAGTAATATAAAAAGTTCTATTGTCGGTAAACCGTTAATTTTGAACCCACTAAATCAACGGTGAAAAAGTTGTGAAATCACATGAAATTTGGTGTACGCGCATCTTAGATGATAACGATGATGATGATGAGTGCCGATCGTCGGAAAAAATGGTGGAGGTTGTATTTTTTCCACGCCATAGGAGGAAATCCCCTCCTATGGCCTCTTTCCTCCGGATTCGTTACCCTATTCCAAATAAAAGAGATTTATTAAAACGTTTAAGTATTGCAAAATTTTTTTCAAAATTTGACATGAAATCTGGCTTTTGGCAAATTCAAGTTGCTGAAAAGGACAGATACAAAACCGCCTTTACTGTACCCTTTGGCCATTACGAATGGAATGCAATGCCTTTTGGACTCAAAAACGCCCCTTCAGAATTCCAAAGGATAATGAATGACATTCTGAATCCATATTCAAAGTTTATGATTGTTTATATTGATGATGTATTAGTTTTCTCTGAAAACATTAATCAACATTTTAAACATTTGAAAACTTTCTTATATACTGTAAAGAAAAATGGCTTAGTTCTTTCAGCCACAAAAATGAAATTATTTCAAAACAATATTCGTTTTCTTGGACATTTCATAAATCAAGGTACTATTATTCCTATAAATCGAAGTATTGATTTTGCTGATAAATTTCCTGATGAAATTAAAGACAAAACTCAACTCCAAAGATTTTTAGGTTGTTTAAATTATATTTCTGATTTTATTCCAAAGATGAGACAAATTTGTGCACCTTTATTCCTTCCTCCTTCCTCTGATACCATAAGGGGGCATGATCATTAATACAAGAAGATAGAGTGAGAATTGACTTTGATCTTATTGAAGAGTATTTGGATACAGAAGCAAAGAGTAGAAATCACAAAGTTTACAAGACTCTGAACTCCCTCTCCCTAAAACCTCTGCCTTATTACATGAATGAGCTCTGTTTATATAGGCTTGAATGCTCTTTGAGTTGGATCAGCACGAATCTTTTAGTGGCTGTCTTGTCTTCCTTTTTTGAATAGCTAAGTGGCCAATTGTTCTTAGCCGTCTTCAATTATTTGAGTGGCTGTCCCAATTGCCTTAGCTGTCTTCAATTATTTGAGTGGCTGTCCATTCTTCTTTATAGAAAGCATCTTTTGACTTTTGAAAAACATTGCTTTTGAGAGGAATCTTTAGTAATTGAATTTTTTTTGCAAATCCGCAGCCATTAACGGATTTAATATGCCTTTACCAACCACCGTTTGAGGTTGGGCTAGCATGTAGATTTGAACCGTTCTACATATGATGTTGTTGTGGAGAATTACTTCTCCAGTAAATTGGCTGTTTAAGAGCCATACTCCTTTGGGTTAGGAGCAAACCTTTTTAAAACGAGTTTGATAAGTCTTTACCGGTGAACCGTTAATTTTGCACCCACTAATTCAACGATGAAAAAGTGGTAACATCACATGAAATTCGGTGTATCCACATCTAAAATGATAAAGATGAAGATCATGGGTGCCGATCGTCGAAAAAACGGCGGAGGGTGTATTTTTTTTTATGCCACCTGACGAAAAAGCCTCCTAGGGTCTCTTTCCTCCATTATATATGTATATAGAGAGAGAGAGAATAATGGAGAAAAGAAGCCATAGGAGGAAATTTTCTCCAATGGCGTGGGAAAAATATAACCTCCACCAATTTTTTCGACGATCGGCCCCCATCATCTTCATCGTTATCATCTAAGATGTGGGTACACCAAATTTCATGTGATTCTACAACTTTTTCACCGTTGATTTAGTAATATAAAAAGTTCTATTGTCGGTAAACCGTTAATTTTGAACCCACTAAATCAACGGTGAAAAAGTTGTGAAATCACATGAAATTTGGTGTACGCACATCTTAGATGATAACGATGATGATGATGAGTGCCGATCGTCGGAAAAAATGGTGGAGGTTGTATTTTTTCCACGCCATAGGAGGAAATCCCCTCCTATGGCCTCTTTCCTCCATTAATCTCATATATATATATATATATATATATATATATATATATATATAGAAAGAGAGAGAGAGAGAGAGAATAATGGAGGATAGAGGCTATAGGAGGGAATTTCCTCCTATGGCGTTGAAAAAATACACCCTCTCTTATTTTTTCCGACGATCGCCACCCACCATTTTCATCGTTATCATCTAAGATGTGGGTACACCAAATTTCATGTGATTCTACAACTTTTCCACCGTTGATTTAACAATGTAAAAAGTTCTATTGTCTGTAAACCGTCAATTTTGAACCCACTAAATCAACAGTGAAAAAGTTGTAGAATCACATGAAATTTAGTGTATCCATATCTTAGATAATAACGATGAAGATAATGGGTGCCGATCGTCGGAAAAAAATAAGAGGGTGTATTTTTTCGACGCCATAGGAGGAAATTCCTTCCTATGGCATCTTTCCTCCATTACTCTTATATATATATATATATATATATATATATATATGAAATTAATGGAGGGAAGAGCCCATAGGAGTATATATATATATGAGGTTAATGAAGGGAAGAGGCCATAGGAGGAAAGGCGTCGTAAAAGTACGTCCTCCTTTATTTTTTCCGTCGATCGGCACCTATCATCTTCATCGTTATCATCTAAGATGTGGGCAAACCAAATTTCATGTGATTCTACAACTTTTTCACCGTTGATTTAGCAATGTAAAACGTTCTGCTGTCGGTAAACCGTTAATTTTGAACCCACTAAATCAACGGTGAAAAAATTGTAGAATCGTATGAAATTTGGTATGCCCACATCTTAGATGATAACGATGCAGATGATGTGTGCCGATCGTCCAAAAAAATGAAGGAGGGTGTACTTTTTTGAGGCCATAGGAGGAAATCCCCCCCTAAGGCATCTCTCTCTCTCTCTCTCTCTCGGTATACACACACACACACACACACACACACACACACAGAGAGAGAGAGAGATGCCATAGGAGGGGATTTCCTTCTATGGCGTTGGAAAAATACACCCTCCGTGATCTTTTTCGACGATCGGCATACATCACCTCTATCTTTATCATCTTAGATGTGGATACACCAAATTTCATGTGATTATACCATTTTTTCACCGTTGATTTAGTTGGTGCAAAATTAATGGATTACCGACAATAGAACTGTTTACATTGGTAATTCAACGGTGAAAAAGTAGTGGAATCACATGAAATTTGGTGTATGCACATCTTAGATGATAATGATGATGATGATGGATACCGATCGTCGGAAAAAATGGTGAGGGTTGTATTTTTTAGACGCCATAGGAGGAAATCCCCTCCTATGGCCTCTTTTCTCCATTATTCTCATATATATATATATGATAGAAGGGAATTTACTCCTATGGCGTCATAAAAATATATCATCCATCGTGTTTTCCGACGATCGGAATCCATCATCTTCATCGTTATCTTCTAAGATGTGGATACACCAAATTTCATATGATTCTTCAACCTTTTCACCGTTGATTTAGCAATGTAAAAGTTCTATTATCGGTAAACCGTTAATTTTGAACCCACTAATTCAACGGTGAAAATGTTGTAGAATCACGTGAAATTTGGTGTACCCATTTCTTAGATGATAACGATGAAGATGATGGGTGCCGATCGTCGGAAAAAATGTTGGAGGTTGTATTTTTTCGACGCCACAGGACGAAATTCCCTCCTATGGCATCTTTCCTCTCTCTCTCTCTCTGTGTGTGTGTCTCTCTCTCTCTCTCTCTCTATATATATATATATATATATATATATATATAGTTAATGGAGGAAAGGTGTCATAAGAGGGAATTTCCTCCTATGGCGTCGGAAAAATACATACTCCATGATTTTTTTCGATGATCGGCATACATCACTTACATCTTTAACTTTTAAGATGTGGATACACCAAATTTCGTGGGATTATACCATTTTTTCACCATTGATTTAGTTGGTGCAAAATTAATGGTTTACCGACAATAGAACTTTTTACATTGCTAATTCAACGGTGAAAAAGCGGTGGAATCACATGAAATTTGGTGTATGTACATCTTAGATGATAACGATGATGATGATGGATGCCGATCGTCGGAAAAAATGGTGGAGATTGTATTTTTTCGACGCCATAGGAAGAAATTCCCTCATATGGCATCTTTCCTCCATTACTCTCTCCCCCCCCCCCCTCTCTCTCTCTCTCTATATATATATATGTATATATATATATATGTATATTTCAACCGTATACCTGTTGGTATCATAGTCACAATATTCGCAAATTACTCGGTGAATTCGTGAATAATTCACGACGTTTTGAATGGCCGATCAAATCTCTGATTTAATCGCGTTGGCAAACGATTCGATTTATTCGTAAATAATTCCTGAATTATTCATGAATAATTCGGAAAATTAACTAATAATTCACAAAAAACGATGAATAATGGCAACATCAAAACCTAGTGTCTCATATAATAATTTTGTCCTCGAAATCCTTCAGGAACATTTCCTGAATATATGCCAAATTTTTCCCGAATACTTGCTGATGGAGGTGATGATCTCCATCAGATGTTGTACTCCGTCGATCTTGTGCGAGCGGTTCTGAGCGGCTGAGATTTGATTTGAGGGTTGAGTGTGTGAATCTCAATGGGTTGGTATCGACGCCGAGCTATCTGCAAAGGAAGTCCCGGGGTGGGTGACCACCGTAGGACCCTCCGACGATCAAGTTAGTACCGTGGAATATGAGCAGAGTAGCGGCCTGTTGGAATGAATTCGAGTTACCCGAGTCGTCTGAAAGAGAGGTTTATATAGTGGTCGCGTGGAGCGAGCCTGCGCGAGATTCTCATCGTCAGTTACGCCCCCTCGTTATACCCACATTGATGGCGGGATCCGCTCATTTATGGGAGAACGCGCCCGTGTGGAACGCGAAATGTAGGGCGGCGGATATCTCGCTTTGGCGAGATACACGGAGCCGTTGCGGGGGCGCTTAAGCTCCGCGCTCTCGGTTGATCGGGGAAGCGAAGAAAACTCGGCCTGTCAGATGGTTCGGAGACGAGCCGGGAGGCCGAGGAAGCTCGGCCTGTCAGATGGTTCGGAGATGAGCCGGGAGGCCGAGGAAGCTCAGGCCTTGCAACAGCTCGAAGACGAGCAGGGAGGCTGTGGAAGCTCAGTTGTAGGATTGCTCGAAGGTGAGCTGATGGCTGGTTGCTAGGCGAATATAGAAGGTATTCCGGGGAGGTCTCCAAAAGGCCGGAAGCGACCTCGAAGACGAGGTGCCGAGGAACGTCTCATGCATCAGGCTTATTCCAGCTCCATTGCCCCCGGGACACGTCATCCGCTACGTATCATGATCTGGGGAATTCCCACTTGTGAGCATCATCATTAGCCCCTCACTCTCGTTTCGACCTATTTATGGGTTGGGTCGAGAGTGGTCCGCTTGGTTTTCTCTGCTCAGCTTGGTGCCGAGATTTCTTCGTAGCGGATTGTCCGGGGACGATAGGGCATTTGGTAGTTGCGTCTTTTCAATCTTTGAGTCCACGTGGCGTCTCACCGTGCGCTTAAATTTTCGCGCGTATCCCCGATGATGTCAGCGGATCGATGAAATGATTGCGTTTTAAAGAGGGGGTGCCGTTTCACTCGATTGTCGGTTGGGCTACGGGCCGCGTGTCCGACGTTGGTTGGCGGGACGTGATAGGCTGTCTCTTACTCCTGCCACGAAAAGACGTCCCCAATGGTCAATCGCCACGTGGAGCCTCGACGGCCGCTAGGTGCGACGCTTCGTTTTGGAAGGAATCGATCTGGGCCATAGGATGTTCTCTTTGGAGTGTATAAATAGGAGGGGACCATTCTAGGGCCGACACTTTGCCTTAGTTGTCTTTCATCGTTTGAAGATTGCCCGGCGCACCTCCTCTTAGGTCGGATCTTCTGCTGAATTTTCCTCGGAAAACCCTTTCCTTGAATCAGGTTAGATGTCTTCCTCCGAGATGTCTGTAGATGTAGTAGGGGTAGAGTCGGGCGATGAGGCTCCAGTTTCTGGGGCCAAGTCCAGTGGGTCTTCTTCCTCCTCTGCTTCAGAAAATCGAGAGGGTTCTTCTTCTAATACGTCTTCTGTGTCGGGCTCGCCCCTAGAGTCAGGGCCGCCCTTGTCACTCGCCGTCGGGCGACGACAATGGCTTCCAAGGTGCGCATCGGGAATACCCGCGATGCGCCCTCCGTCTTGAATTGTCTGGATGAGCTTTTCGACATCCGGACTCGATTCCATATCCCCTCTGGTTATTCACTCCGTCTGGCCAGAGAGGGTGAGCAGGCAGACCAGGTGCGGAGCAAGAAGATTGCTCTGTATCTGGAAGCATTCCGGGCTAGGATGCGTCTGCCCTTCTCATCCGTGATTTGTGCGGTGCTCCATTGTTTCCGTCTTGCCCCGGGCCAGCTATCACCGAACTTATGGAGGATCCTCCTCGGGTTTATGGTCCGGTTAAAATTTGATCGGATCCTTTTCGATTTGAACCTCCTCCTGTCTTTTTTTGTTATAAAAATCACCCCGGGACTAGTAAGGAAGAGCCGAGCTGGGTGTATCTGTTGTTTAAGAAATGTAAGGGTAGGGCGACCGGGTCTGGAGTAGTGGTCGTCCCTTCTTCCATCCATGAGTAGAAGGAGAAGTTCGTTTTCGTCGGTCCTCCGGAGGCTGAGGATTTGCTTGTGCCCACCCAGTGGCACAGGGCCGACTGCCCGAGGGTGAGGCAGTCGAACGCCCCCAAGGCGAAGGTGGTGTCCCAGTTGGAACCGATTCAGCGGACTGATGTCCTGCTCTCCGAGCAGGTACTGAGCTGGGCCGGGCTCAGTCCTGCGCGTTTTTTGGGTAAGTTAGGGCTATCGACGATCTGTTTAGACTTTGCAAAAATTCTTTTGCCGTTTCTGTATGGCTGACCCTTTCCTTATGTTTTTTTCTTTTTGCAGAGCCCATGGATCGATCAAAAATTATGGCCGCTGTGGCTGCCAAGGCCAAGGGAAGAAAGACCGGTGACGCCAGCTCGTCCCGATCAGGTTCGAGCGCTGCTCCTAAGAAAACTCCTCCGGCCAAGACTCCCGCAGCGCTTCCCATCCTGGAAGAACGTCACGGGGGGGGAGGCAGAAACAAGCGCGGGACCCGGCGCCTCGGGTTAGGGCCGAGGTGACTCCCCCCGCCGAATCCCCCTTAAGAGACAGAAGCGGGTGGTTTCTCGACCACCCCCTACCGGGATTCAAGTGCAGGAGGGTGACTTCTGCATCGAGGTGCCCTCGGGGCTATCCGTGGCCGACAGCTTGCTGGCGGACATGGAGAAGGTGGCTGGGGCCAAGATTCCCCGGGGCACCATGAAGGCCCAAGTGGCCGCAATAACTCAGGAGACGGTTCAGGTCGGTAGCTTTCTTAAAAAATTTCCTAAGCTTTATTTCCCCAGTTTCAGTTTTTTAACACGTTTGTTGTTTTCCTCAGGTACTTCAGCACTGCGCTCTCCTTGTCGCCATTGAGTCCGAGGAGATCGCCCCGGTAATGAAGAAGGCCGGCGAATCCTCCTCGCAAAAGGAAGAGCTTCTTCTTCAATTGCAGCAAGCGGAAGAGAAAGCGGTTTTTTAACTTGAGATTGGTCGCCGAGGGCCTGACGGTCTCCAAGCTGAATGAGTCCCATCGGCTTTTAAATCTAACCGGGCTATCCAGACCCAGATGGAGGAGACGAACGGGCTTTTCAACGCCATAAGAAGGTCGAGGGATGCCATCAAGAAGGATGCCCGGGTTGCTCATGATGCGGCGAGGCTTGCTGAGAGCAGGGCGGAGAGGGCCATGGAGGAGCACAAGGCGTCTGATCAGTTTTACCTCGATCTCGCCGACTCCGCGACCGTCTGGTGGCACAATGCTCTCGACGCCGTCAAAGAGGCTATGCCCGAGTTCGTCGACTGTGAGCTCCGCGCAAAGTACCCCATCGCCAAGGAAGCGCCACAGGGGGCGACTCCGAGCTAGTCGTAGAAGGTGAGGCTGCTGGCGGAAGCGCCGACACTGAGGTCGCCATTGCGGTTCCCGGCGGAGGCGCCGAGTAGGGAGAGGTGGCGGCTGAGCGGGCAGCCTGAGCTATTTTCCCTTTTTCTTTTTCTCTTTTAGAATTTTTGTAAGCTTCCAGGTATTTTTGTAAGGCTGAGGAGCCCACAATACCTTGTATATAATTTTGATCGTAAATAAAGTACATATATTTGCTCAAGCCAAAAGTTTTTCCTACTTTTTTTTAGCTCGTAAAACTTCTCATCATTATCTTGTAAGTACAAGTCTTTTTATCTTGCAAGTAATTTTAGCTAACAAGTGCAAAGGTTATCCAGTGGGCGTGACGCAATCTTCCGGTAAGCCGGAGCCCTCCCTTTTCCCGAAGTCGAGGATCCGATCGTGCGTCGAGCATGAATCTGTTAGTTATATGTATGCCCTAGAGGCCATTACTGTACATAGGATGTATATTGTAGTGGATGCTGGGACATATATAGGGAGGACTTTCTTGCTCGACATGATAGTATGCTATCTGGTTACCCTTTACCTTAACGTGTATGCTGATTGTCTCTCTGTTACATGTTGGTAAAGCTCTTAGGACCTGTACTTGACTACCTGGACTATGATGCGGATCATACTAGTGGGGACATGGTAGTCTATAAGTACATCCTTCAAAGTCCCTAGTCGAGGGTGTATCGAGACGGGGCATCGATATACCAGAGTAGACTAGCGTGTACCTTCTCGACCCATACAGATGGGCGATGGATGATCCCATATCCATCGGTGTTTGACATCAGAGGAGATATACGGGTGCTCAGTAGAGACTGGGTACACTGGACGGACTCGCCGAGAACTCCCAGATGGTATTATACCTCACGTCAGATGGCAGTTCTCTGGTGACACTGGTACAGAGTAGTCTGTTGACCCGAGATCGTCATAGAGTCTTGTGTGGTTCCCACTGTGCTTTGATTTCCATCTTACCACGTCCAAGAGGGCGTGCAAAACGGTGGTTTTTGGGTACAGTCCCGAGTCACACGGAGGCAATGAGCGATAGGAGGGGAGTCGTCTCTCCCGGTATATGGGGGTTGATGTTGCGCTGTGTTCGATTGGCTATAACAGGAAATCCCTGGCCAGGGTTGCAGAGATTTACTGGTAAGTGTTACCAGTAGTTTCTCGAACAGTTATAGACCTCATATCGACACGACTTATTGAGCTATTGGGGTCTGACGTATACCACCCCTAGGCGAGATATGCGACATATCAGACGATCAGACCGGACTGTACGGTAGTGTTACTGGTCGGATTCACTGGAGTGTGAGCGGGCTTGCTCGTCGATCTTCAGATCGCTCAATACCCGGGTGGCCGTTACGTTTAGCAGACCGCTTGCGGCTTGTGGATGTTTGATATGATCATCATCCGCTGCCGGCGTATTGACGAGTCTTTAGAGTCCTACACAGAGGTTTCCTGGTTCAAGCGAAACGAAATAGGAGCGCATATGAGATATGTGCGGGACCGAGAATAATGCGTGTATGTGATGCCGTATTCTATTCTCGCGATAAATATATCGAATGGTTGTATGCGATATAACCTAGTTATCGATTCAAGCGTTGATTCGATAAGCCGATATATTGGATACCAGTCGGTTATGTGCGCATGACCGGATCATTGAATCAAGTGTTGATTTAATGATTTAATGTATAATTATATATTTGATATATTACTTTGCATTAACTAGTATCGGTTTACTTAAGATGGATTTTCTCGCTCGGATGTGCAAGTTGTATATATGATATACTTTTGTGCATTTGATTGTATCATGTTTGATGATACATGAATGTTTGGTGTATGGTTTAAACCATGGTTGGTCAATGGTTAGGGTTTTCTTTTGCTTCATTTACTTATTTATTTATTCATTTATTTATCCATTTTGTTATTTTAGCAAAAGAAATATGATGAAGAGAAAATGGTGGCTTTATTTGTTTGTATTCTTTGAAGCTTCATGAACATTTGACCAAAGCAACCATTTTTGTCTTCTTATCTAAACCTAACCATTCTTTAACCATGATTAACTCTCTACATCTAACCATGGTTTAGTTATGATAAGAATGGATAATTCTTTTCTTATTTTGATAATCTTATCATAACAATGATCTTCTTCTTGCTCTTCTTCTTCTTCATGAAAAGCAAGCTCCATCAATGGTGGATTGATGGAAAGAGTGAGAAATCCAATTCTAAAGTTAACCCACCTCCTATTTCTTCATCCTCTACCTCTTGCCAAGTAGTAGAGTGTGTTTCCTTCACAAGTTTCATGACTTGGTGAAGGTGGAGCTTGATTCATCGATGCTTCGACGTAGATCATCTTCGGCATGGACATCGACGACCTAGCTTGCCCATTCTCCGACGAAGCCGATCTTAGAGCCCAGATTCGATTTGGACAGCGGAGAGGACCTCGTTGCGGAGCCGTGGAGGTGGAGGACCGGATCTACAAAGGTTGTATTTCCGTATTCCTTTAGTTAACTGTTAACTAGTTCTTGTTCGCCTAGACTTCTAGCAAACGATCCGTACTTTAGGGTTTGTAGGCACCATAATTTTTGAAATTGCCATAGTTGATGGCTTGGGAGACCTCACTAGAGTGCCTAGGAACCCTGCAGTGGTATCAGAGCCTAGCTAGAGCCTTAGGCGAAGTCCAGACGGAAATTGAAGTCCGAACGAACCCGAAACCCCGAACCAATATTGCTCTCTGTACAATTTTTAAATTCTGGGATTTTTCAACATTAAAAATATTCAGAAACATCAGCAGGAAATTCTAAGAAATACTGTAAAATTCGTGCACACAATTCCTACAGTGCGCCGCGCTTCCGCGGCACGAGCTTGGCTTGTGCGGCGCAAGCGCAGCCATTTTGTCGTCTTGTGCCACTTGTCTTCTACAGTAATTCCTATGGTACTGTTCTGGTATTCCTGGATATTTTTAATATATTTTCAAGAGTTGAATTTTTCTGAGTTGTTTTGGGGCTTCGGTATTTCGATCGGGGTATCAAATTTTGTCTGTGTGGCTTTCCGGATAAATTTTAGAATATGTTAAAAAGTTCGACCGGATATAAATACCCAATTTTTCCCCTGTCGGGAAATTTCCAAGTGTTGGATTTTTCCGTGGTTTAACGGCGTTCTAAGTAGTGCAAGTAACTCGATGGTCCCTCTAGAAGACACAAACCTTAACTCGATTATGTGACCGTCTTGAACTGCCCTTTGAACCTTCGGGTTTGGGGCAGTACGGCGTGCCACATGTGAGGCGTTGGCTTGACCCTTCTACGGCTGGATCGTTGGTACTGAGGCACGAACGGAATGTTGTTAGACTTGTTTCATGTGTTGATCTGTTTCGGGAAAACTTGGGTGTTCAATTGTTCGATCGAAAAGTTTAACATTTTCTGTTTATCTGGAATGGGATACAATAATTGGAATTCACAATGAGTTATATGATAACTAAATGAATGTTATAAACATAGCAGTTTAGTCTCACTTGATCGGTTGCCACGGAATTTTGATGTGATCAAAAGTCCGTCGCAATCACGTAGCGTACGCGGATACTCGCCGGGTAAACTTAATAGACAGCTTCACTCCATAGCCCCGACCAAGTGACTGTAGGAGAACCCCGTCGCCGAAAGCATCCGTTCGGGTGCTCGCGGTAGCGGTGTTCCGCCTTGGTGCACTTCGTCGACGGTATCAGGGGTGCGGCCGTCTACTGAAGTTTGCGACGAGCATTCGATCAGTTTTTCGGGAATCTTGTTGAATTACCCGACTTGATATTGAAAAGTGTTTTCGATAATGAGACTAAAATGCGGGGTTTATAATTGTTAGGCATGTGATGTCTAAGGAATTCATTCGGTCAGGCATGCGATGTCTGAGGTGGTTGCGGATTCCAACTGTTGTAGTTTTACACTTTCTTTTCTGTGACCGTAAGTGTAATATGTGATATCGCCGGTTTCGTTGCTATATGTCAACGACAATTGGGATGCGCACATTTACTTACGTTGATGACATGTGATGTTATGTGTTGCTGGATATGTTATATTGGATCGTCGTGATTGAATAGCCGGGGGGTTTTTATGTGAGATGAGTGTTTTTCATTTTCATTCATGTAAAAACTTGTATGTAATATTCTTTTATTGGGGCGCTTCCAGGTTGCGGGAGTTGTCACCTGTTGTATATTATTTACTTTTCCGCACTAGGATAGACCCAAGGAGGAGGGCACAAGTAACCGGGTTCTGGAGTCCAGTGGGAGACCAACTCGAGGAGTCGGGTCCGGGCCTCCTAACTCCAGAATTGGTAGGGTTGCTTGCCGCTCTCGTAGGGGTCTAGGGGTGTGGGTTTGGCTATTCATCACGACCGTGGAATCCGTGTTTTATACTGGCTCGTATTGAAAACACGGACGTCCTAGTATATCCAATATTTCATATGATTCTTCTGCTGCGATATCTGTGATGAGATCATGTGATGTTTCTGTGATGGATATAGTATATAGTATATATGATATATTATATAGACGTTACTTATGTTTTACACCCGCGCTAGCCCTGCCCTGCTCTGCCGTTAGTTACCTAACCTAACGGTGCACGAGGGGACATCGAGGCGAATGCGGATGGCATAAGTGTACGTCATATCTATCTGTGATGTTTAGGTACTTAAATGATGGGACTTCATTAATGTGATTAATGAAATAAAAGAAACCTAAGATGTTGTAGAATCGAATTTCAAAATAAAACAGGTAGCTACAGTTTTTGCTTTGCACAGCGGTATATGTGATATATCCTGCACCTCATTCGACGAGGAAAGGACCGAGATCCCTTCACCGGGAGTGACTCCTTTAGCAATAACTGGCAGATGCTACACACTCGGTTTGTCCTTTGATTGCTTTTAAGTGTTTTTGCTTTGCACAGTGATATATATGATATATCCCGCACCTCATTCGACGAGGAAAGGACCGACGATCCCTTCACCGGGAGTGACTCCTTTAGCAAAACTAGAAAAGCCTCAAAAGCACTCCATTTTAAAATTCATTCGATCCTACAACGATATCAAGTTCATTACGCAATAGGTTTTCAGAAAAAACCTGTCGTAGCCCTCCGTCATTTCAGATAAGTATTAGTTAGTATTCGTGCTGCGGTTGTTTGGCATGCGTCAAGGCGTAGTGTACGGTAGCTAACTAGTGCTTATCTGCCAGCATATGATGCGATTGGATTAGGGTATTCGTACGGCGTTGTTTGGCATGCGTCAAGGGTCGTGCGGGTGGGTTTAATTCAATCAAGAAATGTACGGGTTGAACTTGACTAACAGACTATGGGTTGTTTGGCATGCGTCAAGGTCATAGCGAGCTAGGGGCAAAATATTATCGGGAATTTCAAGTGTTGAAATTTGCAATGAGATTGCATACCTTCTATGAGATAGTTGGATCCCGATACCCGCTGCGAGTAAGAGTTACTCCTGGGAGAGTTTTATACATTACAATTAGCCGATCAAGTAGGTGTCTAGAAAGGTGTCAACGGGGTTACGCCTCTGGGAAAACGAGGTTTACATTAATTAGGTTCGTGCGAAAGCACGGGGGACCTCCCTCAAAGTACCGACACTGGCCTGGCTGAAAGATTGGCGAACTTGTAGTGTGTAATTAATCCCGGCTAGTCTTTCCTTTTAGGGTTTGAAGGAAGATTTGATAAAAAGCAGTGGGAGCCATCCTGATTAGATAAAATAAAAACCAATCTATTCTTGATAGAGCGCACGCTGAGTGTTTTCTTCTCTCTCTCTCCAGGTAGCGACCATATCACGCCTTAATCAAGATAATAATACGGATTGTTGACCGAACCCGCTTGTTATACTGAGCTGGGGAACGTTGGTCCCGCTCCAACTTATAAATATTATAAGACAGAGCAGGAAATTGGGGAATACCAGATTTTCTATGCCGCCCAAACGAAGAGAGTGCATGTTGATGCATCATCTTCGGGTGTGTTCATTATACAGAACTGTTTCTCAGTATTCTTTACGTCCTGGGTATGTGATACCAGATCAGGATCCCAGATATGTAATCTGTTACATAGGGCTACAGAAAGGTAGAAAAACTGAGAACGGGTGATAAGTTTCATGAGACAGAAAACGGGGCAAGTGTTGCAGCCAAGTCTGTTGGTCACTGTCACCCTGTATTACAATACATTGATTCTGAACGAATGATATTAGATACCGAACCTGATATACAAAATCATATCTCTCTCTTTATTAGTAAAGAAATGATATAATTTTGTATAGTTGGATAATGTTTTGAACATTTCCTATATCAAAAGTTGATCGGTTCAGGCACGTTATCTAAAAGCATTAATGTTCTAAATCAAACTACAGTTCTTAATATACGGAACACACACAAGAGGAAGAGTTCAGAAATGAACGAATCCTTCTTGAGGTATTGTAGACTAGGTCAGATCAATGCGACCCGACTGGCTAGAGTTACATATAGATGTATTTTTAAATCAGTTTGAATTTACATCTTGTGAAACTCGCCAGTCATGTCACAAAGATAAGATGACCATAGCTCTGTTTATTGGAAACAGAGAAAGAGTTAGTAAACTCTTGGGATGATACATGTTGATGTATGCAGGTCCCCTGTCTACACATGCCAGGACTGGTTCTTTATACTTCATTACATTCTCTGATAATCTCTCAAGATTCAGACATACGTTCCTGTTGAAACATAAGTCCGAACCTTTTGAGATATTCACAGAATATAAGTTAGAAGTAGAGAACCAAAATACGGGTAAAAGTATTATGTCCTTTGATGTGATCAAGGAGGAGAATACTTGAGCACGGAATTCCTGGATTATTCTAAAGGAGAATAAGATTCTCTCTCAGCATTACTCCTCCGTATACACCATAGCACGATGGTATATTGGGGCGGAGCAATCACACCCTATATGATAAGGTGTGCTCTATGATGAGTACTACTGAGTTACCTGTTTCCTTTTGGGTGTTATGCACTTGAGAAGTTGCATACCTATTGAATAGGGTTCCAATCAAATCAGTTGCCTACCGCTTCATATGTGATATGGAATGGGAAGTACCCATGTCTTAAGTTAGTTAAGATTTGGGGTTGTCCGGCCTATGTCTAAAAGCAAAATCCGGACAAACTCGAGGCAAGGTTAGTTATGTAGAACTGGAAAGGTTCCAGCTATACAAACAACAGAAGATGATTTGGTAGAACCAAAGGATTCAGTAGATACCAACGAACCTCAGCCTCTCCGCCGATCTAGTAGGGTTCCTCACCCACCTGAGAGATACTTCGGTTTCTCTATGACAGTGGGAGCGAGGATTGCATCATGAGATGATGACCCAACTAGCTTCGAGCTGGCCATCAGGAGTGAGACTCTGTAAGAATGGCTGGATGTTTATCGATCTGAGATGGAATCCTTATACACCAACAAAGTATGGACTTTGGTTGCTATATCTGAAGGGTTAAATCCCCATCAGGAGCAAGTATATCTTGAGAAGATTACTTGGTGTAGATGGAAAAGTTGAGACTTTCAAAGCTAGACTTGTTAAAGCTTTTCATCATTGACCAGGCGTGGATCATGATGAAACCTTTTCAAGTGGCTATGCTTAAGTCCATCCAGATCCTACTTGCCACGGCTACATACCATCACTACGATATCTGGTGGTTGGGTGTCATGACTGCTTTTCTAAATGATGTTTTAGAAGAGTGCGTCTATAAGTACACAGCCAGAGGGCTTCGTAGACAGTGGGAGCAGCGGAAACGTGTGCAAGATGTTTTATATGATAAAGCAGGCATCGCGGAGTTGGAACATCTGTTTTGATGGATTGGTCAAAGAAGTTGACATCATCAAAATGGTAGATGAACCTTGTATAAACAAAAAGGTAGTAGGGAGTATGGTGATGATCCTCGTAGAGTACATGGATGACATACTCTTGATAGGGAAGGAGTTTCCTATGCTACGCTCGATCAATCTCCGCTTATCACAATGACTCTCCACATAGGATCAAAGTGATACCCACTAAATCCTGGATTTTGGATCTATGAGATAGATCTAAATGGATGTTAGGATTCTCACTAGTTGTAGTGAGATGGTATCAATCGATCCTGGGGAGAATCACTGGAAAGGTTCCAGGGTGATAAAGACGACTGAATGTCAGTCACAGGCATTGTCTTTACCCTCAGTGAAGGGACGGTATGTTGGAAGAGTTCCAAGCTGGATACCGTGACATACTAGACGATAAAGGCTCGATACATCGCTACTTAAGATGCTACCAAAGAGGCTGTTTGGGTGTATATTGGTTCATGAGATGAACTATGTTCCTCCCATTGTGTGACAATGGAGTTGTGGCTTATGCCAAGGAACGCCGGTCCCATCAGTGATCCAGACTTATTCTAAGGCAGCATCGCCTGATCATGGAGATGGTTGATCTCCAGGGTGATCGAGGTTTGGAGAGTAGACTCAGAGGACAACACAGCGGATCCACTCACAATGGCCTGTTCCCAGAGAGAGACTTTCATGGGATGGTTGAGTATGAGATACTGCAACCACTGCTACAGATAGCCCTAGTGCAAGTGGGAGATTGTTAGTTATATGTATGCCCTAGAGGCCATTACTGTACATAGGATGTATATTGTAGTGGATGCTGGGACATATATAGGGAGGACTTTCTTGCTCGACATGATAGTATGCTATCTGGTTACCCTTTACCTTAACGTGTATGCTGATTGTCTCTCTGTTACATGTTGGTAAAGCCCTTAGGACCTGTACTTGACTACCTGGACTATGATGCGGATCATACTAGTGGGGACATGGTAGTCTATAAGTACATCCTTCAAAGTCCCTAGTCGAGGGTGTATCGAGACGGGGCGTCGATATACCAGAGTAGACTAGCGTGTACCTTCTCGACCCATACAGATGGGCGATGGATGATCCCATATCCATCGGTGTTTGACATCAGAGGAGATATACGGGTGCTCAGTAGAGACTGGGTACACTGGACGGACTCGCCGAGAACTCCCAGATGGTATTATACCTCACGTCAGATGGCAGTTCTCTGGTGACACTGGTACAGAGTAGTCTGTTGACCCGAGATCGTCATAGAGTCTTGTGTGGTTCCCACTGTGCTTTGATTTCCATCTTACCACGTCCAAGAGGGCGTGCAAAACGGTGGTTTTTGGGTACAGTCCCGAGTCACATGGAGGCAATGAGCGATAGGAGGGGAGTCGTCTCTCCCGGTATATGGGGGTTGATGTTGCGCTGTGTTCGATTGGCTATAACAGGAAATCCCTGGCCAGGGTTGCAGAGATTTACTGGTAAGTGTTACCAGTAGTTTCTCGAACAGTTATAGACCTCATATCGACACGACTTATTGAGCTATTGGGGTCTGACGTATACCACCCCTAGGCGAGATATGCGACATATCAGACGATCAGACCGGACTGTACGGTAGTGTTACTGGTCGGATTCACTGGAGTGTGAGCGGGCTTGCTCGTCGATCTTCAGATCGCTCAATACCCGGGTGGCCGTTACGTTTAGCAGACCGCTTGCGGCTTGTGGATGTTTGATATGATCATCATCCGCTGCCGGCGTATTGACGAGTCTTTAGAGTCCTACACAGAGGTTTCCTGGTTCAAGCGAAACGAAATAGGAGCGCATATGAGATATGTGCGGGACCGAGAATAATGCGTGTATGTGATGCCGTATTCTATTCTCGCGATAAATATATCGAATGGTTGTATGCGATATAACCTAGTTATCGATTCAAGCGTTGATTCGATAAGCCGATATATTGGATACCAGTCGGTTATGTGCGCATGACCGGATCATTGAATCAAGTGTTGATTTAATGATTTAATGTATAATTATATATTTGATATATTACTTTGCATTAACTAGTATCGGTTTACTTAAGATGGATTTTCTCGCTCGGATGTGCAAGTTGTATATATGATATACTTTTGTGCATTTGATTGTATCATGTTTGATGATACATGAATGTTTGGTGTATGGTTTAAACCATGGTTGGTCAATGGTTAGGGTTTTCTTTTGCTTCATTTACTTATTTATTTATTCATTTATTTATCCATTTTGTTATTTTAGCAAAAGAAATATGATGAAGAGAAAATGGTGGCTTTATTTGTTTGTATTCTTTGAAGCTTCATGAACATTTGACCAAAGCAACCATTTTTGTCTTCTTATCTAAACCTAACCATTCTTTAACCATGATTAACTCTCTACATCTAACCATGGTTTAGTTATGATAAGAATGGATAATTCTTTTCTTATTTTGATAATCTTATCATAACAATGATCTTCTTCTTGCTCTTCTTCTTCTTCATGAAAAGCAAGCTCCATCAATGGTGGATTGATGGAAAGAGTGAGAAATCCAATTCTAAAGTTAACCCACCTCCTATTTCTTCATCCTCTACCTCTTGCCAAGTAGTAGAGTGTGTTTCCTTCACAAGTTTCATGACTTGGTGAAGGTGGAGCTTGATTCATCGATGCTTCGACGTAGATCATCTTCGGCATGGACATCGACGACCTAGCTTGCCCATTCTCCGACGAAGCCGATCTTAGAGCCCAGATTCGATTTGGACAGCGGAGAGGACCTCGTTGCGGAGCCGTGGAGGTGGAGGACCGGATCTACAAAGGTTGTATTTCCGTATTCCTTTAGTTAACTGTTAACTAGTTCTTGTTCGCCTAGACTTCTAGCAAACGATCCGTACTTTAGGGTTTGTAGGCACCATAATTTTTGAAATTGCCATGGTTGATGGCTTGGGAGACCTCACTAGAGTGCCTAGGAACCCTGCAGAATCGAGCGATAGCGAAGTGTAGGAAAGCTGGTATCCTCCCTTTCCCCGGAATCGAGTATGGATCGTGCGTTAGCCAAGTCTGGATAGGCCGGTATACTTCCTTTCCCTGGAATTGAGTATGGATCGCGCGTTAGCCAAGTCTGCATAGGCCGGCACCCCTCGACTCTTTCTTGGTGCGGGTCTTTGACCCGTGTCTTCGTAGGGCAGGAAGATGCTCAGCGGCCTCGTGACGAGGGCTTTAGATCCACTTCTCTGTAGGGAAGGAAGCTACCCATTGTAGATAGACTGAGCAGGAATCTACTCGGTGGCCTCGTGATGAGGGCTGTGGATCCACACCTGCGTAGGGCAGAAATCTACCCATTATGGATGGACCGAGCAGGAATCTACTCGGTGTACTCGTGATGAGGGCTTTAGATCCACTTCTCTATAGGGCAGGAAACTACCCTGTTGCGGATGGACCGAGCAGGAATCTACTCGGTGGCCTCGTGACTAGGATTTTAGATCCACACCTTAGTAGGACAGGAAGCTACCCGTTTTGGATGGATCGAGCAGGAATCTGCTCGGTGGCCTCGCGATGAGGTCTTTGGATCCACACCTTTGTAGGGCAGGAAGCTACCCATTGAGGATGTACCGAGCAAGAATCTGCTCGGTGGCCTCGCGATGAGGGCTTTGGATCCACACCTTTGAAGGGAAGGAAGCTACCTGTTGTGGATGGACCGAGCAGGAATCTGCTCGGTGGCCTCGTGATGAGGGCTTTGGATCCATATCTTTGTATGGCAGGAAGCTACCCATTGTGGATGGACCGAGCAGGAATCTGCTCGGTGGCCTCGCAATGAGGGGTTTGGATCCACACCTTTGTAGGGCAGGAAGCTACCCGTTGTGGATGGACTGAGCAGGAATCTGCTCGGTGGCCTCGTGGTGAGGGCTTTGGATCCCCATGGTGGATGTTCTCCGCCGAAAGACGCGACTGGGACGTTGGGACGTCCGGCCTGAATTTCGAAGGCAGATGCTATTTGGTGCTATCCGTCCACCTCTCCGAAGATGCCAAGTTGATTATGACACCATGTATTGAAGGTTTAAACAGATGCGTCCGATGTAGCAGACTTCGTCAGATTCCTCCTCGTTGAGGGTTTTTTGATTGTGGGGACGCTCTTCCCTGCAGGCGCAAGCCCCTGCAGTTAATTACGCTACCGCATCACGGTAACCACTTTCTCCTTCTCCAGATGGTCACTTCGTGTCGTGTGTGTTTGTTTTGTTTTTGGTTGTCCGTGGATTGTATACGGAGACTAATTTATGTTGTCGTCCGTAGGGCGTGGATTAGTCCAAATCCGTATCTTCTTAGATTTGGGTTTAGGGTTGGGTTTAAGAATGCGTTAGTCTTATTTGAGACTAAGATCAACTTAAACGTTTGTTAAGGATGCGTTAGTCTAATTTTAGAGTAAGATCAACTTAACAGGATCATTTAGATCCAACAAAAGAGCATTTAGGCTCTATTGTTTAGTTTAGGGACGTTGCGGTCCATTAGTTTAAGGACATTACGGTCCACGGAGTTTAAGGACATAATAGTCCATGAGTTTAAGGACCCCACAGTCCGTAGTTTAAAGACGTCATAGTCTGTAAAGTTTAAGGACATCATAGTCCATGAGTTTAAGGACCCCACAGTCTGTAGTTTAAAGACGTCATAGTCTGTAAAGTTTAAGGACATCATAGTCCATGAGTTTAAGGACCCCACAGTTCGTAGTTTAAAGACGTCATAGTCTATAAAATTTAAGGACATCATAGTCCATGAGTTTAAGGACCCCACAGACTGTAAAGTTTAAGAGCATCATAGTCCATGAGTTTAAGGACCCCACAGTCCGTAAAATTTAAGGACATCATAGTCCATGAGTTTAAGGACCCCGCAGTCCATGGAATGTCTGGTTGTCGGGACTCGTCACCTCTCTGAAGACGTTGAAGGATTACAACGACATGTATCAGAGGAGTGAAGAGATGTACTCTTGAACCAATATTGGTTGGGAGATCTGTAGTCCAATTTGGGACTAAGATCAAAAATTTATGAGCATATGGGCTCAATTAATCTGATTTAGGGTTCTGTGACCACTTTGGGCTCGGCCCATTTAGTTAAAATGTTGAACATTTAACAATACTGAGCATTGGTTTGAGTTCTGACAATTTTTTTTGTCTTTTATTGAATGCTGAGCATTCATCATAGCTCTGGGCTTTTTTTATAGAACAATTTATGTTCTTTTAGCGTACACGTGAGGAGCACGTGGAGCGCTTGGCGCTGAGCGCCAGTCAATGAGCACAGAGTGCTTCTTGTGATGTAGTGCACACGTAAGAAACACGTGGCGCGCTTGGCACTGAGCGCCAGTCCAAAGAGCGCAAAGCGCTTCTGTTTAAGTAGCGCACACGTGGGGAGCACGTGGCGCGCTTGCCGTTGAGCGCCAGATCAAAGAGCGCAGTAGCGCACAGGTGAGGAGCACGCGGCGCGCTTGGCGTTGAGCGCCAGTCAATGAGTGCAATACGCTTCTGTTTAAGTTTGGAGCGCTAAGGCTCTCCAGCGCCGTGCGCTAGATTTGGAGCGCTGAGGCGCTCTTCTTTAAATGGAGCGCTAAGGCTCTTTTTAGGCAACTTTGCGTCCTGAGAATTAAATTCTCTCTATAAGAGACTTTGTCTCATGGATTTAAGAACAAAGTTCTTATTTTTTTATAGGAGATGTTTCAATCTTTTATGTTTTTGGTGAAAGGCTCTGCCTTTATGGATCTATGATTCCAAGAGAATTGAATTATTCTCCCCCCTTTAATGATGAGATATTATGATCTCTTAAAGACAATTTGTCTTATAGATCTATGATCTGAAGAAGATTAAGTTCTTCCCCTTATTTTTTATGATGAGATACTTTGATCTCTGTTGTGAAAGATCTTGGTCTTATAGATCCATGATCTTAGAAATAGAAGTAAATTCTTCTTTTTATATGAGATGATTTCATCTCTCTGTTCTTCTTTTTTTTTTACCTTGAAGAAAATTTTCTTCTTCTGAGAGCTTGCTCTTTGTCTTTGAATTTCTCAAAATTTATGGGGGGGTTCCTCTATATGAGACTTGAAGTTTTAGGTCCTTTTTATAGTGAAGGCTGATTAGTTAAAGAGATCTTTTCTCTAATTGATTTGGGGATATTTCCCCCGTTGGATCTTTGATCCAAGGGCTTCTGATTTACAGAAGACAATTTTCTTGTTTTTAATAAGATTGGGAAATTTTCCCCATACAGAATTTATTCTGTATTTTGGTGATTTCTAATCACCTTTGGATCATTGATCCAATGGTGCTTTGATTTACAGAGCACAATCTTTTTGTTTGGAAAGATTTTGAGGAATCTTTTCTTAACAAAATTTTATCCTGGTCAATTGATGATTTATCATCTTTATTGGATCTTTGATCTGACGGTGGGGAACATTTAGTTCCAGCACTAGCGCACTCGTGCTTTGCACGTGAGCGCTGCTTCAGAGCGCTGGCGCTCCTGGCGCGAGCGCACTCGTACTTTGCACGTGAGCGCTGCTTCAGAGCGCTGGCGCTCCTGGCGCGAGCGCACTCGTGCGTTGCACGTGAGCGCTACGTCAGAGCGCTGGCGCTCCTGGCGCGAGCGCACTCGTGCCTTACACGTGAGCGCTGGCGCTCTTATGAAGCGCTGTTTCATTTCAAATTTTGAAAATTTGAACAAAGTTTTGCTCTGAATGGGGAAACAAATGCCCCCCCAACGTTGCGCTCACGTGGCCCACACGTGAGTGCAGCGGAGGCAACATCTGCGCCCTTAAATCAACTTAGAAGTTGAAACGGCTCTCAGTGCCTATAAATAGGGACTTTGGCCCTTAAGATGACTTCCGTTCATCTTCTTTCTTATTTTCTGAGAATCAATTTCTCCTTCAGAGCATAGCTCTTTGTCTTAAGAATTTTTTTAGGGACAAAACTTCTGTCAGATTTTTAGGTAAAGATTAATCTTTGAAGGGATTAGTTAATAATCTAGGGTTTCACCCATTAACAGAGCTTTTGCTCTACCCAGAGCGGAAGAATCTCCATTTATGGGGAACATGGTACAACCAAATCATCAAAGGTCATCGGATTTTTTCTTGCGCGACACCTTCGGATCCTATTTCGGTGATCCCTTATGCAGATGCACCCCCGATAAACTATGCTATGGAGGAGGTAAATTGGACTTCAGAGGGTCTCCTTCGGCCTTCTATGGCCGCAATACCCGTACAGCCGCCGGTTTTGGACACTCTAAGGCGGCGCATATGTCAGGGCGAGTCGCGCCCTTGGGGACAGCCATACAACATAGGATTAACTCCCCGTCACCCAGCCGGATATCCACAGTGGGCCCGATACATCTTATCGGCAAAGAAGTCACAGCTGCTAAGGCTCGGATTATACCCTGCGATCTATGCTTCTTTGTTCCAGTATTCCACACCTCCTGCATGGTGGGTCAAGGCATTTCTGGAGCAATGGAACATTCCGACCCACACCTTCCTTTTATTGGATCTAGAAGTATCCATTTCTTTAGAGGAATTTGCTGAGGTCTCTGGTTTACCCGTTCGGGGAGAACATTACGAGGAGCTGCTTCCTTCGGATGGGTACATTTTTGCCACCAAATCAGTGGTAATGGGTCTTACCCCGGAAAACGCTATTCAACACCAATTCCCGAGTTTGATAAAGGTGCTGAATATCTATGAGAACCTTTTTCTCGAATCTGGAAGTTGTGGGGTTAATTTCACAGATTTCATCGCCCGTTTTCTCCGCTCTGAAGTCCTGTCGAAGGAAGCCGTGAAATTTGCCAAACTCGACGATCCTTTTGGTTTCGGTTTGGACAACCAGCCGGCAGCGGAGGCGGATCAGAGAAATTTCTTTCTCCCCAACACCCCGGTCGTCTCTTTCACAGAACTTGCAACTCCTGGAATTGATGAAGAAACATTCTTTTTGGGGTTCCTCGGGCTATAGCTAAGTTGGTTTGCGCTTTCGATGCACCCTCGCCATATGAGGCCGTCCGTTTTTTATCCAGCTCACTGAATGGTTGCTGGGATGCAAGTGGCCGTCGGGATCGCTGGGTTAGCCCATTTATATCACGGCCTCAGCTTGGCAGCAGACACTACTGAACCAGGGGTGCAGCCTGTAAACTTCTCGATGCATTATTTCACCCCGTAGCTCGAGTTGCACGTGCTTGGCGTATTCGGTATCCACAGAAGCCCTTGCTTCTATGACAAGTGTAAGTTCCCTCGGATCATACGGCTAGACGACGCATCCATTGTAAATCTGACACCGCGGGAAGCTAGGGGTTTGCTCCTTCGTCCGCGCACGGTTGGAGATGGCATGACCTTCACCGATAAAATTCTGACCGTCAGCCAGGAATCCACGAAAACGGTGCAGCCATTGCAGGACATTTTTAGAGACGGGGACTCTGTCTTGAAAGCTCAGGAGATTCTTCATCTATACTCCATCAGGCCGGGCTTTCTCGTGTTTAGGCAGAATGATTCGGCGTTGTTCATGAGATACAACCTGCATCATTTCGCCCAGCAGTTCAGCTATAATCAGGGCGTCCCGCTTGAGGCCTTCTTGGCAGAACCAGCTGCACCTGAAGAGGGAATCCGGAGCGCGTTGCGTCATTTTATGCACCTAAACATAGGGTCCAACTTCTTCATCAGTGAGCCGAGTTGTGTTCCGAAGGCCCTGAACGTGTATGTGGCGTGGTATCAACATTCGATGGGCACCGTTATTAGGGAAGAAAAGCGATTGCTGCATGATCGCAAGGGTACCGCCCCGGCTGGTAACCCCGCTGTTCCCTTGAAATGACGGACCATTGTCCGTCCTCCCTTGAGGGAAGCCGCTGCGGCTGTGGTACCATGTGATATGCCTGAGCTATCGCTACCCCGTGCTCCCGTTGAAGTGGCAGCTGTGGCGTCTCCTGAGTCCAGCTTGGGTGCGGAGATCGGGACTCGCCGTCCGAAGTTGCCCGCTAAACGCAAGCTCGTGTTACCGGCGGCCGGTACTCGCTCGCAGAAGAAGAAGAAGTCGATTCTTTCTGCAGACGTTGTATTCGGCCAGGAGCCCCATGCTCCCTATAGTGAAGGCTTAAGCGAATACGGGACCAACGAGGGTTTATTCACGGCGCCAGATGATACTGATCTGGAGGCTGCAATCGCGGCTTCCGAGCGATTAGCTAGCAACAAAGCAGGACTGATCATCCTCGCACAGTCAGGTATACTTCCGCCGTATCTGTGTGGTTACATCACACATTTTTTTATTATCATACTTTGACTGACACTTATTTTTCAACGGGCGCCTCCACCGAAGAGGCTATCGCGGCTTCTCTCAAGACTTTCGAAGAGGAAGAGAGGCTTTGCGTTTCCTTGGGCCTCGGTATATTTTGGCTTATTGTGCCTCCTTTCCTTCCCCCCTTTTTTATGGGTAGACTGACCCTCCTTTTTTAACTTATCGCAGGGACTACTTCGACCCGAGTTATCCCGAGTGTAGTGCCAACTTCGCAGGGAGGTGCGGAGACGCTTCCCAGGCCGGCTACCGAAGTCCCAGCTTCCCCAATATTTCCAAAAGAGGCTTCCCTTAAGCAACCGATGACGGATTCCATAATGGCTCCAGAGGTAGCTCCTGGCTCGGACGATGACGTCTCTTTGGCAGAGGTCTTAAGAAGATCTGCTCTCACGGCCCAGGCAGAAAGGAAGCGCAGGAGGCGTGCAGCAAGAGAACGTAACGCCGCCTTGGTTTTAGGTGCAGGCTCGAGCGCTGCTTCCCCTGTCCCTGCTTCTTCAGAGGGTGCTCCGGCCGCCCTGTCTACCGCTCATAGACAGGCGGTACGCGGGGCTCGGGAAGCAATTGAAAAGCCGTCCCAAGGTAACGTAACACTGTGTCCTTTTGTCAGAGGTTTGATCTTCAGATTCTTATATATCCTACGCTGCAGGGCCAAGTCCTGGTGATGAGGTGGCAGATGAGATGACGGCAACCACCGAGCCCGAAGCGGCTACTCTTTCTCAGGAGTCCGGGACTGCTCCAATTGCCGCTCTTTCCACCTGCGGTTCCCTGCCATCACCTGGCATTGAGAGTGTCACGACGGCTCTCGTGGAATCAGGGGACGAAGCCACAGGCGGCGAAACCATCCTCCTGAATGAGATCGAAGAAGTCGTGATGCTTGGTGATGCTTCCGTCACAGTTTTGGCTGATGACCTGTCTGGTAGGTCTCGGGTCACTGCATTCTTTTCGTTTTGCAATCCCTTCTGATGACATTTTGTTCCTTTCGAATGTAGGTGTGGTGAGCGCCGAGGTTGTGCCACCTGAAGAAGCACCACCAGCTACCGCTCTGACGGTTGCCACCCCTTCGTCTCCTCTTATATCTTCTCAAATGTTGGAAGGTATGGGTTTGCGATTAATTTAAATCGGGGACAACATCTTTCGTGTATTAACCATGTATCATCGTGATCTTGCAGGAGTTCTCTTTAATCATCTGTATCAAGTGCTGAACCCGCACTTCTCCTTCCTGTTGGAAGTTACTCTGTCTGCTGGTGCCGGTGAGTATAGCTTTCTAAACCGACGTCCTTTCCTTTCTTAGACGAGCGACCCGACCGTTGCTAATTTTGAATTGATTGCAACAGTACAAATTGAAGGAGGGGACGAGGGAATCATTGCACCACCAGTACTCCCAACTCTGCCCCCTGTCGTAGCCGGTATGGTAGACTCTATTGTTCGTAGCATTTTCCTTATTTCTTGAGCCGACATTTGATCATAATTCGTTTTGCAGCAATTGCACCAGTTACTACCCCACTCGAGTCTCGCATCATAATGCCGGCAGGGCCCTTTTCTAGACGTCCATCTTTAAAAGGCGCTGCGATCAGCCTGCGTATGTTGAGCGAATACGTCGAGGAGCTTGACGCGGAGGCCCCTACATTCGCTGAAGACTTTGCTGCCGAGGTTAATCCAATGTTGGCGACGCTTATGAACTTCCATAACGAAGGCGTCGTCGAGTCTTGGGTTAACCACTGCAGGAAGATTGAGGCTTGCCTGCATGAGCTTGAGCTCAGGCGTCCTGCTCCTGAGATTCTGGCTTTGAACTCCCAGCGGGCTGCGTGGGTTGAGCAGAGCGTGTCCTTCCTCCGCCATTTCGAACAAGAAGCGACCTTGAGGCGGAAGGAACGCAAGGAAGCTTCAGGTGAATCTGCCTGGCTGCGCACCCAAGTTAAAGTGAATGCCGCGCAACTGAGAGCCGTCTTTGACAATTTGCAGCGATGTATTTCGGACGGGCTGGCATTGAGGCGGAAGCTTGACTTCATTGAGCGGGTTACGCAGAGTCGCGAAGCTGCCCAATGGGAAATCGATGAGATGGTTTCATCGTGCTTGCAACAACGGGCTCGAGTTGAAGCGGAGCTGGCCGCGACGGCCGATCATGAGAAGGAGTTGAGAGGAGTGCGCGAGCAGCTAGCTGATTTATTGAAGATGCTCCTTCTCAGTAGCTGTTTTTGCATAGATTGAACATTTATGATCCTTGAATAACATGCCTTTATTCATTTTTTATTCTTTTATATGATGTATTTTGTACTCAATTGAACTCATGAATAAAGACACATTTTTCTTATCTCCCACTGTCGCTTTCTTTTCTTTGCTTTGTTGTTGGTATGTTACTCTGGCAAGTGTGGCTTGTAGATAATAAAGAACATTTCATCTTAGCCTCCTTGTAGGTTAGCGATGGCTTAGGAAGCAGGTTCAGGTCTGCTGCCTAAGACTTTTCAACTTTATGAACCGTAAGGATCTCATAAAGACTTTTCTCCCTACGAGTCGAGAGGATCTCGTAGGTGTATTTTCTCCTTAGGAATTATGAGGATTCCTAAGTGTGTTTTTCTCTTGAGAGTCGTAAGGATCTCACAAGAGAATTTTCTTCCTTACAAGTCGAGAGGACTCATAAGTGATTGTTTCCCTCCTTGTCGATGTTCGACTTCGGAGAGTGTGGCCCATAGATAGTCCATCTTGACCTCTTTGCAGGGCAGTGATGGCTTAGAAGACAGGGTTAGGATCTGCCACCTAAGACTTTTCAACTTTATGAGCCGTGAGGGTCTCATAAGATTTTTCTCCCTACGAGTCGAGAGGATCTCGTAGGTGTATTTTCTCCTTAGGAATCGTGAGGATCTCTAAGTGTGCTTTCTCTTGAGAGTCGTAAGGATCTCACAAGAGAATTTTCTCCTTACAAGTCGAGAGGACTTGTAAGTGAATGATGAGTTGACCTACTCCCGAGTCAAAGCATTGCTTTGATGGGGAGGTCGAGGGTTGACTTTAGCCATTTTCCACGGGGTCAGAATTGATTTTAGCCGTGTTCCACGGGGTCAAGGGTTGACTTTAGCCATACGGGGTCAGGATTGACTTTAGCCATATGGGGTCAGGATTGACTTTAGCCATACGGGGTCAGGATTGACTTCAGGGGTTGACTTTAATCATATGGTGTCAGGATTGACTTTAGCCATACAGGGTCAGGGGTTGACTTTAGCCATATGGGTCAGGATTGACTTTAGCCATACGGGGTCAGGGGTTGACTTTAGCCATATGGGGTCAGGATTGATTTTAGCCATACGGGGTCAGGATTGACTCTCGGTTGTTTGTGCACCGTCGAGTCATGGAACTGGGAACTTTGCTGCGGCTCCGCTTTGCTGATGTTGCGTCTACTGTAACGAGACGAATGTCGATGTGGTCTCTAGGTTGTCTGTGAACCGTCGAGATTTGGAACTAGGGACTTTGCCATGGCTCCGAGAATGATTATCGCGTCTGAATCCTGCTGGAATGCGGAGAAACGCTGTTGTGGATCTCCAGGCTGTAGATGTGGCCGCCGAGACTTGGGACTAGGGACTCTGCCGTGGCTCCATGATTGATTGTCGCGTCTGAATCCTGCTGGAATGAGGAGGAACGCTGTTGTGGGTCTCCAGGCTATAGATGTGGCCATCGAGATATGGTTCCATCTTTTTTTGTGCCCCTGGATTGTATACAGGGATCGATGTGATCTCACCTGTAGGGCAAAAGTTTCATTCTTTCATTTTTTTATTTCCGCGATACTCTATCATTTCAGCTTTTTATATCGCGAAAGTCGCGATTGCCCAATCATTTCGGCTATTTTTCGCGGTGCCCAATCATTTCAGCTATTTTTCTTTTTACTCACTGTTTTTTTATTGCGAGTTGCCCAATCATTTCGGCTGTTTTTGTATGCATATATTTTTACTTGCTGATTTTGTTGCAAGTTGCCCCATCATTTCGGCTATTTCATATGCATTTGTGGCTCGCTGACTTTTCGCTGCGAGTTTAGGGATTTGATTTCGATTTAGGCATCAGCATCGCTACAACTGGGATATTACCAGGAGCGAATCATCATTTGCCTCTGTTGATGTCGAACAAAGGTGGCTTAGCAAACAGGGTTAGGATCCTGTTGACTAAGACTTTTGACTTCATGAGCCGTAGGGGTCTCATAAAGGTATTTCTCCCTACGAGTCGTGAGGATCTTGTAGGCGCGTTTTCTCCTTAAGAATCATGAGGATTCCTAAGTGTATGGTCTCTTATAAGTCGTAAGGATCTTACAATAGCGTTTTCTCCTTATAAGTCGAGAGGACTTATAAGGGTCGTTCACCGTGTGAGCATATCCTAGTCGTGGGTGGGACTTTGTTAGGGAAATATTTATTCGTGCCCGTGGATTGTATATAAGGGTCAATATTGAACCGCTTGTAGGGCAGTCTGTGGGTTATAATGGCTTAAGAATAAGTTCGGATCCCTATAACTTAAGACTTTTGAATCCTATGAGCCGTGAGGGTTTCATAGGGGAATTCTCCTCACGAGTCGTGAGGATCTCGTAAGTGTGACTTCTCCTTAAGAATCGTAGGGATTCCTAAGTGTGTTGCTCCTTTGTGAGTCGTAAGGATCTCACGTAGGTATTTTCTCCTTATAAGGTCGAGAGGAGCTTGCAAGTGTTGTTTAACGAGATTGCGCCCTTTCGGGTTTTCACAAACTCGCCAGTAGCCCTGCTATTTTTACTCACGGAGCCCTTTCGGGTTTTCATCCATGCCCATTTCGCTTGTGGACGTATCTTTTTTTTACCACGTCAGCCTGAGGATGCCGCGGGTTGGTAGTAGTTTAACGACATTTCGATCAATCGTTAGTTTTAGGACATCTCGGTCCGTTGTTAGTTTAAGGACATTATGGTCTATTGTTAGTTTTAGGACATCTCGGTCCGTTGTTGCATCGGTTTCGTTGGCTACCACTTCTAGAGTTTGGGCCTGAGAAGATAGCGAGCGGACATAGGCGTCGTCATCTATCATTACCCTAGGCTGTGACTCATCAGGTATAGTATTTTTTTAGGAACTGACCGTTTATCGGCCTGAAGGGTCTTTCGCCATGCATATCCATGAGCAAGTATGCCCCACCTTGGTAGACTTTGTCTATGATGTACGGTCCCTCATAATTCGGCTCGAATTTCTCCTGTTTGACACTATTGGGAATCATAGGTCTCTTGACCACTAGCACGAGTTCGCCTTGGCGGAATATTCTCGGCCTGGTCAACCTCTCGTATGAGCATGTCATTTTTTCTTTGTTGGCTTCTAAGTTTTGTTGCGCCATGAGCCGGGTTTTGTCGAGGGCATCAAGTTCCTCAAGCCGAAGATGAGCATTCTCTTCGTCTGTTAGCTCGTAATGGACCGCCACTCGTAAGGAGGGTAGCTCTATCTCCAAGGGGAGTACCACTTCAGTGCTGAATACCAATGCATATGACATTGTGTTTGTGGCCGTTTTGAACGTAGTTCGATACGCCCAGAGAGCTTCATGCAGTCTCTCGTGCCAGTCCTTCTTATTTTTAGACACCGTCTTTTTCACGATCTTCGTCAAGGTCTTGTTCGAAACCCCAGCCAGACCGTTAGCTCGGGGGTTATAGACCGAAGAGTATCTCCAGCCATATCCTCGCGTACTCCTTCTCCTGACAACGTTATCGCGTGACAGATACGAGATCGTTTCCAAGACCAATGTTGATCCGGCTCTACTCTCGCTGCATATGTGGCTTTCAGTACATGCTTCTGTGGCGGGGTTACCCTCCAACTGCTGGATAAAGCGAACCTGCCTTGCTGATACTGGTCTTCTACCCGGTCTTTGAATGTGAAGCAGTTTTCGAGAGGATGTCCTATCACCCTAGGAACAATAATCCGGGTGAGAGACCTCGTCTGCTTGCTCGGGGTGTTTGGCTTCCGGGAGCGTAATCATTCGATGTTTCATGAAAAGATTGAATATCTTCCTTGTCTTGTCTTGGGGAAAAGAATATGCTCGACCCATCTTTCTTATAAGAGACGAATCCTGGCTGCTCAATTCTCGATCGCGTGGCTTCTTGGACCCTCTTTGCCGCTGTCAAACGTTTTTTTCCGTTCTTTAGTTTGTTTTTACCTCTGGGTCGGGTCTTCTGTATGACGGGTTGGCGACGAAGGGCATTGTCATTCTCCGTAGCCTGCTGAAGGAGGCACTGCGTTCTGGCTTTCTCGTAAATGACCATTTCACGGTTATGGTCATCCCGGACCTTTTGACCCGTTTCCCTTATTAGCTTGTCCATCTGTTCTTCGAACGACGGAATTTGCATTTTCACGGCGGGACCTCGTTCTGGTTCAGGGTTAGCGTCTTCTAGTAGAGCATCTCCTTCTTCATCGAAATCATGTATAACGTAGCAGCCATGGAATCGCTCCCGTTTCATAGATTGAACATATCCAAGCCCGATCGTTTCCATTTTCCCATTGGGCAATTTTCGCTGAGTTCCGGGGACGTTCCAGATTCTGTTGTAGAACTGAGCTTTTCGAGCAGTCTGTTTGAAGGGTACACATTGGTACTTCAACAGCCTTTTTAATTCTTCTGTGTAGTATCTGGGCAGACGGATGGGCTAGAGCCTGTCAAGTGTAGAATTGGCACCATGCCAAATTTCTTTCTCCACTTTGGTTTCTGTGGATCGATAAAAGAGGATCTCATTTTCATCTCTTCACCTGAGAGGGATATAAAATATCTGCAGTTCCTGCACACTATAGGTATCAAGTGCTTCGAGCTCTTTGTAATGCTCTATCGGAACCATGGCGATTTGCAAACTCCGATCATCGCCAGTGAAGGCTTGTATTGATGGACGAAAAGAAAATACGGCATTGACCTCATCTTCCGAGTCGCTGCCGAAGACCAGAATAGGAGTGGACGGTCCCGGCTTGTTGCATTGGGTGGCCCTGAATAAACTATTTCTTCTTCCTCCTCGGTATCACACCCGAAGACCGAAATAGTGGTGATAGCTTTGTTCTTCGATTTGTGGCATCTTTCCATGTCTTCGAAATCTGGTAAGAAGTATTTTGCATCTTCGTACTTTCGGACTTCATTTACAGAGAATGGGTTCAACTCCCCTGTCTCGGTATACTCGAAACCGTCCTTGAAATACTTCATACACTGATGTTGTGTAGAAGGGATGATGTTGTACTCGTGTAATCAAGGCCTGTCGAGCAAAGTATTGTAGATGTCTTGGCGTCAATGACGTGAAATTTGATGTCCGTGACGAGCAGCCCAAAACGTAACGTCAGTATCACAGACCCGAGCGTCCGTGATGACTGGGAGTCAAACCCGGGGATGGTGATTTTATCACGAGCGAGGTGCTAAATGCTCATGCAGATTTCCTTCAACACTCTTACATTGAGAAGGTTAACAGAGGACCCATTGTCAACCACGATTTTGCCTATCTTGATATCATGACAGTATCTGGAGACATAAAGGGGACGGTTATGCTCGCACGTCCCGAGGAGCAGGTCTTCATCGCCGAAGGTGATATCGGCCGTGTGCACTTCTTCCAGCTCATCCTTCATCTTTTCTTCGATTAGGAAAGTTTGAAACTGGTCAGGCTCTTGTAATGCCTTGATCAAACAATCTCTCGCCTCCTTAGATAGCAGAAGATCGTCGAGAATGCTTAGCTGTGATGGTATCTTCCTCAGGTGTGCCAAGACATTGTAATCCACCTTGTTTTTCTTAGGCGAGTCCTTTGCTGCAAGCTCTTCGACGACTCGATCATCGAGGGCGATATCCTAGGGGACCTTTTCTTTCCCCTTATCCTTTTTGTTCGATCCCTTATTTGTGGGTCCGAGATTCTTTTCAGGTAGCATGCGATTGCGCAGCTGAATGTTTTCACAGCTCTTCGTTTCTTCCTCTTTTCCTGAAGCGGTTTCTTTGAAGAGAGGGCCGAGAGCCATTTCTTCTTCCGAATCGCTCCCGAAGGTGAGAACTTGCGATCCTCTGCTATCAACCATGTGACAGTTGCCGACAGCTCTTCCACGTTCGTTTGTCGTATTTTTCCGCCGTCGACGAGCTTCACGCTTCATCCTCTTGAAGTGTTGCCTGTGAGCGACATACCCTTGCCACCAATTTTTAAAGGCGTTGCATTCTTCAGTAGGGTGTGCAATCCTCTGATGATATAAACAGAAGTTAGGATGTATGTCCTCTTCATTAAGGTGTATCCTATCGGGAGTGTTTCCTTCGGAGGGTGGCGGCTTCATCCCTATCGATATGGCTTTGGCGAACATTTTCCTTGTTTTGAACCTGCTTTTATTTGCGGCGGATGTGCTTTGATCTGGTGGGAGTGTTTTAACCCTTTCGTCCAGTCGCCAACGTTTGGCCTTTTCAAATATGGTCATTTCGCGCCCTCGATCAGCTTTGCTTTTCAGAAGGGCTTTGTTCAGGAATGCGTCAATCATTTTCATCAGACGGTCCTAAGTGTTCTGGTTCGGGATCTGCCCCCAGTTTCTCTACATCAGGAGCCTCTTCACCATCTACCGGCGAGTGAGAGATCATGTGGCAGCTTGCCACATAATCCTCAGGTTTATCTGACGAGTCTTCTCCCTCATCTTTGTCGCTATCTTCGTCTTCAAGGATGTGATTAAGAAACTCCTGAAGCGTGACCGGGGTTCGCGTCTTCTGGTTATATTCTTCCAACGCGTCAATCTGTTTTTACAGGTCTGTGCATTTGTCCCCATGCTTCAAGGGCTTTTTGATCTTCTTCTTCTTTTTCGAAGACTTTGACGGCTGGGCCTGAGCGTTTTGATTATCGCTACCAATTCTCGGCGATGGGCTTGGCTTCGGCATTCCCTCGATGACCTCGGGTTCTAGCGGATTTTTCCACCTGATCGCCGGGCATGTTTTGAGATCCTTGAGCATTCTTTTCGTCTTGGCTGAAAGAGCGACCTCCCATGGTGCTTCTTCTACAAAAGAGCATGATGCCCCCAGCGTGTCCCCCCTTTTAAGAGCATGCGGCTGAGGCGGGCTTACTTTCCAGTTCTCGGACAGTGCGAATTTGCCCTATTGGTATTGGTCCTCAATCCAGCCTTTGAAGACGAAGCAATCTTCAATTGGATGGCCTATTACTCGATAATAGGGGCAATAATTGGGATTGTTGGCCTCACCGGGTTGCAATGGGCGTTTCGGATCCGGCAGGGTGATGAGCCTGTTGCGCACCGCCAGCTCGAACAGTCTCCTCGTTTTATCCCGGAGAAACGAATAAGGGCGCTTCAGTTTCTCATTGAAGAATCGCCGTCTTTCATCTTGGCGATCAGTTGGCTTTGGACCACTGGGCTGCTGCTGAGCATTGGCGACGAAGGTCGCTTTCCCTTTCCCTTTATCATTTCGAGATTCAAGCTTCGAAGAAGATGGTCTATGACCCATCTGATACATTTGGGCCAGCTTGTCAATCAAGTCCTGGAAAGTAGTTGCCTTGAAGAACATCATGAACTGGGATATGGTCGCCTGCGGATCAAGAGTACCCACGAACATGCCTACCGCAGGCGCTTCTTCGATGCGTTGCTGTTCAGACCATAACATTGCATTTTTCATCCCCCTATTCTTATCCATTTTATCAATAAACAGGTACTCTTGACGCATGTTTGTTGCATGTTACAGGATACAGGCTCTTGGAGCAAATACAGTGAAAAAGACGAAAAGTTGATACAGAAAAGAGACTTTTGACCAACGAGTAGACGGATCTTACTCAAGCCGAGACGAAGAACAGTGCAAGGTCCAAAAAGATGAAGTGAAACGGTCAAAAGATCCTTACAAGTTTTCACTGAAGATCTGTAGAAGACCCAGAAGTAAAACAGAGAAAAGTAGTGAAGAAACAAGAAGCAAAAATGCCCAGAATACAGCTCAAGAATTTTGGTGAAATGAGCTCACCAAAGGGCCGCGGAACCGCGGCCCAAGCGCCTTATTGCCGCGGTTCCGCGGCCGTTTAATGCCCGTGTCGGCGCAAACTTTCTGAGTTGGTGCGTCGGTGCGGGTGTTGGGATTTTCAGGAGGCAAATCTGTAATTGCACATATGCGAGAGTCTGTAACCCTAGTTTCCTTGTTTGTTTATAAATTGTACTCACAAAGCTGTAAAACCTATGCTTCTTTTTAATCAATAAAATTAGAATTGTTGAGAGATCAAGAGCATCATTTTTGTAAGTGTTCTTCATTTTCATGCCTTAGTATTAATTCTTTTCTTGCCCTAGCTAGTATAATTATATTACTTGCCTTAGTTAACTAGTATAGTTCTTTTTAATCTGCAGTAGATAAGTGATAATTTTAGACCCAAACAGCATACATTAAAACATAACAAAAAAAATGCAAATTTTAGCAATTCCCCTAATGAGCGAGTAAAACCCTCGCTTGTTAGGGTTAGGAACAAGGTAAGGAGTGAGAGATGAATATCTCTCACTTCCTTCAATGCCAACACATTTTCAAAACTAGAACTTCATGCACGCATGCATGATCCGCCCCTACGGCACCCTACCTACGAGGTAACGGTGAACCGTAGTATAAAAGGCCGGACATACATGACGTCCATGAAGATTATAGCAATTAATAGGAAAGGACGGACAAGAATCTAGAGGGAGAAACTTCGTTTCTTCCCAATCATCCTAATCCCCTTTGCTAATAATTGTTGTGATTTCTAAAAAGTTTTAATCAAACGGCATTGAAAGAGGTGACAATATTAATCTCATCAACCCTACCTTCGACCTAATCCTAACAAGTTCTTTCATATCATATAAATTATTTTTTAAATCAATCGACAAAAACCAAACAAAGATCGGAATCAACTCGTAAAAACATAAAGCAGAAAATTACACATCTCTGTGGATCGACCCGTACTCATCGGCTAGCTGCAAAGCGACACCGTTTCTGATTACGGTAAACAAGTATTTTTGGACTAATCAAATGGCGCCGTTGCCGGGGATGGCGTAATATTTCTTTTTGTGTAATTTCGGGTTGATTTAAATTTTTTTTTTAAAAATCATAAAAATCAGAAAATAAAAAAATACAAAAACATTTTATCGATTTTTATCTGTTTGAAGGGTTTTAGGGTTTGAATCTTGCAGGAACAGCGAAGGATTGTGAATCTGGAAATTTACAGAGGGCAAAACAGAAGTTGGTGCATAAGAACAGAGAGGAGTTGCAAGTACAGAGCAGCACAAATTTTTTCAGAGGCTGAACCCACCAAGCTGCCGCGTTTCCGCCGCAAAAGAGGCTCCAAGACCACGCTTCCGCCGCCCTTTTGACACGTCAGCCCTTCAAAATTGCATGGTTTGCTCTCTCTTTCTCCCCTCTGCAACCTCCCATATATCTCTCTGTAAAACCTTTCTGCAGGAATTCTTTGCGCTAAAAATTCTTTCTCCCCGTTCTAAATAACAGATTTTCTGCAGGTTTCTTTGCGCTGCGCTAAAAATTGATTGCAAGTGAATTTTATTGTTTTGCATAATTTAATCGGACTTTAAGGGGCTAATTGACCAAACTCAGATTGGGTGGGGATTTCATCACCCTTCCCAGGACCCCAGAAAACACCTAAAGCATGTGCATTGACCATAATTAATTAAAAAATATTAGACTCAGACCTAAGGACATCGAGCTCAATAGGAAAAGGACTAGTATAGGCATCGACCGTTTATCCTAACTGACATTGCGGTGTCTAGGCTAGTGGTTATTAATTAGGCCCACTGTAGTGGTGGTTCCTTCCCACTTACCTGGCCGTACTTGCCGGTGAAGAGGCGGTTTGAGGTCCTATTTCTAGCCCTAATTAGGAGCTGTCTAGCAGACCTAGGTGACCCTAGATCTAGGCCTGATTGTGCATGTGTGGTTGATACATTTGTGTCACGAGTCCCTTTCCAAAAACCTTTTTGCAAAACTCTCACATAAATAAAAAAAAAAAAAGAAAAATCTTTTCAAAACTTGCAACTTGCCGCTAAGAAAACTTGCAACTCACTTCCACCACTTTCCCTCACTGACGTTATCTTACCTCCACATTCTGTCTTTTTTCTTTTTTCTGACTACACTACCCTTTAGTGTATGTCACTTTGGACTAGGGATACTGACGCCCGATTAGTCCGTGTTTCGTTGGTACCGACCGACGAACCTTTCGACACTAAAGTCGACACTCCGTCCCACTTTCTTACCCTCACCTTCAAATTCTTTCACCGAAGGCATGTCGGGATTCAACCCCAACAATACCTTACCGACGAGAAGGATTCCACCTCCGTTAGGTGCGAATAACCCGAATCAGCCGCCTGTTGAAGCGCCCGCTCGAGTTGCGCTCCAGGATCTCTTTTACCCCATCCGCACTTCTTTACCTACCTGTCTTTCACCCCCACCGGCAAATGGGGACAATTTTGAAATAAAACCACATTTCATCAATATGCTGCCAAAATTTCATGGTTTGGAATTTGAAGATGCATATATCTTTATCAATAAATTCCAAAATGTGTGCGCTATGATGAAAACAACCCAATTAAGTGATGACGCTATAAGGCTAAGGGTCATTCCTTTCACCTTATGTGACCTAGCCGAGAAGTGTCTATACAGCACCGCATCACATTCCATAAGAAATTGGGACGAGTTTGTGAAAGCTTTTCTGAAAAAGTTCTATCCTCATCACAAAACTGCCAGAATCCGCAATGAAATAATTCAATTCTCACAACTTCCTTCCGAACCATTTTGGAAGTGCTTCGAGAGATTTAAGGACCTACTAGTTCAATGCCCTCATCATGGGATCGAAAGTTGGCAACTTTGCCAAACATTATACGAGGAATTGAACTCGGCAACGAAGCATTTGCTAGAAACCATCTGTCAGGGTCATTTTCTCTCTAAGTCTAGTGATGAAGCGTGGCAGTTTCTTGAGGATCTTAGTGAGCAAACAATTCAGTGGGAGAGTACCAAGACCACATCATTTTCTTCTAGTGGTCAATCTATGGCAGGCATACATCAAGTAGAGATGTCGATTGCTATGAAGGCTGAGATGGCCGCTCTTACGAAAAAGCTAGAAGCGATTGAGACCAAAATCTCATCGCTTTCTCCTGCCCCTGTTGTGCCTCCACGAACTGTCTGTGCTTGTTGTGCGGATCCATCGCACCTAACCGAAGAGTGTCCTTATAATGCATCCACTCAAGGACAGGATCAAGTCAATGCTGCATTTCAGCAACGACAAAGAAACGATCCGTACTCTTCGACATACAATCCGGGGTGGAGGAGTCACCCAAATTTCGCTTGGAACCAAAATCAACAATTCCAAGGAAATAACAATTTTCAAAGACCTCCTCCTCTACAACAACAACAACAAGCACCTTCACAAACTCAATTTCAACCGCAACAATTTCAACAACAACCTTACCCTAATCAGGTGAACAATTTTGTGCCTAACAATGCTTACCAGCCAAATAATTATATTCAACCTAATAATGATAAGGTTAGCTCGCTCGAAAGAAGTCTAGATGCGTTCCTTAAGCAATCTACACAGTCTACAGCAAGACTTGAGACTTCTATTCAATCTTTAGTGCAAAATAGTACCTCACACGATCAAAGCATCAAATCTATTGAGGCACAAATTGCACAACTCAATGCAGCTTTGAGCGAGCGCGAAAAAGGAAAACTCTCGTCTCAACCACTGCCAAACCCCGGTCACGCACATGCTGCATATCAACAGCAGAATCATAACGTAAATGCTGTGACCACTTTGAGATCGGGAAAAGTGTTGCAAAACAATGTGGGTATGAATAATAACACCCCTGCCGGTGGCCCCTCTTCATCTTCTTCATCATCTTCTTCGTCTTTAGAGCCTATTCTCCACCCTTCACATGGCTCTACGTCTTCTAGCCCGAACGGACCCATTTCTCACAACACGAACACATCTACACGGGGTGCCGTTCCAACTCGACAATCTGATCCGCAAAAATTGGACTCAACCACCTTTCAAAATGTTCCTTTTCCTAATCGGTTGAGATCCAATAAACCAACTCCACAGATGGAAAAGATTATAGAGTTATTCAAACATGTTAGCATAAATATCCCTCTTTTGAATGCAATCCAACAAGTTCCTTCATATGCAAAAATTTTAAAGGACTTATGGACCAAAAAGAGAAAGTCGCAAGTGCCAAAGAAAGTTTTTGTGGCTAGTGCTATTAGTGATGCTCTTGTAAATTCTTTACCCCTAAAGCAACAGGACCCCGGTTGTCATACCATTTCGATAACAATTGGGGACAAGAACATCAATAGAGCACTATTAGATCTTGGCACGAGTGTCAATTTGCTACCTTATTCTGTATACGAGCAATTGGGCGTTGGAGAGCTTAAGCCCACTCACCGTACTCTCCAAATGGCCGACCGGTCAATAACCCATCCTAGGGGAGAGCTGGAGGATGTGTTAATTAGAGTAGGGGATTTCATTTTCCCCGTTGACTTTATCGTGATGGATACACAACCTGTCGCTAACCCCCGGAACCAAATTCCGGTAATACTTGGTCGACCATTTCTGGCAACTTCCAATGCAGTGATCAATTATCGTAATGGTTCAATGAACCTATCTTTCGGCAATATGACAATTGAGCTCAATATTTTCAAGTTGGGAAGTCAGCCTGCTGAGCCTAATGCTAGTGTACTCGATGTTTGCTCGATCAATGAGATCGCGGAGGAGGACTGTGAGTTCGAGAATTTTTTGTTCGATCACAGCAATGTTAACGCCACTAGTGCGTTCCTCCTAGAATCCGACACAGCTTTCACAGCGGATAACGATTTTGAGTGTTTTACCTTCGTTGACGACTTTGAAGACTCATCACCTGATTTGGAGTCTTTTGCTTTTTCGGATGAGTTAGTCGAACCATCCGACTCTGTTGCGTACACTCGGTTCGAGCCTTTGATGGAATCCTTCGAGTTTGAAACAGTTACCCCATTATTACCATCTATTGTTTCACCTCCTAAACTCGAATTGAAGCTTTTGCCGTCGCACCTAAAATATGCTTATCTAGGTGATAATGAGACCTTACCCGTCATTATATCAGCCTCTCTAGCTCTTGAGCAAGAGAAGGCTCTTTTGATGGTCTTACATAATAATCGGCAAGCTTTCGGCTGGTCTATGGAAGACATTAAGGGGATTAGTCCCCTCATAGTCGAACATCATATACACTTGATGGATGATGCCAAGCCGGCAAGGGATCCACAAAGACGCCTCAACCCCATCATGAAAGAGGTCGTTAAGAAGGAGATTGTCAAGTGTCTGGATAGTGGTATCATTTACCCTATCTCGGATAGCCAATGGGTTAGCCCAATCCACGTTGTGCCAAAGAAATCGGGAATTACGGTCATTACCAATGAGGCAAATGAGTTAATTCCCACTCGCACCCAAACTGGGTGGCGAGTCTGCATAGACTATAGGAAACTCAATGCCGCAACAAGGAAAGACCACTTTCCTTTACCTTTCATTGACCAAATGCTCGAGCGATTGGCAGGGCACGAGTTCTATTGCTTTCTAGATGGCTATTCCGGTTACAACCAAGTCCCCATCGCCAAAGAGGATTATGACAAGACAACCTTTACTTGTCCCTTTGGCACTTTTGCTTATCGTCGCATGCCCTTTGGGTTATGCAATGCACCCGCGACATTTCAGCGGTGTATGATGGGGATCTTTTCAGACATGATCGAAAAGTTCTTGGAGATCTTTATGGATGATTTCTCCATCTTTGGCGACTCCTTCGACGAGTGTTTGCGGCATCTTGACGCTGTTCTTACCCGCTGCAGGGATAAGAACCTAATATTGAATTGGGAGAAGTGCCATTTCATGGTACGAGAGGGCATTATCTTAGGACATGTCATCTCGCAAAACGGCATCGAGGTTGACAGAGCAAAAATCGAAGTGATTTCTAACCTACCTCCCCCGAAATGCGTCAAAGATATCAGAGCCTTCCTTGGCCACACCGGTTTTTACAGACGGTTCATCAAGGACTTTAGCAAGATCGCTAAACCCTTGACTCTCTTACTGGCCAAGGACACAACTTTTGCTTTCGACTCCACTTGCACTGAAGCATTCGAGTCTTTGAAACATTCCCTCATTTCTGCGCCTATCCTTTCATCTCCCGACTGGACGTACCCTTTCGAAATCATGTGCGACGCATCAGATTTCGCAATTGGCGCTGTTCTTGGACAGCACATCAATAAAATGCCGCACGTGATTTATTATGCTAGCCGAATACTAAATGAGGCCCAACTTAACTACACAACAACAGAGAAAGAATTTTTAGCTGTTGTGTTTGCACTTGAAAAATTTCGGCCTTATTTAATTGGCTCTCCGGTCGTTGTATATACTGATCATTCAGCTCTTCGCCACCTTTTTGCGAAAAAGGATGCTAAGTCAAGGCTAATACGTTGGATCCTTTTATTACAAGAATTTGACCTTGTCATTAAGGACAAAAAATGATGTGAAAACGTAGTAGCTGATCACCTATCACGACTTCCTTCTTCGCCCACGCTCGATCTTCCATTCACTGATGTTTTTCCCGATGAGCAACTCTTGACCGTTTCTTGCGAACCATGGTTCGCCGACATTGTAAACTACTTAGCCACCGGCCTGATACCTAATGATTGGTCGAAACAGGATAAACTTCGATTTTTATCCCAAGTCAAGCATTTTCACTGGGATGAACCCTATCTTTTTAAATATTGTTCCGACCAAATCATTCGTCGGTGTGTACCTGAAAGTGAGGTCAAGAGCGTGCTGTCTTTTTGCCACGATCAAGCATGTGGCGGGCACTTTGGCCCAAGGAAGACAGCCGAAAAAGTTTTGCAGTGTGGTTTCTATTGGCCACGACTCTTCAAGGATGCATTTGAATACTGCAAAACTTGCTCCCGGTGCCAACACTTGGGCCGCATATCGCGGAGAAACGAAATGCCGCTCCAACCTATTTTGGTTGTGGACATTTTTGATGTTTGGGGTATAGATTTCATGGGACCATTTCTTAACTCTTTTGGAAATGTATACATTCTTTTGGCAGTTGACTATGTTTCAAAGTGGGTCGAGGCTGTGCCCAGCCGTACGAACGATAATAAGGTTGTCATTCGGTTTCTTAAAGAACATATATTTTCTCGATTTGGACACCCTCGGGCGATAATAAGTGATAATGGTTCTCACTTTTGCAATAGGACTTTCGAGTCCTTAATGCGTAAATACTCTATCACCCACAAACTGTCAACGCCATATCACCCCCAAACATGTGGGCAAGCCGAGGTTTCAAATCGGAAAATAAAGCAAATCTTGGAGAAAACGGTTTCCAAAAACCGTAAAGATTGGTCACTTAAACTGATTGATGCACTATGGGCTTTCCGTACTGCATATAAGACCGATCTTGGTATGTCTCCATACCGGCTTGTGTACGGGAAGACTTGCCACCTCCCAGTGGAGATTGAGCATAAAGCTTTTTGGGCTATCAAGGAGCTGAATCTATCGTTAGGAGATGAGGGCAGCAATCGAAAGCTGCAATTGAATGAACTAGAGGAGCTGAGGGATGAGGTATATGATAATGCCCTAATTACTAAAAACCGAGCTAAGGTGTTCCACGATAAACACCTTTTGCGAAAAACTTTTGAACCTGGTCAACAGGTTTTACTTTATGACACTCGGTTACATTATCATCCCGGCAAGCTCCGTTCCAGATGGAGAGGACCTTTTGTAGTCCGCACCGTTTATCCGCATGGTGCGGTTGATCTTGAAAATCCTGAAGACGGTACCTTATTCAAAGTGAATGGGCATCGACTGAAACCGTTCTTCACAGCGGACCCTTCGGAGGAGCTCCTGTTCTTGCAGGAGCCGATCTACACTGAGTGATTTTCCTCCACTTTCACCCCCAAATTTCCTTTTTTCCAAAACATTATTTCAAATAAGTTTGGGGGTGTGTATATAATTTGTAAATATATAATCCCAAAATACCATAAAAAAATATATATAAAAAAAATATATTTTTTGAACTAATTGCAAATTTTCAGAATTAAGAGCTGACATTTATTTTTTACAAATAAATTCCTCATTTTTGAGGATGTTTTCTTCAAATAACCCTTTTTCCCCTCTATTTAAAGAGAGCCGAGCCCTCCCGTCCTCATACCCTAAATTTTTCCTCTTCATAAAACCCTAGCCGTCGCCCCCAACCTGCTCCAGAAAAATCTCGCCGTGCCGCCGCCAAACCGCCTCGCTTCCGCCGCCGTTGCTGCCTCCCGCCGCGCTTCCGCCGCCGTCTGGTGTCGTCGCCCCCTGAAATTTTCAGGGGAAGTAACTCTATAGATTTCCTTTCTGTTCCTGCATATTTTTTTTTCTGGAATATCTATATGGCACATAAAATGCAGTTTGAACGGGATTTTCCCCGGTTTTCACACACGAAGTATACGGTAGATATTTTGCACATGAAATCGAGCAAAAGGGCTGGAATTTCCTGCTCTATAATCACTCCTCTGCGTTTGCCCTACCTAACCTAGTTGCCCTATTTTATGAATCAATGGAGGATAATAGTTTAGACAACTTAAGCTACATTAAAATAAATTGGGGAGATCGTGTAATTCACATTGATAGGGATATGATCCACGAGGTTACACTCATACCACGTGTACCCGCACATGAACACCCATTGCACTTTGAGGATTATATGCCCTTGATGGGGAATGACTGCGCACGAGATCCGCGTAAGGGTATCCAAGTACGGACCCTTTTCGCGAACGTTTTCACTGTGTGCCGGTGGGCACAAAACAATATCTTTGGTAGTTCGCACAACACGACTTTTTTCACCCCTTCATTACATGTCGTACATACACTTATGACGAAAAATCCACGGTTCGACATGTGCACTGTATTGCTCCAGTCTATAGGTACGGGGAAACGAGGTACCGTCTACCCGTGTCCCATGCTTGTCACCCAACTCTGCCGTTATTTCCTCCCCGTTGAGGAATTTGACTCATTCATGCTGGACGGTGTTCTGGTTCGACCACTCGTAGAGGGCATTACGTCGTCCTACTCTAGACTTACTGATATTTGGACACGAAAGGAACCGGCAGAAAATGTTCCTGTACACACCCCTAGCTCGAGCTCGACATCGAGCGGGGAAGAACTAACCCCTCAGGAGCATGCGCGATTGATGTGGAGAACAGTGAGAAGAATTGATGCTTTGAGGGATGAGTTTCGGGCGACAGCACGAGATCACGACCGTCGGTTGACGGAAATTGAGAGGGGAATTCAAACACTTTTGGCTAGAGGGGAACGATCACGTTCACGCTCACGAGCGCGACGTAGGGCCGGGCAGTGAGGGCACTGCTTTGCTCAAGTTTGGAGGAGAGGGTAGTGTAGAGGGTAGTGTATATAGTTATCATCTTTTGCATTGAATATTGTATATATTTTTCTTTTCCTTTGGCATATTTAATTTCTGCATTGTATCTTTATATAAAAATCATAAAAATTTGAAAAATTTGAAAATATAAAAAAATTTTGAAAAAGAAAAACTCATAAAAATTGAAAAATTTCAAAAATTATAAAAAAAATTTAATGTATTCAATTCTGGTTAATTGACTTGAGTTTGATAAATAGGTTAACTGGCTAGGAAAAACTAGATCTCAGACTTAGCAAATTAAAAAACCCTAAAAATAACCTTTCTTAAAGTTTAATGGTAGAAAGTATATATCTTTGTAGGTTATTTAGAAATAGGTAAATTTTGGGTTCACTTCTTGGGCTAAGTCGAAACGAAGGAAGAGTATTGAAACTTTTATTAGAGTATAAGTTCGAAAAATAATTCCTAGCTTAAGTCTAGAGTCTGAAAACATATACCCTACAATTTGCACAATCACGCACCTTGAAACTTGGAATAGTAGAAGAGACCTTGAATTGCTCTTGTCTAAAAGTCCTTAGTACGAAGAAAATAAAAAAAAAAGGGGAATAGAAAAAAAATGGACACTGGTTTTGTGATTACTTAAAGCTAAAACATAGAAAAAAATATTTAGCGAGGGTGCTTCATCACCTAGTGCCTTAGACCAACTGGTTTGGGAGTCACTGCTAAAAGCCTTGGGTGTTGCAAAACTAGGAAGTACGCTTTAAAGTGCTAACGCATCTTGTAATCGGTTGTTGGTATCTCAAGAAGTATTAACGGTCGCATGAAGGATGTGTAAGCGAAATCCACCAATTAATAAGTGCTTTGGACAATGGACGAGAGTACGATTGCTTGATTTGAATTTCCAAGTGTAGGGGTGATATTTACACACACGTAGGGATATGTGATTAGAGTCTAGATAAGAGAAAGGAATGAAGAATAGAACTTGTATCTTTAGTAGAGTTGATAGAAATTCCTAAGCGGAGATAAAACCCTAGAGGGAAAACTTAAGAGATGCTGAAAGCTAAGTAATTCTATAGAACATATATAATCTTAAGTTAAATTATGAGGAAGTGTGAAAAATATGGGTGGATAATTTGCAGGTCGACGATAATAGAATTCCTTGTTAGAAAACCTAATTGAAGAACAAAAGTCGAGAAACCGAATTGATAGGATTTTGTGGGTGTAATCCGCTGAAAACCCTCAGGAGACAACACTCCTCCTACTAGGGACACCTAGAGGTTTAATGGCTTGTTGCACGTGCTCAGTGCAATCGCGTTTCCCTGCGAAAGTGCAGTTAGGTTAGATTTTTATCGAGAATAAATAAAATAATAAGTTTGCTCGAGGACGAGCAAAAGGTAAGTTTGGGGGTATTTGTTCAGACCATAACATTGCATTTTTCATCCCCCTATTCTTATCCATTTTATCAATAAACAGGTACTCTTGACGCATGTTTGTTGCATGTTACAGGATACAGGCTCTTGGAGCAAATACAGTGAAAAAGACGAAAAGTTGATACAGAAAAGGGACTTTTGACCAACGAGTAGACGGATCTTACTCAAGCCGAGACGAAGAACAGTGCAAGGTCCAAAAAGACGAAGTGAAACGGTCAAAAAATCCTTACAAGTTTTCACTGAAGATCTGTAGAAGACCCAGAAGTAAAACAGAGAAAAGTGGTGAAGAAACAAGAAGCAAAAATGCCCAGAATACAGCTCAAGAATTTTGGTGAAATGAGCTCACCAAAGGGCCGCGGAACCGCGGCCCAAGCGCCCTATTGCCGCGGTTCCGCGGCCGTTTAATGCCCGTGTCGGGGCAAACTTTCTGAGTTGGTGCGTCGGTGCGGGTGTTGGGATTTTCAGGGGGCAAATCTGTAATTGCATATATGCGAGAGTCTGTAATCCTAGTTTCCTTGTTTGCTTATAAATTGTACTCACAAAGCTGTAAAACCTATGCTTCTTTTTAATCAATAAAATCAGAATTGTTGAGAGATCAAAAGCATCATTTTTGTAAGTGTTCTTCATTTTCATGCCTTAGTATTAATTCTTTTCTTGCCCTAGCTAGTATAATTATATTACTTGCCTTAGTTAACTAGTATAGTTCTTTTTAATCTGCAGTAGATAGGTGATAATTTTAGACCCAAACAGCATACATTAAAACATAACAAAAAAAATGCCAATTTTAGCAATTCCCCTAATGAGCGAGTAAAACCCTCACTTGTTAGGGTTAGGAACAAGGTAAGGAGTGAGAGATGAATATCTCTCACTTCCTTCAATGCCAACACATTTTCAAAACTAGAACTTCATGCACGCATGCATGATCCGCCCCCTACGGCACCCTACCTACGAGGTAACGGTGAACCGTAGTATAAAGGGCCAGACATACATGACGTCCATGAAGATTATAGCAATTAATAGGAAAGGACGGACAAGGATCTAGAGGGAGAAACTTAGTTTCTTCCCAATCATCCTAATCCCCTTTGCTAATAATTATTGTGATTTCTAAAAAGCTTTAATCAAACGGCATTGAAAGAGGTGACAATATTAATCTCATCAACCCTACCTTCGACCTAATCCTAACAAGTTCTTTCATATCATATAAATTATTTTTTAAATCAATCGACAAAAACGAAACAAAGATCGGAATCAACTCGTAAAAACATAAAGCAGAAAATTACACATCTCTGTGGATCGACCCGTACTCATCGGCTAGCTGCAAAGCGACCGTTTCTGATTACGGTAAACAAGTATTTTTGGACTAATCAGTTGCTCGCACTTCGACCATAGATTCCGCCACCGTATTGCGTATTGCACCTATGTTTCGCCAGGCTTCACTTTGGCGTTAATTAATGCTGTAATTATGGTGCGTTCGCTAGCGCTTGCGAAACATTGGGTGAACAGCAATTCCATCTCTGTAAAAATTTTGACGGAGTCGTTGGGAAGCTCTGAGTACCATTCGAACGCCGTCTCCGCCAAGCTGCCGATGAATTGGCGAAGCAGTAGCTTATCATCCCCTCCAGTGTTGCCGCAGAGAGCCCTGAACTGAGCAACATGTTGATGGGGATTGCCTGTCCCCTTGTATACATGGAATTTATGAATCGTATATCCTGGCGGGTATTTTATTTGATCGTACCAAGCCGGATAGGGTCGTCCAGTTCTGACGACTTGGCCAGCCACTTCATTCGCTTGATGAGCTCGTATTTGTTGAGCTATATAATCATCGAGCGTGGCTTTGGAGATGGTCTCCTCTTTGGCCGTTAATAGGGCCGGCAGAGGATTTGACATCTCTTCTCTATCATCTTCAATTATTATTGGAGGATTTTCGGCTGGAGAGTCCGGTTGGATCATCATGCCCACCATATCTTGGAATAGAAGGGCCATTTGTTTTATATTAGCCGCTTGTTCCGCGGCCTCTTTGTCCTTCTTCTCAAGCATTCTCCGAAGGAATTCGGCATCAGTTTCCTGCTCACGGCGCTGCTCCGAGAATGTCTCCGGGCTTTCTTTCGGTCCCGTGAGTGCGGCCATAACTGTTAGCATCTCTTTGAGCTTTTGTTGTTGTTGCTCCTGAGCTTTAGTCACTGATCGCGTAATCGGTCGATGACCTGTGGAGATACGGCTATTCTCTTTTCCGGATGCCATATAGACGGTATGCACCACCATGCCCCCGGACTTGGGGCGTTTAGATTCAGTGTCTTTGTGATTTGCCAAAGACGTAGGGATCTTCTCCGGCCTCCTTCTTTTGTGGGGGGTCGAAGCTGAGGGAGCCGTTGCAGCGGGCACCCAAACAGATGACACCTTTTGTGTCTTGACAGGATGGTCCTCTTTTCACTGAAATTCATATTTTTCTGTCGGCGGGGGTAGTCTTGATCAATCACGGAGTCTTGGACCTATCGCCAGAACTTGTGAATTTTGGAGGACAGCCGCTGAGGGGGCTGCTCCAGCTTCTCCTTTGTAGCGCACTCCATAGGTGGAGGAGACCTTTTCAGCACAGCCGTCGGAGAGTTCTTGCACACCCTCCTGAGTGGTTCAAAACTGTTCCCAGTTGGAACAATAGCATCGACTTCCACCATTGGAGCTGGCGGAGTCAATCCTGATGGGAAATTGCCCCCAGCTTTCTTCACTCGGCGTCAATGGAGACGTCGAGCATGTCGTGCGGCCGGGATCACCTCCGCTTTTAGATGAGCTTCCTCTTTCCCTTTACGTTGAGGAGAGGCTGCTATTGGCGCTAGCCCGTCGAAGACCGACGTTCGTTGAGAGGGGATAGTCAGTCTTGCGAAGGCCGACTTTCGAACAGGGGAAACAGCCTTCATGACTTCGCCTGGAATGGGAGCTGAAATGGCCAGTCTTGTGAAGACCGACCCCTTAGCAGGAGAAACCGCCTTGGTGACTTTAGGAGTAGGAATGGCTATCCGCTTCGGGATAATGCCTTCTGGTATTGCGGGCTTCTTCACGGGCCCGTTGGAGCTTTGGCCCAGTCTATTAAAAATCGAGGCACTGAATTTGGGCGACCCGTTGAGAGAGGCCGCAGTAGTTGCAAGCCGATCAAAGACAGACTTCTTCGGAGCTTCTTGTAATGGTACGGGAGCGCTGAAGCTCGTTGGCGGGAGCATGGTCCCAAAGAACAGTCCAGTGGTGGCCCGAGTCACCTGTTCCACTGGCATAGCGAAGATGGAGGCGCTTGGGGCCCGTAAGTCACTCTTCCGGACATGACGGAGTGAGAGTTGCAGTTGCAGTTAGTGCAATTTGAAACCATTGATCTTCTATTTTTTCTGCACGGAGTAAGATACCAAATCTTAGTACTTCACATCCGAAGGCAACCATGTCAAAACCACGATTTGTTCGCGAAACACAACACACGAAGTGTAGAGTGGAATGAGGAAAAGGTCCCACCGGGCGTGCCAGAATCTGTTCTCCGCCGAAAGACGCGACCAGGACGTTGGGACGTCCGGCCTGAATTTCGAGGGCAGATGCTATTTGGTGCTATCCGTCCACCTCTCCGAAGATGCCAAGTTGATTTATGACACCATGTATCGAAGGTTTAAACGGATATGGCCGATGTAGCAGACTTCGTCAGATTCCCCCTCGTTGAGGGATTTTTGATTGTGGGGACGCTCTTCCCTGCAGGCGCAAGCCCCTGCAGCTAATTACTCTACCGCATCACGGTAACCACTTTCTCCTTCTCCAGATGGTCACTTCGTGTCGTGTATGTTTGTTTTGTTTTTGGTTGCTCGAGGATTGTATACGGAGACTAATTTATGTTGTCGCCCATAGGGCGTGGATTAGTCCAAATCCGTATCTTCTTAGATTTGGGTTTGGGGTTGGGTTTAAGGATGCGTTAGTCTCATTTGAGACTAAGATCAACTTAAACGTTTGTTAAGGATACGTTAGTCTAATTTTAGACTAAGATCAACTTAACAGGATCATTTAGATCCAACAAAAGAGCATTTGGGGTCTATTGTTTAGTTTTGGGACGTTGCGGTCCATTAGTGTAAGGACATTACGATCCACGGAGTTTAAGGACATCATAGTCCATGAGTTTAATGACCCCACAGTCCGTAGTTTAAAGACGTCATAGTCTGTAAAGTTTAAGGACATCATAGTCCATGAGTTTAAGGACCCCACAGTCCGTAGTTTAAAGACGTCATAGTCTGTAAAGTTTAAGGATATCATAGTCCATGAGTTTAAGGACCCTACAGTCCGTAGTTTAAAGACGTCATAGTCTGTAAAGTTTAAGGATATCATAGTCCATAAGTTTAAGGACCCCACGGTCCGTAAAATTTAAGGATATCATAGTCCATGAGTTTAAGAACCCCATAGTCCGTAAAGTTTAAGAACATCATAGTCCATGAGTTTAAGGACCCCACAGTCCGTGGAATGTCTGGTTGTTGGGACCCATCACATCTCTGAAGACGTTGAAGGATTACAATAACATGTATCAGTGGAGTGAAGAGATGTACCCTTGAACCAATGTTGGTTGGGAGATCTGTACTCCAATTTGGGACTAAGATCAAAGATTTATGAGCATATGGGCTCAATTAATCAGAGTTAGGGTTCTGTGACCACTTAGCGCACACGTGAGGAGCACGTGGCGTGCTTGGCACTGAACCCCAGTCAATGAGCGCAGAGCGTTTCTTGTGATGTAGCGCACACGTGAGAAGCATGTGGCGCGCTTGGTGCTGAGCGCCAGTCTAAAGAGCGGAAAGCGCTTCTGTTTAAGTAGAGCACATGTGGGGAGCACATGGCACACTTGGCGGTGAGCGCCAGTTCAAAGAGCGCAGTAGCACACACGTGAGGAGCACGTGGCGCGCTTGGCATTGAGCGCCAGTTCAAAAAGCGTAGTAGCACACACGTGAGGAGCACGTGGCGCATTTGGCGTTGAGCGCCAGTCAATGAGCGCAATGCGTTTCTGTTTAAGTTTGGAGCGCTAAGGCTTTGCAGCGTTGTGTGCTAGATTTGGAGCGCTGAGACGCTCTTCTTCAAATGGAACGCTAAGGCTCTTTTTAGGCAATTTTGCGCGCTGAGAATTAAGTTCTCTCTATAAGAGACTTTATCTCATGGATTTAAGAACAAAGTTCTTATTTTTTTATAGGAGATGTTTCAATCTCTTATGTTTTTGGTGAAAGGCTCTGCCTTTATGGATTTATGATCCCAAGAGAATTGAATTATTCTCCCCCCTTTTATGATGAGATATTATGATCTCTGAAAGACAATTTGTCTTATAAATCTATGATCTGAAAAAGATTAATTCCTTCCCTTTATTTTTTATGATGAGATACTTTGATCTCTGTTGTGAAAGACCTTGGTCTTATAGATCCATGATCTTAGAAAAATAAGTAAATTCTTCTTTTTATATGAGATGATTTCATCTCTCTGTTCTTCTTCTTTTTTTACCTTGAAGAAATTTTTCTTCTTCTGAAAGCTTGCTCTTTGTCTTTGAATTTCTCAAAGTTTATGGGGGGATTCCTCTATATGAGATTTGAAGTCTTAGGTCCTTTTTATAGTGAAGGCTGATCAGTTGAAGAGATCTTTTCTCTAATTGATTTGGGGATGTTTCCCCTATTGGATATTTGATCCAAGGGCTTCTGATTTACAGAAGACAATTTTCTTGTTTTTAATAAGATTGGGAAATTTTCCCCATACAGAATTTATTCTGTATTTTGGTGATTTCTAATCACCTTTGGATCATTGATCCAACAGTGCTCTGATTTACAGAACACAATCTTTTTGTTTGGAAAGATTTTGAGTAATCTTTCCTTAACATAATTTTATTCTGGTCAATTGATGATTTATCATCTTTATTGGATTTTTGATCTGATGGTGGGGAACATTTATTTCCAGCGCTAGCGCACTCGTGCTTTGCACGCGAGCGCTGCTTCAGAGCGCTGGCGCTCTTGGCGCGAGCGCACTCGTACCTTGCACGTGAGCGCTCCCTCGGAGCGCTGGCGCTCTTATAAAGCGCTGCTTCATTTCAAATTTTAAAAATTTGAACAGAGCTTTGCTCTGATTGGGGGAACAGTAGACGTGAGAAGCTCTCCCATGAAAGGACCTAGTTTGGAAGACTTAGTTAATGCCGAACTTCTCTTCTTTTAGCTAATGATGAAGCTGAAAAGGAATTACATTACTTAAAAGAAGGTGCATGCTTATTTATACAACTTAAGCTTTTCTGCGTTATAGGGCCGAGGAAAATTATGGCCCCCGGCGTCCTGCAGGCGGTATGATCCTCCGGGTAACGCTTCTGTTACGAGAAACGGTATGTCCCACTTCGGGGAGAACTTGTGCAGTCTCCCTTGATCTACGAACTCGTTTCTTCATAAGACAAAATCTCCTATCTTGAAGGATCGATATTTAACTCGGGCATTGTAATAGCGAGCAGTCTGCTGCTGATAGGCGGCTATTCTGATTTGCGCTCGATCTTCCTTTTCCAACAAGATGTCCAAGTTGCTTCGGAGTGTCAAGGTGTTAGCTTCGTCGTCAAAATGTTCGACCCTATAACTGGGTAGTCCGATTTCCGCGGGGACCTTCGCCTCGGTTCCGTAGCAGAGGCTAAATGGGGTTTCTCCCGTGGGTGTCTTTTTCGACGTCCGCATCGCCCATTTCACCCGCGGTAATTTCTCGACCCAGCTGCCTTGTCTTCTTTCCAAAAGGGCTCTGAGACCGCGGATGATGCCTCGGTTCGCTACCTCGGCCTGCCCATTGCATTATTGATGTGCGACCGCGGTAAACTTCATCAATATGTGGTAGTCGTTGCAAAACTCTTTGACTTTACTATTTTCGAAGTTGGTCCCATGGTCGGTAACCAAGCACCTCGGGATTCCAAATCGAGAGATTATGTTGTTCTGTAGGACCCTTATCGTAGAAGCGGCGTCCGGTTTCCTGATGCGCATGGCCTCTATCCACTTCGTGAAGTAGTCCACAGCGACAAAGATGTATCAATGTCTGCCCATGCCAGTGGGGAGTTGGCCCACCATATCCATCCCCCATTGCGCAAACGGCCAAGGGGAACTGAGTGTCGTTAGTTCGGTGGCGGGGAGACGAGGTATGCTGCCGAAGAGTTGGCAGTTCTTGCATCTTCTGACCAGCTTCTCAGTATCCTGGTGTATTCTCGGCCAATAGTACCCTTGGAGCAGTGTCTTCTGGACCAGGGTGCGGGCCCCTTGATGCGCTCCCCCGACCCCTTCATGTATCTCTCGCAGAACGTAGTTTGCCTCGTAGGGGTCGATGCACCGGAGCAGAGGCTGAGTGTATGACTTCTTGTACAGGTTTCCGTTGCTCCAGACTAAATGGCGTGCTTTGGACCGAAGCCGGCGAGCTTCTCCTCGGTCTTCGGGGAGTACACCGTCTTTTAGGAATTCCATGAGGGGCTTTCTCTAATCTCGGCCTTCTTCCTGCGTTGTGTAGATCTGGAGCGTTACCTCTCCGTCTTCCACGCTGGGCCATGGCAAGACTTCAAAGAGGATATTTCTTTTATGGTTGGTCGAATAGGAAGAAGCGAGCTTACTCAAGGCGTCGGCCTGAGTGTTCAAGTTCCTGGGAATCTGCTCCACATGGATTTCGTCGAAATTTTTCCGAAGCCTTTTTTACCTTGGCCAGGTATTTTATCATGAGTGGCCCGGGCCTCGAAACGCCTGGTTACTTAGTTGACGATTAGTGCGGAGTCGCTGCGAACCGTAATGGTCTTCAGCCCTACTTCGGAGGCGATTCGCAGCCCTGCCAACAAAACCTCATATTCCGCGATGTTGTTTGACGCTCTAAACCAGAGATTTAAAGAGTATTCCATTTTCGCTTCATCCGGGCCACGGATGATCAGACCAGCCCCGCTCCCCTCCTCTGTAGAGGATCCGTCCATGTAGAGCACCCAATCCGGGATAGGGTCGGGCACCTCCTCGACCGATGGACGTGGTTCGGGGCCCCGTGTCACCGTTTCTTCTTTAGTGGGGATGGTGCATTCGAAAACAAAACTCGCTAAGATCTGTGCTTTGATGGCTTGTCGGGGGCGGTATTTGATATCGAATTGGGACAATTCCCACCTCCATTTCTCCAGACGACCTCACGATTCGAGGGAGGCGAGAATAGACCCTAAAGGTCGCTCGGTGAGGACGAGGATTGTGTGCACTTGGAAATAGTGTCGAAGTTTTCTAGAGGCGACGACAAGCGCCGGGACTATTTTCTCTATGGCCGGGTATCTCGTTTCCGCGTCCTTGAAAACATGGCTCACGCAGTAGACCGGTCTCTGTGTGTCTTCGAATTCTCTGACGAGCACTGAGCCTGCAGCTTGGTCAGAGATGGCTAGATATAGTAATAGCTCGTCACTCTCGACCAGTCGGGTGAGTAGTGGAGGGGTCGCCAGGTGTGCCTTGAGTTGTTCGAAAGCGCTCTGGCACTCTTCAGACCATTCGAACTTCGGAATTTTTCTTAGGGCCCTGAAAAACGGGAGGCACTTTTCTCCGGATCTGGACATAAAGCGGCTCAGGGCAGCCACCCTCCCCATGAGTCTCATGATGTCGACATTGCTCTTGGGTGTTTCCATATTGAGGATGGCGCTAATCTTTTCAGGGTTCGCTTCGATTCCTCGGTGGGTAACCATGAACCAGAGGAACTTCACACGGGTGACTTCGAAAGCACATTTAGCTAGATTCAGCTTCATTTTGTACTTGCGCAGGACGTCGAATGTCTCGCCGAGGTCTTTAGTATGCCCAGCCGACGAGGTGGATTTTACGAGCATGTCATCGACGTAGACTTCCATGTTTCAACCAATCTGCGGTTTGAACAGATTGTTGACAAGCCGCTGGTACATGGCCATGGCGTTCATGAGTCCGAAGGGCATCATTTTGTAGCAGTAGACCCCTCGATCAGTGGTGAAGAGGGTAAGTTCTTCGTCGGCCGGGTTCATCTGGATCTGATTGTAACCGGAGAAAGCGTCCATAAAACTCAGTAGTTCGTGGCCGGCCGAACTGTCCACTAGCTGGTCTATCTGGCGAAGTGGATAGTTGCCTTTGGGGCAAGCCTTGTTCAAGTCCATGAAATTGACGCACATGCGCCATTTCCTGCTTGTCTTCTTAACCATGACCACGTTTGCCAGCCAATTCGAGCAGTAAAGGTTTCTGATAAAGTTGGCGGCGAGCAATTGATCCACCTCGTCTTCGATCGCCTTTTGCTTAACCGGCGCAAAATTTCTCTTCTTCTGTCAGATGGGCCGGGCCTTCGGGTCGACCCCGAGCTTGTGGGAGATTATTTCAGGATCAATTCCGGGCATGTCCGCTGGTGCCCAAGCGAATACGTCTGAGTTATCTCGAAGGAACCAGATCAGGCCTTCGCGGTGCCCCCCCCGTTAAAAGCGAGCCGATCTGGACTGTCCGGCTATCGGTCCCCTCTACGAGGGGGACTTCTGTCAACGCTTCCACCGGGGCACCACAAACTTCCCTTTGGTCATCGCGTGTATCTAAAGATTCCTGGAAGTCGTGTGTGTCTCCAAAATCGCTGCCCTACTCTCCGGCAACGCCCGTCGAGGCAAGGCAAATCTTGGTGGTTTGCTGGTCCCCAAAGACCTGGCCTATCCCCTCTTGATCCAAAGGAAATTTAAGCACGAAGTGATAGGTCAAGATCTGAGCCCGGAGGGTGTTCAAGGTAGGACGTCCCAGGAGAACGTTAAAGGACGACGGGACCTTAGCAACGAGGAATTTCATCGGTATGGTCCGCGTCTTGCCCACTTCCTTAATGCTGAGGAGGAGGGTGACCGATCCTTCTGCCGGGACAGAATTGTTGGTGAACCCTGAGAGGACATGGGGGGTCGGTTGACGGTCGGATGAACCCAACCTCATACGTCGGAAACATTCGTAGAACATGATGTCCGCCGAGCTTCCGGAATCAATCAATATTCTCTGGACCTCATAACGGTGGACTCGGGCCGCTATCATAAGGGGGTCATTATGAGGAAGTGATATGCCGCGAAAGTCTTCGTCAGTGAATATGATCGGGTCATCCTTCCTGCATTTCTTATGGGGCGGATCGCTTACCTCCTCGACTGGTAGGAGGCAGTGGCTCCCACCACTTTCCCGAGCTGGGTCCTCGGTAACGACCATGATTTTCCCGATCGTTAATTTCCCGGGAGGGGTTTGGTCCTTTTGCTCCTGCTCCGTCTGCCGCTTGTCCCGTAGGTACTTCGCCAGGTGGCCGGAGCGGATCAACTCCTCTATGTAGTCACGGAGCTGTTTGCAGCTCTCAGTCGGATGACCCTGCGACCTATGATAGGCACAGTACAGCCGCGGAGATGCTTGCCCGTTCTTTGGGTAGCTGGCAGGAACTTATAGAACCTCTCGCCCTTAGTTTCCTCCAGCAGCTCGGTCTGGAAAATGTTCAGAGGGATGTACTCTTGGAACCTCGGGGAATACGGTTTCGGGCGATCGACTTTCTTTTTCTCTTCCATGTTCCTCTTTTTTCGGTCTTCTTGGTCGCCTCGGGGAAAGTTGGAGTTCACCTCAGACTCGAGTTGGATCTCTCTCTCGGTCCATTCCTTCACTTCGGCCATGGTCTTAGGTTGTGCCAATGCAAAAGTGCGGAGCCACTCTTTATGCCTAAGACTCGACCTCAGCGCAGTGATAATCGTTTCGTCGCGGTGCTCAGGAACCTCCAGGAGGGCATTGTAGAAGTGAGTGACATACCCTTTGAAGGATTCCTTGTCTCCGCTCTTGACGGTGAACAGGTAATCGACCGTCTTCTTCTGCCGTCGGTTTCCGATGAAATGACCGAGGAATTGGGTAGCCAGCTCATCGAAGGTCGAGATGGAGCGCGGCGCAAGCCCTCAAAACCAGTCCCGGCCAGCCCGAATTAGAGTAGTGAGAAAAGCTCGGCATTGAGCCGTGTCCGAATTATCTTGGAAGCTCATGCCCACCGTAAATGCATCCAAGTGGTCCTTCAGGTCGGACTTCCCGTCGAAGAGGGCTACTTTAGGCGGCTTTTTCTTGGACAAGACGCGCTCGGCCAGTAACCTTTCTGTAAAGAGCTTTGTAAGCGAATCGGCGGAGTACTTATCCCCTTCGCCGGACTTATGGCCGTCACGTCATATGCCTTCAATTTCCTTTTCGAGGACTTTGATCTAGTGGTGGTACCCTGAGGATTCCGCACAATCGGGGCGACGGCTATACCCACTCCGGGTCTGTGCGAGGGTGCGGCTTCGATTCCGCTCTATCACATTTCTTAAATCCTCAGGCGAGGCCCTTCTTGAGTAGTCCTGACGTTCGCCGTTCGTGGGGCCTCGACGGGGGTGAGGGCGCCGGTCGCGTCTGGAAGCAGGCGAACCGACTGACACCTCCTCTGGGGGAGTGAGCGCGTGGCGGGCGTCTGAGCAATGACCCGGTCTTCCATGAGACCGAGGTGTGGAGCTATCCGGCGCCCAGCGGGTCATGGAATCATTCACCGCATGCGGGTCGTGGTTGCCAGATTCGGCACGCCGGCGTTTAGTGACGCTGGGATGAGCTTGAGCGGGATCGAGGGCCTGGGCGTGCCCCTCTGTCCTCCTGCGGGCGTCGTTATCCCGGGAATGGGGAACTGCGGCTTAATGGGTAGGGCCCGCCGCTTGAACGCGGACGAGCGCATCCACCATAACCATGAGTCTGTCGATTCGAGCGTAGAAGACGCCGATGAAGTTAGGAGGGGGAGTAGAACCGCTCCCGCCTCCGTTATGGAGAGCGGGGCAGTTCGTATTGGGAACGTCAATTACTAAAAAAAGGAGAGTTTTCAAGGCGATATGGTTGTCGCTCGCCATTGGGTCGAGGGCGGAAAATCAACTTTATGGGTGGAGAAGCTTCTGAAGCGTTCCCACAGACGGCGCTAACTGATGGAGGTGATGATCTCCCTCAGATGTTGTCCTCCGTCGATCTGGTGCGAGCAATTCTGAGTGGATGAGATTTGATTTGTGGGTTAAGTGTGTTGGATATAGTGCCCTCAAAGTCAATTATTGGATCACAGGCACGTGATTGCAATGATTGAGGGATGACCTATGCCGGTAGGACAGTCTTACTCAAGATGATAGTATACTATCTGGTTTATCTTTATCATCGTGTACATGCTTTAGGTGACATTACAGGTCACTATTGCACGTTGATAGAGCCCTTAGGATTCTTTCTTGACGGCCAGCGCGATCATATACATGGGAGCTGGGGTCTATAAGAACATCCTTAAAAGGTCCCTAGTCGAGAGAGTTTCGAGACAGGGCATCGATACTCCAGAGTAGACTAGTGTATACGGATCGAGACTCCGATGAGGGGCGGTGGCTGGTCTCACAAGCCATTGGTGTCAGTTGGTTCACCTAAGACATATACAAGTGCTCATTGGGTTATGAGTACACCGGACAGGACTCACCGGGAACATGCTAGTTGGTATTATACCTGACGTCAGATAGCAGTTCCCTGGTGACATGTGTACAGGTTAGTTCATCGACCTGAGATCGTCATTTGTCTCGTGTGAGTTCCCACTGTGATTTGATTACTACCCTACCGCGGCTCAAAGGAGTCGTGCAAACAGGTTTTAGTTGGGTACAGTCCCGAGCCACATGGAGGCAGTGAGCGGATCGGCAGGGGTTTCGTCTCTCCCGGTATTGGGGGTGAGATCGCGCTGTGTCTAGGAGAGCCATTACACGAAGTCCTTGGCTAAGGTAAGAGATTTACTAGTTGGTATTCCAGTAGTATCTCAGGGTGTTCTGGGCTACACTCCGACACGACTTGTACCGCTTTTGAGGGTTGACTTTTACCAACCCCCTAGGCCTGACATGCGATACTCATAGACGAACGGACTAGACTATGCGGATATTGTCACTGACAGGCTCAGTAGGGTGTCGGGATGAGTTCGCTCATCGACCTCTCTTTTGGTCAATACCTGGTAGCCCGTTACATACAGCTAGTACCACTGATGTGCTAGTGGTTAAATCCACAGCCAAAATATTGATGAGTCTTTAGAGTCCCCCACAGACAGTTTCTCAAGTTTCGGGCGAAACGTTGTAGAGGCCGTATGGTATTATGGCAGGGTTCGATCATATACGTGCAGTCGTGCACGGATCAAGATCGGACGGATCATACTGGTGGGCTTTGGTTTAAGCCGGATCCTAATATTAGATTTGTTGGATTACTTTAGTCTCATCGCATTCGCATTCAGTCGGAATGCGGATGCAGGTATGTATATACAGGTGAGGGGTATCCTTGTGATCCGTCACGAGTTTACTTTAGATGTTGCCATATCTTTTTATTGTTGTAAACATTTGGATTAATATTTACAAATGGAAATAATGAGCTCAAAGTTTAGGAGCATTAATTATGACACATGCACAAGTGATGACTCATGGTCTCTTTTTTTGTACATGTGTCACATTATTTGATTGATTCATGAGTTGAAATGATAAGAAGAGAGAGAAGGGCAGCCATATGAGCGGTTTGCTCTTGTATTATTTGATCTCACTCTCACTTTATCATTGCAACAAGAAACAAAAGAAAGCTCGTCTTCTTCCTCCTTCTTTCTTGAGCTCACTATCTCCATTAATGGTATCATCTTCAACCTCCATCCATACACTCTCATGTGTTGAGAATCAATGGATGCTTGAGACAAACTTATCACACACATTCTCTACATCACCTTGAACACGTCGGCTAGCAAACTTCGTGTCCGAGTTGCTTCGGACGAAGCCGGAGCCCGTAAAAGGATTCGAAGATGTGGTGCCCTTTCCGACGAGAAGACCGGAGATGCCGTGAGGAGCTTGGGTTGGTGGCCAAAGACCGAAGGACACGGATCGATCGATATAGCTTTTCTAACCCTTCTCTAGTTTGCTAGTTATAGGTTAATGGTTCGATCCGGAATTAAAGTCTGCGATAGCGCCGGTTTCAAGTTTAGAAAAAGTTTTCGTTTCCGCATTTTGGCCTCGGATAGACGGCCGGGGCGCTACCATAGACTTACATGGTATCAAAGCCACGCCATTAACCTTTACTAGTTTACTCTAACGTGTTTAAAATATCGATCGAACGAAATTTCCGAAACCGCGATTCCATTTCATGAAGTTTCTGTCGAATTTTTTTTGTGGTCTAAAAATTATTTTGGTACGTCAGAAAATCAGGCAGGCTTTTCTAAGACCACTGTAGAAATTTGGAAGTGTGACTCCACCATTGCGCCGTGGAACCGCGACATTACCCACGTTTTGGCCGCGGTTCCGCCGCACTACTGTAGCTTCAGTGCACCAATTTTTCTGCTGTAGTCTCTGACTTGGAATTGGGGTTTCTGGTATTTTTAGTTTTGGCCCAGATTATTTTGAGTGCTGGATTTATGCTTGGGGGCCCACTTCGGGAAATTTTGTCGATCGAAAATTTTAAATATGTTAGTTCACAGTGCTTACTTTATATCTGTGACCGTGAATGTCATTCGAGCGATAAATCTTGTCTAATTGCTATAGTTCTTTTAGACGGATTTGCGAACGTGACATTCACGTTGATGTTCTGTGTTGTGCTGTGATGTTGCGGATTTGTCGTGGTGGATAGCCTGGATGCAATGGTAGTACAGTTTGGTTGTATTTGTACATTTGATATTGCGGGGCGAGCGTCCGACATGTGTACTGCTGTCACTGCCTGTTTGTATATTATTCTTTTGGGGCACGACCGGGCTGAGGTCGATATACCCGTTGTATATATTTTACTTTCTATACTAGGATTACCCCGCGGTGGGGTGCACGGATAGCCGGGTTCTAGAGGGCAACGAGCCCGCATCTCATGGCTTTGAGACGGAGGGGGCTTTACTCTAGAATTGGCGGGCTATTCGCCGCACTCGTAAGGGGTATAGGTTGACCCAAGGAGGGGTGCTCAAGTTACCAGATTCCGTGAAGTGCTGGGTGGTCCATTCACTTTGTTGAAGAGGGCTGCCTCGCTTCAGGTTTTGGCGGGTAACTTGCCGCACCCGTAGGGGTCTAGGATTTCATTGCACATGCTATCCACACGATCAGGGGAACGTCGGGTTTCACTTGCGGCTCAAAGGAAACCCGGGGATCCCAGATTATCTGTATTGTTCTGTGATGCTTATTATATTTCTGTGATGTTGCATTTTATCACGCCTTGAGTGATTATTATATATTGATATATATACTAGTAGATGTTATATATGTTTTACACCCGCGCTAGTCCAGTCCCCGCTCTGTCGTTAGTTAAATAACCTAACGGGTGATGACGGGACCCAGTGGCGAATGCGGATGGCATATACGTATATCATATTTTCGTTCTTTTGTGGTGTGATTAATTGATGGGACTGCATTGATTCGGATCAATACAAGCTAAACAAACCTATTCTGATGTTGTTGAAACATTTTTCAAAAAGCTGTTATTGCAAGAACGTTTTCTTTTGTTTTGCACAGTGGTATTCGGTTATGAATATCCAGCACCTCAGTCGACGAGGCAAGGGCCGAGATCTCTTCACCGGGAGTGACCCCTTGGACAGAAGTTTCCGTCAGGGTAATAACTTCACTATAGCCGATTGCCTTTTTGCTTTGCATCGTGGTATTCAGTTGGAATATCCCGCACCTCATTCTACGGGGAAAGAGCCGAGATCCCTTCACCGGGAGTGACCTCTTTAGCAAAGGTTTTCGCCACTATATTTTTATAAAAAACTATCCGGTTCCTTCAATGATATCAAGTTCATTACGTTAAAGGTTTTTCGCCAAAAACCATTCGTAGCCCTCCGTCATTTCAGACGGGTAGCACTTAGTATTCATGCTATGTTTGTTGGCCAAAGTCAAGGCATAGTGTATGGTAGTTATTTGTTACTTTTATATTGCATAGATAGATGCGTTGGTTTGGAACAGTCGTACTGCTTTGTTGTCTAAAGTCAAGGGTAGGTACGGGTGGGTTCAAATTAACCTGGATAATGACGGGTAGAACTTGACATGTGACTTATGATTTGTTGGCCAAAATCAAGGTCATAAAAGCATGGGGTAAAAATCACATCGGAAGTTTCTAAAGAAATTGAAACTTGCCAGATATGCGCATACCTTTTGGAGTGTAATAACGTGAGTGGATTCCGTCACGTTATCATGCGATGATAGTTTGATCCCGATTCCCACTGATGAGTTGGTTTACTCCTCGGGTGATCCCGACTAATTTTTCTTTCAGGTTTGGAGGAGAATTTGAGGTTACAGTGGGAGGTTTCCTGATTAGATAAATTGATAACCATTCTAATCTAGGTTAGAGTGCACACAGAGAGTTTCTTTTCTCTCTCTCTTTGGCAACGACCATGACCCGACCCTAAACTATAACTCAGTGACCAAGTTAACCGAACTTTCTTAAAACACTGGCTTTTGGAATGTCTGAGTTGCATATCTCATTGCCACTCCTACTTCTACCCTTTTCTCCAGAACACCCCGTATTACTACGAACATCCACTTCCATTGGATAAAACCATCGTATGGTTATATACGAACTCGAAGGAACTTGTTCCACATTCAAGGATGGTTTCCGGTTCTGGGGAAAATGAATAGAACTATTCAGTTGTCTTTTCTTTTTACCTTCTCTCGGGTTGCGAGTGCTCCTTGGATTAGGACGGTACACCTATTATGCTAATTGGATAGTCTTCTTCCAAACCATAGACAGGTGCCGAACGGTGGGGAATGAAGAAAACTAATTAGCCAAACGATGGTGTATAGAAGCTAATAAGTTAAGACAAATAAAGGAATTAGAAGGAGGGCAAAGTAAACTGCGACTGCTATTCACGACCAAACCAAGTATTTCATCGCCACTCCTACTTCACCTTTGTATTTCTCCAGGACACTCCGTATCACTACGAAGATCCACAGTTATTTGGATACTCCATCGTATGGTTATACACGAACTCGAAGGAACTTGTTCCAGTTCGGGGATGGATTCTAGTTCAGGAGAAATAGGAATAAGGTTTTATTCAGTTGTCTTTTATCTTTACCTTCTCTCGGGTTGCGAGTGCTCCTAGGATTAGGACAGTACACCTGTTACGCTTATTGGATAGTCTTCTTCCAAACCATAGGCTGGTGCCGAACGGTAGGGAAGGAAGAAAACCATTTAGCCTAAAGGGGTGTACAGAAGGTAATGACTAAAGACATATAAAGGGATTTGGAGAGATGGCAAAGAAATATACGGTTATAGTTATGAATCTGATAATGGAAGAGGCATTACTAGGAATACCTGGATACCCCTTTTGAAACATTTATATGTTTCAGTTTCACTGTGTATTGTTAAAAGAAAACTGATTTCCCAATTACCCCTTGCTCCAGGTTATGTATTTACCAGGTTTGATTCTCACATCTGTATGGTTTTACAGATGATGAGTGGGAGTAAGTTATTGGGAATAGGGTGATCATCCTCATTATATCGGGACTCGTTGTAATTGGTGATATTTGAGGGAATCGCCTGGGTTGTTTGCCGGACGGCAAATATTTGGTTTTGAATATCCGTTATTATGCACCAATTTCAAATTGATATATCTGTACATTTATTTTTATAAAGTGAGATATAACTTTTTGAAATTATGTCCATGATATTTACCTATATCAGTGGATGGTTAGGTAAGGAGTATTAAACAGCGGTGTAATTTTTCTTAACCATAAGTACAGTTTTCAACCTATAACGCACAGGGTTTGAGTTATTAGAATCAGGGGACTTATACAGAGTATTGTATATAGTCCAGTGTCCATTAGGACAGAGGGCTTGGTCCTCGTACTATATTCTGTTTACTTATGATTTCTCTAGTTTTTAGACAAATGTTTCGTAGAAATACAAGGTCTAAGTTTTGAGAAGTTATAGGTATAAGAATAAAGTAGAGAACCGCGTGTTGCAAGTATCAGGAATTTTCAAGGTAATCGAAGATGTAGATACTTGTGTGTGGTATTCAATTGATAATAATGATTATGAGAACTTGCTTCTCTTTCAGGTTACTCATATCTGGATGTACTCCTAAGTTGAGTAATGCTGATCGGCCTCTCTCCATTTAGTTGACATGCACTGGAGACAGCTGCATGATTTGAATCTGGTTCCAATTAAATCAGTGCCTCTGTTTCTATATTGGATATAAAATAGTTCATATCTTAATAATGTTAAGGTACGGAGAGTTGTCCAGCTTATGCTTAAAACCTGACTCTGGATAACTCAAGGCGTGTTTCTATAATGGCTGTTTGTGGGTTAACCCGGGCTATGATGAGGGTTGATTTTCTACCATCTGGAAGATCAATAGTGATATTGTTCTTGACTCGCCACAGTTTTAGTAAAATGGATTTTTTTCAGAAAACAGTAGTGGAAGTATGGTAGAACTGGAAGTGATTTCAGAACCACAAACGATTACTGAAAATTTAATAGGACCTAAAAATTCAATCTGGTTTGACATTCCATTAGCCACTCCGCAGATATGGTGGGTAACCTCAGGCACCCGAGAGGTACTCCGGTAGCCTCAAGGACGGTGACAGGGAGGTTCTTGTTTACCCAGACTTGACACTACTATTGTTCCAGGCTATGAGACCTGGCAGGAGGATGAGTATAGCGTCGTTCTAAACTAGCTCTAGAAGTGTACGTGTATATGACTCTGCCAGAGGGTTGTCGTAGTCAGTGGGAGCAGCGGAAGCATAGTGGACAAGTAGCTTGTGTCTATTTATGGACTAAAGCAGATATAGCAGAGATAGATCATCTATTTCTGATGTGACAGTCATAGGTTTGACTTCATCAGAATAGAGGATGGATCTGTTAAGAAGGTAGTAGGGTGTGATGTCCTGGTACATGGATGACATACACATAGTAGGAAGTGAAAATCCTATACTACGATCGGTTATACTTTGGTTGTCACACAGTGGTTTCTCCACATGGGATATAGATAAAATATCAGACATTCTGGTTACTAGATCTATGGTTTTAGATCTAGATTTGAGTAGTTTCCTAATCTGGGTACTTAGACAGCATTCTACAGGTGTTTTAGAATGGACGACTCCTGACACGGTAGTGTACCTGCAAGTGATGGAGTCACCCTCTCTTAAGGTGTCTTACAGACTAAAGGAGAGAGGGATGTGCATGATTGGCAGATCACTTGCTTAGCCAATTGAGTCAATCATGAGATGTCAAGTACCACACCAGACGTTGTTTTTTGCACTAGATGCAACAGTTGATATTGATCATATCCTGGAGAAACGTTCGGAAGCAGTTTTAGAACATAAATGGATGTTCTAGGGATATGATAACAAAAGCCTCTTTTAGGAGACGGTTATCATTCCAGGCTTCCAAGGTGACATGGATGACAGAGTGACTGTCAAAGTTATAGTTTTCCCTCTGCAAGGGGCAGTGGTTTGGACAGGTGATCCAAGCGGACACTAAGGGAGGCATGACGCAGAATACTGATTAAGTTCAGTTAACGATACAGTCTAAGAAGTTTGGATTTGGAGTTCATTTATGAACTAGGTCCCATTAGATATCCAAACATATTCTAAGACAGGTATTGCTCATTTCGGGAGATGGCTTTCTCCGCGGACTTGAGATAAAGAGAGAAACATCAGGGCGGATCCACTCACTGAGGCTATTCCTCGAATGCGATAGTTTCGAAAACGGGGTTTGTGAGACTGATTAGTAGAGGAGTTGGGTGTTCGGTATCACACGGGCTGTGAGTATGCGACATCGCGATAATTAGCCTTGAGTGCAAGTGGGAGATTGTTGGATATAGTGCCCTCAAAGTCAATTATTGGATCACAAGCACGTGATTGCAATGATTGAGGGATGACCTATGCCGGTAGGACAATCTTACTCAAGATGATAGTATGCTATCTGGTTTATCTTTATCATCGTGTACATACTTTAGGTGACATTACAGGTCACTATTGCACGTTGATAGAGCCCTTAGGATTCTTGCTTGACGGCCAGCGCGATCATATACGTGGGAGCTGGGGTCTATAAGCACATCCTTAAAAGGTCTCTAGTCGAGGGAGTTTCGAGACAGGGCATCGATACTCCAGAGTAGACTAGTGTATACGGATTGAGACCCCGACGAGGGGCGGTGGCTGGTCTCACAAGCCATTGGTGTCAGTTGGTTCACCTAAGACGTATACATGTGCTCATTGGGTTATGAGTACACCCGACAGGACTCGCCGGGAACATATTAGTTGGTATTATACCTGACGTCAGATAGCAGTTCCCTGGTGACATGTGTACAGGTTAGTTCATCGACCTGAGATCGTCATTTGTCTCGTGTGAGTTCCCACTGTGCTTTGATTACTACCCTACCACGGCTCAAAGGAGTCGTGCAAACAGGTTTTAGTTGGGTACAGTCCCGAGCCACATGGAGGCAATGAGCGGATCGGCAGGGGTTTCGTCTCTCCCGGTATTGGGGGTGAGATCGCGCTGTGTTTAGAAGAGCCATTACACGAAGTCCTTGGCTAAGGCAGGAGATTTACTGGTAGGTATTCCAGTAGTATCTCAGGGTTTTCTGGGCTACACTCCGACACGACTTGTACCGCTTTTGGGGGTCTGACTTTTACCAACCCCCTAGGCCTGACATGCGATACTCATAGACGAACGGACCAGACTGTACGGATGTTGTCACTGACAGGCTCAGTAGGGTGTCAGGATGAGTTCGCTCATCGACCTCCCTTTTGGTCAATACCTGATAGCCCGTTACGTACGGCTAGTACCACTGACGTGCTAGTGGTTAAATCCACAGCCAAAGTATTGACGAGTCTTTAGAGTCCCCCACAGACAGTTTCTTAACTTTCGGGCGAAACGTTGTAGAGGCCGTATGGTATTATGGCAGGGTTCGATCATATACGTGCAGTCGTGCACGGATCATGATCGGACGGATCATACTGGTGGGCTTTGGTTTAAGACGGATCCTAGTATTAGATTTGTTGGATTACTTTAGTCTCATCGCATTCGCATTCAGTCGGAATGCAGATGCAGGTATGTATATACAGGTGAGGGGTATTCTTGTGATCCGTCACGAGTTTACTTTAGATATTGCCATATCTTTTTATTGTTATAAACATTTGGATTAATGTTTACAAATGGAAATAATAAGCTCAAACTCATGATTAGGAGCATTAATTATGACACATGCACAAGTGATGACTCATGGTCTCTTTCTTTGTGCATGTGCCACATTATTTGATTGATTTATGAGTTGAAATGATAAGAAGAGAGAGAAGGGCGGCCATATGAGAGGTTAGCTCTTGTATTATTTGATCTCACTCTCACGTTATCATTGCAACAAGAAACAAAAGAAAGCACTTCTTCTTCCTCCTTTTTTCTTGAGCTCACTATCTCCATTAATGGCATCATCTTCAACCTCCATCCATACACTCTCATGTGTTGAGAATCAATGGATGCTTGAGACAAAATTATCACACACATTCTCTACATCACGTTGGACACGTCGGCTAACAAACTTCGTGTCCGAGTTGCTTCGGACGAAGCGGGAGCTCGTAAAAGGATTCGAAGATGTGGTTCCCTTTCCGACGAGGAGACCGGAGATCGGAGATGCCGCGAGGAGCTTGGGTTGGTGGCCAAAGACCGAAGGACACGGATCGATCGGTATTGCTTTTCTAACCCTTCTCTAGTTTACTAGTTATAGGTTAATGGTTCGATCCGGGATTAAAGTCTGCGATAGCGCCGGTTTCAAGTTTAGAAAAAGTTTTCGTTTCCGCATTTTGGCCTCGGATAGACGGCCGGGGCGCTACCGTAGACTTACAGAGTGTGTGGATCTCAATGGGTTGGTATCGACGCCGAGCTATCTGCAAAGAAAGTCCCGGGATGGGTGACCACTATAGGACCCTCCGATAATCAAGTTAGTACCGTGGAATAAGAGCAGAATAGTGGCTGTTTCCCCCAATCAGAGCAAAGCTCTGTTTAAATCCAAAGCGGGAAATAAAGTAACGCTTCTGTTTCCCCCAATCAGAGCAAAGCTCTATTTTAAAAATTCAAATAAAAATAAAGGAAGCAACGCTTCAGATGACTTGCGCTCTGCGCTGCGCGACACGTGTCAGCGCAGGTGCGCTGCGCAGTTGCGCTGCGCTCTGCGCTGCGCGTCACGTCTCAGCGCAGTTGCGCTACGCTCTACGCTGCGCGACATGTGTCAAGCGCAGGTGCGCTTATGCCAACTGTGCCAGCACTAAATCAGAATTAAAATTCTAGAAAGATCTTTCTAATCTTGTTAAAACAAGAAAATTATTTTCTGTAAAACAGAAGTCTTAGGATCAAAGATCCAACGGTGGGGAAATATTCCCATATCAATCAGAGAAAGATCTCTGTAACTAACCTAACAAACTAATTGGCCCTATATAAAGGCCCCTAGACTCCAAGTTTTATATATACAGAGCTTCTCTAAAAAATTTTGAGAAGAACTCAAAGAGAAAAAAGGTAAACCTTTGAAAAAAGAAGAATTTCTTCTAAAATGATCAAAGATCTAAGAACAAGATCGAGATCCTGAAAAAAAAGAAAAAAATCAAAGAAGATCCAAAAAACAAGAAGTAATTTACTTCATTATTAGATCTTTTGATCTATATAAAGGCATTGCCTTTTGATGAACCATTGATTCTTGATCTTGAGGTAGAACCTCTTCAGAACAAGAAAAAAACTTGTTTCTTTGATCTAAATTGGATCAAGATGCGCTCTGCGCTATTGTACAGTGCCTTGCACTCTTGATTTGCGCTGTTGCGCTCCTTGGATTGGCGCAAGTCACCAGAGAGCGTCACGTGTCAATCTGCACCTTGCGCTCCTAAAAACAGAGCGTTGCGCTCTTGGATTGGCGTACTGCACCAGAGCGCGCCACGTGTCAGCAGCGCACTAGCGCAGCGCACTGGCGCAGCGCACTGCGCTAACAGACTTACGCTCACCAGAGCGTGACACGTGTCACCTCCACATGCGCTGGCGCCTTGCGCTCTTTAATTGGCGCAAAGCGCCTGACAGGCCACGTGGCGCACTGTCAGACCATTAAATGCTCTGCATTATTAAAAAGGGGCAGAGCCCAATTAAAAGGTCTAACAAACCAAAACAAATGCTATGCATTTTTAAAAAGGGGAGAGCCCAATTAAAAGGCCTAACAGGCCTAATCAGAATGCTGCGCATTTAAATAAAAAGATCCAATGCTATGCATTGTTTTAAAAAGGGCAGAGCCCAAGCAAAGCCCTAACAGGCCAAATATAAATAAAATGTTAGATATTTTTCTAACTGGACTTAACCCAATTCTGGCCATAAGTCCTCAAATTAAATTGAACCGAGCACAATTGCTCTCTCAAATCAATTTACACCCGGTTCAAGGGTACATCTCTGAACTCCTCTGATATTTGTCGTTATAATCCTTCGACGTCATCAGAGAGGTGATGGGTCCCGACAACCATATATTGCTACGGACTGTGGGGTCCTTAAACTCATGGACTATGATGTTCTTAAACCAATATTCGTCCCCAAAATGGAAATGTTGGACCACTATGTCCCTAAACTGGCAATGGACCACTACGTCCCTAAACTGGCAATGGACCACTATGTCCCTAAACTAGAACAATAGAGCCCCCAGATGCTCTTTTGTCGGATCTAAATGATCCTGTTAAGCTGATCTTAATCTCAAATTAGACTAACGTATCCTTAACAAACGTTTAGGTTGATCTTAGCCTCAAATATTGCTAACGTATCCTTAAACCAAAACCTTCAGACAGAGTTTAATCCCAAATTGGGCTATAGATCTCCCAACCAACTTTGGTACAAGGGTACATCTCTGAACTCCTCTGATATTTGTCGTTGTAATTCTTCAACGTCGTCAGGGAGGTGACGGGTCCCGACAACCATATATTGCTACGGACTATGGGGTCCTTAAACTCATGGACTATGATGTCCTTAAACCAATATTCATCCCCAAAATGGGAATGTTGGACCACCATGTCGTTATACTGGAAATCGAGCCCCCAAATGCTCTCTTGTTGGATCTAAACGATCCCGTTAAGTTGATCTTAGTCTCAAATTAAACTAACGTATCCTTAACAAACGTTTAAGTTGATCTTAGCCTCAAATATGGCTAACGTATCCTTAAATCAAAACTCCAAACCCAGATCTAAGAAAATACGGATTTGGAATAATCCACGTCCTACGGACGACGACATAAATTAGTCTCCGTATACAATCCACGGGCAATCACAAACAAAACAAACACACACGACACGAAGTGACCAGCTGGAGAAGAAGAAAGTTGTTACCGCGATGCAGTAGCGTAATTAACTGCAGGGGCTTGCGTCTGCAGGGAAGAGCGTCCCCACAATCAAAAACCCCTCAGACGAGGGGGAATCTGACGAAATCTGCCACATCGGCCGCATCCGTCTAAACCTCGATACATGGTGTCATAAATCAACTTGGTATCTTCGGAGAGGTGGACGGATAAAACCAAATAGCATCTGCCCCGAATCACAGGCAAGATGTCCCTGTCGCGCCGGCATTCGGAGGCCTGTTGGAATGAATTCGAGTTACCTGAGTCGTCTGAAAGAGAGGTTTATATAGTGGTCGCGTTGAGCGAGCCGGCGCGAGATTCTCGCCGTCCGTTACGCCCCCTTGTTATGCCCGCGTTGATGGCGGGATCTGATCATTAATAGGGGAACGCGTCCGCGTGGGACGCGGAACGTGGGGCGGCGGATATCTCGCTTTGGCGAGATACGCGGAGCCGTTGCAGGGACGCTTAGGCTCCGCGCTCTCGGTTGATCGGGGAAGCCGAGGAAGCTCGGCCTATCAGATGGCTCGGAGATGAGCCGGGAGACCAAGGAAGCTCGGCCTGTCAGATGGCTCGGAAACGAGCCAGGAGGCCGAGGAAGCTCAGCCTGTCAAATGGCTCGGAAACGAGCCGGTAGGCCGAGAAAGCTCAGGCCTTGTAACAGCTCGGAGACAAACAGGGAGGCTGTGGAAGCTCGGTTGTAGGATTGCTCGAAGGTGAGCTGGTGGCTGGTTGCTAGGAGAATACGGAAGGTATTCCGGAAAGGTCTCCGAATGGCTAGATGTGACCTCGGAGACGAGGTGCCGAGGAACGTCTCCAATGCATCCGGCTTATTCCAGCTCTGTAGCCTCCAGGACACGTCATCCGCTACGTGTCGTGATCTGGGGAATTCCCACTTGTGAGCTTCATCACTTGACGATTTTTTCCGAATAGTTCTCCGAATCCGAATTTTTTATTTCGCCGAATTAATCCCGAATGTCGAATTTGTGACTATGGCTGGTATATCATTATTGGTGAGGTATTGGCATATATTCCAGCCAATCTAGATAAATATATCCGTATTCAATATTTTAAAAAATATTTTTAATATTATTATATTTAAAATGTATATTTTAAAAAAAAATATCCATCACACTAATCAGTTTAACAGTGAATAGCGATATCGATCATAGACTGGTATACTGGTAAACATCGGTATTTCAAACAATCAACTACGATGAACTTAGATACTCGTTTCAATTTCATTTTTTCCTTCAAATTGCTTATCCTTTGTGCTCAGGTGAAATTGCTTATCCTTTGGAAAATATATAAAAAATGCCTAAGAAAAATCTATAATTTATAATACTTGTATATAATTATTAAGAGACACAAATGCATCTATTGGCTGGCCCAAGAGAATGGATAGCGGGCTTTGTGCATATGTCCCCACTTCTCCTTGTTTACTAATTTCTTTTTGTGTGGCAGAAGCTCGCGGACAGCCACAGAACCATATGATCCTTTTCTTAAGCTACCCGTTAATTTAAGTTAGGATTTTTCCGGTAGGCATATAAGGAAGACAAGAAAGAATAAAAACATACAACATCAATATTTAACATGGTTCGACCAACGGTTTATATCTACATGGCAAACATGAGAATCTCTTCATTAATGATCAAAAATACCGGTATATTTTATATTCTCTATCACCTCTCAACGCTCATACAAACATAAAGACTATTCTCGGTATATCCCTCCACCTTCACCTGTGGATGGCCGCCCTTCACTTCTGCCTTCGTCATTTCATACAAACACAAAGACTACTTTTCTGATGCTCCACCTTCATCTGTGGATGATTACCCTTCACCTTTGACTTCTTCTTCTTCTTCTTTCTTCTTCTTCATATTTGACCACTTTTCTCTGATTAGTCCTTTCTCTGTTTATAGTACAAAGTAATAGAACACCTACTCCAATTACGATTTCATCAAACTTTTAAAACAAATCTTCAAATATCTCTTCACAGATGTTTAAATAAATCTTCAAACAAATCTTTCCAAACAAATCTTTCTATAACACGCCAAAATCGTTGACAGACGTGAACATTTTTTTTTAGACATCTGAAGCTCTATATCTCAAACGTCTGATGTCTCTTTGTTATTGAATACATGTCAGTTTTCATAACAACTTATTTCAAAGAAGATTCTCTATTGTTCAGGATTTAGTATAAAGCAGTGTAACCAAATAAAGATTATATAAATATTATACATATTTATCATGCTTTACTAAAAAGAGTATATACTATTGTTGAATAGGCCAAAAAGACAAGTAATATAGAGCATAAGAATCCTAATAATTCGTGGATGTGTCACAGAGACGCGTCGGTGGAGAGAGATAGATATCACACGCTCTATGGATGTGAGGAATACGTTGGAAGCATACCCCGGGCCTCCGACCCGAGGATGCTCCCGACCTTCGGTGGCCTTCCAGACCACTCCTACGATCACCTTACAAACAACCATAGGCTCGCTTCGGAGCCCTCCTGCACGCAGAGTTCCCTCAGCCTTCCATCTCACCTCCGAGCTATCGCATATCCAAGATGCCTCGGCCTCCCGCTCGTTCACGAACCTCCCGCTGAGCTTATCTTCATCGGTCTCATCCACCGACCCACAGCACCGATCATAAGCGTCTCCGCTACGGCTCCGCGAATCTCGCTAGACGCGAGATATCCGCCGCCCATGATCCCACGTTTCACGCCATCGCGTTCCCCTATTAACGAGCATATCTCGTCATTAATGAGGAATCCCGCCTTTCACACGAGCGTAACGGCCGGAGTGAATCTCACGCCTGCCTGTCCATGGCTGTCACTATATAAACCCCTCTCTAAGACAAGTCAGGTAAGCCAATTTTACCCCAATAGGCTGTTACTCTGCCCATTTAGCCCATCTAACTTGATCGTCGGAGGGTCCTCGGTGGCACAACCACTCCAGGACTTCCTTGCAGGTAGCTCGGCCTCAACCACTTCAAGCCCATTGAGATCCACACGCTTCAGGAGGCAATCTCCAACTCAATCTCAGTCGCTCGTCTCCAATCGCTGCAGATCAACGGAAGGTAACATCTGAAGGAGATCCAGAGATCCATCAGTTGGTGCCGTCTGTGGGAAGCCTAGTTCCACTCAACGAAAATTCACCTTCCGATCTCAATCTCATGGCGACCGATCACCGTGATGATCCAAGCACCAGCCACTGCCCTCCTCACAATGGAGACGCGGGAGGATTCCCTCCTCCCCCGAACGCCATTCATGCCCTATCTACTCGGATAGATTGGCTCGCGTCCGTCGTGGATGCGCTCGTCCGTATCCAAATGGCCGGGAAAACTCCACAGGTCACCGCTCCCCCACCTTGGGACTGGGACCCCTACAAAGGGAAAGAAGACACTGCCCGCGACGGCGTGACCGAGCACCGCATCGCTGTCTCCGGCGGACGCAGATCTCCTGTGGCGACCAATTCAATGTCCCGCTGGGCGCCACACAGCTCAACACCGAGGTCTCTCACCAGAGAACCCTGCCCTGAGGCCCATCGCGCTCCTGTCCCTCCTGAGGAGGTGTCGGTCAACTCGCCTGCACCCAGGCATGACCGACACCCCCTTCCTCGACGGGGTCACGCGGACGGGACTCACTACGGTAGCTCGAAGACGACCTCGCTAGGGGACCTAAGGAATCTCATCGAACGGAACCGGGGCCATGGCCAGGCGCAGGTCTCCGGCAGCAAAGGCCAAAAATCAGAGAATGCCGAATCATCGGAATACCACGGTCGACTCGACGCCCTCGAAAAGAAGATCGAAGGCATGCATCGGGAAAATCATTCTTCAAGCGACGTGGATAAATATGCCACCGACTCGCTCACGAAGCCCTTCACCAAAGAGCTACTCGCCGTCCACGTCTCCTTCCGGAACAAACCCCCAAAGGTCTCCCTCTTCGAGGGGAGTCCGACCCGAAAGACCATTTGGACGCGTTCACGGCCGGGATGAGTTTCCAGGACAATTCCGACGCCGCGCAATGCCGCGCTTTCCCCGGCACTCTCATCCGCTTCGGACGAGACTGGTTCCGAGGACTCCCGCCACGCTCAATCTCTGCCTTTGATGAGCTATCCACCCAATTCCTCGGTCATTTCGTCGGGAACAGACAGAAAAAGCGGACCGTTGATCATCTCTTCACCATAAAGAGCGGGGAAAAAGAATCCTTCAAAGGATACGTCACCCGCTTCTACAATGTCCTCATTGAGGTCCCAGAGCACCGGGACGAGACGGTCATTACGGCCCTTAGGTTGTGTCTTAGGCATAAGGAGTGGCTACGCTCCTTTGCATTAGTGCAACCTAAGACCATGGCCGAGGTAAAGGCCTGGACCGAACGAGAGATCCAGCTTGAGTCCGAGGTGAACGCCAATCTGCCCCGGACAGAGAAAGACGATCAGAAGAAAAGGGCCAGAGAGGAGAAAAAGAAGATTAAGCGGCCAAATCCCTACTCCCCGAAGTTTCAAGAGTACACCCCGCTCAACGTCTCGCAGACGGTACTGTTGGAGGAGACCAAGGACGAAAGGTTCTTCAAACTCCCCCGGTCTCGAATAGGGTGGCAAAGCATACCCAGGGCTCCTACTGTGCTTTCCACAGGTCGCAGGGCCACTCCACCGAGAACTGCAAGCAGCTCCGAGACTACATCGAGGAGCTGATCCGCTCAGGGCACCTAGTGAGGTACCTACGAGACAAGTGGCAAGCCGACCATGAACAAAAGCACCACCCCTTCCTGGCGAGTTGACAATCAGCCAAATCATGGTCGTGTCAGCGGGGGTTACAACGAGGACTGACCGGATGCGACACCCCTTACCGATCGAGGGGACTGGCAGCTGCCCAAGAAAGAGTGCTATAGCAGCCGAGCCGATCATACTTACCGACGAGGACCTCCACGGGATATCCCCCCATCGGATAGATCAGCTCGTCGAAAGTTCGGCAGGCCATGAGCTACTTAGCTTCATGGATGCATTCTCCGGCTACAACCAGATTCGTATGAATCCGGTGGACTAGGATCTCACCACATTCACAACGGACCGGGGGGTATACCGCTATAAGGTGATGCCCTTCGGCCTAAAAAACGCAGGGGTTACGTACCAACGCTTGGTTAATCAAATGTATATTTCTTCCTTAACAAAAGCGATGTAAATCTTTCTTGGGTTCTTTTTATTTAACAATAAGAGGGAAACAATAGAGTATCGCAAAAAGGGAAATCTTATTTATTCAAAGGTATTGTGGGCTTCTCAGCCTTACATCAAAAAGAAAAGAGAAACTCTTCCAACAGCGGGGGAAGATGGTGCAAGAAACATTGCTCGTGGTATTCCGAAGAAACAACCATCAGCCGAGCCCTGGCTGCCTCGGACCTCTGCCTCTGATGCTATACACCAACCTTCGAGGCCACGGACTGGCCGGAAGGCTCTACGGGCAGGCACCCATCGGCGAGATGCCTCAGTCGGTAACACTCGAGGACAAGTGCCACCGAGCGATCTCGCCGACTCATCAAGATCAGGCCAAGACGGCAAAGCGATCTCAGCTTGCCAACCGCCTCAACCTTCAGTTGTTCGAACAAGAGGTTGTGCAACCCCGACGACGCCCTCCAAATCGAATACATCAGCAACTGGAGCAAGGGTATCGCTGGGGAAGCAAGCGGCCGACATGATCCACCACACACCGAACCACCGACCGCAACGTCTCCTCGGAGCTCTGCTGATCTTACAAATATACGTCTTCGAAGGAAAGGATCTCGGAAATGGAGAAAGGGAATCCGTCTATTATTATTGCGTTTCGGGGTGCAAACCTAAGCTTGGGAAACACACCCTTCTCAATTTATAACCCCAAGAAGCATCCCTAAGGACCCAAATTCACGCGCGCATGGGTAAAAATCCTGGGATCCACCCAAGTTCCTCCAATACCGCACCGCCACATGGCAGAACTGACGCGGCTCTTCGAAACACTTCGCCTCCCCCATGCGTTCCTGACACGTGTCGTCCGTGTTGGTCGCTATTCCGAATGTTCAGACACTAAGGAAGGTTAGACAAAGCCCTCATCAAGAGGCAACCGAGCAGCAACCCTGTTCGGTCCATCCTTAGCAGGCAACTCCTTGCCTTCCCGCGCTAAGGATTGAAGCCCTCGTTAAGAGGTCACCAAGCAGCTTCCCTGCTCGGTCCATCCTTGGCTGGTAATCTCTTACCCAACGACGCCAAGGATCAAAGTCCTCATCAAGAGGAAACCGAGCAGCAACCCTGCTCGGCCCATCCTTGGTTGGTAATCTCTTACCCAATGACGCCGAGGATCAAAGCCCTCATCAAGAGGCCACCGGGCAGCAACCCTGCTCGGTCCATCCTTAGTAGGCCACTCCTTACTCTCCCACGCTAGGGATCAAAGCCCTCATCAAGAGGCCACCGAGTAGCTTCCCTGCTCGGTCCATTCTTAGTAGGCCACTCCTTGCCTTCCCACGGTAAGGATCGAAGATCAAGAGGCTACCGAGCAGCTTCCCTGCTCAGTCCATCCTTGGGTGGTAATCTCTTACTCAACGACTCCAAGGATCAAAGCCCTCATCAAGAGTCCACCGAGCAGCCTCCCTGCTCGGTCCATCCTTGGCTGGTAATCTCTTTGTCAAGGCCCGCTTCCCGGTATACGGTGAAGGGGACGGGACGAGGCCGCTACGTATTTACTGTGAAGTAAATACGCTAAGCGTATCTAAGCAATATAAAAGTAAGCACAAGAGACAAGAGATATAAATTGAACAACAACTTTATTTATTAACATTCTTTTGTACAATACATGAAAAGTAAATACAACTGAATAAAAAGCAATGCCTAAACAATGGCATAACAGAAATGAAAGTACTGAATGGAAAGTGTATAATGACTAGAGCTCGGGGTCTTCACTGAACTAGTCCAAATCTTCAGCAGTGGGCTCGATCTCTGATGGGTCCAAATCATCTGACGACATTCAAAGAAGAAAGAAATAGAATGTCGTCAGCGAACAGGTCGCTCGGTAAGTCCCAAAGATAAGAAGAAAGTAGAATAGACAGAATAAGAAGGTATCTTTTAAAGTTATATTATATTGTTGAAATGTTGTATTAACGTTGTTGTTTGTAGCTTGGTACAGAAGAATGCCAGTGTATACGAGAGGAGTCTCTATATGCCAGAGACTAGAGGCAAGTATAGTACAAGGAACCGTTTATGCCACGATACAATAGCAACTGGATTCATGTTAGGTGTATTAAGTCTTACTGTCTCGTGCCACTTCTAACACCTTCCGTACCAATCTACCCCTTAAACCCCGAGATGTCTTATTTGTATTGTAAATTGTATTGATTGTATAATTGATTGACTGACCGAAACCATGATATCAGTAAACGGATGTAACCGTAGAATCATGTAAATGGATGTAACTGGAGAATCATGTAAATGGAATGTATATCCATTGTTCGGTTAAGTCAAGTTGTATAATGGATTCATGTTGAATTGGAATATTGTAGATTGTAGATTGTACTTGAATCATATTCAAGTCAGATTATAATGGGACTCAAACTGAGTCAGACAATTAGAAAAGTAAATTGAAGTCCTGATTGTTTTGATGTTATCGGTAACCGCTGCACATGGGCGGCAGGATTTGTGTTTTTTTCAAAAATGATTACCGTATTGATAACACCGTTGTTAAGTTGTCTACCTTAGATAGGCAAGCACCCACTTCTCCGGCTCCCTAAGACTCAAGAGATTGGTCTCGCTTAAACCTATATTTACTAGGGTCTTTATGGTAAATTATAGAACTTGAGGGGGTTTCATGTAAAAATACTTTTATATACTTTTCAAAATACACCCCAAGTATTTATTAGTCGTTTTTAGAGTTGTAATGAATGTAAATTTTATATTGTGACATTTCTATTGAAAATATCATATTTCCATAATAAATGGTATTTATTGGTAATATTAGTTTTGTATGGAATTCATGGTATTTTAGTATAAAATGATTCTTGTGATATTTTTAGAAAAAGTGGAATATTTATATTATTATGAAATAGATATTTTAAGGATAAATATACATATATTTATATGAAAATAATTTTTAAGATATATATAATATTCTAGAAATCTCATTTTCGTTAGATTTTCGTATTTTAAATCTTTCGAGACCGAATGCTTCTTGCGGAGGTCTGAATCTCGCACTACTAAGCCCAGGGATGTGCGATAATCTGCACCATCCCAGTCGGGTTCCCCAAATTGGTTTATAGCGGCGCTTTGCAAAAATTTGTATAAATACTAAATCGTTTAGAAAACGGTTTTATTAAGTATATGGTATTTAAATGAAAATGTGTCGTTTTCCCGTATTCTATGTTCTCAAGGGTATGGTGCTATGTTGCAGATGAGTGTGTGAGGAGGTATGTCGTTATCTCGTGATCTACTTAAAGGTATAGTAAGGTTTTGTGATGTTGAAGGTAGAATTGAGACTATGTGGTATTTACATTAAAAAATGCGGTAAAATGAAATAGCAATTGTTTTGTGATATGAAACTTGATCAATTTGGTTGATTAGTGTTTAATAGTCTACATGAGAGAGTTTACGCATAATTGCATTAATGAGAAGTGAAGTTTTATAAAAAAAAACCGAATCGGAAATCGAATTGGTTCCGATTCCGTCGTGTTTTGTAAATCCGTATTTTAGAAAAGAAAAGAGAGGTAGAATTTAGGGACTTACGGGTTTAGGACAACAAATAGAGGGAGGTGGAACAGGAGGAGTCGCCGGTGCGTCGCTTCGTCCCCGGGAGTTTCTAGAATGAGGAAGTTCGCCGGAAAATTCGCCGTAGCTTCACCTCGTGCTCGATTTCAAAGTACACAAGGTTTCTTGGAATTTTTTTTTGAGTTGGCTCAAAGTTTGGGGTGTGAGGGTAGAGGGTAGGGGTGGTATTTATAGGGTTGGGTTAGAGTTAGGGTAGATGAAGAGTTTTAATTTAAAAAATGTAAAAATGTATTGAAAATCATTAAAAAAATGGAGTGAATGGTGGTTAATGGGCTCTCTGTAAACGATCCAAATAAATGGAGTGTGCAGGGATGTTGAGAAGGTGAAAAGCCATCTTTTTCGTGTTGACGACTCGGCCGTCCGGCCGAGTCCGACAGGCGGCGCCAGCCCGAGTTGGTCGGTTCCGTCGGCCGACTCGGCCGAGTCGAGGGCCGAAGAGGTGGGGGGTCACCTGATTAAGCCTCTGGTATATTCAGTTTTTCAAGTGTAGTGGAAAAAATTAGAGTTATTTCGTGTTGACTGTTGGGCTTCTAAAAAATTTAAAGCAAATAAATATTAAAAATAATGTGGGGCATGGGATTTGAACTCTGGTGGCTTGGTTCAGCAGTGCAAGGTATTACCAATGAGCTACAAGCTCTTGCTTGTAATTATGGAGTGAAATAAATATTTAAAGTGGTAACAGCAAAAGTAAATACTCCAAGTATACATTAAATTTAAAGCAAATTTTTGTACACTAAAAATGAAGTTGTTACACTTTTACCCAACGACGCTAAGGATCAAAGCCCTCATCAAGAGTCAACTGAGCAGCAACCCTACTCGGTCCATCCTTGACTGGTAATCTCTTACCAATGACGCCAAGGATCAAAGCCCTCATCAAGAGGCCACCGAGCAACTTCCCTGCTCGATCCAATCTTGGCTGGTAATCTCTTACCCAAGGACGCCGAGGATCAAAGCCCTCATCAACAGGCCACCGAGCAGCTTCCCTGCTCGGTCCATCCTTGGCTGGTAATCTCTTACCCAACGACGCCAAGGATCAAAGCCCTCATCAAGAGGCCACCGAGCAGCTTCCCTGCTCGGTCCATCCTTGGCTGGTAATCTCTTACCCAACGACGTCAAGGATCAAAGCCCACATCAAGAGGCCACCGAGCAGCTTCCCTGCTCGGTCCATCCTTGGATGGTAATCTCTTACCCAACGAAGCCAAGGATCAAAGCCCTCATCAAGAAGCCACCGAGCATGCTCGGTCCATCCTTAGCAGGCAACTCCTTGCCCTCCCGCACTAAGGATCGAAGTCCTCGTCAAGAGGCCACCGAGCAGCTTCCCTGCCCGGTCCATCCTTGGCTGGTAATCTCTTACCCAACGACGCCAAGGATTAAAGCCCTCATCAAGAGGCCACCGAATAGCAGCCCTGCTCAGTCCATCCTTGGCTGGTAATCTTTTACCCAACGACGCCAATGATCAAAGCCCTCATCAAGAGGCCACCGAGCAGCAACCCTGTTCGGTCCATCCTTGGCTGGTAATCTCTTACCCAACGACGCCAAGGATCAAAGCGCTCATCAAGAGGCCACCGAGCATCTTCACTGCTTGGTCCATCCTTGGCTGGTAATCTCTTACCCAACGACGCCAAGGATCAAAGCCCTCATCAAGAGGCCACCGAGCAGCTTCCCCGCTCGGTTCATCCTTGGCTGGTAATCTCTTACCCAACGACGCCAAGGATCAAAGCCCTCATCAAGAGGCCACCGAGCAGCAACCCTGCTCGGTCCATCCTTGGCTGGTAATCTCTTACCCAATGACGCCAAGGATCAAAGCCCTCATGAAAAGGCCACCGAGCAGCTTCCCTGCTCGGTTCATCCCTTGGCTAGTAATCTCTTACCCACCGACGCCAAGGATCAAAGCCGTTATCAAAAGGCCACCGAGCAGCAACCCCGCTCGGTCCATCCTTAGCAGGTCACTCCTTGCCCTCCCGCGCTAAGGATCAAAGCCCCCATCAAGAAGCCACCGAGCAGCTTCCTTGCTCGGTCCATCCTCGGCTGGTAATCTCTTACCCAACGACGCTAAGGATCAAAGCCTTCATCAAGACGCCACCGAGCAGCTTCCCTGCTCGGTCCATTCTTGGCTGGTAATCTCTTACCCAACGACGCCAAGGATCAAAGCCCTCATCAAGAGGCCACCGAGCAGCTTCCCTGCTCGGTCCATCCTTAGCAGGAAACTCCTTGCCCTCCACGCTAAGGATCGAAGCCCTCATCAAGAGGCCACCAAGCAGCTTCCCCGCTCGGTTCATCCTTGGCCAGTAATCTCTTACCCAACGACGCCAAGGATCAAAGCCCTCATCAAGAGGCCATCGAGCAGCTTCCCTGCTCAACTTCCTGCACGTCTTTACTAAGCGATCCCCAACTCGACTTTGGGGCCAAGGAGATACGGACCTTACACTGGTCTTTACACACTTGGCAAATGGTTGAGTTCAACTCGACGTGCGATCGCCAGATGAAAAACCGATCTCTGACCTAACGCGTCTTGAAAGCAGTACTGCGCAAATAGAGATTTTACCACGAACAAAGGGAAAATATGTACGCAAAGAACACTGCAAAATGATTTCATTCACAAAGATCGAAAGTCTTTACAGAAGTATTATGGGCTCTCCAGCCTTACAAAAACGCCCAGAGGCTTACAAAATTTCAGCGCAAAGAAAATAAGGAGGCGAGGAGATTCAGGCCTAGGGGCCGGAGAGAACCTTGATGAGCTCCGCTTCTACCACGACAACCGGGGTGGCATCTTGAAGGTCGGCGCCCACCGCAGGAGCCTCGGCGCTGGGAGCCGGGGCGACTGACTTCTCCCCAACGCTCCTACCAGGGGCCTTTCCCCCTGCAGCGCTTCTGGGGGCATTCCCCTGCGCCTCATCCCCGAGGGGGTACTCATCCCGGAGCTCGCCGTCAGGAAACTCCGGTATCAGGGCCTTGATAGCGTCGAGGGCCTCATGCCAAACGAGGGAAGTGGCTTGAGCGAGGTCGGTGTAGAACTGGTCCGACTTCTTGTAGCTCCCCACCGCCTTCGACACTCGGAGGTCGGCACGCCTCACTCCTTCCTTCGCCGCCTCGCTCTCCCTCCGTAGGGTGTTCGCCGTCTTCTTCAGGGTAGCGACAAGCACCCTGGAATTTTCCAGCTTAGCCTCGGTGGCTCGGGCGGCCACTCGGCAGTTTGCGATTTCCTGATCCCCGGCCTCTACCCGGTCTTTGAGGGTGGCGACCCTCTCCATCGCCGATTGCAGCTCCAGCCTTGAGCTCTCCTCCTGCGAGGAGAATTCGCCCGCAACCTGCATCGCCGGGGCGATTTCCTCGTCATCCATGTTGACGACGAGTGCGCAGTGCTGGAGGACCTGAAGAAAACAAAGGAGGGGTCAAAAAGAGAAGGGGGCACCCAATCTTGCGAACAAAAATACTAAATAAAGACCCGAGTGAGGTGCGAACACTGACCTGCACGGCCTCTTGGGCTATGGCCTCCATTTGGGCCCAGAGGGTCCCCCGAGGGATTCTGCCCCCGGCCGACCTCTCCATCTCCGAGAGCAGGCTGTCGGCGACAGAAAGCCCCGAGGGCACCTCAATGCGAAGCTCCCCTTCGTCCACGATGATCAGGGAAGCCGGGGAATGGGGCACCATCCTATGTTACCTCTTGAGGAGAGACACAGGAGAACTGGTCTCGCCTCCCACCTCCAAAGCCTGGGGCTCCTGCTCCTGAGCGCATTTTCGGCTCAGCGCATGGCTGGACTCCGGGGCCCGGGGCGCGCTTGAGCGCCTTGCTGGAGTGGCCGCCGGTGGAGCCGGAGCCGACAACGGGCGAGAAGGGCCGGCACCTCTGGCGTTCCTCCCCTTTTTTTGTTTGACTAGGGCTACCCGAAATTTACCTAGGTCCATGGGCCCTGCATAAGACGAAAGTGCAAAGGAGTTAGCAGTGCCAGAAAAAGTGGAAGAATACATAAGTCTAAACAGGTCACCTAAGAACTCCTAACTTACCTGCAAACTGAGCGGGGCTGAGTCCAGCCCAACTGAGGGCCTGCTTAGACAGCAACACATCGGCCTGGGGGAGGGGCTCCCACTCCGACACCGCCACAGTGTCGGGATCATTCGCCCGCCTCAGTCGCGGGCAGTCGGCCCTGTGCCACTCGACGGGCACAGGCCAATCCTCACCCTCGGGTGGCCCGACAAACAAAAACTTCTTCTTCCATTCGTGGATGGAAGAAGGTACTACGACGACCCCGACCCAGCAGCACCTCCCCGGCGCTTTCTAAAAGAGATGTATACCTAGCTCAGCTCGGCCTTGCGAGTGCAAGGGTGGTTTTTGTAGCAGAGAGAAGAAAGGAGAAGGCTCAGACTGAAAGGGATCGCCCGCAATTTCAACCAGACCAGGAACCCGGGAAGAATCCTCTAAGAGTTCGGCACTAACTGGCCCGGGGCTAACTCAAAACAATTCAAAGCTGCACTCACCTCACGGGAGAAGGGCATGCGCATCCCGGCCCAGAAGGCTTCCAGGTACAAGGCAATCTCCTTATCCCGTACCTGGTCTGCCCTCTCCCCCTCCCCGGCCAGATGAAGCGAGTAGCCTGGAGGAATGTGGAAGAGAGCCCGGATGGTGGCGAGCTCGTCTGTAACAACCCTAATTTCCCTATACAAATTTTTAAAAATATTTTTATTAATCCTTAAGGGGTATTTTAGCCTGAGCACAAGATATAAGTAATTATCTTACTTTTTAATTATAAATTAAAAGAATGTAACAACTCCATTTTTAGTGTACAAAATTTGCTTAAAAATTAATGTATACTTGGGGTATTTACATTTTCTGTACCTACTTTAAGTAATTAAATAGCTCCATAATTAGAAGAAGGAGCTTGTAGCTCATTGGTAATACCTTACACCGCTGAACCAAGCCACCAGAGTTCAAATCCCATACCCTACATTATTTTTAATATTGTTTTATTTTGAACCTTTAAAATACCAAGAGTTTACATGTGTATAACTCACAAAAACCCCACTACACCCTGAAATGTAACTGTACCAGAGGGATCACCAGTCGTCGGGGGAGGATTCCGGCCGCCTGAGAATCGGCCAAATCGGCCTCGACTCGGCCGACTCAGTCCTTCGACCGAGTCACGGCCGATTCACGGCCGAGTCGGCCGATTCCGGTGACGACCCCAACATGAAAATTGTGTCTTTTCACATTCCCTATGCACCTGCAAAATTTTAGCCTCATACCATTTCCAGAGCTCTTTAAAACCCCAATTACTCCAGTTTTAATACATTTTTAATACATTTTATCATATTTTTCATTTTAACCTTTCATCTACCCTAATCCTAGACTAACCCTATAAATACCAACCCTACACACTGCCCCCACAGCCTAAACTCTGAGCCAACTCTCTAAAAATTCCAAGAAACCTAGTGTACTTTGAAATCGAGCACGAGGCGAACCTACGACGAACTTCCCGGCGAACTTCCGACGATCATTCTAGGAGCTCCCGGCGACGAAGCGACGCACCGGCGACTCCTTCCGATCAATCTCCCTCTTCTTGTTTTCCTAAGCCTGTAAGTCCCCAAATTCTACCTCTCTTTTCTTTTCTAAAATACGGATTTACAAAACCCGACGGAATCGGAACAAATCCGATTTCCGATCCGGTTTTCTTATAAAACTTCACTTCTCGTTAATACAATTATGCTTAAACTCCCTCATGTTGACTATTAAACACTAATCAACCAAATTGATCAAGTTTTATTTCATAAAATGATGGCTATTTCACTTTATCGTATTTTTCATTTAAATACCACATTGTTTCAATTCTATATTTAACCCCATTAAACTTGCTATATCTTTAAGTAGATCACGAGGTAATGACCTACCTCCTCACACACTCATATGCAACATAACACGATACCCTCGAGAACTTGGAATACGGGAAAACAAACATTTTCATTTAAATACCATATACTTAATAAAACCATTTCTAAAAGATTTAGTATTTATACATCTTTACAAATGAATACCAGTTATTATGAAAATAGGATAAGCTTGTGGGCATTCAGTTGTTTATCTAGACCTGACTTTGTGATATCTAGGCTAGACAAGTGAGAAAGGTAACTTTAAAAGGCCTGTCTCACGGTGATTCGTGAGTGGATCCCTCCTTTCTTCACTTGTACTTACCTGGTCACAATTGGCGGTGAAGAGGCGATTTGAGATATCTCACAACTTGTCGCTTTGGACCAGTTAGGAATAATCTAGTTAACATAGAAGACCCTAGAATATAGAATACGGGAAATCGACATCTTTACAAATAAATACCATAATTAATAAAACCGTTTTTCCTTAATGATTAGTATTTATACAAATCTTTGCAAAGCGCCGCTACAACCCATTTGGGGAACCAGTTCGGGATGGTCCGGATTATCGCACATCCTCAGGCTTAGTAGTTCGAGATGCAGACCTCCGTAAGGAGCATTCGGTCTCGAAAGATTTAAAATACGACACCTTAAGAAAACGAGATTTCTAGAATATTATGTATATACTAAAATTATTTTCATATAAATATACGTATATGTAACATAAACATATCTATTTTTGAAGTATTACAAATATTCCACCTTTTCTACAATATCACAAGAATCAATTTTACACTAAAATACCATGAATTCCATGCAAAACCAATATTACAAATAAATACCATTTATTATGAAAATAGGATATTTTCAATAGAAATATCACAATATAAAATCTACATTCATTACAACTCTAAAGACGATTAATAAATACTTGGGGGGTACTTTGAAAAGTATATAAAAGTATTTTTACATAAAATCCCCTCAAGTTCTATAAATTACCCTAAAGGACCCTAGTAAACATAGGTTTAAGCGAGACCAATCTCTTGAGCCCCAGGGAGCCGGAGAAGTGGGTGCTTGCCTATCTAAGGTAGACAATCAACAAACGGTGTTATCAACACGGTAATCGTCTTTGAAAAAGACACAAATCCTGCCGTCCATGTGCATCGGTTACCGATAATATCAAAACAATCAGGACTTCAATTTACTTTGCTAATTGTCTGACTCAGTTTGAGTTTCATTATAATCTAACTTGAATATGATTCAAGTACAATTTACAATCTATAATCTACAATTTACAATATTACAATTCAACATGAATCCATTATTCAATCATCAACTTGACTTAACCGAACCATGGATATACATTCCATTTACATGATTTTCCAGTTACATCCATTTACATGATTATACAGTTACGTCCGTTTACTGATATCATGGTTTTGGCAAAGTCTTCCAATTATACAATCTATACAGTTTACAATACAATACAACAATACAATAAAGACATCGCGGGGTTTAAGGGGTAGACTGGTACGGAATATGTTAAAGGTGGCACGAGGTGGTCGCTTAAGACGTAATTACATCCATGCCATTGTTCCGTGGTATTATCGACGGAGCCTTATACTACGGGTTACTAAAGTCCCCGGTGTAAGTGGGACTCCTCTCGTATACACTGGCATCTTCTGTACCAAGTTACAAACAACAGCGTTAATACAATATTACAACAATATAATACAACTTTAAAAGATACATTCTTATTCTGTCTATTCTATTTTCCTCTTATTTTTTGGACTTACCGAGCGACCTGTTCGCTGACGACATTCTATTTTTTTCTTCTTTGAATGTCGTCAGGTGATTTGGACCCGTCAGAGATTGAGCTCACTGCTGAAGACTTGGACCATTTCAGTGAAGACCCCGAGCTCTAGTCATTATACACTTTCCATTCAGTACTTTCATTTCTGTTATGCCATTGTTTAGGTATTGCTTTTTATTCAGTTGTATTAACTTTTCATACATTATACAAAAGAATGTTAATAAATAAAGTTGCTGTTCAGTTTATATCTCTTGTCTCTTGTGCTTACTTTTATATTGCTTAGATACGCTTAGCGTATTTACTTCACAGTAAATATGTAGCGGCCTCGTCCCGTCCCCTTCGCCGTATACCGGGAAGTGGGGCATGACAGGTTTTGTTGGTGGCCCATGCAGGTTAGAGCTGTATGAAACTCTATCATGCAGTTCTGTTCTGCGTGAACAACCTAAGCAATATAACACAAGAATCAGCAACTAAAACATTCTTTACAATCATATTCCTTGAATCCCATCATTTCTTATTCTTTGAATCATATACTTTGAATCCGTCCTAACCTAAATTTTTCATTCAAGGTTATGGATTCACCAAACAACACCAGCACCAATGTCAACAACACACCTCCACCACCACCACTCACACCTGCCGTTCCTTCTCCACTCAACGAGCAAACGGTTCTGCTTGAGGCAATCCGCAGCCTCCTAGAGGGACAGCAGTAGCTCTTGAACCGTCCCAAGACTGAAGCAGCTCGGGTGAAGCAATTCAGAGCTTTACACCCCAAGCAGTTCTCAGGAAAGAGAAGCCCACTGGAAGCTGAGGAATGGGCTCAAAGTATCGAGGATGATCTGGAAGCAGCACAAGTGCCAGAAATAGCTTGGGTCCGAGTTGCAAAGCTGCAACTCACGGACAATGCACGGAACTGGTGGAAGGCGGAAGAAAGCCGTCTTGATCAGCCCATTGAATGGAAGACTTTTCGCGATAAGTTCGGCGCGAAATACTTCCCTGTGACTGCCAGATTTTCCATGGAACAGCAGTTCATTCATTTACAACAAGGTTCGATGTGGGACAAGTCAGTAGATGAGTATAATGCTGAATTCACCATGCTCGGTCGGTAAGATATGTCACAGTATTTCAAATTTTTAATATCACATACTACACAGCTAACACAAGACCGTAACAGATTTGCGGCACACCTGATACCGACGGATGAGATTAGAGCCCGTCGATTTCAACAAGGTTTGGACACGGAAATTCAGGCTGCACTAGCCACAGGGAAATTTCCAACTCATGAAGATACTCTGGAAGCTGCCCGCCGTTATGAGGCAGTGATAAAAGCAAGGGACAGACCTCAGTTTGTATGAGTGAAACGTCCTGCCACTCAAATGGCAGGAGGGGCCTCTTCAAGGCCAGCAGTTGAACTCAGAAGACTGGAAGAAGCCAAGGATCGGCCAAGACCTGATTTTTGCTTTTATTGCAAGAGGGAAGGATACTTGTGGAAGGACTGTAGGCGCGCAAAAGGCCTATGCTTGGTTTGTGGCGCGTCCAATCACGGAATTGGAAACTGTCCTTATAAACGCAACCCAGCACACACACCCGTCAACTACCCGCAGCAGCCAGCTATCCAGGCTCATGCAACTCGTCCTGCACTCCCAGCACCACCTCCACGTGGATTTCCTGCATAGCCAAATCGCCAATTCCATCAGGCACTGAGAAACATGCCTCGAGTACAGGGGAATATGCCTCCAGCTAGGAAGAACATGCCACGGCGACAGGCTTACACCTTAGAAGCCGTAGAAGCCAAGACAGTTGACCAAGGTAAAACTAGTAAGACTCTTTCACATTTTTATACACTTGCACCAACTTACTATTTTTCATACACTGTTAGTACTTTAGTCACCAAACTTTCCTTGAATCTGTTACACTTTCCTTTTACAAATTTCGAGGACGAAATTTTTATAAGGAGGGTAGAATGTAACAACCCTAATTTTCCTATAAAAATTTTTCAAAATATTTTTATTAATTCTTAAGGGGTATTTTAGCCTGAGCACAAGATATAAGTAATTATCTTGCATTTTAATTACAAGTTAAAAGAATGTAACAACTCCATTTTCAGTGTACAAAATTTGCTTAAAAATTAATATATATTTAGGGTATTTACATTTTCTGTAACTACTTTAAATAATTAAATAGCTCCATAATTAGAAGAAGGAGCTTGTAGTTCATTGGTAATACTTTACACTACTGAACCAAGCCACCAGAGTTCAAATCCCATACCTCACATTATTTTTAATATTGTTTTATTTTGAACCTTTAGAATACCAAGAGTTTACACATGCATATCTCACAAAAGCCCCACTACACCCTGAAATGTAACTGTACCAGAGGGATCACCAGTCGTCGGGGGAGGATTCCAGCCGCCTGACTCGGCCAGGAATCGGCCAAATCGGCCGACTCCGTCCTCCGACCGAGTCACGGTCGAGTTGGCCGATTCCGGCGACGACCCCAACATGAAAATTGTGTCTTTTCACATTCCCTATGCACCTGCAAAATTTTAGCCTCAGACCATTTCCAGAGCTCTTTTAAAACCCTAATTACTCCACTTTTAATATATTTTTAATACATTTTATTACATTTTTCATTTTAACATTTCATCTATCCTAACCCTAGACTAACCCTATAAATACCAACTCTATATACTGCCCCCTCACCCTAAACTTTGAGCTAACTCTCTAAAAATTCTAAGAAACCTAGTGTACTTTGAAATCGAGCACGAGGCGAAGCTACGACGAATTTCCCAGCGAACTTCCGACGATCATTCTAGGAGCTCCCGGCGACGAAGCGACGCACCGGCGACTCCTTCCGATCAATCTCCCTCTTCTAGTTTTCCTAAACCCGTAAGTCCCTAAATTCTACCTCTCTTTTCTTTTCTAAAATACGGATTTACAAAATCCGACGGAATCAGAACAAATCCGATTTCCGATCCGGTTTTCTTATAAAACTTCATTTCTCGTTAATACAATTATGCTTAAACTCTCTCATGTTGACTATTAAACACTAATCAACCAAATTGATCAAGTTTTATTTCATAAAATGATGGCTATTTCACTTTATCGTATTTTTCATTTAAATACCACATTGTTTCAATTCTACATTTAACCCCATTAAGCTTGTTATACCTTTAAGTAGATCACGAGATAATGACCTACCTCCTCACACACTCATATGCAACATAACACGATACCCTTGAGAATTTAGAATACGGGAAGACAAACATTTTATTTAAATACCATATACTTAATAAAACCATTTCTAAAAGATTTAGTATTGATACATCTTTACAAATAAATACCACTTATTATGAAAATAGGATAAGGTTGTGGGCATTCAGTCGTTTATCTAAACCTGACTTTGTGGTGTCTAGGCTAGACAAGTGAGAAAGGTAATTTTAAAAGGCCCGTCTCACGGTGATTCGTGAGTGGATCTCTCCTTTCTTCAATTGTACTTACCTGGCCACAATTGGTCGTGAAGAGGCGATTTAAGATATCTCACAACTTGTCGCTTTGGACCAGTTAGGAACAGTCTAGTTGACTTAGGAGACCCTAGAAAATAGAATACGGGAAATCGACATCTTTAAAAATAAATACCATAATTAATAAAACCGTTTTCCCTTAATGATTAGTATTTATACAAATCTTTGCAAAGCGCCGCTACAACCCATTTGGGGAACCCGTTCGGGATGGTGCGGATTATCGCACATCCTCGAGCTTAATAGTGCGAGATGCAGACCTCCGCAAGGAGCATTCGGTCTCGAAAAATTTAAAATATGACATCTTAAGAAAACGAGATTTCTCGAATATTATATATATATATATATATACTAAAATTATTTTCATATAAATATATGTATATGTAACATAAACATATCTATTTTTGAAGTGTTACAAATATTCCACCTTTTCTACAATATCACAAGAATTAATTTTACACTAAAATACCATGAATTCCATGCAAAACCAATATTACAAATAAATACCATTTATTATGAAAATAGGATATTTTCAATAGAAATATCACAATATAAAATCTACATTCATTACAACTCTAAAGACGATTAATAAATACTTGGGGTACTTTGAAAAATATATAAAAGTATTTTTACATAAAACCCCTCAAGTTCTATAAATTACCCTGAGGACCCTAGTAAACATAGGTTTAAGCGGGACCAATCTCTTGAGCCCCAGGAATCCGGAGAAGTGGGTGCTTGCCTATCTAAGGTAGACAATCAACAAACGGTGTTATTAACAAGGTAATCGTTTTTGAAAAAGACACAAATCCTGCCGTCCATGTGTAGCGGTTACCGATAATATCAAAACAATCAAGACTTCAATATACTTTACTAATTGTCTGACTCAGTTTGAGTCTCATTATAATCTAACTTGAATATGATTCAAGTACAATTTACAATCTACAATTTACAATTTACAATATTACAATTCAATATGAATCCATGAATCCATTATTCAATCATCAACTTGACTTAACCGAACCATGGATCTACATTCCATTTACATGATTTTCCAGCTACATCCATTTACATGATTATACAGTTACGTCCGTTTACTGATATCATGGTTTCGGCAAAGCCTTCCAATTATACAATCTATACAGTTTACAATACAATACAACGATACAATAAAGACATCGCGGGGTTTAAGAGGTAGACTGGTATAGAATATGTTAAAGATGGCACGAGGTGGTCACTTAAGACGTAATTACATCCATGCCGTTGTTCCGTGGTATTATCGACGGAGCCTTGTACTACGGGTTACCAAAGTCCCCGGTGTAAGTGGGACTCCTCTCGTATACACTGGCATTTTCTGTACCAAGTTACAAACAACAGCGTTAATACAATATTACAACAATATAATACAACTTTAAAAGATACCTTCTTATTCTGTCTATTCTACTTTCCTCTTATTTTTGGGACTTACCGAGCGACCTGTTCGCTGACGACATTCTATTTCTTTCTTTTTTGAATGTCGTCAGATGATTTGGACCCGTCAGAGATTGAGCCCACTGCTGAAGATTTGGACCATTTCAGTGAAGACCCCGAGCTCTAGTTATTGTACACTTTCCATTCAGTATTTTCATTTTTGTTATGCCATTGTTTAGGCATTGCTTTTTATTCAGTTGTATTTACTTTTCATGCATTGTACAAAAGAATGTTAATAAATAAGTTGCTGTTCAGTTTATATCTCTTGTCTCTTGTGCTTACTTTTATATTGCTTAGATACGCTTAGCGTATTTACTTCACAGTAAATACGTAGCGGTCTCGTCCCGTCCCCCTCGCCGTATACCGGGAAGCGGGGCGTGACATCGTCTGCATGCCTCAGCATGGATGCCGCGTCGCGAACACCCTTAACCTGCGCTCTGGGGACCGCCCCCGTCGCACAACCCCGGGAAGCATGACTAACCCTAACTTCTCGGGGGGACTCCGACTCAAACGAGGAAGAGGAAGAAGCAGAAGAGGAAGCTGCAGAAGACTCTCTAGACTCTACCCGGGCTATTTCTACAGACTCCTCGGTAGAAGATATCTAACCTGATCAAAAAGATGAATCCTCGGAAGAGAAAACGCTGGGATCCCAACCTAAAGGCAAGAGCGCCGAGCTAACACGCGAAGGGACGAGGAAATTATGACGAAGTATGGACCCTGAAAAAAATCCCACCTCTATTTATAACCGCCGGCGTACGCATCCTACAGCGCCGATCGTTTCCCTCCAAAACAGCGTTTCGCAGTCAACGGCCGACAACATTCCACCTGTCGCATTCACATTGGGCGCATCCTATCGGGCGCGAAGGACACCGGCTGCACGTCACGTCAGCCAACGAGTGCCAGAGACGTGGACTGGCGCTTCGACGAACGTACGCACGAATCGGCGCTTCCTCTTTAATGCGAGATCTCTTCCTGATCCACTGACGTCATCAAGAAAATACAACTAATTGCCCGGGAATGGGCATCGACGATATCTTCAAATAAGAGCTTACCCCGGGTGACCGGTCAGACCACTCTCGACCCGACCCATGAATGGGTCGGGTCGAGAGCAGGGGGCTAATGATGATGCTCGATACCGGTGATTACCCAGATCATGACACATGGCAGATGACGTGTCCCACAGCTTACAAAAAAGGATCAAGAACGGTACGTTGAAAGCATACCCCGTGCCTCCGACCCGAGAATGCTCCAGACCTTCGGTGTCCTTCCAGACCACTCCTACGATCACCTTACAAACAACCATCGGCTCGCCTCGGAGCCCTCCCGCACGCTGAGTTCCCTCAGCCCTCCAGCTCACCTCCGAGCTATCGCATATCCAAGATGCCTCGGTCTCCCGCTCGTTCCCGAGCCTCCCGCCGGGCTTATCTTTCTCGGTCTTATCGACCGACCCACAGCACCGATCACAGGCGTCTTCGCTACGGCTCCGCGAATCTTGCCAGACGTGAGATATCCACAGCCCATGATCCCGCGTTCCACGCCATCGCGTTCCCCCATTAACGAGCATATCTCGTCATTAATGGGGAATCCCGCCTTTCATGCAGACGTAACGCTAGGGGCGTAACGGCAGGGGTGAATCTCGCGCCCGCCTGCCCATGGCTGCCACTATATAAACCCCTCTCTCAGACAACTCAGGTAAGCCAATTTTACCCTAATAGGCCGTTACTCTGCCCATTTAGCCCATCTAACTTGATTATCGGAGGGTCCTCGGTGGCACAACCACCCCGGGACTTCCTTGCAGGTAGCTCGGCCTCAACCACTTCAAGCCCATTGAGATCCATACGCTTCAGGAGGCAATCTCCAACTCAATTTCAGCCGCTCGTTTTCAGTCGCTGCAGATCAACAGAAGGTAACATCTGAAGGAGATCCAAAGATCCATCACACTGCAACATAAAAGCAAAATCAAATGGATCATTGCTTTATGAAATCTTAAAAAAGTTGGCCCCTCAAATATAACAACCTATGCTATGCTTTTGCACCGTCCAATACATAACAGGTCATTGTGTACTTCCTTAATAGTAAAGCCTATCGCTTTCATCGCTCTCCCACTTTTTTCATCATGAAAATTTTCTTAAAATAATAACGTGGAGATTTTTAATTAATTTTAGGCTAGAGCACAAAAGCACCAACTTAATTACTTATCAATTAATAAATTATTTGATTCCTATATTATTATCAATAGCTGTCTACAGGTGTACATTTTGAATTGTAGCTAATCAGTCCATTTTCTTAAGTTTGTTGTTTCCCAATTTATATTTACACTTTTGGTATAGGATATGTGTCGAAGCTTTTTCTATATCTGCTCGTCTTCAAGTCCTAAACATTTTTCCAAACGGTATTAATTTATGATTATGATTTTGTACTGGTGGTTTCCAACCAAGTAAATGTAATAACTGCTTTAGAAAAAGCTCTATATGTTGAATTCAGGTTTGTATCAAGATCGGTTGGTCTTGGTCTTCTTCTCGATAGCAAATTTATCTTTATATATCTCATGTAGAAAGTGCATTCGTTTGCTTGGATAATATGACGAATTTCATGTAAAATCCTTCAATATGTATGGTTGTCATGGCTTTTGATGAGACAAGTTATTTGAATCTTGTGCGTTTGAAATTGAAAATTAATATGATAGGGATCTCTTCTTTTCTTTTTCAAGTTTGGATGATTTAAACTTCTCATCATTACATCAAAACACAACCCAACCTCTCAGTGTCCCGGTTATCCATCATTTGTAGCCGTCCGATTGGGATCAGTAATAGTAGGGACCTGAATCCGAACCCATGTTTGGAACCCACCAGACACGATAATCAAAAGCGGATTATTTTTTGAAAGAAATAACACCATGCAAAAGCAAGGTATCAGCCCAGTGGGGATATATATAAAATCATAACCCTCAACCCGCAATATTATCATATCATTTATTGAAACGGATTGAAAACAAACAACTAATATCTATTTGTTCCTTTCCAATTATAGTTAAAAGGTCGAATCAAATGCTCTTTTGCTTACTGTGAGTGCATGACCCTAACCCTAAAATTGATCAAGGACAGGGGCGGAACCAGGATTTAAGATTGATGGAGACGGGATTAAAATGGAACATTTTCAAAATAATTAATTGCTCTTAACTTCCAAAGTCAAATGCTATAAAAATAAGATTTATATGTCATACAAGCACCTACCAATAGCAAAACTACCAGGCATGAATCAATTAAGCCTAGTTATTGAGCTAGTCTATTTTGTCTTAATAAAATTAATTAACAATTTAGTTTATTTTAAACTTCGAATCCAACTGTCGACGTATAATTAAATGAGATTTGCTTTCAAAATATATACACATAATATAGTTTTTTTTCTTCTACAAGTTGAATAAATTGGAATGCATAATTATATGGGTTAAGTTTCCTATTCAAAATAGTTGATTATTAAATACAATACTATAAAAGTATTTATGAATATATAATTGTTGTTTTTAGTCCTCAACATAGTTAGACTTCATTCTAATTTTATTATATAATTGTTGTTTTTCTTAATTCTTGATATAATTAGACTTCCTTCTAATTTTATTTGACTTAACCGTGTGTTGTGACATGAGAAAATGGTGGCTTATATTTAGGCAGTTACTAATTCAGTGCTATAATTAAGTTGGGTTATTGTCTAACTTTTATTGCTAGAAGGTTAAATTAATAATTTCATGAACAAAAAATTCGTAGTGGTCCCTTGATTTTCTGCGAGCTGAAGGGGCACGGCCACCCCTGCACATGCCCCTATCTCTTTGTCCCTGATCATAGGATAAACAAAAAGCGTGACTCATCTCCACACTAGGCTCATGATCACAATGACTTGCACATTCAAAATTTTTATAAAGAGAGTAGAATATAACGACTCTAAAATCTCTGTACAAAAATTACTTGTATAGAAAGGGTATTTCAGCCTGATGTAAAGTTATAAATTAATTTTTTTAATAAAAACAAGAAACAACTTGCAACTCACTGGTTAATACTCTTTAATGCTGTGACATAGCCTGTGTGTTTGAATCCCATCAGTCCCAATTATTTTTTAAAATTTTTCTTTTTAATTTTTCAGAAACTCAAGAGTTGCACGTGCAATTCACGGAGAAACGAAAGGTCTCGGAAAAATCAAACAGGCGCAAAGAGGAGTAAACACACATTTAAACACATGACACGAATCTCGAGACAAACCACACAAATCCGACCACCCATTCCCCCCATCTGGCCACCTCCGATAGTCCCCTTTGCTCCAAATCATGATGTACTTTGCACATTCGCCCCTTCAGCTCCCCTCAACTCCGCTGCACTGTTTGATTTTCTTGCAATCAAACAGAGACTCTTTAAATCCCTAATTAACAACAATAAATATATTTTAATTCATTTTATTTCACACCCTCTCTCATTTTTTATCCTATAAATACCACCTCATGCCCTACCACTCCCCCATTCTGAATTTTCTATCAAATTTCTCCCAAAATTTTCTAAGTGCAACCGGAGTTAGGAACCAAGTTCTATTTCATTGAAGATCGGAGTCGTTTCCGGAGCTACCGCGATGCCACTGAGCCCCCTCTTTCTTCCTTACTCTTTTCTCAACGTTATAAAACTATAAGTCCCTTCCCCCTCTCCTTTTTAACCAAAAATCGCATTCTTAAAATATATCGATAAAGTGGAGTTAGATCCGATATTACTTTCTTTTCAAACATTTTCATCCGCTTGATAAGCAAAATGAATCACAACAACACTATAAAACCACTCTTAACCTTATTCACATCATTTAGCTTTTTAACGTAATGAAAATTTCCATATGAAATACTTATATAATGAACTTTTTTATTAAATACCACTAAGTTTAGTATAACCCTTATTTTGATAACCAGCGTATATACCTCTAGAACCTTCACAGGGTAACGACTTATCCCACACTTACACTATAGTTTCATAGCACGATATTCTAAAAATATAGTTTATTTAAAAAATAGGTTTTATATTAAAATACCACATTTTTTTCAAAACGGGTTTCTTTTAATCGATATTTTTGAATTCTTAGAAATTGCGCCTTTACAACCCTTGTTAGATGACCCGCTAATGGATAGTGCGGATTATCGCACATCCTTAGGACAGTAGAGCGAGATACAGAACTTCTCACGGAGTATTCAGTCTTGAAAGAAAATAAAATACAATTTTTAAGAAATACGATTTTTCTAAACAAAACAATCTTTGAAAAATTTATATAAAAACTACCAATCCATATTTTCAATAAAAATAAATTATGAAACTATATTTTTAAAATGAAAAATTAAAATTTTAATAAAATACCATTAAGTTTCCAAAAGAGCTCGTTTTTATAAAAATACCATAAATTTTTAAAAGCTGAGTTTTATCACTAAAACACAACAACAATTAAAATACATGTTTTTGAAAACCCTAAATATTATAAATCACCATCGAGATTATTTTTAAACGATATTATAATATTTTTCACAAAACCCCCTCAAGAAAATACAAATAATATAAATACAGAGTAAACAACAATAATAAATAAGGACTCTAAATTAATATAAGTTTAAGCGGTATCATTTCTCTTAAGCCCCAGGGAGCCGAAAAAATAAGTGCTTGCCTATTCAGGTTAAACAAGTTAAAGGAGTTATCAATGGCAATTGTCTTGGAAAAATACAAATCTTTCTGTCCATGTGCAGCAGTTGCCCGATTACTCCCAAACTTAAGAAATTCAAGAACTAAATCTTTTCATAAGATTCTGACTCCAACCTGAATCCAAATTCAAATCAGAATTCAAAAATCAATCGCGAACTTGAATACTTGATCATGAAGCTGAACACTCGAATTCAAATATCAACCTCAAAAATATGTACTTGACTCGACTTGACCGAACCATGATTATAACTTGACATGAACTTGACATGAATATCTGTCACGCCCCGCTTCCCAAAATACGGAATACGAGGGGTTGACAAGGCCAGCCATGCTCCTACGGTCAAGAGAATGTCTTGCCGTAGTCACACTTCGGCTTCTAGTTTTTCATGGTAAACAGTAAATGATGCGTAGGTAATGAGAAATGCAGTAACTGAATGAAACAATATAAAGAACTGACCTGAGGGGAAACAAACGAATATAACTCTGGATAGCAAGTCGAGGTGTCTGTGATATACGTCTGGTCCTAGTCCAGGCTAAATCTTCTCCTCACACTGAGCATGCATACTCAGGTCGTCAGAGCGACACAATAGCAATATAGTATATATAAATTCATGTGACAATTCTAACAGTAATAATAGATCTATATAACAGTAAATCAATGACGGTATAGGTATGAACATGCAGTAATCAATGCAGCGGAACAGTAAAAGCAGTAGAATGATATGCCACGTATGTCAACACAGTAAGTATGTATATCGATGCTATCATCCCTATCAGTCTCTAAGTCTCACTGTACATGTCACTAAACCTATCGTCAGTCCAAGTATGAGAGTCAACCACTCGCGAGTGTCCTCCACCCAAGGGTAGAATCCAAGGGCAAGGGACCACGGGCCCAACATGTAAATCACGGTAATAATCATGTACCCTGTAAATCTCCATATATCTCCATAAATATATAAGCCGGCAAGGGACTCCCGAGATTCTGTTGAACTCACACTCAAACTACCCCACACCCCGCGGTCTACATCAAATGCTAACCATAACCCTAAATATCAATCGGTCTGTGACAAGTCTACGCGAGAACTGGAGGCAGGACCTCCATCAAGCACGTCCCGACTAATACCTAAGATAAATGGCAGAGTCTGATGTCTTATCTGTGACACCCATGCAAGAGTTTCCATAAGTGTCCCATACCACTTATAGTTACACATACACGTGTCCCACAGACATCGACAATGCAATAAAATCATAAGGTTCACTGATTGTGTACAAGTACGTATCACTTTCACTTATTCACTGATACACGAATACTAACGTACTTACCACAATCATCACTAATACCTAACACTGGTAATGCACGTTATCACTGGGTTATCAATGCAATAACATGTGTATGATATGATGCGTAAACAGTATATAAAGCATGATTAGGGTGTCATGAATCGATAATCTACCACTTGCATAATTTATCATAAATCATACGGTTACAGTTTAGTGAAACGATGAATGGGGAATAAATAGTATGTTCAGTTATCTATCCATTGAATTTAGTTTCACGCCAATCGGATTCCAGGATCACTAATTATAGCCATTTCATTTTAAGCGTTCACGGCTGGAAATCCGGTTTCAGAATCGGAAGTCCGTTTCGCAACGCATTTTAATCTCAGTTGGGATCAGATTTTAGCGACGCTACAGTTGAATGAAATCTAGGGTTTTCAGTAGGGTTTTCAACGCAGCAGACGGATCTTCAATCGCGTCTGTACGTCAGGAGATATACACTGTTCAATACTAGTATGTAAATTCTGATTCTGTTGGGACTGTTATACGTCCACATCTATTAATTTACAGATTAAATATCAAACGATAACGGAACAGGATGAAACTACTTGTGTTGTCTAGCTAACAGATTCACCTATAATAAACAGCAGAGTTCCGCAACCTACGAGTTAAGGAAACAGGGTGGTACCCATTACAGGACAGTAAACAACAACTGGAGTCGCTCTGGACTGCAGTCCAGAGTCGCACTCCGATCCAAATATTGACACAGTTTGAGTACAGAAATATTTAGAAACTTGCATAGGATTATAGTTCGTCGAGTCGGCTTCGATTTGAGCCCTCGAACGCATCATTCCAGTGTGTGTATAATTTATGGCGATTTTAACGGCTTTCAGGTATAAGAAAATTCCAGTTTTACGAGTAAACTTGGGGATAGTCGTTTTAGTCGTTAACGGTCATATTTTCCAGCGAAACTTGCACAAGATATTCATCACTACAAGTTCCAATATAAACCATCCAATTCCGTCAAATTTGATAAGTATTCTCATTGGGAACACAAGTCGAACAGGTATGGCACATAATTGATCTAAAATTGTAGCTTTATGATCTATGTAATTAAAGATCGTAACTTGAGTATATAGCATGTGAGCAAGTAAAATACTTGCCTGGAAACGTTTCGGGGATGCACGGCGACGGTAACGTCACGAACGGGCGACGAACGGCGACGGCAGCGTCTCGGAATGAGCTTGGGTCGGGTAGGATGCAGCCGAGGCTCGTGGATGTTGGGGCTCGTGCTGTTGGTAGTCGATATGGAAGGCAGTGGTGTAGCGAGGAGATGAATTCGCCGTCTAGGGTTAGAGGGGGAGAGAGAGATTTAGAGATATATATAGAGAGAGTGAGGATGAGATAGGAACAGAGTGAGAGAGGGAGGACAGAGTGAGTGATATAGAGAGAGTAGAGGGAGATGGAGACAGAGAGTAAGGGAGTGAGATGAGAGGGAACCGAGAGAGAGAGATTGAGAAAGAGAGGGAGAGTTAGAGAGAGAAAAAATTAGAGAGAGAGAAAGAGTTAGAGAGAGAGAAGATGTGGAAGAGAGACCAGAGGGAGATTAGAGAGAGCAGAGAGATCAAGAAGAGAGAGAGTAGAGAGATTACGATGAAGATGATGATGATGTTGACGAGGAGGGTGCAGGGGAGGCTCGCCGGCGTCGTGGGTGCCGTTGAAAGGCGTGGGAGTTCGAGCTTGGGTGTGCAGGGGGTCATCTTGAGCTCGAGCTCCGGTGATGGAGGGTGTGTCGACGAGGGAGGCGGTGGATGGAGAGATGAGGTGGGCTCTGGTGAGAGGGTGCAGATGATGGTGCTCGGGGAGGAGGTGGCCGGTGATCGGAGCGGCAGAGGGTGTTGATGGTGGGTTCGAGAGAGGAGGAGGAAAGAAAGAGAGGTGGGGATAGAGTGATTGAGAGTTTTGATAGGAGAGAGAGAGGGGATGAGGGCGACGGGGTTAGAGAGGGGAGTGCGTGGGGTAACGTTCGCGCGAGCGAGGGCGGAGGCGACGGAAGAGAAAACGGTGGCGTGGGCGGGAAAATGAAAAGAGCCGTTGGGGAGAAGCACTGTAGGAGCGGGTCGGGTAGGGTGTAACAGGTCGGGTTGGAGACGAAGCGGGCTTGGAGAGGGAGACTGGGCCGGGCCAGGAGAAAAATGGTTTAATTAAAATTCTCGTGGGCTCGGGCTGAAGGAGGGGACGGGCTGAGGGTTATAATTGAGAAAGAAAAGAATTCATTTAATTTGTGTGGGCTCAAGAGTTGGGCTGCTGAAAAGATTTAATAAAAGGGTTAAGAGAGAAATGAAGGATTAAGTTTAATTTAAAAGAATGGGCCGAGGGTAAGGAAAATATAGGATATATTAGGGTTTGGGTTTTATTGATAAAAGAAAAATGGGGTTTAGAATGAAATAAATTTATAAATAAAATTACAAATAAAATAAATAAATTTATAAATAAAATTATAAATAAGAATATATAGAATTCTAGAGTAACAAAATACAGATTTTGGTATAAAAGGGGCTGGGTATTATATCATACCACCCTTACAAAAATTTCGTTCTCGAAATTTAAAATAAACGATAAGTAATACAAACATAGGCGAAAGCTATTATTTTGCAAACTAACACATAAAGATTTACTTGAAATAGGCGGATGAAGAAATTTGAAGGTTTAAATATGTAAGAACAACATACAAAGATATAGGTTTAAATAAGTATAAGACAGGAACACTACAAAGGCAACCTATATGTACACGAGAATAGCAATAACAACAATAACGAACAATGATATTCGAGGCGTACTCGATAAAATCGAAACTCAAATATGTGCACGTATAAGTATATCAAAGGTAGCACGGCAGAAATAATAAGTACAAGGCACAATCGTTTATAATAGTAAACATAAGCACAACACCCGAAAATAAAGTAATGATAATAAAATAGTGAAACATTTGTCGGTAGGTTAAAACATTTTAGGATAATGTATCGATCAAATAGTTTTAAAATAACTTAGAAAACTCATATCGTGGAAATAAAAAACATGGAACAAAATATGCGCGGTGTAAGGTTGCGCTACTGAAAAATAAGGATAATTGTAGTGTGCTTTAAAATGCATAAAACTAAGTAGTCAATAACACGCACTCTTCGACAAGTATAAAATAATGAAAACCAAATTTCGAATACACTGTCCCTAAATATAGTTAGGGTAATGGGGAAAAAACACAAAATGTGTAGGGCTTGCTAGGGTAGGGATTACAAGGAAGTGTGGCTCATTCAGAAGGTCGGAGTGTGGCGGTTTTAGGCTGAAGGTCGAAGAGATTGGGGTCGGGTCAGCACATGAAGTAAGGGTGAACAGAAAAGGGACGACAAGGGGAAAAAGAATGTATGGGGAAAATGACGATCGATACATCAAGCGAATCAAAAAAAAAATTTGAAGGGTTAGCGAACTTGAAAACTTCACTATGAATTTCTTCTCCCAGAATGATCTCAAACGAGGCACAGACGATAGACGAAGGGTGGACCTACTAAAAGATCGGATGCGGTACTGGTTAATCTGAGTGAGGGTTAAGACAATGTAAGGAATATGGGCGGACAGATCTCAAAAGGAAAAACATAATTGTATAGAAGAAATAATCGAGTATCAAATGAACTAAGAAGATCAAAAGATTAGTGAACTCAGCAATTTATTTCATTCCAGAAGATTTTAAACAAAGTATTCTCAAAGACGAAAGGTGGCCCTAAACTATACACAGATTTACTTGGCCAGATAAGACAACATCAAAAGGAATCCCGTCAGTCGCGGTTGTGGAGATTCAGCAGGTTGCGGTAGGCTCGCGCGCTCAGATAGGGGCGTCCATTTCTATAGCGCCTCGCAGGGATCGCCCGTGGGAGTTCTTCCACAGCAGGGTCTTGATCTTCTGGTCCTTCTTCCTCGGATGGAGCTTCTTCATCGAGGTCCGATTCCATGTGATTCTCTTCTTCTGGATTCTCTTCCATGGGATTTTCCTCCACTGGGTTTTCTTCTATCTGGTCTTCCTCGGGATCTTCCTCTATCGGGTTCTCTTCAGGTTCTCCTTCCTCTTCGTCGGAATCACCTATCATGTCAAACTCTGGGGCGGCTGCTCCTTCTTCCTCTGAATCGCTGTTTTCGAAAATGACCTGAGGATCGTTGATCTCATCATCAGAACTCATCAGCGTGCGGTCTAAGGAAACGCATGACCGTGTATCCTCATCTAGATGCGGCGCTGCTCCAGGGTGGGTCATGGCCTGAAAAGAAAGAGTCATGATTAGACAGTGGAATACATCAAGAAAATAGCTCAGGGTACGAAGTATAGAAAAATATGCGGTGGCAGGAACTGAAAGATCAGGATTAAAATGCTATGATAATGAATAGTATGAAAAAGGAGGAAAACATGAGAATGATACATACATTACGATTCAAATTTTTTTTATTGCATTCAACTAAAATTTCGACGGATACAAGATTTCAAACGAAAAGAAATGCTTATAAGAGGATGACAACATTATTGCTGAAATTAGAAAACATGAAAATTCTTCTTTGATTACTAGACCGCTGCATTCTCGTCACGCGAGTTGAATCCTATGTTGGGTTCGCTTTATTCTCAAAGTTCGAACTACACAATAATCATCACTCGACAGAAGTGGGGAGTGTGGACGAATCTCCTCCCTGTAGCTCTTTCCTTTTTGGGCAACCGTTGATAAGATGTCCGCTGGATCCGCAAATCAGACATTTCCCTTGGGCACGGCGACAATCCCTCTGAAGATGTCCTGGCCTCTTACAGTACCCACAACATGGGGTCTTTTGCTGCTTCTGTCGCGGGGAAACAAATTGGCACTTCATCTTCTTCTCTTTTCCTCGTCTAACGGGGATCCCTTTATGATTGGAGACTCCCGCTGGTGCCTGATTCACCTGCCTTCTCAGTCCTTCAGCCGACAAGTCGTTTGTTCGCTCCTGAGCTTCCTTTAGACCTTGCAGTATACTCAGAATCTCAACGGTCTGATTCTGGGGAGCGGATATAGAGGAAGAGTCGTTGGAAGATATGATCCTGAAACAATAATTTTTAGGATGATATAAGGCACAAGCTATAAGAATCAAAATATAATATGGATTGGACAAAGATTCAAGAATATCAGATGTGATGAAATTCATTACAAGTGGAAAATCAACGGTAGGGTTCTAAGTCACTTAAACAGAGTACGGTAGTGCAATTACAACCACGTAACCTGGCCAAGTCACCCGAAACCCTAGTGAATGGATAGCAGAACACTCAATGTGAATATGGATCAAGAATATCAAGTTTACAATCTAGACTGAGGGATGTCTTAGATTGTCAAGCTATACACGGAAAACTGCAATCCCAATCGAAACAAAACCTGGGCTCTGATACCAACTAAACCATGTCACGCCCCGCTTCCAAAAATACGGAATACGAGGGGTTGACAAGGCCAGCCATGCTCCTACGGTCAAGGGAATGTCCTGCCGTAGTCACACTTCGGCTTCTAGTTTTTCATGGTAAACAGTAAATGATGCGCAGGTAATGAGAAATGCAGTAACTGAATGAAACAATATAAAGAACTGACCTGAGGGGAAACAAACGAATATAACTCTGGATAGCAAGTCGAGGTGTCTGTGATATACGTCTGGTCCTGGTCCAGGCTAAATCTTCTCCTCACACTGAGCATGCATACTCAGGTCGTCAGAGCGACACAATAGCAATATAGTATATATAAATTCATGTGACAATTCTAACAGTAATAATAGATCTATATAACAGTAAATCAATGACGGTATAGGTATGAACATGCAGTAATCAATGCAGCGGAACAGTAAAAGCAGTAGAATGATATGCCACGTATGTCAACACAGTAAGTATGTATATCGATACTATCATCCCTATCAGTCACTAAGTCTCACTGTACAGGTCACTAAAGCTATCGTCAGTCCAAGTGTGAGAGTCAACCACTCGCGAGTGTCCTCCACCCAAGGGTAGAATCCAAGGACAAGAGACCACGGGCCCAACATGTAAATCACGGTAATAATCATGTACCCTGTAAATCTCCATATATCTCCCTAAATATATAAGCCGGCAAGAGACTCCCGAGATTCTGTTGAACTCACACTCAAACTACCCCACACCCCGCGGTCTACATCAAACGCTAACCATAACCCTAAATACCAATCGGTCTGTGACAAGTCTGCGCGAGAACTGGAGGCAGGACCTCCATCAAGCACGTCCCGACTAATACCTAAGATAAATGGCAGAGTCTGATGTCTTATCTGTGACACCCATGCAAGAGTTTCCATAAGTGTCCCATACCACTTATAGTTACACGTACACGCGTCCCACAGACGTCGACAATGCAATAAAATCATAAGGTTCACTGATTGTGTACAAGTACGTATCACTTTCACTTATTCACTCATACACGAATACTAACGTACTTGCCACAATCATCACTAATACCTAACACTGGTAATGCACGTTATCACTGGGTTATCAATGCAATGACATGTGTATGATATGATGCGTAAACAGTATATAAAGCATGATTAGGGTATCATGAATCGATAATCTACCACTTGCATAATTTATCATAATTCATACGGTTACAGTTTAGTGAAACGATGAACGGGGAATAAATAGTATGTTCAATTATCTATCCATTGAATTTAGTTTCACGCCAATCGGGTTCCAGGATCACTAATTATAGCCATTTCATTTTAAGCGTTCGCGGCTGGAAATCCGGTTTCAGAATCGGAAGTCCGTTTCGCAACGCATTTTAATCCCAGTTGGGATCAGATTTTAGCGACGCTACGGTTGAATGAAATCTAGGGTTTTCAGTAAGGTTTTCAAAGCAGTAGACGGATCTTCAATCGCGTCTGTACGTCAGAAGATATACACTGTTCAATACTAGTATGTAAATTCTGATTCTGTTGGGACTGTTATACGTCCACATCTATTAATTTATAGATTAAATATCAAACGATAACGGAACAGGTTGAAACCACTTGTGTTGTCTACCTAACAGATTCACCTATAATAAACAGTAGAGTTCCACAACCTACGAGTTAAGGAAACAGGGTGGTACCCATTACAGGACAGTAAACAACAACTGGAGTCGCTCTGGACTGCAGTCCAGAGTCGCACTCCGATCCAAATATTGACACAGTTTGAGTACAGAAATATTTAGAAACTTGCATAGGGTTATATCTCGTCGAGTCGGCTTCGATTTGAGCCCTCGAACGCATCATTCCAGTGTGTGTATAATTTATGGCGATTTTAACGGCTTTCAGGTACAAGAAAATTCCAGTTTTACGAGTAAACTTGGGGGTAGTCGTTTTAGTCGTTAACGGTCATATTTTCCAGCGAAACTTGCACAAGATATTCATCACTACAAGGTCCAATATAAACCATCCAGTTCCGTCAAATTTGATAAGTATTCTCATTGGGAACACACGTCGAACAGGTATGGCACATAATTGATCTAAAATTGTAGCTTTATGATCTATGTAATTAAAGATCGTAACTTGAGTATATAGCATGTGAGCAAGTAAAATACTTGCCTGGAAACGTTTCGAGGATGCACGGTGACGGTAACATCACAAACGCGCGACGAACGGCGACGGCAGCGTCTCGGAATGAGCTTGGGTCGAGTAGGATGCAGCCGAGACTCGTGGATGTTGGGGCTCGTGCTGTTGGTAGTCGATATGAAGGGCAGTGGTGTAGCGAGGAGATGAATTCGCCGTGTAGGGTTAGAGGGGGAGAGAGAGATTTAGAGATATATAGAGAGAGAGTGAGGATGAGATAGGAACAGAGTGAGAGAGGGAGGACGGAGTGAGTGATATAGAGAGAGTAGAGGGAGATGGAGACAGAGAGTGAGGGAGTGAGATGAGAGGGAACCGAGAGAGAGAGATTGAGAAAGAGAGGGAGAGTTAGAGAGAGAGAAAATTAGAGAGAGAGAAAGAGTTAGAGAGAGAGAAGGTGAGGAAGAAAGACCAGAGGGAGATTAGAGAGAGCAGAGAGATCAGGAAGAGAGACAGTAGAGAGATTACGACGACGATGATGATGATGTTGATGAGGAGGGTGCAGGGGAGGCTCGCCGGCGTCGTGGGTGCCGTTGAAAGGCGCGGGAGTTCGAGCTTGGGTGTGCAGGGAGTCGTCTTGAGCTCGAGCTCCGGTGATGGAAGGTGTGTCGACGAGGGAGGAGGTGGATGGAGAGATGAGGTGGGCTCTGGTGAGAGGGTGCAGATGAGGGTGCTCGGGGAGGAGGTGGCCGGTGATCGGAGCGGCAGAGGGTGTTGATGGTGGGTTCGAGAGAGGAGGAGGAAAGAAAGAGAGGTGGGGATAGAGTGATTGAGAGTTTTGAGAGGAGAGAGAGGGGGGATGAGGGCGACTGGGTTAGAGAGGGGAGTGCGTGGGGTAACGTTGGCGCGAGCGAGGGCGGAGGCAACGGAAGAGGAAACGGTGGCGTGGGCGAGAAAAAGAAAAGAGCCGTTGGGGAGAAGCACTGTAGTAGCGGGTCGGGTAGGGTGTAACGGGTCGGGTTGGAGACGAAGTGGGCTTGGAGAGGGAGACTGGGCCGGGCCAGGAGAAAAATGGTTTAATTAAAATTCTCGTGGGCTCGGGCTGAAGGAGGGGACGGGCTGAGGGTTATAATTGAGAAAGAAAAGAATTCCTTTAATTTGTGTGGGCTCGAGAGTTGGGCTGCTGAAAAGATTTAATAAAAGGGTTAAGAGAGATATGAAGGATTAAGTTTAATTTAAAAGAATGGGACGAGGGTAAGGAAAAATATAGGATATATTAGGGTTTGGGTTTTATTGATAAAAGAAAAATGGGGTTTAGAATGAAATAAATTTATAAATAAAATAAATAAAATTACAAATAAAATAAATAAATTTATAAATAAAATTATAAATAAGAATATATAGAATTCTAGAGTAACAAAATACAAATTTTGGTATAAAAGGGGCTGGGTATTACAATATCTGAACACATGGTTACATCTTGAACATGAATCGGTACATTTTATATGTATGGTTTCGGCCAAGACCTGTAATTTTAATCTATACAATACAATACGCGGGGATAAAGAGCTATGTTGGAACGGAACGTATATCGTGGCACGAGAGGTCACTTTAAAAGACACCTATATGAATTCACGTGTCGTTGTCCCGTGGGTTATGACGGGACCTTCTACTACTTGTCACGCGGTAAGATGGACTTCTCTCGTATACATGAATATTTTTTTTATTAAACTACAAATAACCACATTAGAATAACTGTTTTATACCTGTGAATGATCATATACAACTTTACCGTCTACTGTCATTTGGTTTCTATTCACATTATATACTATCTTCTCTTATTTCTTTTGGGACTTACCGAGCGCTAGTTCACTGACGGCATTCATCTTTGTCTTCTTTTTTTTGGAATGTTCGTCAGGAGGACTGGATCCTAACGACAAAGAGCCGAGTCAGGAGAACTTGGACCAGTTTTCTACTCAGCCAGGCTACTAGGTTTTTCTTTTCCATACTTACTTTTATTATAACATTGTTTAAGGATTTGCATTATTATTGTATCTTTTATTTCCAGACAGTTGTATATAAAATTGAATATAAATAAAGCTGTTGTTTCATTTTATTATTTTTGTCATTTTTTTCTCATTGTTATATTGCTTAATTACGCTAAACGTATTTTCATAGTAATACGTTGCGGGCCTGACACGTCACCGTTTCCGTCTACTGAAAAGTGGGACATGACAGTAGGATTTTGAATTAACTTTGTTAAGAGATTCCGAACTTTAGATCGTTATTGTAGATCAACCATCCTCACTTATATAGCTAGCACTAGCATGAAAACTTTTTCTAATTTGGAAAAATAAAAAAGCTAAGGAAGAAAGTTAGATTACAGACGGTAGAAAGGGATAATCTCAACATATACCATTTGGAAATAAGGGAAATTCAGGATTAGGATTAGATTTCAGCAAGAGCGTGATTGGCGTCTATCCACAAACAATAAGATGTGAACTGTTATAAAGGTTAACTATTATATATTTGTTATGTCAGTGATGAAGAATGTGACCATATATCCATTAGAAAGGGTAAAATTATAGTTTGAGGTTATCAAATGAGAAATATGGATACCCTTGTCTTGACAGAAGAGAGAATTTCACTTCTAAATTGATTGAAAAAAAAATAGCAACCTTCTGCAATATTTTTAGATGGTCAACAGTGTGTATCTTAATCTTCCTGGCTATAGTATATGTACACAATATGATTTTGATACTCTCGTTAATTTGGTTATGGAAAATTATCTGTTATTGATAAACCGTTAATTTTGAGACTCACTGATGCAAGTGTGACAAGTATCAAAACAATATGCAAATTTAGAACATGTTGATCAAGATGAAAAAGAGATTTGCCTTTTTAACAGATTAGAAGAGAAACTCTTGTATCGCATTTCTCTAATTGAATAAGCATTATTATTTTTTCCGGCTGTTGCCATTTTTAATTTACAGATCACTCTTTTTGTCATTTTCGAGGGCATTTTCCCTATAGTTAGGTTTGTGTTTATTAAATAAGTACAATTATGTTTTACAACAAAAGGAAGGATATATAATAAAGAAAAACATGGCTGGGTCGAGCTTAACTTCATGTTCGTGCCTGCATGAACCAGCCCCCGGACGGGGCCGCTTGAACTTAAATTAAACAAGGACCCCAACTGATGGATGTCAAAATCTCCCTCAGATGTTGTCTTCCATCGATCTTGTGGTCAGCGGGGCTGAACGATTGAAATTTGTGGTGGAAGTTGAGTGTGGATCTCAATGGGTTGATGATTTTTGTTGTCGCTAAGCTATTTGCAAAGGAAGTCCCGAGGTGGAAAACCATCATATGTAATTGCGATGATCAAGTAAGTACCGAGAAATAATTGGGTAGAATAGCGGCGTATTGGAATCAAATCGAATTACCTGAACCGTTTGGAGGAGGGGTTTATATAAGGGTCGTATGGAGCGAGCCGATACGAGATTTTCGCTGTCCATTTCATCCCTGCGTAACGTCCGCACTGATGGCGAGATATTGTAATGACTCGCTATATTTGAATCTATCTCACTTCTTTCGTTTGATTTTCTTGAAGATCACTTCTTCCTCTCTTGAAATTCGTTTCTGTGTCTCCTTGTATCTCTTTGACCATCTTTTACATTCAATATTATTCTTTTGTAAATTAGAGTACCGACTGGTGGAACGACGACAAAATACGACCACATTTAGTCTTTTTGTTCTGTTACCATATATACTTCTTAAGTAATTTCGAGAACGAAATTATTTTAAGAAGGGTGGAATGTAACGATCATAAAATTCCTATAATTTCGCGTATCATTTCTTTAATAAAATATTACAATTATTTATTTTTGGTATACTTTGTTTTCTAATAAATATATTATTTTATCACTTCATCTATTTTATCCATTTAATAATTTTTCAAAGACCAAATCCAAACCAAGACAAATCCATTTGAATTCTTTCTTTTCTTTTTCTAAGCCCACTTTCTTTTTAAGGTACGGCATATATTTAATTTTTATTAAATATATGCATGAACAACCTTATAGCCTTTTGTTAAGTTTTTGCATCGTTATTCCATAGGTCACATGTTCAAATCCCCATCTTTACAATTTTTTTTATCAATTTTCATCATTCTCATAACCAACAATTGAGAACTTTCATTTTATCTTCTTTTTAATTCCCAAAATAATTAGAATGATTATGAGTTATAATTTATTAGAATTATGGTGGTCATAAATCTTTTTTATATGTCACTCATATTTATTTTCTTTATCACACATTTCTATCATTTCACATCTCGCTCTTCATCTAGATTCTTCGAAGAAGACACTACTACAATATAGGGTTGCCCCTACGGACCCAGAAATCCGTAGGGGCAAATATTTATTGTCCCTACGGATTTATCCGTAGGGCCATATCGTTGTCCCTACGGTGCTTCACGTTCTAATTTGTCATTCGGCCCTACAGAGCCGCAAGTCGGGGACCTACGGTTATGTCCGTAGGGGCATCTACATAGGTTATTAATAAAAAAAAGCATAGAAAAATTATATTCATCGTTCCCAAATTTCTCTCTCTCGACCTCCCGCGATCTCGTCGCCTGTTCCCGCCTTTCGTTGCCACCGCGCTCGCGAGCCTGCGTCAGCTTCGTCGGTGTTCCCCACACCTTCGTCGACTTCCCGCGCCTCGTCGCCACCTTCGACGATCGTCGGCGACCACCAATTTCTACCGTCTCCTCCACCGCGCGCACGCTTGTAAGTAATTCTCAAATAATTTTTAATTTTGACGTAGTCTAGGGTTCAGGCCAGGTCCGGGTAGGGGTGAGGTCATCGGCGTCGGCGTCGGCATCGATCGGGTTCGGTTAGGGTTAGGGTTAGGGTTAGGGTTAGGTCGTGGGGTTCGGTTGGGGCTGGGGCTGGGGCTGGGGCTAGGGTTTGGTTGGGGTTGGGGTTAGGGCTGGGCTGGGGCTGGGGGCTAAGCTGGGGCTAGGGTTTGGTTGGGGTTGGGGTTGGGGCTGGGCTGGGGCTGGGGCTAAGGCTCGGTTGAGCTGGGGCTGGGGCTGGGGCTGGGGGTAGGGTTCGGTTAGGGTTAGGGATATTGGCCAAAAACTCTCTTCAAGAGATTAACCCATATCAATATTGGAGTAGTGAGCTTTAACAATGGTGAACTGAGTCCGCCAATGGAGAGCGGCCGTTTTGCAGCGGGAAGCTTTGCATATATAAGCAATATACGATTTACAAACAATAGCGGTAATCTATATAAACAACAAGATAATGATTTTCAAATTGGCCAAGTTAGACCCGACTGTTACTCCATTGACAATAGCCATTCTATAGATACCGTATATTTTGGTGGCCCTGGAGGGAGTAAAACATAATGTAAATGATGCACTCTTGCAAATGTGTTATCTTATTGAATAAAAAAGTTGCAATTGGGATGCTATTATTAGTACATGAGAATAATTTTTGTTGGATTCTATCATTACACATGCATCATGAGCTCTCGACAAATTTATTTACTCCGCCTCATAGAAGTACAAGTCTTATACCAGTAAAGAACCATGAAAATTTGCGATTGGTTATGATAGGTTGTGGAACCTCACAGTGCCATAACTTTCTTGAACGATCTCAAAAGTTTTATCATAAACCATTTTAATGCAAAAGCTAAATTTGATTGCTTTATCACAAGCTCTCTTCATCCTTGATAATTGATTCTTTTGAAGCATCATAACTATGTTATGCGTTAATGTATTTGCAATGTTGTAAATATGTGATTAGCTTTATGGCTTGACTTTAATAGATCTATATTCCTCTGTTTTTCTCTTGCTTTAGAGTTGAACATGATCTTTTAATCGCAAATATACTGCCCTTTAGAATTCAGATATGGACCGATAAGAAGAGATGATTGTTATCATGTTAACGGCCACTTATAAAATTTCTCAAATCTTGATCTCAATGGTTTAAAATCATGTTACACATACAACACGAATGCACAACAAACGCATAATTAGAGAGAGATTCGAGCTGTTCAGGTTAAAACCAATATATGATACTCGATGATAATATGAAACCTTCATATTCCCATCGATACTTATATATGAAACTAAAAACGCCACTTAGTCCCCGTCTATCGGTTAACATACGTGCGATGCTCGTCGTGACATAGAACTATACGAAGGTTGTTAAATATCGGACAGTATAGCTCGATACTAACAACCGTCGTATAGTCTACGCGACGAGAAAATTCAATCGTATGGTAACCCATAGATTTGTCCCGTGTGGACAAGTTAAGAATGTATAAAGCAAACACCTTCATTCACTTGTGTTTTCATCCGTTTCGAGATATTTCGTTGGTACCTTTCCGCTGGTTCTCCGTGTACAAAGATAGATTAGATGTTCATTTCAACGTTGTTTCACAGCTTTGAAATGATTATCTATTCTATTACAGTGTACTCGGAGAACAACGGGGAGGTGCTGCCGAAATTTACTCGAAACGGTTGAAAGCACAAGTGATGGGCGTTCGCTCTATACATTCTTAATGGGATAGAAGCCTACCCCCGACAGCCGGAACACACACATACAACAAGAATACACAACAAACGCATAATTAGAGAGCGATTCGAGATGTTCAAGTGAAAACCGATACTCGATGATAATATGAAACCTTCATATTCTCATCGATACTCATATATGAAACTAAAAGCGTCACTTAGTCCCCGTCTATCGGTTAACATACGCGCGATGCTCGTTGTGATCTAGAACTATACGAAGATTGTTAAATATCGGACAGTATAGCTCGATACTAACAACCGTCGTATAGTCTACGCGACGAGAAAATTCAATCGTATGGTAACCCATAGATTTGTCCCGTGTGGACAAGTTAAGAATGTATAAAGCAAACGCCTTCATTCACTTGTGTTTTCATCTGTTTCGAGATATTTCGTCGGTACCTTTCCGCTGGTTCTCCGTGTACAAAGATAGATTAGATGTTCATTTCAACGTTGTTTCACAGCTTTGAAATGATTATCTATTCTATTACAGTGTACTCGGAGAACAGCGGGGAGGTGCTGCCGAAATTTACTCGAAACGGTTAAAAGCACAAGTGATGGGCGTTCGCTCTATACATTCTTAATGGGATAGAAGCCTACCCCCGACAGCCGGAATACACACATACAACAAGAATACACAACAAACGCATAATTAGAGAGCGATTCGAGATGTTCAAGTGAAAACCGATACTCGAAGATAATATGAAACCTTCATATTCTCATCGATACTCATATATGAAACTAAAAGCGCCACTTAGTCCCCGTCTATCGGTTAACATACGTGCGATGCTCGTCATGACCTAGAACTATACGAAGGTTGTTAAATATCGGACAGTATAGCTCGATACTAACAACCGTCGTATAGTCTACGCGACGAGAAAATTCAATTGTATGGTAACCCATAGATTTGTCCCGTGTGGACAAGTTAAGAATGTATAAAGCAAACGCCTTCATTCACTTGTGTTTTCATCCGTTTCGAGATATTTCGTCGGTACCTTTCCGCTGGTTCTCCGTGTACAAAGATAGATTAGATGTTCATTTCAACGTTGTTTCACAGCTTTGAAATTATTATCTATTCTATTACAGTGTACTCGGAGAACAGCGGGGAGGTGCTGCCGAAATTTACTCGAAACGGTTGAAAGCACAAGTGATGGGCGTTCTCTCTATACATTCTTAATGGGATAGAAGCCTACCCCCGACAGCCGGAACACACACATACAACAAGAATACACAGCAAACGCATAATTAGAGAGCGATTCGAGATGTTCAAGTTAAAACCGATACTCGATGATAATATGAAACCTTCATATTCCCATCGATACTCATATATGAAACTAAAAGCGCCACTTAGTCCCCGTCTATCGGTTAACATACGTGCGATAATTTATTCTTTTCAATGACAAACGCACACACAAAGCATATACACAGATTTTCTCCTTTGTCAGTAACTATCCCGTTCTTATATTTCTCAATATAGTCAGCATAACCTACAATTTATATGTTATACAGTCTAACATGGCCCATGAGTACGTCAGAGTTAAGGACTGGATATATGTGGATTGGAAACAACGTATGCAACCTAAGTTTGTCACAGGAGTTGCTGCTTTCCTTGAATTTGCACGCGCACATAATAAGATCATAATAGAGAAGATTCTCTGTCCGTGCGATAGATGTGGCAATAAGTACTGGCAGAAGGTGGAATTGGCAGAGCTTCATATTGTAAAACATGGGTTTACTAGACTTTATACAACTTGGAAATATCACGGGGAAGGAGAAGAATGCAGTACTGCGGCAGAAGAAGAAGGAGAACACGATAATGCGGCAGGAGAAGAAGAAGAATTCGGTAATGCGGCAAGAGACGGAAATTTATTTCCATCAGAAGAAATGGAGGATATGGTAGAGGCTGCCCTAGGTGAATCTATTCGTACCGAAGATGACATTCCTTCCGGTCAAGGACCACGTGCAGATAAATATGAAAATTTCATGAATGATGCTAGGAAACCAATTTATGAGAATGCGAAGTATTCCACCCTCTCATTGTTCGTCCAAATTTTCCAGATTAAGTGCCTAAATGGATGGAGCAACAAGTCATTCACAATGCTTCTTTCGTTCTTGAAAGATTATATGCCTCCGGGAAATAATGTGCCCGACAGCTGGTACGAAGCCCAGAAGATGATGTCTGATTTGGGTCTAAAGTGCGAGAAGATTCAAGCATGTCCTAAAAATTGCGTGTTGTACCGGAAAGAGAATTCAGATTTGAAAGAGTGTCCAACATGCGGAGAGGCCAGGTATAAGCCGAAAGATTCTGATAAGAAGCCTGATATACCTGTGAAGATAGCACGATACTTTCCCATAACACAGAGGCTACAGAGGCTATTCAGGTGCAAGAAAACAGCCGAGGCAATAATTTGGCATCACCGTGCTCCTCCAAGCGAAAATGGAAAAATGAGCCATCCAAGAGATTCACCGGCATGGAAGGATTTCGATAGGAGGCACGCAATATTCAGTAGCGATCCTCGCAATGTCCGGCTTGGACTGGCTACTGATGGCTTCTGCCCATTCAACTATATGGCTGGAAGTCACAGCACATGGCCCGTTGTAATGATAATTTATAATCTGTCGCCTTGGTTGGCTATGGACCAATCATACTTTATGATGCCTCTTCTTATCGACGGACCAAACTCACCGGGGAACAATATCGACGTCTATCTCCGACCTCTGATCGAGGAGTTGAAATCTTTGTTCATTGATGGTGTAGAGACATATGATTCAAACACAAATACAACCTTCATACTGCGTGCGGCTTTAATATGGACAATTAATGACTTTCCTACGTATGGAATGCTATCAGGTTGGTTCGTACATGGTCACAAAGCATTTCCTCATTGCCATGAACACACAACATCAAAATTCTTGAATTTTAGCAGGAAGGTTTGTTATTGCGGCCATCGACGTTTCATGCCTCCAGACCATCCCTATAGGTTAGATACGGTTCACTTTGATGGTCATCAGGAGCTTCTTGGACCTCCATCCCCATTGTCCGGAGAGGACGTGACTGCTAAATGGGATGGTTACAATAACGTGACCTTCAGGATGGATCCGACGAAACAGGTCAAAACACAATATTGGAACAAGTTAAGCATTTTCTTTGAGCTTCCGTACTGGTCTACAAATTCAGTGCGTCATTGTCTGGACGTCATGCATATAGAGAAAGGAGTATCAGAGCACATACTTAACTTGCTTCTTTGTAAAGACGGGAAATCGAAAGACAACATGAATGCTCGGATGGATCTACAAGAGTGGGGAATAAGAAGTGAATTGCACCCTAGACCGGTAGCGGGTAAACCGAGCAAGTTTGTACTTCCCAATGCCGCTTATCATATGTCACAACCGGAGAAGAAAAGATTCCTGCAGGTGTTGCATGATTTGAAAGTCCCCACAGGTTTCTCAGGATCATTCAGCAAGAAAATAAAAATTGTGAAGGGCAAGATCGACGGGCTGAAAAGTCATGATCACCATGTTATCGTGGAGCACCTTCTTCCATTAGCCCTCAGGACTTCTCTCCCCGACTCGGTTGGTCTAGTAATCAACGACCTATGTTGTTTTTTCAGGGAGTTGTCTGCTAAAACACTGGAGGTTGCGACGCTGGATAAACTAGAAAATTCTATTGCGTTGATACTTTGTAAGTTTGAGCGTATTTTCCCACCGTCATTCATGTCATATTATATAGATATCAACACATCCATAATTAGTACGTAGCTTGAGCTTATTTGGTTTTAGACTTAAGTTTGATTAATCATACATACATATGTAATTAAAATAAACAACAAACTAGATATCCAAACGGGGTTTCGAAATAACTTAATAATGATACGAATTCGAATAATACACAGTTCTTACATGCTTCTTACACACGTTATGTCCAGACGCGACAGGGTACATCGACCGAGCCTCCACATGCATCTCCTTCGGCTGCGGCTCCGCAAGCTACTACATCGGCTGCGGTTCCGCAGACAGCTCCTATAGCTCCACCGCCTGCTCAGACTCCCGCAGCCGCGGCTCCGCAAGCGACTACCTCGACGGCGGCTGCGCAGACCACATCGCCAGCTCCACAGGCCGCTCAGACTCCCGCTCGCGCCGAATTGCAGAGTTTATTGACCGAGGAGCAGGCGCGCGTTATTCTATCGTTATTCAGAGGTGGAGCTGAACCGAACTAGGGTAGCTTTTTGGTTCTTATTTTTTGAAACATGTATTTATTTATATCATACACATTGTACTTCATTTTGAAACGATATTGATATTGGTTTATATTTATATCATATTCAGTTTTTGGGTTTCTTTTGTATATTATATATATGCGTGAGATGTGATTATGAATACTGCGATATATGTTATGTGATGATTAATTTTATATTTGATTGATGTATATATTATTGTGCACAGGGCGGGAAAAAATCATGCAGCCCTTTTTTTAAAAAAATACAGATAATATGTACCTACGGATTAATCCGTAGGTACACATTTTGCCCCTACGGCTATATCCGTAGGGGCAAAATATCAGCAGTAACTGATATCACCCCCCTGATCTCAGTATCAGGGGGTTGGGAGTGCCCCTACGGACATATCCGTAGGGGCCACTGCTTCGCCCCTACGGCGTTATCCGTAGGGGCAAAATATCAAGATTTCTGATATTTTGCCCCTACGGATAGGTACCTACGCAGATATCCGTAGGGGGTAGTAAGTGGCCCTACGGCTATGTCCGTAGGTACTTTTAATATATTAAAAAAACTGAAAATAATATAACTTTTTTTTACCCTACGGCCTACTCCGTAGGTGCAACAGGACCTACACAGATATCCGTAGGGGCAAGATTTTGCCCGCAGGGGAAAGTTCAGGGCTTCAACTTGCACCTGCGGCCTTTGCACCTATGGGGTATTTTTTCGCCCCTACGCATATCTCCGTAGGGGCAGTGGGTTGCCCCTACGGATAAATCCGTAGGGGCAACCCTTATTTGTAGTAGTGAGAACATGAAAAAGTTTTCAAGAAAGTTTTGCTAGTAACGCGAGACTATCGGCGGATAGACAAGTCCAGTGACAATACCGGCTTGTGTATATAAATTCCCTTCGTTTCTTCTCCACCTCTTGTTGAATCATCCTCATCTTTTCATGTCTCCGCTGATATCCATACTTGCTCGCTTCGTCTGTAAACTACTTATTTAGAAAACACACATAAAATAAATAGATAAGCTAATAGTTAATTGTTTTGCAAACTCATTTACCTTCATGAATAGGATGCATTTTTAACTTGTACTGATTATCTTGTTTTATGTTTTAGGAGTTATGAAAATATGTGAATCGTATCATCCTATATTGCATACTATCACATAACGCGATCATTTATTCAAAACAAAAGAAAAGTATTTAATAATTTTTGTGTAGAATTTTAATTAATCTTTTATATCGATTTTAGTATATATATCATGACCGATTCGTATGCTTGTCCGTATGCCTTTAATAATTTATTGCTCGCAATTTTATTTTATTTTATTTATATTTAGTTTTAAAAGAAAATAAGATTTCAAATAAATACAATGACCTTGTCAATTTCAAATACCACCTTGAAGAAATATCTTTACTTTCAAAATAAATTTTAGAAAATCAATCTTGACTTCTGAAGATTCTAGGAAAACTAGATTATATGAAAGATAGAATTTCAGCTTTACAGTAAAAATTTCATATCAAACCGAATAACGATTTAGGAGTTACGTAGTTTTTTATTTATTATTTTCAAAACCAGAAAATTGCTAATAAGTGTCTTCTTCGAGAGACCATAACTCTGTAATTGTTGATCCAAATTAAGTGTTTTCAGATGTTTTGAACATCTACATCAAAAAATATAGATTTTATTAGTTTTAAGTTTTTACTGAAAATGGACGAAAATAAAGAAAACCGCGTTACAATATTAAGCGACGAATCTGGATAGAATCTGTCCTGATTCGCACACTGTTTTTAAATAGGACATAACTCGAACTCTCGATGTCCGTTCATGACAAACTTTAGATGCGTAGATGCACAATTGATAAAACTATAATTTCCTGTATATTAGATTACTTAGAAACACATGAAACAAGTCAATATAGGCTTTGCAATATAACATATAGTTGCTGTCCAGTAATCTGAATTTCTATTTTAAACGCTAATATTAAAATAATCATAACTAGAGCTTCAGGAGTCCAAATCGCACAAACCTTAGCTGTTTGGGCATGTACACCGAAATACCTACAATTTTCTAATTATTTTTGTAACCTAAAACCCGATGGAAATCAACTCAAACGGCGTTTTAAAAATATATGACTGTGCTGAACATATTCTGATCTGTTTTGCTCGACAATACGAAAACGGGTATATCTCCCAAACCGGTAGTCGTATTTAGGAGAGACTGAAACTCACGCGTGCATAACACTTAGATCTATATTTCTATTTATATTCAAATATTTATTGACTTGATTGGTCGTACACAACACTTATTTACAACATTGTTTTTGTACATTACTTGTATACTTATATCATGTTTTGTGATTACTTATTTTTTTATCTATATGACTTGTGATTAAACCATTACATGCTAGAATTGACTTGATCTTGACACGACTCAATCATGAATACCTGAACCCAGTATGTACATTTGAACCAACTTGACTCGAAGCATGAATACAATTGGTATGACTTGCACTTGACATGACTACATGAACTCAATCTTGAAAACTTGATATCATACATCACCTTTTATATTCATGGATTCAATCAAGACCCATAACACTAATCATAAACTAATATACATGGGGTGTTAGGGTAGTTTGAATATGAATCCAATAGAATCTCATGAGTCCCATTAATACAAATCATGTTGCTGTGGTACCGAGCTGAAACGGTACAAATCATGTTGCTGTGGTACCGGGCTGAAATGGTACAAATCACGAATTCACGAATGAGGGCCTGTATTTCCAAGCTCATGGATGATAGCCTGTTGGGTATGGAATACTTCAATAACAATAGAAGTCCCGCTATTTTGGGGCCGTGATTCCTTACCCCTAGACGATAGGCTTGGGTTTGAGAATACTCTTGTGATTGGGTTACGTTCACATTTGAACTCACGTTAGTTACTTTTACCATGTCAGAAACCTTTTAGGACACTTGCATTCACTTCATTTTCACTATACTTACACTCCACGACCATGCTATATTTGTTTGCCATACTGATATGGTTGACATACACATTATCATGCACGCTACTATATTTGTTTATATGTTCATGATTTATATCCTAGCTATACCTTATATCACATTACACTTTGCATTTCATTTATATACATGACACCATCCTTTTAGGGACTTACCGAGCGTTAGTTCACTGACGGGCATTCCACCCATCTTTCTTTCTTCCTTGGAATGTTCGTCAGTTGGTATTGAGACAGAAGAGATAGAAGCGGTCGAAGAGGAGTACAACCAGTTCGCATCACAACCGGACCTTTAGTTTCATTCAGCTTTTCATTTTATTTCAGCTTATTTATATATGCCTCCTTATTAAAGCTTATCATATTATCGTATCTTGTATTCAGATATTTTGTCAATTGTGAATCTTGAATATAATAAATCAAAATTGGATTTCATTCTTTTGTTTATTCCTATTCGAGAAATGACCTTCTCGGAATAAATACGTCGCGGGCCTTGTCACGTACCTATTTTCGACCAGGTCCGAGGAATCTTGGTGGTAGGTTGTCCAAAAACGACATGGCGTTTGGCGCTTGCGTTTCTTTGATCCTTGAGTCCACGTGGCGTATCATCGGGTAGGAAGCTGTCTGCCGGCCGGAAATGACATGGCGTTTGCGCGCACAACTCAAGAAGAGGCGAAGTGTTTGATTCAGGGGGAAGCTGCGCGTGATATCCCAACAAAACCTGGTAGGATTTAATTATTTTTCTAGGTTTCCTCCCATAGCAACTTATTCAAATTTTAACATTCTCCTTCTTTTATGATGTCCTCTGATATAGTAGGGAAAAGTTTAGATACTGGAGCAGCGATTGAAGCAACGGCATCTGGAGGTTCTAGGATAAAGGACCACAATCCCGAGTCTAATATTGCTCCAACTGCCACACCTTCCCCTAGTGGATCTCCAGTATTTGTAGGTAATGCTAGCATAGAGATAGCCTTTATTGAATCAGGATACGAAAGTGTGGATCTTGAATCCGTCTCTTTTGTGGTGATGAAACTGAAGCAGCTGTCGTGATTAGTAATGCTCTAGACATAATTATAGTTCCTACATCACCGGCTCTCATAGGATCTGCGGGTACCTTACGTGTTATCATTTTCAAATTCTTATTTCCGCTAGACATATTTTCTAACGTTTTCTTCATTTCTGGTGTAGGTGCGATGTTCCCGCCAAAATTTTGGCTCACAACCTGGGCACTTATAAAAATAAAAAATAATAATAAAAATAAATAAATAAATAAATAATAATAATAATAAAATAAAATAATAAAAGGGAAAAACTCCACATGCAAAGAATGTAAATGTCTCAGCGCTGAGAATCAAAGACTCTGTTGTAGCGCACCACGTGCAAAGCACGGATGCGCTAGTGCAGGCTGCGCTGCGCTCTGAGCAGCGCACCACGTGTCAAACACAGGTGCGCTAGCGCAAAGTGCGCTGCGCTCTCAGCAGCGCACTACATGCAAAGCACGGGTGCGTCAGCGCAGGAATTAAAAATTCCCCTTTCTTAGATCAAAAGATCTAATAAATAATGATAAATCATTAATTAATCAGAATTAAAATTCTGTTTTGGAAAGATCTTTCCAATCTTGTTAAAAACAAGAAGATTGTCTTCTGTAAAACAGAAGCCCTAGGATCAAAGATCCAACGGTAGGAAAATATCCACAAACCAATCAGAGAAAGATCTCTTTAACTGATTTAACAAATCAATTTGCCCTATATAAAGGCCCCAAGACCTAAAGTCTGATATAGAGAAACCCCCCTATAAATTTTAAGAAAACTCAAAGAAAGAAAAGCAAGCTTTTAGCAAAAGAAGATCATTTCTTCAAGGTAAAGAACATGATTCTTGAACACAGAGATAAAATCATCTCATAAAAAGAAGAACTATCTTCTAAAAAAGATCACAGATCTATAAAGACCAAGGTCTTTGATAAAAAAAAAAGAGATCAAAAGATCTCATCATAAAAACAAAAGAAGTATTTACTTCATTCACAGATCATTGATCTACAAAAGCAAAACCCTTTTATAAATAAGAACTTTTGTTCATAAATCTCGAGGCAAAGCCTCCTGTTCCCCTCCGAAAGACGGCCACGACGTGAAGACGTCTTGTAGGGTTACTAGGCACACTCAAGAGGTTCCACAAGGCATCTACCATGCCATATTCAAATTTTCCGGTGTCGAGAAACCCTAAACTAGATCGTTAACTAGAGGATAGGCGAAACGAAATGCAAGCAAACAACTTTGCTACAAAGTGAATGGGAATACAACCTTTGTAGATCCGGTCCACCACTTCTAAAGCTCCGTGTTGACGTCCCTCCGCTGCGATCATCGGATCCCGGACTCTAGCAACGGTTTCATCGGAGAAATGGGCGGGCTAGGTCGTTGACTTCGATGCCGAAGATGATCTACGTCGAGACGACTCAAACTCAAGCTCCATCTTCACTTGGTCATAAAACTTGTGAAGATAACACACTCTACTACATGGCAAGTGGTAGAGAATGAAAAAATAGGAAGTGGGTTCACTTTGGATTTGGATTTCTCACTTGGATTCATCACTTGAAATTTTTCTAGTAAGCTTTTCTTTTCTTCACTTGAAGAAGATGAAGAAGAAGAAGGAAAAAAATGAATTGATTTAAAAAGAATAATCAAGTGAATCTTATCATAATGCAACCATGGGTGAGGCTAACACATGTAGAGAATAAACTAGGGTTTAGGTAAATGGTTAGGTTAAGGATAGAAACAAAATGGTCAAGACTTTTCAAAGCTTCATGAAGCTTCAAGTAAAAACCAAAAGAAGCTACCATTTTATTTCTTGCCCAAAATGAATAAAGAAAATAAATAAAACAAATTAAAACCTAACCATTAACCTAAAGATGGTTTAAATCAAACATACACCCAAGTTTGCATGTATCATCAAACATGATACAATCAAGTACACAAAAATATATCACATATACTACTTGTGCACATCAAGTGAGAAAATCAATCTTAAGTGAACAAATACTAGTTAATGTAAAGTAATATATCAAATATATAATTATACATTAAATTATTAAATCAACACTTGATTTAATGATCCGGTCATATTGCATATAACCGTCTAATATCAAGTGTATCAATGTATCGAATCAACACTTGATTCGGTAACCCGGCTATATCTCATATAACCGTCCAATGATACATATCGCGAGAATAGAATTCAGTATCACATACTGGTATTATTCTCGGTCACGCACATATCTCATATGCGCTCCTATTTCGTTTCGCTTGAGCTAGGAAACCTCTGTGTAGGACTCTAAAGACTCGTCAATACGCCGGCAGCAGGTGATGATCATATCAAACACCCACAAGCCGCAAGCGGTCTGCTAAACGTAACGGCCACCCGGGTATTGATCGATCAGAAGATCAACGAGCAAGCCCGCTCACACTCCTGTGAATCCAACCAGTAACACTTACCGTACAGTCCGGTCTGTTCGTCTGATATGTCGCATATCTTGCCTAGGGGTGGTAAACGTCAGACCCCAATAGCTCGATAAGTTGTGTCGATATGAGGTCTATAACAGTTCGAGAAACTACTGGTAACACTTACCAGTAAATCTCAGCAACCGTGGCCAGGGATTTCCGGTTATAGCCAATCGAACACAGCGCAACATCAACTCCCTATACCGGGAGAGAAAAATCCCCTCCTATCGCTCATTGCCTCCATGTGATTCGGGACTGTACCCAAAAACCACCGTTTTGCACGCCCTCTTGGACGTGTTAAGTTGGAAATCAAAGTACAGCGGGAATCACACAAGACTCTATGACGATCTCGGGTCAACAGACTACTCTGTACCAGTGTCACCAGAGAACTGCCATCTGACGTGAGGTATAATACCATCTGGAAGTTCTCGGCGAGTCCGTCCAGTGTACCCAGTATCCACTGAGCACCCGTATATCATCTCTGATGTCAAACACCAATGGATATAGGATCATCCATCGCCCATCTGTATGGGTCGAGAAGGTATACGCTAGTCTACTCTGGTATATTGATGCCCCATCTCGATACACCCACGACTAGGGACCTTGAAGGATGTACTTATGGACCACCATGTCCCCACTAGTATGATCCACATCATAGTCCAGGTAGTCAAGTACACATCCTAAGGGCTTTACCAACATGTAACAGAAAGACAATCAGTGTACACGTTAAGGTAAAGAGTAACCAGATAGCATACTATCATATCGAGCAAGAAAGTCCTCCCTATATATGTCCAAGCATCCACTACAATATACATCCTATGTATAGTAATGGCCTCTAGGGCATACATATAACTAACAATCTCCCACTTGTACTAGGGCCATCTGATTGCAGTGGTTGTAGTATCTCATACTCAACCATCCCATAAAAGTCTCTCTCTGGGAAAAGGCCTTTGTGAGTGGATCCGCCGTGTTGTCCTTTGAGTCTACTCTCCTAACCTCGATCACCCTGGAGATCAACTATCTCCATGATCAGGTGATGCTGCCTCAGAATATGTCTGGGTCACTGATGGGACCAGGGTTCCTGGGCCAAAGCCACACTTCCATTGTCACACAATGGTAGGAAGCTAGTTCATCTTATGAACTATTATACACCCAAACTGCCTCTTTGGTAGTATCTTTAATAGCGATGTTACCAGCCTTTATCGTCTAGTTTGCCACGGTATCTAGCTTGGAACTCTTCCAACATACCGTCCCTCTACTGAGGGTAAAGACAATGCCTGTGACTGACATTCAGTCGTCCTTATCACCCTGGAACCTTTCCAGTGATTCTCCCCAGGATCGATTGATACCATCTCACTACAACTAGTGAGAGTCTCAACATCCAATTAGATCTATCTCATAGATCCAAAAACCAGGATTTAGTAGGTATCACTTTGATCCTATATGAAGACTCTTTGTGATAAGCGGAGATTGACTAAGCGTAGCATAGGAAACTCCTTCCCTATCAAGAGTATGTCATCCACGTACTCTACGAGGATCACCACCATACTCCCTACTACCTTTTTGTATATACAAGGTTCATCTACCATTTTGATGAAGTCAAACTCTTTGACTACCACATCAAAATAGACGTTCCAACTCCGCGATGCCTGCTTTATCCCATAAAGCAACTTGTGCACGTTTCCGTTGCTCCCACTGTCTACGAAGCCCTCTGGATGTGTGCTTATAGACGCCCTCTTCTAAAACATCATTTAGAAAAGCTGTCATGACACCCAACCACCAGATATCGTAGTCATGGTATGTAGCCGTGGCAAGTAGGATCTGGATGGACTTAAGCATAGGCCCCAGAAAAGGTTTCATTATTAGCCACAACTGGTCTACGATGCAAACCTTTAACAAGTCTAGCTTTGAAAGTCTCAACCTTTCCATGTACACCAAGTAATCTTCTCAAGATATACTTGCTCCTGATGGGGATTTAACCCTTCAGATATAGCAACCAAAGTCCATACTTTGTTGGTGTATAAGGATTCCATCTCAGATTACTAAGCATCCAGCCATTCTTACAGAGTCCCTACTCTCAATGGCCAGCTCGAAACTAGTTAGGTCATCATCTCATGATGCAATCCTCGCTCCCACAGTCATCGAGAAACCGAAGTATCTCTCGGGCGGATGAGGAAACCTACCAGATCGGCGGAGAGGCTGAGGTTCGTCGGGGACTATTGAATCCTTTGGTTTTGTCAAATCATCAGCTGCAGTTTGTATAGCTGGAACCTTTCCAGTTCTACGGAACTGACATTGCCTCGATCTTGTCCGGATTTTGCTTTTAGACATAGGCCGGACAACCCCAAATCTTAACCAACTTAAGATATGGGCTCTTCCCTTTCCATATCACATATGAAGTGGTAGGCAACTGATTTGATTTGAACCCTATTCAATAGGTATGCAGCTTCTCAAGTGCATAAGTCCCAAAAGGAAATAGGAAACTCAGTAGTACTCATCATAGAGCACACCATATCACATAGGGTGCTATTACTCCACCCCGATATACCATCGTGCTATGGTGTATACGGAGGAATAATGCTGAGAGAGAATCTCATTCTCCTTTAGAATAGTCCAGGATTTCCGTGCTCAAGTATTCTCCTCCTTGATCTCATCAAAGGACATAATACTTATACCCGTATTTTGGTTCTCTACTTCTAAAATATATTCTATGAATATCTCAAAAGGTTCGGACTTGTGTTTCAACAGGAACATATGTCTGAATATTGAGAGATTATTAGAGAATGTAATGAAGTACAAAGAACCGGTCCTAGCATGTGTAGACGGGGGACCTTACATACATCAACATGTATCAATCCCAAGAGTTTACTAACTCTTTCTCTTTTTCCAATAAACAGAGCTATGGTCATTTAATCTTTGTAACATGACTAGCAAGTTTCACAAGATGTAAATTCAAACTGCTTTAAATATGCATCTAAATGTAACTTTAGCCAGTCGGGTCATATTGATATGACCTAGTCTACAATACCTCAAGAAGGATTCGTTCATTTCTGAACTCTTCCTCTTGTGTGTGTTCTGTATACTAGGAACTGTAGTTTGATTTAGAACGTCAATACTTTTAGATAACGTGCCTGAACCGATCAACTTTTGATATAGGAAATGTTCAAAACATTATCCAACAATACAAAATTATATCCTTTCTTTACTAATAAAGAGACTGATATGATTTTGTATATCAGGTTCGGTATCTAATAACATTTGTTCAGAATCAATGTATTCTGGTAATACAGGGTGACAGTGACCAACAGACTTGGCTTCAACACTTGCACCGTTTTCTGTCTCATGAAACTTATCACCCGTTCTCAGTTCTTTACCTTTCTGTAGCCCATGTAATATATTACATATGTGGGATCCTGATCCGGTATCATATACCCAGGACGTAAAGGACATTGAGAAACAGTTCTCTGTAATGAACACACCCGAAGATGATGCATTGGTATGCACTTTCTTCGTTTGGGCGGCACGGGAATTCAGGTAATCCCCAATTTCCTGCTCTGTCTTATAACAATTATAAGTTGGAGCGGGACCAACGTTCCCCAGCTCAATATAACAAGCAGGTTCGGTCAATATATCCGTATTATTATCTTGATTAAGGAGTGATATGATCGCTGCCTGGAGAGAGAGAGAAGAAAACACTCAGCGTGCGCTCTTGTAAGAATAGATTGGTTATTATTTTATCTAATCAGGATGGCTCCCACTGTTTTTATCAAATCTTTCTTCAAACCCTAAAAGGAAAGACTAGCCGAGACTAATTACACTCTACAAGTTCGCCAATCTTTCAGCCAGGCCAGTGTCGGTACTTTGAGGGAGGTCCCCCGTGCTTTCGCACGAACCTAATTAATGTAAACCTCGTTTTCCCAGAGGCGTAACCTCGTTAACACCTTTCTAGACACCTACTTGATCGGCTAATTGTAATGTATAAAACTCTCCCAGGAGTAACTCTTACTCGCAGCGGGTATCGGGATCCAACTATCTCATAGAAGGTATACAATCTCATTGCAAATTTCAACACTTGAAATTCCCGATAATATTTTGCCCCTAGCGTCCTATGACCTTGACGCAGGCCAACAAATCATAGTCCGCTAGTCAAGTTCAACCCGTCATTTCTTGATTGAATTAAACCCACCCGCACGACCCTTGATGCAGGCCAACAAAGTCGCACGACTACCCTAATCCAATCTGCATCATATGCATAAACAGATAAATACTAGTTAGCTACCGCACACTACGCCTTGACGCAGGCCAACAAACGTAGCACGAATACTAAGTAGGACTTATCTGAAATGACGGAGGGCTACGACAGGTTTTTCTGAAAACCCATTGCTTAATGAACTTGATATCGTTGTAGAATCAAATGATTTTAAAATTGAGTGTTTATTAGGCTTTTCTAGTTTTGCTAAAGGGGTCACTCCCGGTGAAGGGATCGTCGACCCTTTCCTCATCGAATAAGGTGCAGGATATATCATATATACCGCTGTGCAAAGCAAAAACTATAGAAGCAATCAAAGGACAAACCGAGGGTTGTAGCATCTGCCAGTTATTGCTAAAGCGGTCACTCCCGGTGAAGGGATCTCGGCCCTTTCCTCATCGAATAAGGTGCAGGATGTTCTACAAGGAACACCGCGATGCAAAGCAAGAACTGTAGCTACCTGTTTTTGAAAATTCGATTCCACAACATCTTTTAGGTTTCTTTTACTTTCATTAATCATATTAATGAAGTCCCATCATTTAAGTACCTAAACATCACAGATAAATACGACGTACACTTTGCTAGGCACACTCAAGAGGTTCCACAAGGCATCTACCATGCCATATTCAAATTTTCCAGTGCCGAGAAACCCTAAACTAGATCGTTAACTAGAGGATAGGCGAAACGAAATGCAAGCAAACAACTTTGCTACAAAGTGAATGGGAATACAACCTTTGTAGATCCGGTCCACCACTTCTAAAGCTCCGTGTTGACGTCCCTCCGCTGCGATCATCGGATCCCGGACTCTAGCGACGGTTTCATCGGAGAAATGGGCGGGCTAGGTCGTTGACTTCGATGCCGAAGATGATCTACGTCGAGGCGACTCAAACTCAAGCTCCATCTTCACTTGATCATGAAACTTGTGAAGATAACACACTCTACTACATGGCAAGTGGTAGAGAATGAAGAAATAGGAAGTGGGTTCACTTTGGATTTGGATTTCTCACTTGGATTCATCACTTGAAATTTTTCTAGTAAGCTTTTCTTTTCTTCACTTGAAGAAGATGAAGAAGAAGAAGGAAAAAAATGAATTGATTTAAAAAGAATAATCAAGTGAATCTTATCATAATGCAACCATGGGTGAGGCTAACACATGTAGAGAATAAACTAGGGTTTAGGTAAATGGTTAGGTTAAGGATAGAAACAAAATGGTCAAGACTTTTCAAAGCTTCATGAAGCTTCAAGTAAAAACCAAAAGAAGCCACCATTTTATTTCTTGCCCAAAATGAATAAAGAAAATAAATAAAACAAATTAAAACCTAACCATTAACCTAAAGATGGTTTAAATCAAACATACACCCAAGTTTGCATGTATCATCAAACATGATACAATCAAGTGCACAAAAATATATCACATATACTACTTGTGCACATCAAGTGAGAAAATCAATCTTAAGTGAACAAATACTAGTTAATGTAAAGTAATATATCAAATATATAATTATACATTAAATCATTAAATCAACACTTGATTTAATGATCCGGTCATATTGCATATAACCGACTAATATCAAGTGTATCAATGTATCGAATCAACACTTGATTCGGTAACCCGGCTATATCTCATATAACCGTCCAATGATACATATCGCGAGAATAGAATTCAGTATCACATACTGGTATTATTCTCGGTCACGCACATATCTCATATGCGCTCCTATTTCGTTTCGCTTGAGCTAGGAAACCTCTGTGTAGGACTCTAAAGACTCGTCAATACGCCGGCAGCAGGTGATGATCATATCAAACACCCACAAGCCACAAGCGGTCTGCTAAACGTAACGGCCACCCGGGTATTGATCGATCAGAAGATCAACGAGCAAGCCCGCTCACACTCCTGTGAATCCAACCAGTAACACTTACCGTACAGTCCGGTCTGTTCGTCTGATATGTCGCATATCTTGCCTAGGGGTAGTAAACGTCAGACCCCAATAGCTCGATAAGTCGTGTCGATATGAGGTCTATAACAATTCGAGAAACTACTGGTAACACTTACCAGTAAATCTCAGCAACCGTGGCCAGGGATTTCCAGTTATAGCCAATCAAACACAGCACAACATCAACTCTCTATACCGGGAGAGACGAATCCCCTCCTATCGCTCATTGCCTCCATGTGATTCGGGACTGTACCCAAAAACCACCGTTTTGCATGCCCTCTTGGACGTGGTAAGGTGGAAATCAAAGTACAGCGGGAATCACACAAGACTCTATGACGATCTCGGGTCAACAGACTACTCTGTACCAGTGTCACCAGAGAACCGCCATCTGACGTGAGGTATAATACCATCTGGGAGTTCTCGGCGAGTCCGTCCAGTGTACCCAGTCTCCACTGAGCACCCGTATATCATCTCTGATGTCAAACACCAATGGATATGGGATCATCCATCGCCCATCTGTATGGGTCGAGAAGGTATACGCTAGTCTTCTCTGGTATATCAATGCCCCGTCTCGATACACCCACGACTAGGGACCTTGAAGGATGTACTTATGGACTACCATGTCCCCACTAGTATGATCCGCATCATAGTCCAGGTAGTCAAGTACACATCCAAAGCGCTTTACCAACATGTAACAGAGAGACAATCAGTATACACGTTAAGGTAAAGAGTAACCAGATAGCATACTATCATATCGAGCAAGAAAGTCCTCCCTATATATGTCCAAGCATTCACTACAATATACATCCTATGTATAGTAATGGCCTCTAGGGCATACATATAACTAACACGTCTTGTCTAAGATTCGGGGCAGATGCTATTTGGTTTTATCCGTCCACCTTTCCGAAGATGCCAAGATGATTTATGGCACCGTGTATCGGAGGTTTAGACGGATGCGGCCGACGTAGCAGACTTCGTCAGATTCCCCCTCGTTTAAGGGGTTTTTAATTGCAGGGGACTGTTCAATAACTTGATCCAATTTTGGATTCAAGAAAAGAATCTTTAATATTCCAGAACCAATGGTTCATAAAAAAGTGCAAGGCACTGTTATTATTTATTTTTTTATTTTTTTATTGAAGATCATTGATTTTGTTCTTAGATCAATGATCTATTCAGAAGAAATTCTTTTTTTATAGGGGTTTTTACCTTTTTTCTTTTCTTGAGTTCTTCTCACAATTCTTCAGAGTTCTCTCTGTTTCTGAGTTTTTGTTTCTCTTTTGATCTTGATGTTGATCATCTTTGAATTGGGGTCTAGGGGCCTTTATATAGTGCCCATTAATTTGTTAAATTTGTTAAAGAGATCATTCTCTGAGTGATTTGGGGAATTTTCCCCACCGTTGGATCTTTGATTCAAGAGCTTCTGTTTTACAGAAGACAATTTTCTTGTTTTAACAAAAACAGAAAAATCTTACTAGAATTTTAATTCTGTTTGACGCAGATGCACCAGCGCTTGACACGTGTCGCGCAGCGCAGCGCTTGCGCAACTGAAGTATTGCTTTCTTTAATTTTTATTTTAAATAGAGCCTTGCTCTGATTGGGCGCGCTGTCTTGGGTGTTGCGCTCCCTGCGCTGGCGTGCCTGATTTTGACACGTGGCGCTCTGCGCGCAGCGCGGGGGATTTGAGGCGTCGTTTGAGAAGATTGGGGGAATCAAAAGCGTTGCTTCATTTCCCGCCTTGGAATTTGAGAAGAGCTTTGCTCTGATTGGGGTAAATAAATGCCCCCCCACCGTTGCACTTACGTGGCCCCAAACGTGAGAGCAACGGTGGCAAAATTCCAAACGCTGCGGCAACTTTTGGAAGTTTAAAGGGCGTTTGATGCCTATAAATAGGATTTTTGGTCCTCAACAGATGATTATCATCTTTAGAATTTTTACTTTCAAAACTTCAGAGCCTTGCTCTTGCCTTCAAGAACTCCCAGAGTTAAATTTTTCTTTTAAAAGAAACTTTTTAGGTAGAAATTAATCTTGAATTAAATCAATTTTAATTAATAGAGCCTTGCTCTCATAGATCTTTGATCTAAAGAAAACCCCTTTGGGGTTTCACCAATAGAGCCTTGCTCTCAAGAATCTGCTTCAAGTTTTCTTAACCCATGAACAGAGCTTTGCATCTTTGGCAAAACATAGATCTTTTGATCTAAAAATGACGAACTTTTGAGAGTTTAATCATGTATAATGAAGATTAAAAATGGAGTTTTATCTTTAATGGATTATATCATCTTTTAATAGTAAGGATCTCAGAGTTCTCGGGGAATTTCTTTAAATTCCCCTTATTATTGGATTTTGACAGGTGTCACTCCTGTTTGCAGAGCATTGCTCTCGAGGATTTTAACTCCCTGTGTCTTTTTATTTGCTAATCTCCCCATACTGTTTCCTTCAGGCATTATGGTGGTGCGTCTATACAGTCTGCACGAGTTCATCACCTATGAGGATATCCGCGCACAGGGCCGTCATCAACACCAGGAGTTTACAGATGCCCAGTGTGCGGAGGTTATGAGTCGCCTTAACGCAAGCGTCGGTTGGCTGCTTCCTCGTCGTTCAGCTCTCTTGAAAGTCGTGCTGGGAGCAATTTGGAGAGCACTCCTGGGGTTCCACGAGGCCATGCCGCTCAATGCACTGGATGACGCCGAAGACAAGGTGCATTCAGTGCACCTGTTAGGGAAAATCTCGAAGAATCGACGGGACAGCCTCGTCGACATTCTTCATCAAGTTTTTCAGCAGACGACGATAATCGCTGCTTATCGAAAGATAGGGGGCCTTGCCAAAGATCTTGACACACACGAGCGCGAGAGGCTACGCACGAGAATAATCAGAAAGGCCAGAAGAACTCTAGATGGCCTTACTTTTGAATTCCTCAATCCGTGCCCTGGATCTGAGGTTATACCTTTGTAATAATTTGAATAATGTTTTTGCTTATTTCTTTATGATTGTAAGAACCCTTTGTAATGAAAAATTTCTCTTTTCAGCTTGTCTTATTTCTCGCTCTGAGTCTTTTGCACATGCATGAATGAGTGTGTCTCGAGTGCTTGATCAAACGCCAATCAGATGTTCTTTCTGTCGCTTTCTTCTTTTTTTTATTATCGGCATGCTGTCTTAATAAACCTGGTTGACAGATAATAGAGTAAGCATCTGAGTTTCTTCAAGAGATAGCGATGGTTTAGGCCGCAAGTTCAGATCTGCTGTCTAAGACTTTTCAACTCTATGAGCCGTGAGGGTCTCATAGAGATTTTTCTCCCTACGGATCGAGAGGATCTCATAGGTGGATTTTCTCGTTAGGAATCGTAAGGATTCCTAAGTGCGTTTTCTCTTATAAGTTGTAAGGATCTTATAAGAGAATTTTCCCTCTTACGAGTCGAGAGGACTCGTAAGCGGTTATTTCCTTCCTTGTCGAGATTCAACTTTGGAGAGTGAGACCCGTGAATAGTATACAAGAGACCGTTTTAAGCCGACTTGCAGGGTCCCAGTGCTTAGGAAACAAGTTTTTTAATCCCTGCTGCCTAAGGTTTTATCTTGCAAATTGAGACGAATCGGGAAGTCCTCGCGAAGACACTGGTTTCTTCACGAGTCGAGACGAATCGAGCGGCTCTCGTCAGGGACACTAATTTCCCTGAGTTGAAGTATTTTGCCGAAGACACTGGTTTCTTTGGGGTTGAAATGAATCGGAGTATTCCTGCGGAGACACTGGTTTCTCTGCGGGCCGACGCGAATCAGGAGTCTCTCATCAAGGACGCTAGTTTCCCTGAATTAAGGTATTTGCTAAGGACACTGGTTTCCCTAGGGTTGAAACGAATCGATGTATTCCTGCAAAGACGCTAGTTTCTCTGCGGGTCGACGCGTATCAAGGAGTTCTCATCAAGGACACTGGTTTCCCTGAGTCGAAGGATTTTGCCGAAGACACTGGTTTCTTCGGGGTTGAAACCAATCGGAGTATTCCTGCGGAGACACTGGTTTCTCTGCGGGCCGATGCGAATCAAGAGGCTCTCATCAAGGACGCTAGTTTCCCTGAATTGAGGTATTTGCCAAGGACACTGGTTTCCCTGTGGTTGAAATTAATCGATGTATTCCTGCAAAGACGCTAGTTTCTCTGCGAGTTGACGCGAATCTGGATTTTCTCGTCAAGGACACTGGTTTCCCTGAGTCGAAGGAATTTTCCGAAGACACTGGTTTCTTCGGGGTTGAAACGAATCGGAGTATGCCTGCGGAGACACTGGTTTCTATGAGGGCCGACGCGAATCAGGAGACTCTCATCAAGGACGCTAGTTTTCCTGAATTGAGGTATTTGCCAAGGACACTGGTTTCCCTGGGGTTGAAACGAATCGATGTATTTCTGCAAAGACGCTAGTTTCTCTGCGGGTCGACGCGAATCAGGATTTTCTCGTCAAGGACACTGGTTTCCCTGAGTCGAAGGATTTTGCGGAAGACACTGGTTTCTTCGGGGTTGAAACGAATCGGAGTATTCCTACGGAGACACTGGTTTTGTCTGAGGGCCGACGTGAATCAGGAGGCTCTCATCAAGGACGCTAGTTTCCCTGAATTGAGGTATTTTCCAAGGACACTGGTTTCCATGGGGTTGAAACGAATCGATGTATTCCTGCAAAGACGCTAGTTTCTCTGTGGGTCGACGCGAATCAGGATTTTCTCGTCAAGAACACTAGTTTCCCTGAGTCGAAGGATTTTGCCGAAGACACTGGTTTCTTCGGGGTTGAAACGAATCGGAGTATTCCTGCGGAGACACTGGTTTCTCTGAGGGCCGACGCGAATCAGGAGGCTCTCATCAAGGACGCTAGTTTCCCTGAATTGAGGTATTTGCCAAGGACACTGGTTTCCCTGGGGTTGAAACGAGTCGAGGTGTTCCTGCAAAGACACTAATTTCTCTGCAGGTCGACGCGAATCAGGATGTTCCTGTCAAGGACACTGGTTTCCCTGAGTCGAAGGATTTTGCTGAAGACACTGGTTTCTTCGGGGTTGAAACGAATCGGAGTATTCCTGCGGAGACACTGGTTTCTCTGCGGGCCGACGCGAATCAGGAGGCTCTCATCAAGGACGCTAGTTTCCTTGAATCAAAGGATTTGGCCAGGGACACTGGTTTTCCTGGGGTTGAAACGAATCGATGTGTTCCTGCAAAGACGCTAGTTTCTCTGCGGGTCGACGCGAATCAGGATGTTCTCGTCAGGGACACTGGTTTCCCTGAGTCGAAGGATTTGTGGTGGTCTTTCAGGTTTTATGTTAGTTACCGTCAGAACCGTGAAGCTAGGAATTTGATCTTCGCTTCGTTTGATGGCACTGCGTCTGCTGCATCAAGACGGATGTCGTGGTTGTCTCTAGGCCGTTGGCGAACCGTCGATATTTGGTTTTGCTTCCTGGCGGAGCCTGTTTGGAAGGTGTGGTTCCCTCTTTGTTTGTGCCCTTAGATTGTATACAGGGATCGATGTGATCTCATCTGTAGGGCAAAAGGTTTCATATATTTTTTTTATTGTTTTATTTCCGCGATGCTCTATCATTTCAGCTTTTATATTGCGAAGGTCGCGATTGCCCAATCATTTCGGCTATTTTTCGCGGTGCCCAATCATTTCGGCTATTTATTTTATTTTCACTCGCTGCTTTTTATTGCGAGTTGCCCAATCATTTCGGCTATTTTGCATGCATATATTTTTACTTGCTGATTTTTATTGCAAGTTGCCCCATCATTTCGGCTATTTCGTATGCATATATGGCTCGCTGATTTTTTATCGCGAGTGTGGAATTTGGAATCTGGCGCCAATCTCAGCATCAGCATCGCTACAACTGGAATATTGCCAGGAGCGAATCATCATTTGCCTCTGTCGATGTTGAACAAAGGTGGCTTAGCGAACAGGGTTAAGGTCCTGTCGACTAAGGCTTTTGACTTCATGAGCCGTAAGGGTCTCACAAAGGTATTTCTCCCTACAAGTCGTGAGGATCTTGTAGGTGTATTTTCTCCTTAGGAATCGGGAGGATTCTTAAGTGTATGTTCCACTGTAAGTCGTAAGGATCCTACAAGAGGGTTTTCTCCTTGTAAGTCGAGAGGACTTACAAGGGTTGTTCATCATGCGAACATATCCCTAATCAGAGGTGGGACTTCATTAGGAAAATGTTTATTCGCGCCCGTGGATTGTATACAAGGGTCAGTATTGAGCCACTTGTAGGGCAATATCGGAAGTTGTGGGGGTTGCTTAAGCACAGGTTTAGGTCTCTGTAACTTAAGACTTTCAAATCTTACGAGCCGTGAGGGTCCAATAAGAGAGTTCTCCTTACGAGTCGTGAGGATCTCGTAAGTGTATTTTCTCCTTAGGAATCGTGGGGATTCCTAAGTGTGTTGCTCTCTTGTGAGTCGTAAGGATCCCACGCGGGTCGTTTCTCCTTACAAGGTCGAGAGGACCCTGTAAGTGTCTTTTAACGATGTTGTGCACTTTCGGGTTTTCACAAACACTGGCCGGTAGTCCTGCTATTTTTACTCACGGAGCCCTTTCGGGTTTTCATCCGTGCCCTTTTTGCTTATGGACATACCGTTTTTTTTATTCTTTTTATTCTTTTTTTTTAGTGAGGTTGCGCCCTTTCGGGTTTTCACAAGACTCGCCGGTAGCCCTGCTGTTTTTACACACGGAGCCCTTTCGGGTTTTCATCCGTGCCCATTTCGCTTATGGACTTACCGTTTTTTTTTTGTTTTTTTTATCTTTTTTTTATATCGGCTTTGTGATGTTTCAATCCACCGTAGTTTATCGACATCTCGGTCTGTTAGTGTATATGCCCTAGAGGCCATTACTGTATCATACTAGTTTGTATATTACTTGATGGAAGCTTGGGATATTCACAGTTGTAAATACAATCTTGCTCGAAATGGTAGTATGCTACTTGGTTTGTCTCTGCTTTAATATGTGCATGTGTTTCTTTTAGCATATCGCTGATATACATATTAGTAGAGCCCTTAGGATCTTTACTTGATTACCAGCGTTATGATGGCGCTCACACTCGTGGGAGCTGGGTAATCCATAAGCACATCCTTATACTGGTCCCTGGTCGTTAGACTATCAAGACAGGGCATCGATACTCCGGAGTAGACTAGCGTATGCGCTTCTCATCCCAGCATGGGAGACGGTGTGTCCCACAGCCGTCAGTACATCGTACTTGAGATAGTATGCGGGTGCTCGTTGGGTTACGAGTACACTGGACAGGACTCGTCGGGGACTGTTGGTTGGTATTATACCTATCGTCAGTTATCAGTTCCCAGGTGACATGAGTACAGCTTAGTCCGCTGACTTGACACTGTCACTTCGCCTCGAGTGTGTTCCCACTGCACTTTGATTACTGCCCTACCACGGCTCAAAGGAGTCGTGCAAACAGGTAGTTTTTGGGTGCAGTCCCGAAACACTTGGAGGCAGTGACGGTTAGACAGGATTCGTCTCTCCCGGTATTGGGGGTTGACATCGCGCTGTGTCTAGGAGAGCCATTACACGAGTAGTCCCTGGCCAGGGCAAGCGAGATATACTGGTAGGTTTCCAGTGTTATCTCAGGGTGTTCTGGGCTACACTCCGACACGACTTGTACCGCTATTAGGGGACTGACGTTCACCGCCCCCCTAGGCCCGCCATGCGATGTATCAGACGAACAGACCGAACTGTACGGAGACTGTCACATACAGGCTCAGTAGGAGTTCAGATGGGGTTCACCTCGTCAGTCTTCTTATCGGCATCTACCTGGGGACCGTTACGTACAGCTAGTGCCGCTTGCGGTCTGTGGTTAAACCCACTGCCAGCGTAGTGTCGAGTCTTTAGAGTCCCACACAGAGAGCTATTCGCCTTTAGGCAAAATGAGTAGAGGTCGCATGGTTTTGCGACAGGGTTCGTTCACATCCGCGCACTTGTGCACGTTTGCTGTCCGGACAGCTTATACTAGCGGGCTTTGGTTTAAACCAGATCCTAGTATATGATTTGGGATTGGTTTTATCTCATTGTATTCGTGTTCCTTGGAACACGAATACGGGTACGTATGCACAGTTGCTTGAGACAGAGGGAGAGGACTTTGATTAGGGTTAATGACCATTGTCATTTTATTAACCCTAATACTTATGTGTGTATTATGGTTAATTGATATTAGTTTAATATAATTGTGCATGGTTATGGTTATTGACCATTTGACATTCTTGACTTGTTGACCTAGGTTGACACTTTGACCATCATCATTTCATTTGGAAGATGCTCTTTGATCCTTGCAATTTGCATTAAAAATGAAATGATAATGGTCATGTCTTGATTAACCATGACAATTATCTAGCTAATTATCAATTTATAATAATTCACATATATATGTGAGAATGGTTGTTTTATTCTCTCATTCTATCATTCACTTTCTCTCTCTTGTTCTTCCTCTCCCTCAAGCTCTCCCCTCTCATGTGTTAAGAAACACTTGAGCTTGAGAAAAACCTCTTCTTGATAATCTCTACTCTCATCTAGGGTTCTAGGATTAGCACTTCTTGCACCCTAGTTACTTCTAGCTTGGAGTTGAAGCCAAAGGTTGAGACTTTCGGGTGGATCTTTCTTCGACGTGAGAAGACGACAAAGGTGACATCTTTCTACTACTCCAAGGAGAAAGGAGAGAAGGACATATAGCCCTAGGTATAACCATTCTACCCTTAGCTAGTTTCTAGTTAGCTTTAGCTTGTTTTTGTTTAGCAAAGATCCTTCTCTGTCTAGTCCATGTTGCCTAAAGTGATAAAAATTTGATTTTTATTCCGTTTTCCGCCTCCCCGCAAGCACCGGGGTGGGCAACGTGGACTTACAGTGGTATCAGAGCCTAACTAAACATAAACTAGCTAGGTAGTAAAAGTGTATAGAAGTTCAATCGGAAAAATCGCAAAACCGAGTTTTCAAAATCCTAACTTTCTGTTAAAATTTTTCCTGTTCAAAACAAAATAAATCATACTCCAAAAATCATCTCAGGGTTTTGTGAAGAAAGCCACCAAATACGATCCAGAGATTCGCTCAAAGCGCCGCGGTTCCGCGGCAATAGCAAGCTATTGCCGCGCAACCGCGGCCATTTTGGCTCGGCTCTGGGTCGAGTTTGGTGCAGTGTCTTTCTGGCATGGTTTTGGGATTTTTAAGATGGTTTATTTGTGCCCAGGTTTTCCAGAAAAGAATTTTTTTTAGGGGCCTATAAATCCGTATTTTTGATCGAACTTCACTACACTTTGACTAAAGGGTTATATCTGTGATGTTTATATGTATTCAACGTCGGCTAATCGCTATATGTCGATTAGTGGGGGTTATACATATCTGTGATATGTGTTTGATGATGGTATGTGTATATGAATGCGTTGGATTGTCGCGGGTGAATAGCCGGGGTGGATGTGAGATGAGTGTTTCTTTTTCTTTCATTCATGTAATATGTAAATTGATGTATTATTATTTGTATGGCCGCACAACCGGGGTGGGGTTGTAGCCGTCATTGTATAATTCTTTTTACTGTTTTTGCTCCTAGGATAGACCCATGGAGGGGGTGCACAAATTACCGGGTATCTCGAAGTGCCGAGTGGCCTACTCACGGTGGTGAGGGAGGTTGCTTCGCTTCGGGTACTTGGCGGGTAGTTAGCCGCACCCGTAGGGGTCTTGGGTAAGGTATTAGCTATTCACCGCGACCGTGTAATCCGCTTTTCGTTGCAGGCTCGAACGGATTGCGGATTCCTAGTATATCCAATGTATTCATCTTTGATCTGTAATGTCTATCATTGCTATATATTTATATATTATAACTATTTAGGCGTTGCTTATGTTTTACAGCCGCGCTAGCCCAGCCCCCGCTCTGTCGTTAGTTAAGTAACCTAACGGGTGATGACGGGGCCCCGTGGCGAATGCGAATGGCATAAGCGGACGTCATATTTTGGTTGTTTTCTGCAATGGTAGGATTAAATGATGGGACTCATTAAAAGAACTAATGCAAGAAAATAAACCAAGTAAAAGTCGATTGGAACACTTTGAAAACCACTCGGTTCTTTTCAAAACTAAACTTTTAAACGCGGAGCTTGAACCACTCCTTTTTAAAAGCTATCTCGTTCCATCGATTATATCAAGTTCACTACGTTCATGGTTTCGCCAAAACCATTCGTAGCCCTCCATCATTTCAGTTAAATATTCGGTAGTATTCAAGCTATGTATTTTGACCTCACGCCAAGGCATAGTGATTGGTAGCTGCCGGATATTTATCTGTTACATAGATAGAATGCGTTGGTTTGAGACAGTCGTACTGCCATTTTGGCCTACGTCAAGGGTAGGTACGGGTGGGTTCAAATTAAGCGGAATAATGATGGAAAGAACTTAATATGTGACTTATGACATTTTGACCTCACGCCAAGGTCATAAGAGCATGGGGCAAAAATCCACATCGGGAGTTTCATAAGTACTGAAACTTGCTAGCGCTGCATACCATTTGGACTGTGATGATTCTGGTAGGATTCCTTCGGTTTTATCACGCGATGATATTTGGATCCCGATCCTACTGTGAGTATATGCTACTCCTCGGGAAAACTCTCACTTAACGATCAATGCTATAAACCTAGTAGGTGTCTAGAAAGGTGTTAGCGGGGCTACGCCCACAGGGAAAAGAGGTTACTTAATTAAGAACTTCGCGAAAGCGTTGGAAAACCTCCCTCGAAGTACCGACACTGGCCTGGCTGAACGGTTAAGCAAGTATTGTACGGTGAGATTTATCCTGACTAATCCTTTCTTTACGGTTTGAGAAGGGATTCGAGAGACAGTGGGAGCCATCCTATTTAGACAAACTAAAAACCACTCTAAACTTGCAAGAGCATCATGCTAAAGTGTTTCTTTCCTCTCTCCTAATTACAGCGACCATTCAACATGACCAAACTTAAGTTATTACTAGATAAAAACATACTGACAGGGCCAAACTACAAAGATTTGCTCAGGAATGTCAAGATGGCAATCACTTACGACAAGCTGGGGTATCTCCTTACCACCAAAGCTCCCTCTGTCCCAGGTCCCAAAACCAGTGTCGCGGATAAGGAAATCCATAAGACATGGGAAATAGATTGCCCGAAGGCCAAATGCCTCGTACTTGCCTCGATGGACAACGAACATCAGAGGAGGCACGAGAATATGGACCTAGAGTCCATATTTCTTCATACAAAAGAACTGTATGGAGAGCAGTCTCGTATCGCCAGATACGAAGTGTCGAAGAAGTTGTTTTCGGCAAGGTTGGCCGTCGGATCATCGGTAGCGGAACACGTGCTTAAGATGATTGGCTACATTGAGGAGCTCGCAGAACTTGGGACCATGTTGGAGAATGAGCTCTATACGGACTTGATTCTCCAGTCCCTTCGTTCCACTTACGCCCAGTTCATCCTGAACTTCAACTTACAGGAAAATGAAGTTGAACTTTCAGAGCTCCTCAACATGTTGAGGAGTGCAGATGGCACCCTACAGAAAAGTAGGGAGACATCCACTTTGTTTGTAGGAGGATCTTCCTCTTCAAGGTCCAGGGCGAAAGCCAAGGGTAAGAAGAAGAAAGCCCCCGCCAAACCAAGAGACGGTGTCAGTAAAGTGGATACGAAGGGAAAAGGAAAAGCAACAAAGGTAGCGGGTAAGCTGGTGGGGAAGGAAGAATGCTTCTACTGTCACAAAAGTGGTCACTGGAAACAGGATTGCAAGGCTTGGAAGGCCAGAACACAGGATTTGAAGCGAGTTGCGGCTTCAGCTTCAGGTGTGTATGTTATTGAAAACTGTCTATCAATAAACTCTACATCCTGGGTATTGGATACCGGATCAGGATCTCATATCTGTAATCCTTTGCAGGCGTTGAGAAAGCGTAGAGTTTTGAAGGCAGGTGACATGACCCTCAGAGTTGCAAACGGTGCTAGCATGGATGCTGAGGCCGTGGGTATAACCATATAGCCCTAGGTATAACCATTCTACCCTTAGCTAGTTTCTAGTTAGCTTTAGCTTGTTTTTGTTTAGCAAAGATCCTTCTTTGTCTAGTCCATGTTGCCTAAATTGATAAAAATTTGATTTTTATTCCATTTTCCGCCTCCCCGCAAGCACCGGGATGGGCAACGTGGACTTACACGGTCAACAGCTAGTTTTAGGACGTAGTGGTCCGTCATTAGTTTAAATACGTTTCGGTCCGCCGTCGCCGTATTCGAGCCGAATCTCTAGTTTACTGACTTTTAGGTCTATTATCCAGTTTTAGGACGTAGTGGTCCATTGTTAGTTTAACGACGTTTCGGTCTATTATCCAGTTTTAGGACGTAGTGGTCCGTTGGGCTTTCTCCATGAATGAGCATGATGCCCCCGGCATATCTATCTTTTTGGAGTATGTGGTTGTGGCGGGCTTACCTTCCAGTTTTCGGACAGCGCGAGTTTGCCTTGTTGGTATTGGTCTTCAACCCAGTTTTTGAAGACGAAGCAATCTTCGATCGGATGACTTACTGCTCGATGATAGAGGCAGTAATTGGGATCATTGACGTCGTCTGGCTGCGACGGACGTCTGGGATCCGGCAGATTTATGAGTCGGTTGCGCAAGGCCAGCTCGAACAATCTTCTCGTTTTATCTCGGGGAAACGAGTAAGGACGTCCCAGGCTCTCCTCGAGGGACAGGTGTGGACGCATATTATTTTGACAGATAGCCGGTTTCAAGTTGCTCGGCTGTTGTTGAGCATTAGCGACAACAATTGCTTTTCCCTTCTCCTTCTCATTTCGAGAGTCCGGATTTGGAGGGGGAGGTCTATGGCCCATCTGATCCATCTGAACTAGCTTGTCGATCAGGGCCTGGAAGGTAGTCGGCTTGAAGAACATCATGAATTGGGATATGGTCGCCTGCGGATCCAGAGTTCCCACAAACATCCCTACTGCGGGAGCCTCTTCAATGCGTTGCCCGCATTTTGACCACAAGTTCCGCCACCGTATAGCATATTGGACCCATGTCTTGCCCGGCTTCACCCTGACATTAATCAATGCCGTTATCGGGGTGCGTTCTCTGGCGCTTGTGAAACGCTGGGTAAACAGCAGCGCCATCTCCGCGAAGGTCTTGATAGAATCGTTTGGGAGCTCGGAGTACCACTCGAATGCTGTATCCGATAAGCTACCAACGAACTGGCGAAGCAACAATTTATCATCACCGCCGGTGTTGCCGCAAAGCGCTCTGAACTGGGCAACATGTTGGTGGGGATTGCCCGTCCCCTTATAGACATGGAATTTCGATATTGTATAGCCCGGCGGGTACTTAATCTGATCGTACCAGCTTGGATACGGCCGCCCCGTCTTGACAACTTGGCCAGCTACCTCAGTCGCCTGATGAACCCATATCTGCTGAGCTATATATTCGTCCAAGTCAGCTTGGGAGATTGTCTCCTCCTTGGCTGTTGACAGAGCCGGTGGAGGATTTGACGTTTCTCCCCTATCGTCTTCAAGGACGATTGGAGGATCTTCAGCAGGAGGATCTTGTTGGATCATCGTTCCCACCATGTCCTGGAACAGGAGGGCTATTCGCTTTATGTTGGCTGCTTGTTCAGCAGCCTCTTTATCCTTCCTCTCCAATATCCGATGAAGGAATTCGGCGTCAGTTTCTTGCTCTTGGCGTTGATCAGAGGACGCTTCGGGTCTTTCTTTTGGCCCAGTGAGTGCGGCTATCGCGTTCATCATTTCTTGGAGCTTCTGCTGTTGCTCCTGAGCTCTGGTCACTGACCGTGTAAACGGTCTATGACCTGTAGATGCACGGCTGTCCTCTTTACCAGACGCCATGTATACAGTATGGACCACGATACCCCCGGACTTAGGGCGTTTAGGCTCACCGCCTTTGGCATTTGCCGCGGGCGTGGGAATTTTCTCCGGCCTCCTTCTCTTGTGGGGCGTTGAAGTTGAAGGGGCCGTTGCAGCGGGCACCCTGGCGATTGTCGTCCTCTGCTGTGTGACGGGACGATTCTTTTCTTCTTGCACTTTCACCCTCTTCTGCTGGCGAGAGTGATCTGCATCAATTACGAAATCTTGAACCCTCCGCCAGACCTTATAAATTTTGGAGGACAGCCGTTGAAGGGGCTGCTCCAGCTTTGTTTCTGTAACCCTCTCCGCAGGTAGAGGAGATCTTTTTAGTGTGGCAGTCGGAGAGTTCTTGCGTACCCTCCTTAGCAGTTCAAAGCTGTTCCCAGTTGGAACAGCAGCATTAACTTCCATAACTGAAGCAGGTGGAGTTAGCCCCGAGGGGGAGTTGCCCCCAGCCTTCCTTACTCGGCGCCAGTGGCATATCCCTAGTAGGAGAAGTGTTGTCTCCTGAAGGTTTTCAGCGGATTACACCCACAAAATCCTATAATAAAAGAGAGATGGTGAAAGTTATATAAAGATAAGAACTATAAAAGAAAGAACTTGAAAATAAGAGTTTTCAACTATACCAGCTTTTCAGTTGCTATGAGCCCTATCTTAATGGTCATGAAAAAATGTTAGAAATCACATTATCCCTCAACAAAACATCGCCTTTAGTTTTCATTCCTACCTTTCTTCCAAATATTGACTATATACCCCTACGTGTGTGAACTAGACATCCCTACACTCAGAGAATTCAATTCAAGCAATCATACTCTTGTCCATCTACCTTAGTACTTTTTAATAGATATTTAGATGGAATTTGCTCACACATTCTTCATGCGACCGTTAATACTTCTTGAGGTACTAACCGACCGATTACTCATGTGCTTTCTAATTAGGTGTTTTTCCTCGTCTTGCAACACCTAAGGCTTAGCAGTGGCTCCCAAACCAGTTGGTCTGAGGCACTAGGTGATAAAGCACCCTCGCTATATTTTTTTATTGCTGCCTCGGTGATAACAAAACCAGTGTTCATTTTTCTTTTCACCATTTTATCTTTTATTCTCCACTTTTATTTTCTTCATACTTTGGCTTTTAAACAAGAGCATTTCAAGGTATCCTCTACTATCCCGAGTTTCAAGATGTGTGTAAGTGCGTATAGTAGGGTGTCAACGTTTAAATGTTTGGCTTCCAGAATAGGAACTATTTTTCAGGCTTATTTTTATCCTCAGATTAGTAATTTCCTTCATCTTACTAACCCTTGGGACAACAGCTCATAACTACTTATTACTAGTTTCATTTAAGAAAACGTCTAACTTTCTTGTTTTTCTTAAACTATTCCTATCTTTTAAATATAATTTTTCACTTTCTACTCTTTTATTATCACAATTTTTGTGTGTGCTTATATATAGTATAATGCAAAGTAAGGCGTAAATAAGCACAGGAGCGCTGAAAACGACTTCTTGGGAGCTTCTTGTGATGGTACAGGAGCGTTGAAGCTTGTTGGCGGGAGCATGGTCCCGAAGAATAGCCCAGTGGTGGCTTGAGTTACCTTCTCCACTGGCATAGTGAAAAGGGAGGCCGTTTGGGGCTCGTAGATTACTCCTCCAGATGGGACAGAGCGAGAGTTGCTATTGCAGTTAGTGCAGTTTGAAGCCATTGATTTCTTGAAGAGCTTGAATATTCTGCCTCCTGCGTCGACCTTGGTCTTTGGCATGTGCCAGTTGTTTGAGGACCGATTCCGTCGGCAAGGCTGCTACTTAGGGAGCCTGCCTGTGGACGACAGACATCCTCTAGGCTTCCTCCATCGGCGTTGAGGCACCGAGGGTGGGAGGTGGGAGCATCGACCCAAAAAGGAGCCCGTTGATTTCTTGAAGAGTCGGATTGCAGAGACTTGAGGCTGCAAGTGACCCATACTTGACTCCGCCGGATATGACAGAGCCTGAGTTGCTAGGGTAGGGGAAAATGCCATTCTTCATAGAGACGAAATGCCGGCTTCAATATCCACTCCCCGATGGGAAACCAAAAACATACACACCGCGATTATTTGATCGCGGGAAAAACACGACACACGAAGTGTGGAGTGGAAAGAGGAAAAGGTCCCACCGGGCGTGCCAGAATCTGTTCCCCACCGAAAGACGGCCACGACGTGAAGACGTCTTGCCTGAGATTCGGGGCAGATGCTATTTGGTTTTATCCGTCCACCTCTCCGAAGATGCCAAGTTGATTTATGGCACCGTGTATCGGAGGTTTAGATGGATGCGGCCGATGTAGCAGACTTCGTCAGATTCCCCCTCGCTTGAGGGGTTTTTGATTGTGGGGACGCTCTTCCCTGCAGGCGCAAGCCCCTGCAGTTAATTACGCTACCGTATCGCGGTAACAACTTTCTCCTTCTCCAGAATTTCACTTCGTGTCGTGGGTGTTTATTTTGTTTGTGGTTGCCCATGGATTGTATACGGAGACTAATTTATGTCGTCGCCCGTAGGACGTGGATTAGTCCAAATCCGTATTTTCTTAGAATTGGGTTTAGTGTTTTGGTTTAAGGATACGTTAGCCCTATTTAAGGCTAAGATCAATTTAAACGTTTGTTAAGGATACGTTAGCCTAATCTCCAGACTAAGATCAACTTAACGGGATCGTTTGGATCCGACAAGAGAGCAATTGGCTCTATTGTTTAGTTTAATGACGTTGCGGTCGATTTTCAGTTTAGGGACATGGTGGTCCATCATTCCCATTTGGGGACGAACATTAGTTTAAGGACATTTCGGTCCCACCTTTCCATTTTGGGACGAATATTAGTTTAAGGACGTTTCGGTCCAACATTCCCATTTTGGGACGAATATTAGTTTAAGGACATTTCGGTCCATTGCCAATTTAGGGACATGGTGCTCCATCATTCCCATTTGGGGACGAACATTAGTTTAAGGACATTTCGGTCCAACATTCCTATTTTGGGACGAATATTAGTTTAAGGACGTTTCGGTCCACGAGTTTAAGGACCCCGCAGTCCATATCGATGTGTGGTTGTCGGAACCCGTCACCTCTCTGACGTCGTTGAAGGATTACAACGATAGGTGTCAGAGAAGTTCGGAGATGTACCCTTGAACCGGATGTAAATTGATTTAAGAGAGCGGTCTTGCTCAGTCAATTTAATTTGAGGACTTACGGCCATGATTGGGCTAAGTCCAGTTGAGAATATTCAACGTTTTTATTTCCGGCCTATTAGGCCTGTGCTAGGGCTTTGCCCTTGTTTAATAATGCACTGCATTTTATTTTGGCCTGCTAGGCCTTTTTGATTTGGGCTCTGTCCCTTTATAAATGATGCACAGCATCTGTTTTTATTTGGGCTCTGCCCTTCTTTAAAATAATGCATTGCATTTAATTTGGCCTATTAGGCCTTTTTAATTGGGCTTGGCCCTTCTGCAGTGCATTAATTATCTGACAATGGCTTGTCAGGCGCTTTGCGCCAATTATTGAGCGCAAGCGCATGTGGAGGTGACACGTGTCATGCTCTGGTGAGCGCAAGCGCAGTGCGCTGCGTTGTTGCGCCGCTGATACGTGGCGCGCTCTGGTGAGTTGCGCCAAATCCAGAGAGCAATACTCTATCTTAAAAGCGCATAGCGCAAGTGGTCTTGGAGCTGACACGTGGCGCTCTCTGGTGGCTTACGCCAACCCAGGAGCGCAATAGTGCAGATTTTGCAAGTGCAGGGCACTGTTCAATAACTTGATCCAATTTTGGATTCAAGAAAAGAATCTTTAATATTTCAGAACCAATGGTTCATAAAAAAGTGCAAGGCGCTGTTATTATTTATTTTTTTATTTTTTTTATTGAAGATCATTGATCTTGTTCTTAGATCAATGATCTATTCAGAAGAAATTCTTTTTTTATAGGGGTTTTACCTCTTTTCTTTTCTTGAGTTCTTCTCACAATTCTTCAGAGTTCTCTCTGTTTCTGAGTTTTTGTTTCTCTTTTGATCTTGATGTTGATCATCTTTGAATTGGGGTCTAGGGGCCTTTATATAGTGCCCATTAATTTGTTAAATTTGTTAAATAAATCTTTCTTTGAGTGATTTGGGGAATTTTCCCTACCGTTGGATCTTTGATCCAAGGGCTTCTGTTTTACAGAAGACAATCTTCTTGTTTTAACAAGAACAGAAAAATCTTACTAGAATTTTAATTCTGTTTGGCGCAGATGCACCAGCGCTTGACACGTGTCGCGCAGCGCACAGCGCAGCGCAACTGCGCTGATACGTGTCGCCCAGCGCACAGCGCAGCGCAACTGCGCTGACACGTGTCGCGCAGAGCAGCGCTTGCGCAACTGCGCTGACACGTGTCGCGCAGCACAGCGCTTGCGCAACTGAAGTATTGCTTTCTCTAATTTTTGTTTTAAATAGAGCCTTACTCTGATTGGGCGCGCTGCCTTAAGCGTTGCGCTCCCTGCGCTGGCGTGCCTGATTTTGACACGTGGCGCTCTGCGCGCAGCGCGGGAGATTTGAGGCGTCGCTTCATTTATTATTAAAATTTAAATTTTCAAAGTAGAGCTTTGCTCTGATTGGGGGAATCTGAAGCGTTGCTTCATTTCCCGCCTTGGAATTTGAGCAGAGCTTTGCTCTGATTGGGGTAAACACCTCCTTTTTAAAAGAACATAAACTTGTTCTCTGATCATAAATTTGATCAAATGCGTTTTGCGCTACTGGAAAGTGCCTTGCACTCATGAACTGCGCTTTTGCACTCCTTGGACCGGCGCTCAGCGCCAAAACATACCACGTGTCAACCACAGACACAATTTGCGCTTTGCGCTTCTGAAACAGCGCACTGCGCTCATCGACTGGCGCTTAGCGCCAAGCACGCCACGTGTCACTCACTGGTGCGCCACTGAACTAGCGCAACGCGCTTGCAAATTAAAAGCGCAATGCGCTTATAAACTGGCGCTTAGCGCTAAGCGCGACACGTGCCCTTTTCGTGTGCGCTACTTGGCAGAAGCACAATGCGCTCTTTAATTGGTGCAAAACGCCTGGCGCGCCACGTGGCGCACTGTCAGAATACACATTGTTCTGATGAATGCTATGCATTCAATACAAGACACAAAATGTCAGTATCTATTGCTCAGCATTATTAAAAGGGTCAAGCCCAAATAAAGGCTCAATAGCTAGAACAATAAATGTTAAACAGTTATTGGACTTAACCCAAGTTTGGCCATAAGTGCTCAACTCATATCAATTAAGCCCATATGCTCATAAACCTTTTAACAGACCTTAGTCTCAATTTGGACTACAGATCTTTCAACCAAAATTGGTTCAAGGGTACATCTCTGAGCCCCTCTGATATATGTCGTTGTAATCCTTCATCGTTTTCAGAGAGGCGACGGGTCCCGACAACCATACATTTCATAGACTATGACGTCTTTAAACTGGACTGTGGGGTCCTTAAACCCATGGACTATGATATCCTTAATCTTGACTGTGAGGTCTTTAAACTCACGGACTATGATGTCCTTAACCTTGACTATGAGGTCTTTAAACTCACGGACTATGATGTCCTTAACCTTGGACTGTGGGGTCCTTTAAAACCCACGGATTATGATGTCCTTAACCTTGGCTGTGAGGTCTTTAAACTCACGGACTATGATGTCCTTAACCTTGGACTGTGGGGTCCTTTAAAACCCATGGACTATGATGTCCTTAACCTTGGACCGAGATGTCCTTAAACTAATATTGGACCACCATGTCCTTAAATTGGTAATTGACCACAATATCTCTAAACTAAAATAATAGAGCCCAAATGCTCTTTTGTTGGATCTAAATGATCCTGTTAAGTAGATCTTAGTCTAAAATTAGACTAACGTATCCTTAACAAACGTTAAGTGGATCTTAGTCTAAAATAAGACTAACGTATCGTTAACAAACATTAAGTAGATCTTAGTCTAAAATGAGACTAACGTATCCTTAAAAAACGTTTAAATTGATCTTAGTCTCAAATAAGACTAACGTATCCTTAAACCCAAACCCCAAACCCAAATCTAAGAAGATACGGATTTGGACTAATCCACGCCCTACGGAAGACAACATAAATTAGTCTCCGTATACAATCCACGGGCAACCAAAAACAAAACAAACACACACGACACGAAGTGACCATCTGGAGAAGGAGAAAGTGGTTACCGCGATGCGGTAGCGTAATTAACTGCAGGGGCTTGCGCCTACAGGGAAGAGCGTCCCCACAATCAAAAACCCCTCAAATGATAGGGAATCTGATGAAGTCTGCTACATCGGTCGCATCCGTTTAAACCTTCGATACACGGTGTCATAAATCAACTTGGCATCTTCGGAGAGGTGGACGGATAGTACCAATTAGCATCTGCCCCGAAATTCAGGCAAGACGTTCGCCGCGTCTTCGCGCTTCTTTCGGCGGGGACCATGCGACAACTATTGTACCAGTCGAAACATCCATAAACCCTAGAGATTTATTGGTTGAGGAACCCCCGTTAACCGGCACCATGACCGTCGTCACTCCACCTATCTCCTTTGCACTTCCACGAATCTTTTCGGGCTTTGTGACAAAAGGTAATCTTTTTCTTCGATTTCTGTCATTTCTTCATTTCAGCAATGTAATTACTCCTTATGCTAATTGCTTGGCGCATACTGTTGCAATCTTGCAGGAGTGCTTTTTAACCATCTGTGCCAAGCGTTAATCTCGCGCTTTGCCCTCCAACTGGGACCCGCCACTCCTTCTGATGTTGGTTAGTATATCTTTCATTTCTTATTTCAACTTTTTATAAGTAATCCATTCCTAATAAGAACTTTCTTGTATTAACTATAGTCTTACGGCTCAAAGGAGAAGATGAAGAAATGGCTGAGCCCTTTATACTCCCAGATTTTCCGCTTCTAACTATTGGTATGTTAGATCTTATTCATTTTTTTTATTTAAATAGAGATCTGACCTATCTTTATCTGTAGCAGCTCCGCTGGTTTTGATTCCTTTTGAATCTCGCATAGTTATGCCTGCAGAACCCTTCGGTAAATGCCAATTTTCTAGACGTGCAGAAAATAGCAAGTGTATACTGAGCGAATTTATTGAAGACCATGATGTCGAGGTCGTCACTTCTACTAGAGACTTTGCAGATGAAGTCAGCCCTATGCTGGCGACTTTTATGACTTTCCATAATAAGGATTTCGTCCGCATTTGGGTTGATTATTGCAAGCAGATTAAGGCTTGCCTCCATGACATTTAGCGCAAGCGTTTCCCGCCTGAAGCTTTATTTTCAATGGCCCAGTTGAGTGCGCGAATCGAACAGTGTATCGCCCTCGTTCAACATTATGGGCAAAAGCTAGAAGCAAAAGGCGTATGAGGTGGCTTCCAGAGTCAAGACAACTGCGAGCTCAGATGGAAGCTAATACTGCGCAGCTCCAAGTCATCTTCCAAAATCTTCAACGCTGTATTTTCAAAGGAATGGAGCTGAAGAGGGACCTTGATTTTACAGAGCAAGGAATGCGGGGCCACGAGATTGCTAAACAGGATCTTTCTGAGAAGCTTAATTCGTGCCTGCAACAGCAAGCTCAAACTGAAACGCTGCTGGCTGCACTAGTGGAGCACGAAGATGAGCTCTAGCAGGAGAATGAGCAGGTCCCGTTTTGCTAAAAACCCTACCTTCTTAACAGCTGTTATTGTATCCCCTTTTCTTTATAAATTGTATCTTTCAAACATTTGATTTGTGAATAAAAGATATTTACTTTCAAATTTGCACCTTTATTTCTGGATTGCCCTGATCTGGCATGGACTAGTTTATTTACTCGTTTTAGAGTTTCTAGTTTATTCACTCATTTAGAGTTTTTAGTTTATTCTCTCATTTTGGAGTTTCTTTTTAGTTCACCATTCCCTTAGGTTTACAGGAAAACTTGCCCTAACGCTGAGTGTGGATAACTCCCATTTCTTTTATAGGGGTCCGTTAGGTTTGTGGTACTAAATTTAAGTCCATCGTACCGTCGCATTGGCTGATATATTCTCGATATGTAGTCCTTTGGGTTGCTATTCGAGTAGTCGTCGCGTCTTTCGTGTCTCTGATCCCTTCGAAGGCTGGACAAGATGTCTTCAAGTAATTTTCTTAGGTTGGAATATCCGTATTACCGTCGGAAGATCAAGAGTTAGGTAGTGCCGTTGTGCTTTTTACTTGAGATTAGACTTAGTTTGAAGCCCCGATGAGTCATAACCGCACCCTTCTGAGATAAGATGATCTCCAATGGCCTCTAGGCTTTTCATCAAGACCCGAAGCTAGGAATATGCCATCACTTCATTTTTTTGTTTTGGTATCGTACCGATTCTTTGTTAATGTAAGATAAACATCTGTATGATCTCTATACTGTATTTATCGCAATCAAGATATAGAGCTAGAAATATGCTATTGCTCCAATTTTAATTGATAGTTGCATTCGCACCCTGCTGGAATGAGGAGGAACGTCGAGATGATCTCTAGGCTATAGATATTGCCATCGAGATCTGGAGCTAGAATTTTGTCGTTACTCCATTTTTATTTGACCCTAGGGTCCTTATTGATGCCGTGTTTGTACTTTGCTGGAGTTATAAGGACGTCCAAATAGTCTCTAGGCTGTAGATGTGCCATTAAGACTCGGTTCTTCTTTTGACAAAGTATGGTGGGAAAGTATGGCTTTCTTTCTTTCATTTGCGTTCATGGATTGTATATAAGAGTCGTTATGGACCTACTTGCAGGGCGGAAAAAGTTTCATTTTTTATATATATATTTTTTTATATTTCCGCAATATTCTATCTTTTCAGCTTTTTATATCGCGAAAATCGCTATTACCTAATCATTTCGACTATTTTTCGCGGTGCCCAATCATTTTTGCTGTCATTTTTTTGTTTTTTACTTGCTGCTTTTTATTGCGAGTTGAGAATTTGGAACCTGCTATCAATTTTGGTATCAGCATCGTTACAACTGGAATGTTGCCAGGAGCGAATCATCATTTGCCTTTGTTGATTGAAACAAAGGATGCTTAGCAAATAGGGTTAGAATCCTGTCAACCAAGGCTTTTGACTTTACGAGCTTGTTACCCCCAATCAGAGCAAAGCTCATTTCAAATTTTGAAATTTGAAATGAAGCAGCGCTTCATAATAGCGCCAGCGCTGAGGGTCAAAGACTCTGTTGCAGCGCTCATGTGCAAAGCACGAGAACGCTGGCGTTAACAGCGCCAGCGCTGAGAGTCAAATACTCTGTTGCAGTGCTCACGTGCAAAGCACGAGAGCGCTAGTGGTAGCAGCGCCAGCGCTAAGAGTCAAAAACTCTGTTGCAGCGCCCACATGCAAAGCACAAGAACGCTAGTGCTGGCAGCGCCAACGCTGAGAGTCAAAGACTCTGTTGCAGCGCCCATGTGCAAAGCACGAGAGCGCAAGCGTTGGCAGCGCCTGCGCTGAGAGTCAAAAACTCTGTTGCAGCGCTCACGTGCAAAGCACGAGAGCGCTAGCGCTGGAACTAAATGTTCCCCACCGTTGGATCAAAAATCTAATGAAGATGATAAATCATCAATTGACCAAACGTTCCTCAGAATCTTTCCAAACAGGAAAGATTGTGCTCTGAAAATTAGAGCGCCGTTGGATCAACGATCCAATGGTGAATAAAAATCACCAAAATACAGAATAAATTCTGTATGGGAAAAGATTTCCCAATCTTGTTAAAAACAAGAAGATTGCCTTCTATAAAACAGAAGCCCTAGGATCAAAGATCCAACGGTGGGGAAATCCCCAAATCAATTAGAGAAAAGATCTCTTCAACCGATTCAACAAATCAGCCTACCCTATATAAAGGCCTCAAGACTTCAAGTCTGATAGAGAGGAACCCCCCCCCCACAAACTTTGAGAAAGTTCAGAGAGAAGAGCAAGCTCTTGACTGAAGAAGAATTTCTTGAAGGTAAAGTAAAAAGATCAAAGCATCTTATCAGAAAATGAACTTAGTTCTTATGCTAGATCATAGATCTATAAGGAAAATGCCTTTCACAAAAAAGATCATAACTTCTCGTTATAAAAGGGGGGGAGAATAATTCAATTCTCTTAGAATCACAGATCCATAAAAGCAAAGCCTTTCACTAAAAACATAAGAGATTGAAATATCTCCTATAAAATAAGAACTTCATTCTTAGATCCACAAGACAAAGTCTCTTATAAGAGAGAACTTAATTCTCAGAGAACAGAGCTGTCTAAAAAAGAGCCTCAGCGCTCCGATTAAAAGAAGCGCTTCAGATCTCCAAAACCTAGCGAACGACGCTGCAGAGCCCTAGCGCTCCAATTAAACAAAGTACTTCAGCGCTCCAAATCTAGCACACAGCACTGTGGAGCCTTAGCGGTCCAAATTTAAAGAAGCGTCATGCGCTCATTGACTGGCGCACAGCGCCAATCGCGCCACGTGCTCCTCACGTGTGCGCTACTTAACAGAAGCGCCATGCGCTCATTGACTAGTGCACAGCGCCAAGCGCGCCACGTGCTCCTCATGAGTGCGCTACTTAACAGAAGTGCCCTGCGCTCATTGACTGGTGCACAGCGCTAAGCGCGCTACGTGCTCTTCACATATGCACTACTTAACAGAAGTGCCCTGCGCTCATTGATTGGCACTCAGCGTCAAGCGCGCCACGTGCTCCTCATGTGTGCGCTATTTAACAGAAGCACTCTGCGCTCATTGACCGGCGCTCAGCGCCAAGCGCGCCACGTGCTCCTCACTTGTGCGCTGAGAGAACATAAAATTTTCTTTAATAATAAAGCTCAGAGCCATAATGAGTGCTCGACACTCAATAAAAGACAAAAAGTTGTCAGGACCAATACTCAGCATTGTCAAATGAAAAAGGACCGAGCCTAATTAAATGTCCAACATTTTAACTGAATAGGCCGAGCCCAAGTTGGCCACAGATCTCTAATTCAGATTAATTGAGCCCATATGCTCACAAATCTTTGATCTTAGTCCCAAATTGGACTACAGATCTCCTAACCAATATTGGTTCAAGGGTACATCTCTTCACTCCTCTGATATTTATCGTTGTAATCCTTCAACGTCTTCAGAGAGGTGACGGGTCCCGACAACCAGACATTTCACGGACTGTGGGGTCCTTAAACTCATGGACTATGATGTCCTTAAATTTTACAGACTATGATGTCTCTAAACCACCACGGACTGTGGGGTTCTTAAACTCATAGACTATGATGTCTTTAAACTTTACAGACTATGACGTCTTTAAACTATGGACTATGATGTCCTTAAACTCCATGAACTACGATGTCCTTAAACTTATGGACCGCAAAGTCCCTAAACTAAAACAATAAGCCCAAATGCTCTTTTGTGTCTAAATGATCCTGTTAAGTAGATCTTAGTCTAAAATTACACTAACGTATCCTTAACAAATGGTTAAGTAGATCTTAGTCTAAAATTAAACTAACGTATCCTTAACAAACGTTTAAGTTGATCTTAGTCTTAAATGAGATTAACGATCCTGAAACCCAACCCAAAACCCAAATCTAAGAAAATACGGATTTGGACTAATCCACGCCCTATGGGCGACAACACAAATTAGTCTCCGTATACAATCCACGGGCAACCAAAAATAAAACAAACACTCACAACACGAAGTGACCATCTGGAGAAGGAGAAAGTGGTTACCGCGATGCGGTAGCATAATTAACTGCAGGGGCTTGCGCCTGCATGGAAGAGCATCCCCACAATCAAAAACCCCTCAAACGAGGAGGAATCTGATGAAGTCTTCTACAACGACCGCATTTGTCTAAACCTCCGATACACGGTGCCATAAATCAACTTGGCATTTTCGGAGAGGTGGACGGATAAAACCAAATAGTATCTGCCCCCAAATTCAGGCAAGACGTCAATCTTCCCGGTCTTTCGGCGGAGAACAGATTCTGGCACGCCCGGTGGGACCTTTTCCTCCTTCCACTCCACATTTCGTGTGTCGTGTTTCGCGAACAAATCGCGTTTTGCTATGGTTGCCCTTGGATTCGAGGTACTATGATTTGGTGTCTTGCTCCGTGCAGAGAAAATAGCTTCCAACTGCACAAACTGTAATAACTGCAACAACTCCCACTCCGTCCTTGCTGGAGGAGTGACTTACGGGCCTCAGGCGGCCTCTGTTTTCAAGATGCCAGTGGAACAAGTGACGCAAGCCACCACTGGGCTGTTCTTTGGGACCATGCTCCCACCCATGAGCTTCAATGCCCCAATATCGTTGCAAAAAGCTCCGAAGAAGTCGTTCTTTGATTGGCTTAAGACTACCACGGCCCCTCTCAATGGGTCGTCCAAGTCCAGCACCTCAGTCTTTGATAGGCTAAGCCAAAACTTCAATGGGCCCGTAAAGAAGCCCGCGATACCTGAAGCGGTTATCCCGAAACGGATAGCCATCCCTGCTCCAATAAACAAAGTCATTAGAGGGGCTTCTCCGGCTAAGGGTCGGTCTTTGCAAGACTGGACATCTCAATTCCTGCTTCGGGTGAGGTCGTTACAAATGCTTCCCCTGTCAAAAAGTCGGTCTTTGCAAGATTGACCGTTCCCTCTCAGCGGACGTCAGTTTTCGATAGGTTGGCTCCAACAGCAACCCTTCACCAGAACAAGGGGCATGAAGAAGCCACCCCCATAACTCAGCCGGTCCCGTCAGCACGACATGCTCACCGTCGTCACTGGCGCTGAGTAAGAAAGGCTGGGAGAAGCTCTCCTTCTGGACTGACTCTGCCAGCTCCGATGGTGGAAATTGATGCTGATGTTCCAACTGGGAACAACTTTGAACCACTTAGGAGGGTACGCAAGAACTCTCCGAAGGCCGTGCTAAAAAGATCTGCTCTACTTATGGAGAACGCTACAAAGGTGAAGCCAGAGCAGCCCCCTCAGCGGCTGTCCTCCAAAATCCAGAAGGTTTGGCGAAGGGTCCAAGACTCGGTGATCAATCAAGATTACGCCCGCCGACCGAAGAAGATGAAAGTTTGGCAAGAGAAGGACCACCCTGTCATGCCACAGGAGATGTCATCTGTTTGGGCGCCCGCTGCAAAGGCCCCCTCAACTTTGACCATCCACAAAAGGAGAATGCTGGAGAAAATTCCCGCGTCTGCGACGTATCTAAAGGGTGCTGAACCTAAACGCCCTAAGTCTGGGGGCATAGTGGTGCACACTATTTATATGGCATCCGGAAATGAGGATAGCCATATCTCTACGGGCCATCGACCACTCACCAGATCCGTAACAAAGTCCTAGGAGCAGCAACAGAAGCTCCAGGAAATGTTAACACAGATGGTCGTACTCACTGGCCTAAAAGAAAGCCCTGAGATATCGTCAGAGCAGCGTCATGAATAAGAAACCGATGCTGAGTTGCTCCGCAGAATCCTTGAAAAGAAAGACAAAGAAGCCGCGGAACAAGCGGCCAACATAAAACGCATGGCACTTTTATTCCAAGATATGGTCGGGATGATGATACAGCCGGATCCTCCAGCTGAAGGCCCTCCGATTGTCCTTGAAGACGACAGAGGGGAGACAACGAACCCTCTTCCGACTCTATCAATGGCCAAAGAGGAGACGATCTCCAAAGCCGCCCTAGATGACTATATAGCTCAACAGATATGAGCTCATCAGGCAAGCGAAGCGGCTAACCAAATCGTTAAGACTTGACGACCCTATCCGGATTGGAATGACCAAATAAAGTACCCGCCGGGATATACGATCCCTAAATTCCATATATATAAGGGGACGGAGAATCCACACCAGCACGTTGCTCAATTTAGGGCTCTGTGCGGCAAAACCGGAGGTGATGACAAACTGCTGCTTCGCCAGTTTGTTGGCAGCTTGTCGGAGACAGAGTTTGAACGATACTCTGAGCTCCCGAATGACTCCGTTAAGACATTTGCAGAAATGGAACTACTGTTTACACAAATGTTCGCAAGCGCTAGAGAACGCACCCCCATCACAGCATTAATTAAAGCCGGGGTAAAGCCGGGCGAAACATAGGTGTAGTACGCGATACGGTGGCGAAATCTATGGTCGAAGTGCGAGCAACGCATCGAAGAAGCGCCTGCGGTAAGCATGTTCGTGGGCACTCTTGATCCGCAGGCGACCATATCCAAGTTCATGATGTTCTTCAAGCCAACTACTTTTCAGGCCTTAATTGACAAGCTGGCCCAAATGGATCAGATGGGTCATAGACTATCTTCTTCAAAATAAGAATCTCGAAACGAAAAAGGGAAAGGGAAAGCGACCTTCGTCGCCAATGCTCAGCAGCAGCCCAGTGGTCCAAAACCAACTAATCGCCAAGATGATAGACGACGATTCTTCAAAGAGAAACTGAAGCGTCCTCATTCATTTCCCCGGAATAAAACGAGAAGACTGTTCAAGCTGGCGGATCCAAAACGCCCATTGCAACCCGGTGAGGCCAATAATCCTAATTATTGCCCCTATCACCAAATGGTAGGCCATCCAATCGAAGATTGCTTTGTCTTTGTTCCCCTCCGAACGGCGGCCTGGACTTCGCGTCCGTGGCCTGAGGTTCGGGGCAGATGCTATTTGGTTTTATCCGTTTATCTCTCCGAAGATGCCAAGTTGATTTATGGCACCGTGTATCGGAGGTTTAGACGGATGCGGCCGATGTAGCAGACTTTGTCAGATTCCCCCTCAGGGTGAGGGGTTTTTGATTGTGGGGACGCTCTTCCCTGCAGGCGCAAGCCCCTGCAGTTAATTACGCTACCGCATCGCGGTAGCAACTTTCTCCTTCTCCAGAATTTCACTTCGTGTCGTGTGTGTTTGTTTTGTTTGTGGTTGCCCGTGGATTGTATACGGAGACTGAGTAATGCCGTCGCCCGTAGGACGTGGATTAGTCCAAATCCGTATTTACTTAGATTTGGGTTTGGTGTTTTTAGTTTAAGGATGCATTAGTCGCATTGCGGCTAAGATCAACTTAAACCTTCGTTAAGGATACATTAGTCATGTTCTAGACTAAGATCAACTTAACATAGTGATTGATTTAATTATCTGGCCGTCGGGACTCGTCACCTCTCTGACGTCGTTGATGGATTACAACGACAGGCGTCTAAGGAGTTCAGAGATGTACCCTTGAACAAAAGTTGATTTGGGGTTTTATTGTTTATTTAAAGATCTAAGGACACATTAGCCGTAGCTGGGGCTAAGGTCAACTTAGACGGGACCGTTTAGATCCGACAAGAGAAGCATTTGGGCTCTATTGTGCCAATTTAAGGACGTGGCGGTCCATTGTCAGTTTTAGGGACGTGGTGGTCCATTATTAGTTTAGGGACGTTTCGGTCCGTTGCTAGTTTAAGGACGTAGTGGTCCATATTCCAGTTTAGGGACGTAGTGGTCCATCGCCAGTTTAGGGACGTGGTGGTCCGATATTAGTTTAGGGACGTTTCGGTCCGATTTTAGTTTAGGGACGTTTCGGTCCGATATTAATGTGTGGTCGTTGGGACCCGTCACCTCTTTGACGTCGTTGAGGAATTACAACGAGGGATGTCAAAGGAGTTCGGAGATGTACCCTCGAACCGGTCGTGAATTGGTTTGGGAGAGCCATTTTGCTCACTCAATTTAATTTAAGGACTTACAGCCACGATTGGGTTAAGTCCAATTTTTTTTTATTTATTTTAGGCTCTGCCTGACTAACGGAATCTATCCGAACAGAGCTCTGCTCCTTTATTGTTTTGCAATATGATTTGGGCCAGGCCCTTTTAAATAATGAGTTGCAGAAACTCAAGAATTTTCCAAAACAGGGCTTTGCCCTTTTGCAATTTGATTTGGGCCAGGCCCTTTTAAATAGTGAGTTGCAGGAACTCAAGAATTTTCCAGAACAGGGCTTTGCCCTTTTGCAATTTGATTTGGGCCAGGCCCTTTTAAATAATGAATTGCATTTATATAGAACAGGGCTCTGCCCCTTTATTATTCTGCCATTTGATTTGGGCCAGGCCCTTTTAAATAATGAGTTGCATTTATGCAGAAACTTAAGAATTTTCCAGATTTAAGAACAAAAGTGCATAGCACTTTTGATCTAAATTTGGATCAAAGGAAAGCAAGTTTTTCTTCTTGTTTTCCCTGATTTCACAGAACCAAGGGTTCATATCAAGTGCAAGGCACTATTTATCTTATTCTTTTTTTTTTGTTATTCCCTTTCTAATCTTCTGTTTTTTCAGAAATTTTTACCTCTTTTTTCTGTGTCTTTGACTAATCTTCAAGAGTTCTTTTTTTTTTTTTTAGAAGTTGATCCCCCTTTTGAATGAGGTCTGGGGTCTTATTTATAGTGCTCACAAATTTGTTGAATTTGTTACCAAGATCTTTCCTGAATAATTTTGGGAATTTTCCCACCATTGGATCTTTGATCCAAGGGTCCCTGTTTTACAGAAGAAATCTTCTTGTTTTAACAAGAATCAGAAAAGATTTACTTAAATTTTCATTCTGTTGCTGTGCAACTCACCAGAGCGTGACACGTGTCGCGCAGCCGTGCGCTTGCGCAGTTGCGATTGCGCAACTGCGCAGACACGTGTCGCGCAGCCGTGCGCTTGCGCAGTTAAGTCTTACTTATGTTTTTTAAAGAGCCTTGCTCTGATTAGACGCGCTGCCTTGGGCGTTACGCTGCCGAATCAACTTCCGCCATGTGGCAAATTGCGCGCTGCGCACGGGAACCGAAGCGTTGCTTCGAAATTTGAATTTTCAAAATTCAAGTAGAGCCTTGCTCTGATTGGGGGAAACAGATGCCCCCCCACCGTTGCGCTCACGTGGCGCGCGCGTGAGTGCAGCGGTGGCAAGATCCTGACCGTCGGATCGAAGGGCCAAGTGAACAGGCGCAGGCGCCTATAAGTAGGACCCTTGGTCCTTGGTAATTCTTTACCATTTCCAAGAATTTGAATTTTAGAGCCTTGCTCTTGCTTGAGAACTTCCAGAGCCTTGCTCTTGTGATTTCCCTAAGAACTTCCAAGTTCTAATCTTAGAACCATTCTAGGTAAAATTAAATTAATTTAAATTAAATTTAATTAACAGAGCCTTGCTCTTATAGATCTTTGATCTAAAGGAAACCCCTTTGGGGTTTCTTCAACAGAGCCTTGCTCTTATAGATCTTTGATCTAAAGGAAACCCCTTTGGGGTTTCTTCAACAGAGCCTTGCTCTTATAAATCTTTGATCTAAAGGAAACCCCTTTGGGGTTTCATCCACAGAGCCTTGCTCTCAAAAATTTACAGAGACTTTGTTCTTGGGTTTTAACCCATGAACAGAGCCCTGCTCATAGATCAACTAAAAAACTTTTTAAAAGTTTCTATGGATCTTTAAGATCCCAAAATTTTAATTCTTAGGAGTTATAAATTTTTTATTACTACTACAGAGCTAGGCTCTTTTTAAGAAGTTTTATTCCTTTGAGACAGGAGTTTGACAAATGTCACTCTGTGGCAGAGCTTTGCTCTAAAAGGAGGAGATTTTCTCCTTGTCTCTAGGGATTCCCCCAATGAGGATATTCTCTTGGGGGTCTTTTTGTTGACTGACAGTCTCATCCAATGGTGGGATTGTCTTATCAAATGATGCGCCGTCATCTTGATTTTGTGGGTCCCCCTTTGGTCCCCTACCCACTGCATCACAGTGTGGAGCAAGATTTTTATTTATTATTATTATTATTATTTTTTATTATATATATTTTTTTAATGTTAAGCGTCAGGCCACTAATGATATATATATTTTTATACAGAAAATATGTCTGACGACTTGTCTTTTCCCTTCGTTCGCTCGGAAGGAGGGTTCCCCCATGCGCCAGTGGATCGGGTGGCGTTCGCTCTTATTAAGGATCATGATCCTGAATGCAAGAAGCTTCATCTGTGGGGAAGGTGGTATAGCCAAATCATCCAGGGTCGTCGCAGTTTTAGTTCCGCCTCGCCCTCCGAACCTATAGTTACGATCCCCTATGCGGACAAACCCCCGGTGGAGTATGCCGTGGAGGTTAAAATTGGAATTCTGACAACCTCCTCCAGCCTGCAATCGGCGCTATTCCGGTGCAGCCGCCGCCGGCCATAGATATCTTGGGAAGGCGAATCTATCAGGGTGAAGCACGCCCTTGGGGACAAGCTTACAACATTGGATTGAATCCGCGACCGCTTGCTGGATACCTGCCATGGGCCCGGTACGTTTTAGCGGCGAAAAGAGCTCACCTGACGAAGATTGGTTTATACTCCGCCGTCTACGTCTCGCTTTTCGAGTATCCTACTCCTCCAACGTGGTGGACAAAGGCCTTCATTGAACAATGGAATATCCCCACACATACTTTCCTGACAGCGGATAGGGAAGTCTCCATTTCTCTAGAGGAATTCGTTGAGCTTTCAGGTTTACCGGCGAGGGGGGAGCACTACGAAGAGCTGCTTCCTTCTGACGAGTACGTCTTTGCCACCAAGCAGATGGTATTCGACTTAACTCCGGAAAATGCCATTCAGCATCAGCATCCGGGCCTGGTGAAGGTATTGGAGATTTACGAGGAGCTCCATTTGGAATTGGGCGACCGAGGCGTTAGTTTCGCGGACTTCATTGCTCATTTTATTCGCCCGGAGTTTTTATCAGAGCAGGGTGAGAAGTTCGCCCAGCTTACTGACCCCTTAGGTTTCGGCCTGGACCGCCGACCTTCATCGGAAATTGATCAGCGGGGTTTTTACGTCCCCGGCACTGCTAGCGTCCCTTTCTCAGAGATCGCCGTTCCTGGCATGGATGAGGAGACCTTTTTCATAGGGTTCTTGGGTCTGTGGCTATGCAGCTTCGCGCTTCCCATGCACCCCCGCCTTATGCGGTCCTCTGTCTTCTACCCGGCGCATCGAATGGTGGCGGGTTTGCAGTTATCAGTAGGGATCGCCGGGTTGGCTTATCTCTACCATGGACTTAGCGTAGCGGCGGACGCTAATGAGCCTGGGGTACAGCCTGCTAACTTCCCGATGCATTACTTCACTTCTTGGATGGAGCTGCATGTCCGAGGAGTGTTTGGTGCCCATAAAACTCCCTCGTTCTTTGAGAAATTTAAACTTCCAAGAATCATGCGATTGGTCGGGGCTTCAATTGTGTTTGCACCTCCACGGGAGTCTAGGGGACTACTCCTGCGTTCACATCTAGTCGGAGCGAAGACCTCTTTTGTGGATAAGGTCATCACCATAGGTTCTGAGACCACTAAGTCAGTGGTGCCGCTGCGTGATGACTTTAAGGGCGGTGTTTCTGTGTTGAAGGCTCGGGAAATCCTCCACCTTTACTCCATTCGGCCGGGCTACTTAGTATTTAGGCAAAATGAAACGGCTCTCTTCATGAGGTATAACCCGCATCGATTTGCCCGGCAATCGAGTTACAACCAAGGGATCCCGTTGGAAGCCTTCTTGGGAACACCTGCAGTCGGCCCGGAGGGGGTACGGAATGCGATGCATCACTTCATCCGGCTCAATACAGGCTCCTATTTTTTTATCAGTGAGCCCAGCTGTACCCCTCAGATACTTAATTCATATGTGGCCTGGTATGCGCACGCGATGGGCCCAATCATTTTGATGGAGAAACGCCTGCTGGTCGATCGTAGGGCTGCGCCTCCCGGCGGCGATCGCAAAGCTCCCTTGCAGCCCAGGGTTCAGGTTATCCCTCCGATGAAAGATGCCGGAGCTGATCGACCACGCGTGTTGCCCCCTCCGCGTGGATTGCCACTGTCTACTATGGTGGATGCACCGACGGCGCCCCGTGCTCCGACAAAGACGGTTAAAGCGGTATCGCCAGAGTCGGGCGCAGGAGTGGACATCGGGACTCGCCGCCCGAAAGTGACTGCCAAAACTGGCAAGCGCAAAGCTGTTCCGAGTGGATCCAAGGCTGGCGGACAGAAGAAGAAGAAGTCCACCTTATCCCTCGACGCGATCCTTAACTTAGAGCCCGCGGCTCATCCTGCCGGGGCCATATGCGAGTACGGTAGCAATGAGGGCTTTGTGGTGGACCCTGCGGACACCAATTTGGCTGCCGCCATTGCAGCTTCAGAGCGATCGGCGAAGCTTGAAGTGATGTTGAGCAAACTCGCTGAGTCCGGTAATTATCAAACGCCTTATTTGTCATTTTATTGCATTTTATATTGTTATCCTTAACTAATATTCGCTCCATTTTCAACAGGTGTCTCCGCTGAAGAGGCTATTGCTGCCTCCCTGAAAACCTTTCAGGAGGAGGAGGAGAAGCGTGCCCTAGCAGGCGTTGGTATGTTTCACCCCTTTCTCTTTTACAAGGAAAGTTTGTTGTCTTTTTTCTGATAGTCAACCTGACCTTCTTTGTTTCTTTGTAGGCGCTGTATCAATTGACGCAGGGGTCCCTCCCAAGTCCGTTATCGAAGTCCCGGCTTCGTCAAAATTGCCACAAGAGCCTCGGCTTGACAAGACGATGAGGGATGCCTTGAAGAATCTAGAGGCATCCCTATATATGGACGAGGGAGCCTCACTCAAGGAAGCCCTAGTGGCATCCGTCTCAACGGCTCGAGAGGAGCGGAAGCGGTTGAGACGCGAAGCAAGGGCACGCAGAGCTGCTTTGGCCGCGGGAGCGGGCCCTAGCACTCTTCCTCGTGCCGACACTCCTTCTGAAGCAGAGGCGAGCAGAGCTGTTTTGGCCACGGGAGCGGGCCCTAGCACCATTCCTCGCGCTGACACTCTTTCTGAAGAGGCCCCTGTCGCCCTATCTACTGCTTATAGGCGAGCGGCGCGAGCGGCCCGAAGTGCAAATAATAAATCCCCTTCAGGTAACATCTCTTTCAGAACCTTGTTGTTATTATAAAACTATTGGCTCATATGCATTCCATCTTGCAGGACCAAGTCCGACTGAGGGGGAGGCGGAGACCGTCGGACCCCAGGAAACGGCGGAAGCGGCGCCTGTCGAACCTGAGCCGACGGTGGGCACCATCGTTGGGGCCACGGTGCCTGAAACAGAAGTTGAAGGACCCGCCGCCGAGAAGGTCATGGATGCCGCGTCTGAAGTGGCGGCAGATGAGATGACTGTCGAGCCGAAGGCAGTAGAAGTGGAGGCGCTTGAGGCTGGAGGCGTCACGGTGCCGATGGATGAGACAACCGTGACCGCAGAAACCGAGGGAGTATCGGGTGAGGCGGCCACGATTCCTGAGGAGGAGCGAACCGCTCTTTCTCAGGAATCTGGTAATACTCCAATCATAGCCCTCCCCGCGTATGGTCTCTTGCCGTCTCCCGGGCTCGCGAGCACAACAACGGTTCCCATCGAGTCGGGTGATGAGGCTACGGGCGGTGGTCTCATGTCGATGGATGAGGGGATTGCTTCAGTTTCTGCTGGTAGCTCGTCAGGTAAAAAAAAATTTCTTTTATCACCGGCGTCCCCCTTTTTTATATATCCTGCGATCTCTTCTAACAAGCTTGTTTTTTTTTGCAGGTGCGGCCAGTGCCGATGCTCCTTTGCTCGAGGGGGCACCGTCGACTACTGCTTTGGCGGTGGTCACCTCCCCGCCTTCCCTTGTACCATCACGGATGTTGGAAGGTATGGATTCACGACTCATGCATTTAATCTTTCAAAAAATGTAGCTTTGTACTAACGTCGTATCATTGTGCCTTTGCAGGAGTGCTCTTCGATCATTTATATCAAGTGTTGCTCCCACACTTCTCCTTCCCGTCCGAACTCGCTTCTCCCTCTGGTGGCGCCGGTGAGTATACTTTCACTATAATGTCTTTATTTTCCCCTTTTTAGCAATGGGATGGTTCTTTGACTTTTCCTTTTCCTTATTGCAGTGCCACAAATCGAAGGAGGGGATGTAAGACCCGCCGCGCTGCCGGCCCTTCCGACTTTGCCATCCGTTGCCGCTGGTATAGTAAATTTCTTTTTGGTAACCCTTCAATATCTCTTGAACCATCGTTTGACCATGTTTTGTTTTGCAGCTATTGTTCCAGCTCCGGTCCCCTTTGAGGCTCGCGTCCTTTCACCGGCAGGCCCTTTCTTGAGACGTCCGTCTTCCAAGGGTGCTGCGATGAGTTTGGGCATGCTGAGCGGGTACATTGAAGAGCTCAATATGGACGCTCTCCCTTCTGCCGTGGATTTCGCTATGGAGGTTAATCCAATGTTGGCGGCGCTCGTAAATTTTCATAACGAAGGCGTCGTCGAATCTTGGGTTAACCACTGCAGGGGGATCGAGGCTTGTCTAAATCGGCTGGAGTCGACGCGTCCTTCTCCTGAAGTTTTAGCTCTGAGCACCCAACGCACAACTTGGCTCGAGCAAAGCACTTCGCACTTCCGCCACCTGGAACAAGAAGCAGCTTCAAGAGTAAGGGAATGCCAAAAGACCTCAAACGAAATGGCTCATCTGCGCGCTGAGGTTGAGGCAAATGCTGCCCAAGTGAAGACTATCTTCGAGGGTCTCTTGGAGCGTATTTCCCATGGGCTGAATTTGAAGCGGAAACTTGACGCAGCTGAGCGCAATATCCCAAGTCGAGAAGCTGCATATCAGGTCGTCAGGGAGCAGCTCGCGTCGGTCTCGCAGCAACGAGCCCAAGTGGAGGCAGAGCTGGCGGTGGCAGCCGACCAAGAGAAGACGTGGAAGGAAGTATGTGAGCAATTGCTAAATCTATGCAAGACGTTTCCTTCCCAGTAGCCGCCTTTGTATCAATATATTTGTAATTTTCTTTTTTTTTTTTGAATAAGATGTATACATTCTTTATTCTTTTGTACGATTCGCCGTGTACTTGATTGAATTAATAAATAAAGATACACACATTTTTTTTTAATGTCTCGTATCATTTCTTTGCTTTCTCCCTTCTCTTATTATCAACATGCTGTCTTGATAAACATGATTGACAGGTAATAGAGTAAGCATCTTGGTTTCTTCGAGAGATAGTGATGGCTTATGCCGCAGGTTCGGATCTGCTGCCTAAGACTTTTCAACTCTATGAGCCGTGAGGGTCTCATAGAGACTTTTCTCCCTACGGATCGAGAGGATCTCGTAAGTGGATTTTCTCCTTAGGAATCGTGAGGATTCCTAAGTGTGGTTTTCTCTCATAAGTCGAAAGGATCTTATGAGAGAATTTCTCCCTCTTACGAGTCGAGAGGGCTCGTAAGCGGTTGTTTCCCTCTTTGTCGAAAATCGACTTTAGAGAGTGATACCCGTGGATAGTATGCAAGAGACCATTTAGGATTGACTTGCAGGGTCCCATTGTTTCAGGAAGCAAGTTTTTGAATCCTTACTGCCTGAGATGTGAGTCAAAGAAGCTCTCGTCACGGAGTGTTTGTATCCGTGAGTTGAGAAGTTTTGCGAGGGATTATTTATTTCCCAAGCGCCAAGGATTATTTGTGTCCTTGGGATTTGAAACGAGTCGATGGTTCCCACGGAGGCGCTGGTGGCTCTGCGAGTCGACGCGGATCAGAAGGCTCTCGTCAAGGAGTGTTTGTATCCGTGAGTTGAGAAGTTTTGCGAGGGATTATTTGTTTCCCAAGCGCCAAGGATTATTTGTGTCCTTGGGGTTTGAAACGAGTCGATGGTTCCCACGGAGGCGCTGGTGGCTCTGCGAGTCGACGCGGATCAGAAGGCTCTCGTCAAGGAGTGTTTGTATCCGTGAGTTGAGAAGTTTTGCGAGGGATTATTTGTTTCCCAAGCGCCAAGGATTATTTGTGTCCTTGGGGTTTGAAACGAGTCGATGGTTCCCACGGAGGCGCTGGTGGCTCTGCGAGTCGACGCGGCTCAGAAGGCTCTCGTCAAGGAGTGTTTGTATCCGTGAGTTGAGAAGTTTTGCGAGGGATTATTTGTTTCCCAAGCGCCAAGGATTATTTGTGTCCTTGGGGTTTGAAACGAGTCGATGGTTCCCACGGAGGCGCTGGTGGCTCTGCGAGTCGACGCGGCTCAGAAGGCTCTCGTCAAGGACTGTTTGTATCCGTGAGTTGAGAAGTTTTGCGAGGGATTATTTGTTTCCCAAGCGCCAAGGATTATTTGTGTCCTTGGGGTTTGAAACGAGTCGATGGTTCCCACGGAGGCGCTGGTGGCTCTGCGAGTCGACGCGGATCAGAAGGCTCTCGTCAAGGAGTGTTTGTATCCGTGAGTTGAGAAGTTTTTGTCGAAGTCATTGGCTTCTTCGGTTGAAATGAACCTTTGAGGTTTGGCTTCGTCATTTGACGGAATCCGCTGGGGAAGTATGGTTCCTTCTTTGTTTACGCCCTTGGATTGTATACAGGGATCGATGTGACCTCGACTGTAGGGCTAAAGTTTTATCATTTCTTTTTTTATTTTATTTTATTTCCGCGATGCTCTATCATTTCAGCTTTTATATCGCGAAGGTCGCGATTGCCCAATCATTTCGGCTATTTTTCGCGGTGCCCAATCATTTCGGCTATTTATTTTATTTTTACTCGTTGCTTTTTATTACGAGTTGCCCAATCATTTCGGCTGTTTTGCATGCATATATTTTACTTGCTGCTTTTTTTTATTGCAAGTCGCCCCATCATTTCGGCTATTTCGTATGCATGTGCGGCCTACTGGCTTCTCGCTGTAAACCTGAAATTGGACACCGATTTCGGCATCAGCGCCGCTACAACTGGGATATTACCAGGAGCGAATCATCATTTGCCTCTGTCGTTGTCGAACAAAGGAGGCTTAGCGACCAGGGTTAGGGTCCTGTCGGCCAAGGCTTTTGACTTCATGAGCCGTAAGGGTCTCGTGAAGGTTTTTCTCCCTACAATTCGTGAGGATCTTGTAGGTGTATTTTCTCCTTAGGAATCGTGAGGGTTCCTAAGCGTTTTGTTCCTCTGTAAGTCGTAAGGATCCTACAGGAGGGTTTTCTCCTCATAAATCGAGGGGATTTATAAGGGTTATTCACCATGCGAACGTATTCCCAATTACGGATGAAATTTGGCTAGGGAAATGTTTATTCGCGCCCGTGGATCGTATACAAGGGTCAATATTGAACCACTTGTAGGGCTATATTGAAAGTTTGTGGAGGTTTGCTTAAGCACAGGTTTAGGTCTCTGTGACTTAAGACTTTCAAATCCTATGAGCCGTGAGGGTCCCATAAGAGAGTTCTCCTTACGAGTCGTGAGGATCTCGCAAGTGTGTTTTCTCCTTAGGAATCGTGGGGATCCCTAAGTGTGTTGCTCCTTTGTGAGTCGTAAGGATCTCACGCAGGTGGTTTCTCCTTATAAGGTCGAGAAGACCCTATAAGTGTCTTTTAACGAGGTTGCGCCCTTTCGGGTTTTCACGAACACTCGCCGGTAGCCCTGCTGTTTTTACTCACGGAGCCCTTTCAGGTTTTCATCCGTGCCCTTTTTGCTTATGGACATACCGTTTTTTTTTTTTTTTTTTTTTTTTTTTACCGTCAGCCTAAGGATGCTGCGGTAGTAGTTTAAAGACGTTTCGGTCTGTTATTAGTTTAAGGACATTTCGGTCCAGCATTGAGAGGGCTGGTTACTGCTTATAAAGCTTGAGCTTAGGAAGATAGCGAGCGGACATAGTCGTCGTCATCTACCATTGACCTAGGCTGTGGCTCATTAAGCATAGTATTTCTTTAGGAAGCGACCGTTTATTGGTCTGAAAGGCCTTTCACTGTGCATGTCCATGAGTAGATAGGCCCCACCCTGGTAGACCTTATCAATGATGTACGGTCCTTCAAAGTTTGGCTCAAACTTTCCCCGCTTGGCGCGATTGGGGATCATGGGCCTTTTGACCACTAACACGAGTTCGCCTTGGTGGAATGTCCTCGGCCGGCTCAATCTTTCGTATGAGCGCGTCATCTTTGCTTTATAAGCCTCCAGATTTTATTGCGCTATGAGCCGTGTTTCTTCAAGGGCATCAAGCTCCTCAAGCCGGAGGTGAGCATTTTCTTCATCTGTCAGCTCGTAGTGAACTGCTACTCGTAAAGAGGGTAATTCTATTTCGAGAGGAAGTACTGCTTCTGTCCCAAACACCAACGCGTATGGCGTTGTGCTTGTGGCTGTCTTGAACGTAGTTCGATACGCCCAAAGAGCTTCTTGCAATCTTTCGTGCCAATCTCTTTTATTTCGTGACACTGTTTTCTTCATGATCTTCGTCAAGGTCTTGTTGAAGGCCTCAGCTAGACCGTTAGCTCGTGGATTATAAACTGAGGAATATCTCCAGTCTATATTGTGCTGCTGTGCGAAGCGGCTAATTTTATGACTTCGGTAGGCTGGCCCATTATCAGAGATGATCCTTCTTGGGGTTCCGAACCGGTATATGACATGCGTTTTGAAGAAATGAAGGATGTTCTCCGTCTTCACTTCTCTCAACGGTACCGCCTCTGCCCATTTGGAGAAGTAATCAGTCGTCGCCAGGATGAAACGATGTCCTTTTGACGATGCTGGTTCGATGGGGCCGACTATGTCAGTTCCCCACATTTCGAATGGCCAACTAGCTACTGTTGGGTGTAGCGGATTTGGATGTTGATGGATGAAGTCCCCATGAATTTGGCATGAGTGGCATTGCTTCGCATACTCGATGCAGTCTTGAATCATCGTGGGCCAGTAGTAGCCCATCCGTTTTATTTTCAGCTTCATCTTAGGGCCTGCCTGATGAGAACCGCAGATTCTGTCATGAACTTCCTGAACGACTCTTTCCGCTTCATCTGGTCCTAAGCATCTCAGCCACAGAGAATCAAATGACCTCTTGTATAGAGTATCATTGACGAAGGCGAAAGACAGAGCTCGTTTTGTGAGCTGATGTCTTGCGGACGCATCTTCAGGCATTTGGTGGTACTTGAAGTAGTCTATAAGGACTTCCCTCCAATCCTCGACTTTCTCGTGGTCTTTTATTTGTAAGGTTGTTCGTTCAGTCACCCTCTTCTCTTCGGGTGACTCCGAAGGTATTTCTGCGGGGGCGAGCACTCGACGGCTTTGTATCACGATTCTAACGTCATCAAGGTTCTCGTCAGCCAGTTCTTTAGCAAGTTTGGCTAGTGCGTCCGCTTTGCTGTTTTCCGCGCGCGGTATACTTTCCAATGTGTAGGAGGGAATTTGGGTTAGCAGTTGCTGCACTTTTTCACCGTATTTTACCAATTCCGGTTTGCATGTTTGGTAATCGCCGTTCACTTGACTGACGACCAGTTGGGAGTCCCCATATATGAGGAGGCTCTCAATTCCCATATCGATGGCGATCTCGAGGCCTGCTATCAAAGCCTCATATTCAGCTTCATTATTCGTATTCGGCTCTGTCAAGGAGAAGGCGAAGCGCATTATCCCTCCTTGTGGAGTCACGAAGATGAGCCCCACCCCCGATTTGATCATTGGCGTACTTTGATTGTGCTTTTTCATCGAAGACGCTCCATCGAAATAAAGCTCCCAACGGGTATCACCACTGTCGATTGTGTCAAACGCATGTCTGTCTGGCAAATCGCAATTTAAAGGAGAATCGGCAGGTATGGGATGCTCAGCAAGGAAGTCGGCGATGGCCTGGCCATTTACTGCCCTGAGAGGTTGATATGTTATCGAAAATTCCATCAAGAGCAGGGCCCATTTAGCGAGTTGCCCTGTCAATATGGCTTTTGACATTAAATATTTGAGAGGGTCCACCTTTGAAATCAGACGGACCTCGTGTGCTAACGCATAGTGCCTAAGCTTTGTTATTGCGAAGATCAACGCCAGGCAGTGTTTTTCAATGGGAGAGTAATTGCTTTCTGCCCCCAGCAGAACTCGACTTAGGTAGTAGAGTGCTCTTTCTTTCCCTTGATCGTTCTCTTGTGCCCATAATGCGCCTAAGGAACCTTCGAGGGCGGTTGTATAAAGAATGAGAGGCTTCCCCTTAACCGGAGCAGCCAGCACTGGTGGGTTCTGCAGGTATTGCTTGATCTCATCCAGTGCGCTTTGGCATTTTTGGTCCCAAACGAATGGGGTTCCCTTCTTCATCAGGTGACTATAAGGTCGGCACTTTCCTGAAAGGTTGGCTATAAATCGCCGTATATACGCGAGCTTCCCTTGGAGAGATCGCAACTGTTTGAGAGTTCTTGGCGGAGGCATTTCCATGATCGCTTTAATTTTTGACGGATCTATTTCGATACCTCGGTGTCGAACAACGAATCCCAGGAATTTACCCGAGGAGACCCCAAACGCACATTTAAGAGGATTCATCTTCAAGTTGTATTGCCGAAGGCGTTGAAACACGGTCTTCAAATGCTCGAGGTGTCCTTCGTATGATTTGCTCTTAACCACGAGATCGTCGATATAGCATTCGACGATTTCGTGTATAAGGTCGTCGAAGATCTTCGTCATGGCCTTCTGATAAGTAGCACCGGCGTTCTTCAAACCGAAGGGCATTACTTTATAACAGAATATACCAAGAGGGGTCCTGAAAGCTGTGTGCTTCTGATCTTCAGGATGCATTTTTATTTGATTATACCCCGATGAGCCATCCATGAAGGAGAAAATCTCATGAGTGGATGTGTTGTCTATCATCAGTTCGGTGACTGGCACTGGGAAATCATCTTTTGGGCAGGCTTTATTAAGATCCCGAAAGTCTACGCATACACGCACTGTCCCATTTTTCTTCATCACTGGGACAATGTTGGCGATCCATTCAGGGTATTGAACTTCCTGGATGAGGCCAGAGTCTATCAGCTTTTTGACTTCGGCGTTGATGCTCATCTCAAGCTCGAGTCGCATTCTTCTTGGCGCCTGTTTGACTGGCTTGATGTCCGGGGATATCGCCAATTTGTGTACAGCAATTTCTGGATCTAGTCCCGGCATTTCGGAATAGTTCCACGCGAAGCAATCTTTGTGCTGTAGAAGCACATCCTTTAACGCGGCCATCCTTTCTTCAGATAGCAGCTCGCGGATGAATGTCGGTCGCGGGTCATTTGCCGTCCCCAACTCGATTTTCTTGAGGTTATCTGCAGTAGTGTGGATTCCATCCTCCAGTTCTTTCGGAGCTGGGGGAAATTCTGAGATTACCTCATCGCTGTCGTTTTCAAAGCACCAAGGGAGGTTGTTCATGTCCTCGGACCCTTCTTTTAATATTGTTATCACATGGCAGGTGCGAGTTTCCTGCCAATCCCAATGCGGGGTTGGTTTTATTCTTGTGTTTTTGGGTTCGTGCTTTTGCGGCGGCGCTATCTTCCAACTGTCAGACAATGCGAATTTGCCAAGCTGATATTGGTCCTCAACCCAATTCTTAAAGGTGAAACAATCTTCAAGCGGATGCCCTACTACTCGATGGTAAGAGCAATAATTTGGGTTGGAGACTTCACCTGCTTGCTCAGGGTGTTTAGACTCTGGCAGAGTAAGCATTTGATGTTTTAGAGCAAGATCAAGTATTTTCCTTGTTTTGTTCCGAGGAAATGAGTATGCTCGACCCATTTTCTTCATAAGGGCTAGGTCAATAACGCTCGACTCTCGGATGCGTGGCTTCTTAGCTCTGTCTTGTGGTTGTCGAGCACCTTTTCGGCCCCTCGACTTGTTTTTGCTTTCGCGTCGAACCCTTTTTGTAGCAGGCTGACGTAGGGCAACATCTTCGTTCTTTACTGCCTGTCGAAGGAGACGCTGTGTCTTGGCTTTCTCATAGATTGCCATTTCACGATCGTGATCATCTCGGGCTTTTTGACTCGCGTCCTTTATAAGTTTGCTCATCTGGTCTTCAGACGATGGACTGGGAGGTCTTGCATCAGGAACTCTTGCTGATTCAGGATTAGCGTCTTCCCATTGAGCGTCCGCTTCTTCATCAAAGTTATACATGGCATAACAGCTGTTTATTAGCTCCCGTTTCTCTGAGCGAACATACCCGAGCCCTTTCGTTTCCGTTCTCCCGTTAGGCAGTTTGCATTGAGTTCCGGGAACGTTCCAGACCTTGTCATAGAATTTGGCTTTTCTGACGGTCTGTGTGAAGGACATCCCTTGGCATTTCAGCAGTTTCTTCAAACCTTCGGTATAATATCTGGGAAGACGGATAGGCTGAAGCCTGTCGAGCGTGGGATCCGCGCCATGCCAAATTTCTTTTTCCACCTTGTTTTCTTCAGAACGGTAGAATAGGATTGCCTTCTCGCCTTTTCGTCCGGGAGGGATATAGAATGTCTGCAATTCTTCTACGCTGTTGGTGTCGAGTGCATCCAGTTCTTTGTAATGTTCAAGCGGCACCATGGTTACCTGCAGACTTCGCTCTTCATCAGTGGAAATCTGTATTGAAGGCCGAGCGGGGAATACAGCATGAACTTCATCCTCTGAATCACTACCGAAGATCAATGAAGGAACAGATGGTCCTGGCCTGGTGGACTGGGATGGACCTGAATAAATTATATCCTCCTCCTCCTCGGTGTCACTGCCGAAGACAGGGATGGTTGCGTTAGTTTTGTTCTCCGGTTTGTGACACCTTTCCGTGTCTTCGAAACTCGGTAAGAAGTATTTGGCATCTTCATACTTGCGAACTTCGTTCACGGAAAACGGATTCAACTCTCCTGCCACTGTGTACTCGAGGCCGTCCCTAGAATACTTCATGCACTGATGCTGTGTAGAAGGGATGATATTGTATTCGTGTAGCCATGGTCGGCCGAGCAGAGCATTGTAGCATGTCTTGGCGTCTATAACATGGAATTTGATGTCTGTGACGAGCACCCCGAAGCGTAGCGTCAATATCACAGATCCAAGAGTCTTTGAGGATTGAGAGTCGAAACCGGAGATGGTGATTTTGTCCCGGGCGAGGTGTTGGACACTCATGCAAATCTCCTTTAACACTCGCACATTGAGTAAATTGATAGACGATCCGTTATCGACCAAGATTTTTCCTATCTTTATGTCATGGCAGTATCCTGAGACATAAAGGGGGCGATTGTGTTCACACGTCCCGAGGAGAAGGTCTTCATCACCAAAAGCAACGTCGGCTGTGTGCACCTCTTCCAATTCATCCTTCATCTTTTGTTCGGCTAAGAAGGCTTGGAACTGGTCCGGATCTTGTAGGGCCTTAATCAAAGAATCCCTCGCTTCTTTCGATAGCAATAGGGCATCGAGAATGCTGAGTTGTGAGGGTAGCTTTCTCAGATGCGCCAAGACATTGTAATCTACTTTATTCTTTTTTGGGGGATTCTTGGCGGTTAACTCTTCCGCAACTTGGTCATCCAAAGCGATGTCTTCAGAGACCTTCTCTTTCCCTTTGTTTTTCTTATTCAAGGGTCCGAGGTTCTTTTCGGGTAATGTTCGATTGCGCAGTTGTATATTCTCACAGGCCTTCGGTTCTTTTTCTTTTCCCGAAGTGGATTCTTCGAAGAAGGGGCCAAGCTCTAGCTCTTCATCGAAGTCGCTCCCAAATGTAGGCACTTGTGACCCGGTAGTGTTAACCATGTGACAATTGCCGGCAGTTCTTTCAAGTTCTTTAGTCGTATTTCTTTGCTCTCGGCGAATTTTACGTTTTTCCCGTTTAAATCGTTGTCGATTAGCAACGTATCCTTGCCACCATCTATTGAAAGCTTTGCAATCTTGGGTGGAATGCGAGACCTTCTGATGGTATAAGCAATAAGAGGGGCGCATTTCTACCATGCCAGTGACTTTTTCTTCATAGGGTGGTAGCTTCATGCCCATCGATATGGCCTTAGCAAATTTCTTTTTTATCTTGAATTGGCTTTTGTCAGCGGTGGAGGCATTTTGCTCCAACGGGATCATTTCAGCTCCTTCCTCAAGTCGCTGACGCTTAGCTCTTTCGAATATAGTCGTCTCGCATTCTCGGTCAGCCTTGCTTTTCAACCGAGCTTCATTAAGAAACGCGCTGATCATTTCAACCGGTAACCCTGGGGTTCCTGATTCGGCATTTGCCCCCAGCGTTTCAGTGCCAGAGGTCTTTTCATCATTCGTGACCGAATGAGAGATCATATGACAGCTCGCCACATACTCCTCGGATTCGTCTGATGAACTCTCTCCCTCATCTTCTTTTTGGAAGACGTGATTAAGGAAATCATGGAGCGTAATGGGAGTCCGCGCCTTTTGGTTGTACTCATCCAGCGCATCGATTTGCTTTTGTAAGTCCGTGCGCTTGTCACCAGGCTTCACGGACTTCTTAGATTTCTTCTTCTTCTTTTTCGAAGATTTTGATGGCTGACTATGAGCACTTGAACTGCCACCATCGGTCTTCGGAATCGGTCGTGGCTTCAACATCCCCTCAATAACCTGCGGTTCCAAGGGGTTCTTCCACTTGACCGCTGGACAGGTCTGAAGATCATTTAGCATTCTCCTCGTTTTGGCTGATAATGCAACCTCCCAGGGGGCTTCTTCAATAACGGAGCATGTTGCCCCCGGCGTATTCGTCCCCTTAGAGGTGTGGGGCTGCGGAGGATTCACCTTCCATTTGTCAGATAGCGCAAATTTGCCCTGACGGTACTGGTTCTCAAGCCAATTCTTGAAAACGTAGCAATCCTCAATTGGATGGCCTAGCACTCGATGATAAGGGCAGTAATTGGGCTCGTTGACGTCACTCGGTTGTGACGGACGTTTTGGATCTGGCAGATTTATGAGCCTGTTGCGCAATGCCAGCTCGAATAGCCTCCTTGTTTTATCACGGGGAAAGGAGTAAGCACGTCCCATCCTGTCCTCAAGGGGTACGTATGGGCGTGTATTGTTTGGACGAGCAGCCGGCTTCGAGTCGCTCGGTTGTTGTTGGGCATTAGCGACAATGATCGCTTTTCCCTTTCCTTTATCATTTCGGGAGTCCGGTTTCGGGAGAGGGGGTTTATGGCCCATCTGGTCCATCTGCGCTAATTTGTCGATCAAAGCCTGGAAGGAGGTCGGCTTGAAGAACATCATGAACTGCGAAATGGTTGCTTGTGGATCAAGGGTTCCAACAAACATTCCTACCGCAGGGGCTTCTTCTATGCGCTGTTCACACTTAGACCATAGATTACGCCATCGTATAGCGTATTGAACCCATGTCTCGCCGGGTTTTACCCTGGCATTGATCAGTGCTGTCATCGGGGTACGCTCACTGGCACTTGCAAAGCGTTGGGTGAAGAGTAGCTCCATCTCCGCAAAGGTCTTTATAGAGTCGTTGGGAAGCTCAGAATACCATTCAAACGCCGTATCAGATAAACTTCCAACAAACTGGCGAAGTAACAACTTGTCGTCGCCGCCTGTATTACCGCAAAGCGCCCTGAACTGGGCAACATGTTGATGGGGATTGCCGGTCCCTTTGTAAACATGAAACTTGGGAATAGTGTAACCCGGCGGGTACTTGATTTGGTCATACCAGCCCGGATATGGCCGCCCCGTTTTCACGATCTGACCGGCTGCTTCAGTCGCCTGATGCACCCGTATTTGTTGGGCAATATATTCATCCAAATCAGCTTTTGATATGGTATCCTCTTTAGCTGCGGATAGAGCCGGTGGAGGATTCGATGTCTCTCCCCTATCATCTTCAAGAATGATCGGGGAATCTCTAGCAGGTGGATCTGGTTGAATCATCATACCCACCATATCCTGAAACAGGAGGGCCATTTTCTTTATGTTGGCTGCCTGTTCCGCAGCCTCTTTATCTTTCTTCTCTAGCACGCGCCGAAGGAATTCGGCGTCCGTCTCTTGTTCGTGACGTTCTTCTGAGGATGTTTTCGGGGTTTCTTTCGGCCCAGTGAGTGCAGCCATTGCGGTCATCATCTCCTGGAGCTTTTGTTGCTGCTCCTAAGCCTTGGTCACTGATCGGGTGAGCGGTCGGTGACCCGTAGAAGTACGGCTTTCTTCCTTTCCAGAAGCCATGTAAACCGTATGAACAATTATGCCCCCTGACTTGGGGCGTTTAGGTTCACCATTGTTAACTCTTGCTGCTGATGCGGGAGCTTTCTCTGGCCTCCTTCTTTTGTGGGCCATCGAGGTTAAAGGAGCCGTTGGAGTGGGCATCCTAACAACCGTCGCCCCCTGCTGTTTAATGGGGCAGTTTTTGTTATTTTCCACCTTCGCCCTTTTCTGGTGACGCAAGTGGTCTGGATCGATCACAGAGTCTTGAACCCTACGCCATATTTTATAAACTTTTGAGGATAGCCGTTGAGGGGGCTGTTCTTGTTTTGTTTCTGGAACTCTCTCCGCAGGTGGAGGAGATCTTTTCAACGTAGCAATTGGAGAGTTCTTTCTCACCTTCCTCAGCAATTCAAAGCTGTTCCTAGTTGGAACAGCAGCGTTGACCTCCACCACTGGAGCAGGTGGGGTTAGCCCTGAGGGAGAGTTGCCCCCTGCTTTTCTCACTCGTCGCCAATGGCGACGTCGCGCACGACGAGCCGTTGGGACTGGCTCGGAAATCGAGATGGTTTCTTGTTGCCCCCTGTTTGAGTGTGGGGTAACTGCCGACGTCAGCCTATCGAAAACTGATGCCTTTTGACCAGCTGGGGGAGGATTGGGAGCCGTCAATCTTGTGAAGACCGACTCTCTGATGGGAGAAGCCGCTTTAACAACCTCCAAAGCAGCGGCCGTTGCCCTCTTTGGGACGGCCACTTTATAGTTCTGACTTAGCCTGGTAAAAACGGAGGCTGTCGGCTTAGTAGCGGGCGACCCGTTGACAGGGGTCGTGGTAGCGGTAAGCCGGTCGAATACCGACTTCTTGTTCGCTTCCGGTGCGGATATCGGCATAGAGAAGCTTGCAGGTGGGACCATGGTCCCGAAAAATAGGCCGGTGGTGGCCTGGGTCACCTGCTCCACTGGCAGAGCAAGGAAAGAGGCCGCTTGGGGCCCATATGTTACACCTCTCGGTGAGGTGGAGCGTCCGTTGCAGTGGTGCTTCGCGCATTTGGTGCAGTGAGAATCCATGGATGCTTGAGTTCTGCGCCAGACAAAAGACCAAATCTTAGCAACTTGAAATTTGAAGACAACCATTTAACAAACCGCGATTGGTTCGCGAAGACGACACACGAAGTGTGGAGTGGAAAGAGAAAAAGGTCCCACCGGGCGTGCCAGAATCTGTTCTCCTCCGAACGGCGGCCTGGACTTCGCGTCCGTGGCCTGAGGTTCGGGGCAGATGCTATTTGGTTTTATCCGTTTATCTCTCCGAAGATGCCAAGTTGATTTATGGCACCGTGTATCGGAGGTTTAGACGGATGCGGCCGATGTAGCAGACTTTGTCAGATTCCCCCTCAGGGTGAGGGGTTTTTGATTGTGGGGACGCTCTCCCCTGCAGGCGCAAGCCCCTGCAGTTAATTACGCTACCGCATCGCCGTAGCAACTTTCTCTTTCTCCAGAATTTCACTTCGTGTCGTGTGTGTTTGTTTTGTTTGTGGTTGCCCGTGGATTGTATACGGAGACTGAGTAATGCCGTCGCCCGTAGGACGTGGATTAGTCCAAATCCGTATTTACTTAGATTTGGGTTTGGTGTTTTTAGTTTAAGGATGCATTAGTCGCATTGCGGCTAAGATCAACTTAAACCTTCGTTAAGGATACATTAGTCATGTTCTAGACTAAGATCAACTTAACATAGTGATTGATTTAATTATCTGGCCGTCGGGACTCGTCACCTCTCTGACGTCGTTGATGGATTACAACGACAGGCGTCTGAGGAGTTCAGAGATGTACCCTTGAACCAAAGTTGATTTGGGGTTTTATTGTTTATTTAAAGATCTAAGGACACATTAGCCGTAGCTGGGGCTAAGGTCAACTTAGACGGGACCGTTTAGATCCGACAAGAGAAGCATTTGGGCTCTATTGTGCCAATTTAAGGACGTGGCGGTCCATTGTCAGTTTTAGGGACGTGGTGGTCCATTATTAGTTTAGGGACGTTTCGGTCCGTTGCTAGTTTAAGGACGTAGTGGTCCATATTCCAGTTTAGGGACGTAGTGGTCCATCGCCAGTTTAGGGACGTGGTGGTCCGATATTAGTTTAGGGACGTTTCGGTCCGATTTTAGTTTAGGGACGTTTCGGTCCGATATTAATGTGTGGTCGTTGGGACCCGTCACCTCTTTGACTTCGTTGAGGAATTACAACGAGGGATGTCAAAGGAGTTCGGAGATGTACCCTCGAACCGGTCGTGAATTGGTTTGGGAGAGCCATTTTGCTCAATCAATTTAATTTAAGGACTTACAGCCACGATTGGGTTAAGTCCAATTTTTTTTTTTTATTTTAGGCTCTGCCTGACTAACGGAATCTATCCGAACAGAGCTCTGCTCCTTTATTGTTTTGCAATATGATTTGGGCCATGCCCTTTTAAATAATGAGTTGCAGAAACTCAAGAATTTTCCAAAACAGGGCTTTGCCCTTTTGCAATTTGATTTGGGCCAGGCCCTTTTTAATAGTGAGTTGCAGGAACTCAAGAATTTTCCAGAACAGGGCTTTGCCCTTTTGCAATTTGATTTGGGCCAGCCCCTTTTAAATAATGAATTGCATTTATATAGAACAGGGCTCTGCCCCTTTATTATTCTGCCATTTGATTTGGGCCAAGCCCTTTTAAATAATGAGTTGCATTTATGCAGAAACTTAAGAATTTTCCAGATTTAAGAACAAAAGTGCATAGCACTTTTGATCTAAATTTGGATCAAAGGAAAGCAAGTTTTTCTTCTTGTTTTCCCTGATTTCACAGAACCAAGGGTTCATATCAAGTGCAAGGCACTATTTATCTTATTCTTTTTTTTTTGTTATTCCCTTTCTAATCTTCTGTTTTTTCAGAAATTTTTACCTCTTTTTTCTGTGTCTTTGACTAATCTTCAAGAGTTCTTTTTTTTTTTTAAAAAGTTGATCCCCCTTTTGAATGAGGTCTGGGGTCTTATTTATAGTGCTCACAAATTTGTTGAATTTGTTACCAAGATCTTTCCTGAATAATTTTGGGAATTTTCCCACCATTGGATCTTTGATCCAAGGGTCCCTGTTTTACAGAAGAAATCTTCTTGTTTTAACAAGAATCAGAAAAGATTTACTTAAATTTTCATTCTGTTGCTGTGCAACTCACCAGCGCGTGACACGTGTCGCACAGCCGTGCGCTTGCGCAGTTGCGATTGCGCAACTGCGCAGACACGTGTCGCGCAGCCGTGCGCTTGCGCAGTTAAGTCTTACTTATGTTTTTTAAAGAGCCTTGCTCTGATTAGACGAGCTGCCTTGGGCGTTACGCTGCCGAATCAACTTCCGCCATGTGGCAAATTGCGCGCTGCGCACGGGAACCGAAGCGTTGCTTCGAAATTTGAATTTTCAAAATTCAAGTAGAGCCTTGCTCTGATTGGGGAAAACAGTCTTCAAAGGCTGGATTGAGGACCAATACCAACAGGGCAAATTCGCATTGTCCGAGAATTGGAAAGTAAACCCGCCTCAGCCGCACACTCTTAAAAGGAGGGACATACCGGAGGCATCATGCTCTTTTATAGAAAAAGCTCCATAGGAGGTCGCTCTTTCAGCCAAAACGAAAATAATGCTGAAGGATCTCAAAATATGCCTGACGATCAGGTGGAAAAGTCCGCTGGAGCCCGAAATCATTGAGGGAATGCTGAAGCCGCGCCCGACGCCAAGAATTGGTAGCGATAGTCAAATCGCCCATGCCCAGCCGTTAAAATCTTCAAAGAAGAATAAGAAGACCAAAAAGCCCATGAAGCCTGATGACAAGCGCACGGACCTGCAAAAACACATTGACGCGCTGGAGGAATACAACCAGAAGGCGCGAACCCCGGTCACACTCCTAGAGTTTCTCAACCATATCCTTGAAAACAGAGATGGCAACAAAGATGAGGGAGAAGACTTGTCAGATGAACCTGAAGATTATGTAGCGAGCTGTCACATGATCTCTCACTCGTCAATAGATGGTGAAGAAGTCCCTGATACAGAGAAACTGGGGCCAGATCCCAAACCGGAACTCCTAGGACCGTCAGACGAGATGATTGACGTATTCCTGAATGAAGCTCTTCTGAAAAGTAAAGCTGATCGAGAGCGCGAAATAGCCATATTTGAAAAAGACAAATGCCGGAGACTGTACAAAAGGGTAAAAACACTCCCCCCGGATCAAAGTACATCCACCGTAGACAGAAGTAAGCTTAAGATGAGAAAACGATTCGCTAAAGCCCTGTCAATAGGAATGAAGCTGCCACCCTCCAACGGGAACACTCCCAGCAGGATACACCTTGACGAAGTGGAAGCACATCCAAACTACTACTTGTACCATCGGAGGACCACACATCCTACTGAAGAATGCAACGCTTTTAAAAATTGGTGGCAGGGATATGTTACCCACCGACAACACGTTCAGTGGATAAAGCGCAAGGTTCGTCGGGAACAAAGAAGCACGGCAGATGAGCATAAAAGAACTGCCGGTGAATGTCACATGATTAATTCCGGGGGATCGCAAGTTCTCACCTTCAGGAGTGATTCTGATGAAGAAATAGCCCTCGGCCCTCTCTTCAAGGAATCTATCTCTGAAACAGAAGAGATGAAGACCTGCGAGAACATTCAGCTGCGCAATCACACGCTACCTGAAAAGAATCTCAGACCCCCAAACAAGGGTTCGAACAAAAAGGATAAGGAGAAAGAAAAGGTCCCTGAGGATATCACCCTCGATGACCGAGTCGTCGAAGAGATGGCAGCCAAGGACCCGCCCAAGAAAAACAAGGTGGATTACAATGTTCTGTCACACCTGAAAAAAATACCCTCGCAACTAAGCATTCTCGATGCCCTTCTGCTATTTAAAGAGGCAAGAGATTCTCTGATAAGGGCATTATAACAGCCTGATCAGTTTCAAGCTTTCCTCACCGAAGAAAAGATGAAGGACGAGCTAGAAGAAATTCACACAGCTGACATCACTTTCGGCGATGAAGATCTCCTCCTCGGAACATGCGAGCACAACCGTCCCCTATATATCTTCAGGTATTGCCATGACATTAAGACAGGGAAAATCCTAGTTGACAATAGGTCCTCTGTCAATCTCCTAAATGTGAGGGTGCTAAAAGAAATCTGCATGAACGTCCAGCACCTCGCTCGGGATAAAATCACCATCTCCAGTTTCGACTCCCAATCATCACGGACGCTCGGGTCTGTGATACTGACATTACGCTTTGGGCTGCTCGTCACTGACATCAAGTTTCACTTCATTGACGCCAAGACTTGCTACAACGCTTTGCTCGGCCGGCCTTGGTTACACGAATACAACATCATCCCTTCTACACGACATCAGTGTATGAAGTATTTCAAGGATGGTCTTGAGTACACCGTAACGGGGGAGCTAAACCTGATTGATACGAAAAAGTTGTGTTTGTAGTTAACCGCAATCAATAACGGTGTCGCGTGTAGCTAGACCGAGATGGGTACGGGTCGTCCTCTGGGAAACGTGGAACCTTTTACTCTTACTTTAGATGTGTTGAAAAAGAGAGGAGGGATAAAGAATATTGTAGAATGGTTTCTAGATCTAAATTAAGCACTAATGCAAAATATAGATCTAGATTATTTATGAATGTAAGTTTATATAAGAAGAGGGCTTGTAGGGTTCATTAGGATTTAGTAGTTGTCATGACCCGAAAGTACGGAACATGACCGGCACTTAGACTACGAACGTCTCGAGGCGTACGTACTCTAAGTAAGCCGAACCCAGAAATCCAAACCAAGAGAAGTAGTAGAGAGTAGGAAGAACCATATCAAATCAACCTGTAAGCAACATAAAATACAACGCCTAAAGGCGAGGATCACAAAGAAAAGAACTCAACCAGCAAGAACCCATAGAAATATAACGCGCGACTCTAAGGTCGAAAGAATAAACATCTCTGGTCTCTATCTCGAATAAGTACATGTTTGGTTGATGGAACTTCTAGATACAACTGAATATAATATACAATGTATAATGATGGGTACGATACAATAACCCACCTACTAGCAAGTCACCCGAAAGGAACAGTGCCCGCAAAGCCGTAATGGAACCTGTACGGCAACACCTGCAAGAAACTGGGGCACAACGGGGGTGAGTTGCCAACTCGTGAGTAGAAAAAGATCTACGAACAGAAATCGCATGTATGACGCAATCCTAAGTCATACGATCATAAAATATAATCCTCAAATATATATAACCAGCAATCTATAACAAGACTAGGGTAAATACCTAACCCAAGTGTAAACCCATATGCCCGTGTCAGTGCATCAGGTGGCAATATATCATATGAATGATGTATGAATGCATGAAAAGTATGATGAAGTTTTTAAAATAATATCAATACACAAATATTAGCGTCCCATTCCACTAATATTGGTGTAAGGGTATATATAACAGCGCCCTCATACCCTGTTATATATACAAATGAAGTATGATCAATGTAATCATGCATGTAAATATGAGGATATAGTCGAAATCATGGAGAAACATCACGAAACCTGTGCTCAGCATCGGCACAAAACATAAATCCCAATATCTCAATATCTCTGTATCACAATCTCTGTACCTCAATATCTCATAATAAAATCCAGGGCGCCGTCAGTCCAGATCGGCCCCTACCATCCATCTCATGACCGCGACGGTATCCTCCGGATATCCGACGTGTCGGGTAAAATCACCGGTCGGTCGTGCTCTCCTGCCAGGCTCAACGCCATCATCTGCGATCCTCTTGCCCCGGGGTACCGCACCGGGCCCACCATGTACCCGAAACGGTTCCTCCACTCCTCGAATCGGGTCTCGAAATCCATCAGCAAACTCATGGTGGACAACTCATACATTATGGGAAAACCGCACTTTTATTTTAAAAAGAGAGAAAGCAGTTTATACAAGTTTTGCGGTTTTCCCCCAAATCCAGAAAACATCATGGAAATCCGAATCATCAATAGCATGTAAAACCATGAATATAAGCATGAGAATCCATGAATGCGGCATATAATGATCAACCGTATGCATGAAGTGACAGGTAATAACTACAATGTCAAGCTGGCATATAAGGCAAGCATACTAATATCATGTCATTACTAGCTAACAAGCTAAATCAAGTAATAATATTTTCTAAGTGTTCGTGACATGGCAATTACCGATGAAGATGTGTGTGAGCCGGCAAATAAGTGTACGTGGTACATACGCATCATCGGTAATGGTGCTGGTATCCTAACAGCAGGATATCAATAATGAAATATGAATCACAACAGTATACGATGCAGAGCAATAATGATAATATGCGGGAGCTGAATGCTAAACACAAAGATAGCTAAACTGCATCTAATGTCATAAGAGTCCTATAGCTACACCACTAAGGCTGAGCTAAACCTAACAGTAGGTAAGGGAAACCGCCTAACCTCTGAGTCGATACATAGATACATACATATATATATATATATGTATATATATATATATAAAGTCGGTGATCTCGCCTCGATAATATCACATCCGATACCATATCTCTATAATCAGTTATTCTCAAATCAAGAGTGCGGATCAAACATCAATTTATAGCTCGTACGTAAATCCGTCGTACGGCATCCCCAAATCTGGGTACGGGTCAATATCACATTTGTTATATCATTCATCTAGTATTCTCTTTATCAAGATCATCATCTGGGGTACTGACCTACGTCTAGTACAATGCTAACATCATCACTAAAATCAAGATCTGACTACTGATCGACAGTCTAGTATAAATCGGTATTTTCATCATATATCATCACAAGAGTATACATCGCCCAAGGCGGCCTATCACAAGTATCCTGTCATATCATATCATACCATATCTCATAACATAATCACATGTCGACCACATATATATATGTCACTATTCCTATGGCATCAACATCCCCAAAATCCGCTAAAACATCAATATGTATCTCAATTATGAATTTTATCATATCACCGACATCATAATCTCACATCAAACCCATCGACTCACATCAATCCCAAGTATCATCCTCAAATCCGCAATGAACACAAAATCCCAACCTATGTGACCACATATCTATATGGAATCTCATAATCTCATATGAAATAAGAATGTATGCAAGTATGAATATGTGTGTATGTATGTGTAGTGCACCCACTACCTAGGGTTTCGTAACCTAAATCATCCAAGTCCACCAATTACCCATCCTAAACATCAATAATTTCCCGAACAATAAATAATATTTGTAGGTGTGTATACGCATCCGTATATATCACCACGGACTGCGGGGGTGCTATACGCCATCCACCTGACTTCTCCCATTAGATATAAATCTACTCACTTTGTTTATGCGTGCCGGTGCTGATGTCGCCATTTGCATCTCCAACGCTCCGACGCCACGTGAGTACCTACAAGAATATCATACGCTAAAACACATGAAAACCATGTTGGAAACCAAAATGGTGCACGCTACGCCCATAGGTGAAAACCTGTAGCCGTGCGTGCAAACACAGCCAATACTCACTGTCGTTGACGTCCAAACGCCACCCGACAGAACGAATCATCGAATACCAAAACCCATACGGAAAACAGGTCGTAAATCATACGCCAACTCATGAAAAACAGCCCAGATTTTACCCTAACTGGAAACAGTCAAAACTAGACGTACAGGGGGTCAAGTTTACATGAAATGGGGCTGTGCACGCAAAACGAGGGGGTTTCCTACTGCTCTGGCCGCAAATTGCGGACAGATGGAATTTATCTGCGGCCGGGGTTTGGGTCCAGGGTCTGGGGCTTTGGGTGTTGGTTTCTAATAGCCTGTACATCTCACTACCAAGTCAATTTCATTTTAGGGTCCCTCGGGTTGCAGCAGTTTCCAGAAAGGCTAGGAAGTCGACAAATTGCTAAAATACGCCAAGTCGAATAACTCTGGTAAATACTAGGAATCTGGGATAATATTGGTTACAATGGCCTCAAAAATACCTAATAAGGTTACCCTAATCATCAAAACCAACACTTGGCCACTTCTCACTCAAAATCCCTAAATTAGCACTAGATCACCGATATAACAGTAAAATTTCAGCTAACAACTATGACTTAGCAAGGTAGGAGTTGGGTTGCAAGATTATACCTCAAGGAAATTCTAGAATGAAGAAGAAAGGGGAGGAGGAGGAAGGGTTGTTGCTGCTGTGGAGCTACTCCAAATGCTACTGATGTTGCTGCTGCAGGTGCTGTTTTCTGGTGCTGATGCTGTTTTCAACAGCAGTTTGTTACTGATGCTGTGGTTTTTGGTTGTGGCTGGTGCTGTTGTTGCTTTGGTGTGGGTGTGGTGGTGTGGTGATGGTGTGGAGTTGTTGTTGTATGATGCTAGGGGCTGTTTCTGATGCTGTTGCAGGATTGGGGCTGATGGGGTTATTAGCTGATGTAATATCCATTGAGCTGAACTCTTTGGGTTTCTTTTGGGGGTTGAAGCTTACTTCAACTGCTGCAGTTGAGGCTGATGTAGTGTGGCTGATGTAGGGTGTAGGGTTGTAGGATCTGATGTTGATAGGGAGTTGGGGCTATGGTGGCTGCAGATGCTGATGTGAGGGATTTGGGGCTGATGTGAGTGTATAGGTATTGGGCTAAGGGGGTTAGGAGCTGGTGTAGGGTAGCTAGTGGGGTGTAGATGGCTGATGGTATTTTTTCAGCTGAATTTTGGGGCTGTTTTGTGGCTGAGATGCTGGCAGAAAATGGGGCTGAATTTGTGTATTAGCAGCTGATGCTTTCTTCAGCTGTTGCTGAGGTTGTTGTTTTGGTTGATGTATTAGTGAGTGTGAGAGAGAGTTAGAAGATGTGAGGGGGGAAATTGAAGGAATACAAGGAATTATGAAATGAGAGGGATCATGGCACACCCTAGCCACCTCTCTCTCTCTCTCAATGTCAACTCTAACCCTAATCATCCTTAACCAAGCTAAAACCCTTAATTAACCCAATTAACCTAATCAAATGGTTCAACCCACCATGGTTATCTAAACATGGTCCAACCCTAAGCTACCATGACCAAAACATGAAACAAGTGTAGAAAATGTTATGTGCAATATTTTTTGCATAAAAAGCCAAAAATCCAATTAGCGATTTTTAATTGCGATTAACACCAACATAGCATATAATCCATCATAAAAACTGTAAAATGACATATTTCCACAAAATAAGCTATTTTAGAATTTCTTTAATTTTCTCCAGAATTTTCACCATTTATCGGTATTTAATTATACCGACTATTAAAATATTCATTAAAATTTAATATTAAATTATGAAAATTCCCAAAAATAATATTTTATTTTTTTTGAAATGTTACAGTAGTTATGGATGATTAATTAAAAATTATTCATTTTATCCTTTAATAGATTTAAAACTAGAATGACAGTGATGCGTGTAGATTAGGGTTTTTGGAGGGAAAAGGAATCCCACTCTTAACCCCTATCTCGACACGGAACTCCGTTCATATCTAGCCTTTATCAAAACAATCATTAATCTAATCTCTAATCGCGGTCGTGGCTAAAAATGAATTGGTAGCGTGCCCGATTAGGATGTTAATGATTCTTTTGATAAAGTTTATAAACTTTATAGGATCTAAAAAGAGTTTAGGAATTTTTATCATCCATTAGCCTACCCTAATCCTACGAACCCTAACAAGCGGAGAATTACTCGCGCATGTTGGGAGAAAAAGATATGGAGAGAAAATGCATAATTAAACTATAAAGAAATAGAATAAGAAAAAGAACTACCTTTATTAATCAACAAAACTCATTTACACTTTGTTTCCTTAGAAAATGATTACAAATACTAGTTTGCTTCTCGATCTCTTCTAAGGAGGTAGATGAACCGTTGATGATCAGCCTGGATGCGTGAGCCGCCTTGGACTTCGTGATCGCGTCGACTTAATAAATTTTCCAAGAGGCTCTCGGTGCCTTTTTATAGCGCAAAGCCAGAGTCATTTGCTTCCATATTAGGTAAAATGTAGAAAAGATTTTCCCCAAAAATCCCCAGCCTCCATCTCTTCTTAACCGCCGCGGATCCGCGGCATCAAGGAGCAAATGCCGCGGATCCGCGGCCTTCTTATCTCAGCAGTTGATCAATTTTTAGGGGCTGGCTCTCTATGACATTTGGCGATCCTAGGAATTTTCAGAATTTGGAAATCTTCTCGTGGTTGCTTCCAGACTTGGTCCACAAGTTTTGATTCTTAATTATGCAAGTCTTCTTCAACAACTTGATTTGCTTGATTCTAATCTTTGAAAAATTCTGCACAACAACTCAAATAATATTTAGTAGACTTTGTTCTACTAGGATTTGGTCAATGAATTTATTTGCATACATTTTCCTACCAAATGCTAATTAAAATATATTAACACATGGAAAATAGTGTTTTTACACATAAACCCTCATATGTATGATATATTATAATAAAGTCCTTTTTGATATGAAAATGGTAGGAAAAATGTAATAACAAATGTGCAGTTTTATCAACTGAACAAATACCCCCAAACTTTTCTTTGATCGTCCCGAGCAAACTAGTTTATTCAAGAGGAGAAAAAGAAAGGAGAAAACTAAGCACATTTTCGTAGGCAGACACGATTGCACTGAGCACATGCAACAAGCCGTTAAACCTCTAGGTGTCCCTAGTAGGAGGAGTGTTGTCTCCTGAGGGTTTTCAGCAGATTGCACCCACAAAATCCTATAACAAAAGAGAGATGGTGAAATTTACATATAAAGATAAGAACCATAAAAAAAAAAGGCAAAATAAGAGTTTCCAACTACACTAGCTTTTCAGTTGTTATGAGCCCTATCTTAATAGTCATGAAAAGATCTTAGAAATCGCATCATCCCTCAATAAAATATCGTCTTTATTCTTCATTTCTACCTTTCATCCAAACATCGATCATATACCCCTACGTGTATGTAATGGACATCCCTACACTCGGAGAATTCAATTCAAGCTATCATACTCTTGTCCATCTACCTCAGTACTTTTTAACTTAATGAATATTTAGATTTGCTTACACATTTTCATGCGACCGTTAATACTTCTTGAGGTACTAACCGACCGATTACTCATGTGCTTGCTGATTAGGTGATAATATTTTCCTCGTCTTGCACCACCTAAGGCTTAGCAGTGACTCCCAGACCAGTTGGCCTTAGAGCACTAGGTGAAGATGCACCCTCGCTATATTTTTTTATTGCTGCCTTGGCGATACAAAACCAGTGTTCATTTTTTTTCTTTCACCATTTTTATATTTTCTTCATTTTTTTTTAATTTTTTTTTCATTTCCTTCATACTTTGGCTTTTTAGACAAGAGCATTTTAAGGCATCCTCTACTATCCCGAGTTTCAAGACGTGTGTAAGTGCATATAGTAGGGTATCAACATTCAAATGTTTGGCTTCCAGAATAGAAACTATTTTTCAGACTTATTTTTATCCTCATATTAGTGACTTCCTTCATCTTACTAACCCTTGGGACAACAGCTCATAACTACTTATTACTAGTTCGTTTAAGAAAACTTCTATTTTTCTTGGTTTTCTTAAACTATTCCTATCTTTTGGATGTAATTTTTCACTTTCTATTCTTTTATTATCAATTTTTTAAGTCCTTTTTAAGTCCTATAAAGTTATTTGTTCAGTTGATAAAACTGCACATTTGTTATTACATTTTTCCTACCATTTCCATATTAAAAAAGGTCTTTATTATAATATATCATACATATGAGGATTTATTTGTAAAAATATTATTTTCCATGTGTTGATATATTATAATTAGCATTTGGTAGGAAAATGTATGCAAATAATATTATTGACCAAATCCTAGTAGAACAAAGTCTACTAAATATTATTTGAGTTGTTGTGCAGAATTTTTCCAAGTTGTTGTGCAGAATTTTTCCAAGAAATCAAGTTGTTAAAGAAAACTTGCCTAATTAAGAAAGCAAAACTTGGAGATCAAGTCTGGCAGCAACTACGAGAAGATTTCAAAGATCCAAAGATTCCAGAGAAGTCCACATGCCAAGTGGAGAGAAGCCCCAAAAAGAAAATCAATGGCTCTGATCAAATGGCCGCGGATCCGCGGCCATACCCCCCCTTGGGCCGCGGATTCTCCGTGAATGAAGTCCGCAAATACGAGGACGCAAAGTACTTTCTGCCAGACTTTGAAGACACGGAAAGATGCCATGAACCTGAGGATAAGCAAAAAGCTATCACCACCATTCCGGTCTTCGGGAGCGATACTGAGGAGGAAGAAGAGATAGTCTATTCAGGACCGCCCTAATGCAAAAAGTCTGGACCGTCTACCCCTATGTTGGTCTTCGGCAGCGACTATGAAGATGGGGTCAATGCAGTATTTTCTGTTCGGCCATCAATACGAGCCTTCACTGGAGAAAATCAAAGCATGCAAATTGCTATGGTCTCGAGAAAGCATTACAAAGAACTCGACACACTTGATACCTATAGTGTACAAGAGCTGCAGACGTTCTACGTCCCTCCCACGCGGAAAGATGAAAAGGTGATCCTCTTTTATCGATCCATGGAGAATAAGGTGGAGAGAGAAATCTGGCAAGGTGCCGATTCTACGCTTGACAGGTCCCAGCCCATCCGTCTGCCTAGATACTACACAGAAGGATTAAAAAGACTGTTGAGGCACCAGGGGGTACCCTTCAAACAGGCTGCTCGACAAGCTCATTTCTACAACAGGAGATGGAACGTCCCTGGAACTCAGCGAAAGTTGCCCAATAGGAGAATGGAAACGATCGGGCTTGGATATGTTCAATCCAAAAAATGGGAGCGATTCCATGGCTGCTACATTATACATGATTTCGATGAAGAAGGAAATGCTCTGTTAGAAGACGCTAACCCTGAACCAAAACAAGGACTCGCCATGAAAGTGCCAAGTCCGTCGTTCGAAGAACAGATGGACAAGCTAATAAGGAAGGTAGGTCAAAAGGTCCGGGATGACCACAACCACGAAATAGCCATTTACGAGAAAGCCAGGATGCAGCGCCTCTTTCAGCAGGCTACGGAGAATGACTATGCCCTTCGTCGTCAGCCCGTCATACAAAAGACCCGACGCAGAGGTAGAAACAAACCGTAGAACGGAAAAAACATTCGACAGCAGCAAAGCGGGTCCAAAAAACCTCGCGATCGAAAATTGAGCGGCCAGGATCCGTCTCTTATAAAGAAAATGGGTCGAGCATATTCTTTTCCCCAAGACAAGATAAGGAAGATATTCGATCTTGTCATAAAACATCAGATGATGACCCTTCCGGAGTCCAAGCATCCTGATCAAGAAAATGAGGTTCATCACCCAGATTATTGCTCCTATCACCGAGCGATAAGACATGCTCTCGAAGACTGCTTCACATTCAAAGACTGGGTCGAAGACCAATATCAACTCGGCAGGTTCGCTCTATCCAACAGTTCGAGAGTAGCCCCACCGTAAAAACATGTGCCAAAAGCAGCGTATGTGGCAAGAGTAGTACCAGATCAACATCGGTCTTGGAAGCGATCTCGCACCTGTCACGCGGTAACGCTATCAGAAGAAGGACTGCACGAGAACATGGATGACCTGTCCTGGTGCTTCGAAAACGATGAAGATGAGTTGATCTCAGAATTTCCACCGGCGCTAAAAGAACTGGAAGATGGAATACATACTACTGCAGATAACCTCAGGAAAATCGACTTGGGGACGGCAGATGATCCACGACCTATGTTCGTCAGCGAGCTGCTGTCTAAAGAACAGGTGGCAACACTCAAAGACGTGCTCATACAGTATAAAGACTGTTTCGCATGGAACTACTCCGAAATGCCAGGACTAGATCCAGAAGTAGTTGTGCACAAATTGGCGATATCTCCGGACGTCAAGCCAATCAAACAAGCACTGAGAAGAATGCGGCTCGAACTTGAAATGAGCATCAATGCCGAGGTCAAGAAGCTAATAAATTCTGGCTTCATCCAAGAGGTTCAGTACCCTGACTGGATCGCCAACATCGTCCCAGTAATGAAGAAAAATGGGATGGTGCGCATTTGCGTGGACTTTCGGGACCTTAATAAACCCTGTCCGAAGGATGACTTTCCCGGTCCGGTTACCGAGCTGATGATAGACAACACGTCCACTTACGAAGTCTTCTCCTTCATGGACGGCTCATCAGGAGATAATCAAATAAAAATGCATCCCGAAGATCAGAAGCATACCATTTTGTGGACTCTTCTGAGCATATTCTGCTACAAAGTGGTGCCTTTCGGCTTGAAGAACGCCGGCGCTACCTATCAGAGGGCAATGACGAAGATTTTCGATGATCTCATACATGTAATCGTTGAGTGCTATATTGACGATCTCGTGATAAAAAGCAAATCATACGAGGAGCATTGGGAGCATTTGAAAATAGTGTTCCAACTTCTTCGGAAACACAATCTGAAGATGTACCCTCTCAAATGCGCGTTTGGAGTTTCCTCGGGCAAATTTCTAGGGTTTATCATACGACATCGAGGCATCGAAATAGATCCATCGAAGATCAAGGCGATTATAGAAATACCTTCGCCAAGAACTCTCAAGCAACTGCGATCTCTCCAAGGAAAGCTCGCATATATCTGACTATTCATAGCCAATCTCTCCGGTAAGTGCCGTCCCTACAACCATTTAATGAAGAAGGGGACCCCGTTTGTTTGGGATCGCAAATGCCAAACCGCAGTAGACGAAATCAAGCAATACCTGCAGAATCCGCCGGTACTGACCGCTCCGGTCAAGGGAAAGCCTCTCATCCTGTATACAACTGCCCTTGAAGGTTTCTTAGGTGCGCTATGAGCACAAGAGAATGATCAAGGGAAGAAAAGAGCCCTCTACTACTTGAGTCGAGTTCTCCTGGGGGCAGAAAACAATTACTCCCCCATTGAAAAACACTGTCTGGCGTTAATCTTCGCGATAACGAAGCTCCGGCATTATGCTTTGGCGCATGAGATTCACCTCATATTAAAAGTGGATCCTCTCAAATATTTGATGTCAAGGATGGCTCGCTAAATGGGCCCTACTCTTGATGGAGTTCTCGATAACATATCGATCGCTCAAGGCAGTGAAAGGCCAGGCCATCGCCGACTTCCTCGCTGAGCATCCTATACCTGCCGATTCACCCCTAAATTGCGAATTGCCAGACGAGCACGCGTTTGACACGATCGATGGGGAGAAAGGAGAGAGTAACACTTGATGGGAACTCTACTTCGACGGGGTATCTTCCATGAAGAAGCGAGAGCACAGCTCCCCTATAATCAAATCTGGGGTTGGACTTATCTTCGTGACTCCGTAAGGAGGGATAATACGCTTTGCTTTTTCCTTGACAGAGCCGAGGACAAACAATGAAGCCGAATATGAAGTTTTGATAGCAGGTCTTGAGATCGCTGTCGACATGGGAATCGAAAATCTCCTTTTATACGGAGACTCCAAGTTGGCCGTTAGTCAAGTAAACGGCGACTATCAAACGTGCAAACCAGAGTTGGTAAGGTACGGTGAGAGGGTGCAACAATTGCTTACTCGAATCCCTTGCTACATGCTGGAGGGCATACCACGCACGGAAAATAGCAACGCGGATGCGTTAGCCAAACTCGCTAAAGAACTGGCCGATGAGAACCTCGATGACGTGAGGATCGTTGTTCAAAGCCGTCGGGTTCTTGCACCGGCATAAATATCTCCGGAGTCGTCCGAAAAAAGGAAGCGACTGAGCAAACGGACCTACAAATAAAAGACCAGGAAAATGCTAAGGATTGGAAAGAAGTCTTTATAGACTACTTCAAATCCCGTCAAACATCTGAAGATGCATCCTCAAGACATCGGCTCATGAAACGAGCTCTATCCTTCGCCTTCGTCAATGACACTCTATATAAGATATCATTCGACTCTCTGTGGCTAAGATGCATGGGACCAGAAGAAGCGAGGAAAGTCATCCAAGAAACTCACGACGGACTCTGAGGATCTCATCAAGCCGGGCCAAAGATGAAACTGAAGATTAAAAGGATGGGCTACTATTGGCCCACAATAATCCAAGAATGCCTTGAATACGCGAAACGGTGCCACTCATGCCAGATTCACGGGGATTTTATCCACCAATATCCAAATCCGCTACACCCAACGGTGGCTAGCTGGCCATTCGAAATGTGGGAAACCGACATAACCGGGCCCATTGAACTAGTATCGTCCAGGGGACATTGGTTCATACTGGCGACAACCGATTACTTCTCCAAGTGGGCAGAAGCAGTACCACTAAGAGAAGTGAAGATGGAGAATATCCTCCATTTCTTCAAGACACATGTCATCTATCGGTTCGGCATTCCGCGACGGATTATCTCTAATAACGGGCTGGCCTACAGAAGCCACAAAATCAGCCGCTTCGTACAGCAGCATAATATAGACTGGAGATACTCTTCGGTCTATAATCCCCGAGCTAATGGTCTAGCTGAGGTTTTCAACAAGACCTTGACGAAGATCATAAAGAAGATGGTGTGTCGAAATAAGAAAAACTGGCACAAGAGACTGCATGAAACTCTCTGGGCGTATCGGACCACGTTCAAAACGGCCACGAACACAACGCCATTTGCGTTAGTATTCGGCGCAGAGGCGGTACTCCCTTTGGAGATAGAGCTACCCTCCTTACGAGTGGCAGTTCATCACGAGCTAACGGACGAAGAGAATGCTCATCTTCGGCTTGAGGAACTTGATACCCTCGACGAAACCCGGCTCATGGCGCAGCAAAACTTGGAAGCTTACAAAGCAAGATGACGCGCTCATATGAAAAATTGACTAGACCGAGAACATTCCGCCAAGGTGAACACGTGCTAGTGGTCAAGAGACCTATGATCCCCAATCGTGCCAAACGGGGGAAATTTGAGCCAAACTATGAAGGCCCGTACATCATAGAAAAAGTCTACTAGGGTGGGGCTTACTTGCTCATGGATATGCATGGCGAAAAACCCTTCAAGCCAATAAATGGCCGTTTCTTGAAGAAATAATACACCTGACCGAGACGTCTATAAACTACTACGGACCGCAGCATCCCAAGGCTGACGCAAAATTTAAAAAAAAAATGGTACATCGATAAGTGAGATGGGCACGGATGAAAACCCGAAAGGGCTCCATGAGTAAAAACAGCAGGGCTACCGGCGAGTTTGTGAAAACCTGAAAGGGCGCAATCTCGTTAAAAGACACTTGCAAGGTCCTCTCGACCCTGTAAGGAGAAAATACATGCGTGAGATCCTTACGACTCACAAGGGAGCAACATACTTAGGAATCCCCACGATTCCTACGGAGAAAACACACTTACGAGATCCTCACGACTCGTAAGGAGAATTCCCCTTTGAGACCCTCACGGCTCATAGGATTCAAAAGCCTTAAGCTACAGGGATCTAAACCGGTTCTTAAGCCGTCATACACCCCGATTTTGCCCTATAAGCGGTTCAATGCCGACCCTTGTATACAATCCACGGGCACAAATAAACATTTCCCTAACAGAGTCCCACCATCGACTAGGGATATGCTCATACGGTGAACAACACTTGTAAGTCCTCTTGACTTATAAGGAGAAAATACTCTTATGAGATCCTTACGACTTATAAGAGAAAACACCACTTAGAAGTCCTCACGACTTTTAAGGAGAACGTACACCTATGAGATCCTCACGACTCGTAGGGAGAAATACCTTTATGAAACCCTTACGGCTCATGAAGTCAAAATCCTTAGCTGACAGAATCTTAACCCTGTTTGCTAAGCCACCCTTGTTCGAACCGACAAAGGCAAATGATGATTCGCTCCTGGCAATATGTCACGACCCAAAATTGGGCACATGACCGGCACTTAAACTACGTAACGTCAACAGGCGTAACACAATTAAGTAAGCCGAAAAACCCAACAATCTAAACCATTACAAGAAAGAAAGATAAATCACTTTAAAAATCTCGATGCAAAATTTTAAACTTAAATTTGTTTTTCATAAAAATTTCGGCAGCACCTCCTTTGTAAAAACTAGCTCCGAAACAGGTCCAAACATAAGAAAAAGTAAAACATCCGCAAACGGGAGCGAATCTCGCCCATCGGCGGAAACAACCACCAAAACAGATATACGACGCCTTAGCGAAGAAATGATAATCCACATATATAAAAAGGACGGCTCACATGAGCCCGACAACCAGAGCCAAAAGAATATACAATATCGATCCTCACAAATCGTCTCTAAGTCAATACATGAAGGTGGTAGATGGAGAGTACTAGATACAACAAATATACAATGTACATCATCGAATAACCGCAACCCACCTATAGCAAACGGCTTCACAGCCAACCGTAGCGGTATCCGCAAAAGTAGAGATAGTAAGGCGCCCTGCCGTGACCACTTTGATGATCAGACCTGAAAAACCCTGCGGCACAACGGGGGTGAGTTGCCAATTCGTGAATAGTAAATAACATCATACAGTAATCGCAAGTATATACAAACAGCGATAATCTATCACATGTAATCTGATAGCATAAGTATGACAATATGTATATGCAACAGTCATGAAAGGTACTCTATCAGGTACTACTAATACATGAAGTAAGTGCATATCAAATAAATGCGGAGTATTGGATAAAACATATCATCCTCACGGAATCCTCATCGTGGCGAACCAGTGTCCATCAAAACAATCTAAATCCCCAAATTCCCTCAAATCAGCCTCCATATCGGCCCTCATATCGGGCACATCGGCCCCGCATATCGGGCACATCGGCCCCTCATATCGCAATGAATAAGAATACATGCACAGATCATTATGATGATATATATTATATAAGTGTACATATATATAACAGCGTCCCATACCACTGATATATATATGCATGTATATATATATCAGTGTCCCATACCACTGTTATATATACCAAGGAGCAAAACATCCAGGTAATATCATATGAAATCCATATATCAATGTGAAATCTATGAAATATAATATATGCAACATGAAGCAGTAATATGAGCATATAAAGCAAAAACCGCTATTTAACTGCAACAAGTTATTAAATATATTATGCGGTTCCTAAGTTCTCCGAAACCAAACGTAACATTATATAAAGGTGAACATGTAGCTATAGCTAGGTATGCGTACCCATGTCGGTATAGCAAGATGTATGTATCTACCTATCAATAATGATGTAATACCCTCCAGGTATGTGTGTAGCTATATCAAGCTAGGTATATGTATATACATGTCAATAATGATACAATACCCTCCAGATATGTGTATTCATGTAGGCATAGCAAGGCATATGTATAAGCATGTAGGTATACAGGTATGCTATATGTCATATGCACGATGGAATATGAATCAATGTCTCAATGTCCCTAACCAAACAATATCATATATGTATGTGTGTTGTGCGTGTCATGGCAATTATTGACGATGTGGGTGGCATACAATCAGTGCTCGTGCAACATGAACCGTCAATAATAGTGCAGTGTCCAAAGGGTACAAGTCCAAGAACAACAAGAAATAATATGCAATGAAGTTTATACGCAAACTCTATATGTGCAATATAAACATACGGCTAGTATCATATCATATCTAGCCCTGACGCATAACACCATGCGGGCGAATTCCCCATAGATGTTAAATCTACACACCGACAGTCGCGGGCTAGGTAAATCCAATCACCTGCTTCTCTTTCTTCGCAGCGTCTGAAGTCCCCGCCTGCGACCCTATTAACACAAAACATAACCAGTGCAAATCTCAGAAAGCGATCAATATCACGTACACAAGACGTTTGACCAACGCACCAACTCCAATCCGACCCACAAGTGTTCGTCTAACGGCTAACGTGTATACCGACACACCAACACCAGCCCAAGTGTAGTAGCACACCAGATCACGAACCATGTCGGATAACGTAACATGCGTACTTAAAACACTAGAATATAGCAAAGTGGTCCCAGATTTTGATACACTAAAAATTGGTGAAAGTTGCAAGTACCATGAGACAACAAACAACCCCAGAGACACCACGACAAAGATTCAACACTCCAGGCCCCACTCTGGCCGCAATTTGCGGCCAGAACCATTAAATTTGTGGCCCAAAAATGAATGGGTGGTCTCAAGTTTTTATGGTGGGTTCTATACCTCAACACTATATCACTGTGATGGGAACTTTTCCAACAAACACCTGGTTTTACAGCAGATCACAGAGACACAAAGTTGACACTAAAAATAAGATATTTTGCACAAAATGCTACCTTTAGTGTTCCAATCCATAACAACAAGGCAACACAACAATATAACTCCTAATTATCAGTTTGAGGTCATTACCTAACCACTCTTGCTCAAAAATCCTAGCTTTCCAAGCTCCAAGGCAACCAAGTGTCTAAAACAAGACTTTTGAAGTATTTAAATGGGATTTTGTGAAGTTTAGCATGGTTTTTGTGAAGAGGGAGTGAGGTTTCAGTTGTGGGAGTGAAGAGATGAAGAATAATTGAGAGTGAGAGAGAATGAGAGAGTGAGAGAGAAATAATGGTGAAGGGTGAGTGTAGAGTGAAACAAAACCATATGCTCACTCTCTCCCTCACCTCCATTAATACCACCATTAATGCTTCTTGACTCATCTTGCCACCTCTCTCTCATCCAAACTAGATATTTCCTCACACCAAAAGATCTAAGGCAAGGTTAAATTAGGGCAAGGATTAATTAAGGTGTCTTGGTCACTTAACAAGATTAACACTGATTAACTCTCACATTAACATGCACGTGTGTGTGCAAACCATATCAAATAATAATAAAATATTAATTAATTGATATAGAATGTGAGGAACCCGATATGGTAAACTTTTCCTTAAAAACCCGCATTAACGCTTAATTAACACTAATCGCATTCCAAGGTGTTACAATCTCCCCCATAAAGAAAATTCGTCCCCGAATTAAAATTCTTACAAGCGTACCTTCAAAAAGATGAGGGAATTTCTTCTGCATCTCTCTCTCAGCCTCCCAAGTGATCTCCTCACTAGTTGGGCTACGCCAAAGAACATTTACATATAGCAAGACCTTTGACCGAAGTTTCTTTACCTACCGATCCAACATGACTAATAGCTGCTCGGTGAACGAAAGATCGCGCTCAAGCTGAACGGTCTCATGCTGAATCATGTGAGAAGGGTCATGAAGGTATCTACGAAGCATCAACACATGGAACACGGGGTGAACATCCGGAAAACTGGGCGGGAGTGCCAAACGGTAAGCAACGGTACCAACTCGCTCAAGGATCTCGAAAGGACCCACAAATCTGGGACTGAGCTTCCCCTTCCTCCCAAATCTCATAACGCCATTTATCGGAGAAATCCGCAGGAATACATGATCTCCCACAACGAACTCAAGTCTGCGACGACAATGGTCGGCATAAGACTTCTGCCTGCACTGGGCTGCTCTCATCCTGTCCTGAATCAGCTGGATCATCTTCATAGTCTCCTGAACTAGCTGGGGTCCCAAAACCCTACTCTCACAGAGTTCGGTCCAACAGACCGACGATCGACACTTCCTACCATACAAAGCCTCGAAAGGCGCCATCTGAATAGTCTCCTGAAAACTGTTGTTGCAGGAGAACTCAATCAACGGCAAGTGTCGATCCCAACTGCCACCAAAATCAAGCACGCATGCCCGAAGCATATCCTCTAGAGTTTGTATCGTCCGCTCTGACTGACCATCGGTCTGCGGATGGAAAGCGGTGCTAAAACTCAACCGGGTACCCAAAGCTTCTTGAAGCTTCAGCCAAAGATGGCTAGTAAACTGGGTGCCCCTGTCGGATACAATGCATGTGGGAATGCCGTACAAACGCACAATCTCATCTATATACAACTGAGCATACTGAGCATAACCGAAAGTGGTCTTCACTGGAAGGAAGTGAGCCGCTTTCGTCAACCGATCAACAATCACCCAAATGGAGTCATACCCAGACTGGTCCTGGGTAGACCCACAACAAAGTCCATGGAAATATGCTCCCATTTCCACCTAAGAACGGGTAAAGGCTGCAACTCTCCAGCCGGTCTCTGATGCTCAACCTTGACTTACTGAAAAGTCAGGCACCTCGAAACGAAGTCCGAAATATCGCGCTTCATCCCTTCCCACCAGTAAATGTCTCTCAAGTCACGGTACATCTTAGTGGAACCTGGATGAACGCTAAAGGCTGACTGATGTGCCTGCTCTAGGATCTCGCGTCTCAACCCATCAATATCTGGTACACACAAGCGAGTCCCGCAACGTAGCACATCCTGGTCATCAATCATGAACTCCGAAACTGTACCCTGTCGTAAAAGCTCAAGAATCTCAACCAAATGGGCATCACTGGGCTGTGCCTCACGGATACGATCCAGAAGAAGCGGACAGGCACGGACATGAGCAAGCTGTCCCCCAGTGCAAGTGAACTCAAACTGTACTCTACCATCGCACAAGATTTGCCAATCCGCAGAAGACTGTCTCTGAACTGCGCTCAACTGGGACAATCTACCTCCGAGCCTACGACTCAAAGCGTCAGCTACCACATTCGCCTTGCCTGGGTGATAAAGGATCTCGCAATCATAATCCTTCACAAGCTCCATCCACCGGCGCTGTTGTTCCCTTATAAAAATATCAGGAAAAACCCCAATGGGGCATCACGTGCTCACACGTGACCAAGGGTCATGTGCTGACTCGTAATGGTTTCCTGGGGACTCTGTTATAATAGAATTGAATTCTAATCAACAGGAGTCACGTGCCCACACGTGATGGGCCTTTAAACCCACTGAAAAGAATTAAAAGTATAATAAAATAACGAGGAAAGATCCCAATGGGACATCACGTGTCTACATGTGACCAAGGGTCAGGTGCTTACACGTGACCAAATTCCTTAGTTCTTCAAAACAGCAGAATTAAAGTCTGGTTAAAATGTTTAATCAGTGGGGTCACGTGCCAACACATGATAAGCTCCTAAGCCTTCTGAACTAATAGAATTAAATTCAAATTAAGAGGGAATCGAGAACCTTAACTGGAAAAATATCTCTGTAAATCTTTCCAAATGAAAAATATTGTACTCTGTAAAGTGGAGCACCGTTGGATTAAATATCCAATGGTGATTAAAAATCACCAATCTATAGAAAAATTTTATACAAGGGTAAATCTCCCTGAAATTTGCCACGAATAACAAACAGAATATCTTTTGGATTAAAAAAACCAATGGTGAATAAAATTCACTGAGTGATCTAAAAGATCATATTGGTTATGAAATCAATTAAAATCTTTCAATGAAAAATTGACTAAACAAACTGATTCTTTTTTTCCTCCTATAAATAGGACCCAAGAAGAGAAGAGAAGGATCCTTGGAATTTTTTTTAGAAAATACAACAGAAACAGAGAAAAAAGAAGAGAATTTAATTCTCCAGAGAGAAAAGAAGATTTCTTCAGAAGAAAAAAGAAACTCTAGGTGAGAAAGGGAAAAGAGATCTAAGCTCTATAAAACAAAGAGAATTTAATTCCCAAATTAAGAGTTTAACTCTTCGGAATAAGAACTTAGTTCTTCCTTTGGTTGAAGATCTGCAGAAGTAAATCTCCCCACAAGTTGAGAATTTAATTCTCGTCGAGAAGATTCTGCCATGCAGATCCAAAACTTAGAGGGAGAATTTGAGTTTAAGGAATTTAATTTCCCCAAATACTTAGGAATTTAATTTCTCCAACAAAAATAGGGTTTAACCCTTAAAACAAGAACTTAGTTCTTCTTTATGGTTGAAGATCTGCAGAAACAGATCTCCCCACAAGTTGAGAATTTAATTCTCATCGGGGAGATTCTGCTATGCAGATCCAAAACTTAGAGAGAGTTAAGTTTAAAGAATTTAATTCTTACATATACATAGGAATTTAATTCCTCAAAACAAAATCAGGGTTTAACCCTACCAAAGAATTTAATTCTCAAACAAAGGACTTAAATTATCCATGCACGTAAACCTGGTCACATGGCAACACGTGACCCTTCCTTCAATGATCAGAAAAGAACGAATGAGACATGGTCACGTGCCTCCACGTAACCTCTAAACAGATTTCTTAAAATGAGAAAGAAAAAACTTGGAGGCAATGCCTCACGTGCTCACATGTGACCCTCAAAACAAAAGACAACAAATCCAAAGGCAGTACCAATTTATGGGCGCCCTCACGTGTCCCCACATGACCCCTAACAAATCCATTTAATATCCAGTAGATGGATGCCCATCACGTGCTCACACGTGACGGCCTTAAAGACTAAAAGTATTTAACACTTATTTGAATATTCTGGGAAGAAAATAAAGGAAGTCTGGCCCCATCTTCAGATGCCTCGCGTGTCCCCACGTGACCACCTCATTTCTAGTGTTTAACACTATTTTGAGCGTTTTTTCCCTGGTGTTTAACACTATTTTAAGCGCATCACGTGGGAACACGTGATCACCAAATATTCTCTAGTGTTTAACACTATTTTAAAAAAACCAAGCTTAGTCCTAATTGGCTAAGTTTTCCAGAGGCAAATTTCCCCTTCAAATGAACCTTAAAATTCAGAACTATAATGAATGGTTAGTGCTCAGCTAAAGATAAAACATTGTCAGAACCCAGACCCGTGTTTAGCATTGCTAAATAATAGGTGGCTGAACCCAGATAAATGCTCAGTAGCCCAAACAAAGGTCCAACATTTTAAACCTAATTGGACTTAGCCCAAGTTGGCCATAAGTCCTCAACTCAGATTCAACTGAGCCCATGTGCTCATAATCTAATTAATTGATCTTAGTCCCAAATTGGACTACAGATTTCCCAATCAACATTGGTTCAAGGGTACATCTTTTCACTACTTTGATATTTATCGTTGTAATCCTTCAACGTCTTCAGAGAGGTGATGGGTCCCGATAACCAATCATTCCTTGGACTGTGGGGTCCTTAAACTCATGGACTATGATGTCCTTAAATTTTATGGACTATGATATCCTTAACCTCGGACTGTGAGGTCCTTAAGCCAATGGACTATGATGTCCTTAACCTCGGACTGTGGGGTCCTTAAGCCCATGGACTATGATGTCCTTAACCTCAGACTATGGGGTCCTTAAACCCATGGACTATGACGTCCTTAACCTTGGATCGTAATGTCCTTAAACTAATGTTGGACCACCATGTCCTTAAACTGGGTAATCGACCGCAATGTCCCTAAACTAAACAATAGAGCCCAAATGCTCTTTTGTTGGATCTAAGTGATCCTGTTAAATTGATCTTAATCTAAAATTAGACTAACGTATCCTTAACATACGTTTAAGTTGATCTTAGTCTCAAATGAGACTAACATATCCTTAAACCCAACCCCCAAACCCAAATCTAAGAAAATACGGATTTGGACTAATCCATGCCCTACGGGCGACAACATAAATTAGTTTCCGTATACAATCCACGGGCAACCAAAAAAAAACAAACACATACGTCACGAAGTGACCATCTGGAGAAGGAGAAAGTGGTTACCGTGATGCGGTAGCGTAATTAACTGCAGGGGTTTGCGCCTGCAGGGAAGAACGTCTCCACAATCAAAACCCCCTCAAATGAAGGGGAATCTGATGAAGTCTGCTACATCGGCCGCATCCGTTTAAACCTTCGATATATGGTGTCATAAATCAACTTGGCATCTTCGGAGAGATGGACGGATAGCACCTAATAGCATCTGCTTTCGAAATTCAGGCAAGACGAACCTACGCGGTCGCATCTCTGCGTTTCGGAGGGGAACAGCTGTTTCAGATTTAGATCCCGCTGCTGGAAGATATACTTCAAGCTCTCGTGGTCCATGAAAATCTGACACGACACCCCATACAAGTAGTGTCTCCAAATCTTCAACGCAATGACCACCGCAGCCATCTCAAGATTGTGAGTGGGATAATTCTACTCGTGCTTCTTCAGCTGCCTAGAAGCATAAACAATCACTCTATCATGCTGCATCGGCCCACACTCGAGCCCCACTCGAGACGCATCACAGTAAACTACAAAGCCACCTGATCCAGAAGGCAAAGATAGAACGGGTGCAGTCGTCAACCGAGTCTTCAACTGCTGAAAACTCCGCTCACACGCATCAGTCCAAAGAAAAAGAACCCCCTTCCGGGTCAGTCCGGTCAGCGGCTCAGCGATACTTGAAAAATCCTGCACGAAACGGCGGTAATAACCAGCTAAGCCCAAAAAGCTGCGGACCTCTGTCACGGATACAGGTCTGGGCCAAAGCTGCACAGCCTCGATCTTTCTCGGGTCCACAAGAATACTGTCTCCCGTCAGCACATGACCCAGGAAGTCAACTCTATCAAGCCAAAATGCGCACTTTAAGAATTTAGCATACAGCTGGTGCTCCCTCAATGTCTACAAAGCAATCCTCAAGTGCTGCTCATGCTCCTCCCGACTCCTAGAGTAGACCATAATGTCATCAATAAACACAATAATGAACTGGTCGAGGAATGGCCTGAAAATCCAGTTCATTAGATCCATGAACGCTGCTGGGGCATTGGTGAGTCTGAACGACATCACTAGAAACTCATAATGCCCGTAGCGTGTACGAAAAGCAGTCTTCGGAATGTCATCATTCTGAACCCGCAACTGATGATAACCCGAACGCAAATCAATCTTAGAAAAATGTTTCGCACCCTGGAGCTGATCAAACAATTCTTCAATGCGAGGTAAATGATACTTATTCCGAACCGTATCTCGGTTCAATTGACGATAATCAATACACAATCTCAAACCGCCGTCCTTCTTCTTGACGAACAGCACAGGAGGTCCCCACGGCGAAACACTCAGACGCACAAGTCCCTTATCAAGCAATTCTTGCAATTGATCATTGAGCTCTCGAAGCTCAGCCAGAGCCATCCGGTAAGGCGGTACAGAAATAGACCCCGTGCCAGGAATCAGATCAATACAAAACTCAATATCGCACTCTGGCGACAAACCAGGTAAGTCATCGGGAAAAACGTCGGGAAACTCTCTTTGATAGGAACCCGGTCCAACGACCCTACTGCGACTCCAGTATCACAAATGAAAGCCAAGAATCCCTAACATCCCCTCCTCGAAAACCGACTAGCGCAAAGGGCAGAAATCAAACTGTGAGGGGTGGAACCACGGTCCCCCTGCACAACCCGAACAGACTCGCCCGGAAAACTGAAACTGACCGTCTTCTCACGGCAGTCCACCGATGCATAACAAGCTGCCAACCAGTCCATGCCAAAGAGAACGTCGAAGTCCAACATATCCAGAAGGATCAAATCGATGGACGAATCTCTATCTCCAATCTGAACGGCACACGACCGAAACACATAACGCGTAACAAAAGAATCGCCAACAGGTGTAATCACAACAAGCGGCTGATCTAGTAAACACGACTCTTGGCCCAAACTCAGCACGGAGTGTGTAGAAACATACGAATGCGTAGATCCCGGATCAAACAAAACATGAGCCTCAAAAGAACATACAGAAAGAGTACCTGAAACCACTGCATTAGACGCCTGCGCGTCCTGATGAGTTAAGGCAAACACCCGAGCCTGTCCTCTACCGGCAACTGGCTGACCTCTGCCTCTACCACCCCGCCCTCTCGGCATAAAACCACCGCGTCCTCGACCTCTCTGCACAAGAGTCTGACGCGAAGAAACAACAGGTATAAGGGGCAATGCCACTACGGTGGAGAAGGTAGTAAGGTAACCTGCGGTACAGCCGCATCGCGCTCACGTGGCTCAGTACAATCTCGAACACGATGACCCAAACTCACGCACCGGTAATATCAAGATGAAAACTACTGACTCCCCTAAGAATAAGAGCTAAAAAGCTGTCCTCGTCCCGGACCTCCACTACCCCCAGTATCTGAACAGGAACTATCACGACATCTAAACGCCTGCCTCTGTGCTGAAACACCAGCACGAACCCTCTTCGGTTCCGGAGCAACAGACGTCTCAGAAATATGCTCCTCAACCAACAGGGCTGCGCCCACCGCTGCTGCATAGGTGTCGCAATGCTGAACGCTGATAGCAAGGAACAAATGGGTAAGCAGGCCTCGAACAAATCTCTTGACCCACATCTCCTCCGTAGCCACCAAATACGGAGCATACACAGACAGCTCGGTAAACAGCACATCATACTCGGCCACCGTCATACCTGAGTCTGGCGTAACGACTCGAATTTGCATGCTCGAGCATCCCTGACACTCAGCGGAAGAAAACACGCAAGAAACACCGTCACGAACTCAGCCCAGGTCATAGCAGAAAGACCTGCGGTTCTGCCCTTCTCTAAGGACTCGCACCACTTCTGGGCCAGACCCTCCAAACGAAAGCTCGCGAACTCCACCCATCTCGCGTCGGAGCATCTAAGCAAACGACATATCCTGGCCATCCGGTTGATAAATGACAGCGGATCCTCAGGTGCATCGGTGCCAGTGAAAACCGGAGGCCTCAGCCTCATGAACTCCGATAACGATACGGTGATCACCTCCGTAACTACAGGTACAACCGCCTGAACAAAAAGCACCAACACGGTCCCCATAACGGGTGGTACAACCACCTGCCCTTACACTTGAATGGCCTCAACTAACGACCCCATCATCTGGCGCAAATCCTGAATACCAGCCCCTAGCATAGCCATATGGTCGGTCGAAGGTGGAACAATCTGCTCCTGCACAACGGGCGTACCGCCCTGGTCATTCCTCGTCTCAGACGAGTCAACTCTGACCTCGGCCCTCGCGGCCGCTTTCTGCACTCACGTAGTCTTCGGCGGCATAAAGGCTGGAAACGGAAACAAGATTCGATAAGGACACAGAAATCGGGTCACAAGTATATAAATAATCGCGGAAGGAATTTCAAGCAATAAGTCCTAAGGTCACTTAGGCGGAGCACCGTGTCGTAAGTATACCGCGGAACATACGCACGCTACGTTACTCTGCTTAAGCTACCCACTCCATCATACCAAGGTCATGCTACACTCCGAAAGGTAAAATCTAGCGCTTTGATACCAACTTTGTCACGACCGAAAATTGGGTACATGACCGGCACTTAAACTACGTAACGTCAACAGGCGTAACGCAATTAAGTAAGCCGAAAAACCCAGCAATCTAAACCATTAAAAGAAAGAAAGATAGATCACTTTTAAAATCTCGATGCAAAACTTTAAACTTAAGTTTGTTTTTCATAAAAATTTCGGCAGCACCTCCTTTGTAAAAACTAGTCCCGAAACGGGTACAAACATAAGAAAAAGTAAAACATCCCCAAACGGGAGCAAATATCACCCAACGGCGGAAACAACCACCACAACATATATACGACGCCGTAGCGAAGAAAAGATAATCTACATATATAAAAAGGCCGGCTCACACGAGCCCGACAACCAGAGTCAAAAGAATATACAATATCGATCCTCACAACTCGTCTCTAAGTCAATACATAAAAGTAGTAGATGGAGAGTACTAGATACAAGAATATACAATGTACATCATCGGATAACCGCAACCCACCTATAGCAAACGGCTTCACAGCCAACCATAGCGATATCCGCAAAAGTAGAGATAGTAAGGCGCCCTGCCGCGACCACTTTGATGATCAGACCTGAAAAACCCTGCGGCACAACGGGGGTGAGTTGCCAACTCGTGAATAGTAAATAACATCATACAATAATATCCAGCAGAGCGAAGCAGCGTTCCATTCTTTGTACTAACAGCGATAATCTATCACATGTAATCTGATAGCATAAGTATGAAAATATGTATATGCAACAGTCATGAAAGGAACTCTATCAGATACTACTAATACATGAAACAAGTGCATATCAAATAAATGCGGAGTATGGGATAAAACATGTCATCCTCACGGAATCCTCATCGTGGCGAACCAGTGTCCATCAAGACAATCTAAATCCCTAAATTTTCTCAAATCGGCCCCCATATCGGCCCTCATATCGGGCACATCAGCCCCTCACATCGGGCACATCGGCCCCACATATCGGGCACATCGGCCCCTCATATCGCAATGAATAAGAATACATGCACAGATCATTATGATGATATATATTTTATAGGTGTACATATATATAACAGCGTCCCATACCACTGATATATATATATATATACATGTATATATATCAGCGTCCCATACCACTGATATGTATACCCAGGAGCAAAACATCCAGAAAATATCATATGAAATTCATATATCAATGCAAAATCCATGAAATATAATATATGCAATATGAAGCAGTAATATGAGCATATAAAGCAAAAACCGCTATTTAACTGCAACAAGTTATTAAATATATCACGCGGTTCCTAATTTCTCCGAAACCAAACGTAACATCATATAAAGGTGAACATGTAGCTATAGCCAGGTATGCATACCCATGTCGGTATAGCAAAATGTGTGTATCTACCTATCAATAATGATGTAATACCCTCCAGGTATGTGTGTAGCTATATCAAGCTAGGTATATGTATATACATGTCAATAATAATACAATACCCTCCAGGTATGTGTATTCATGTAGGCATAGCAAGGCATATGTGTAAGTATGTAGGTATACAGATATACTATATGTCCTATGCACAATAGAATACGAATCAATGTCTCAATGTTCCTAACTAAACAATATCATATATGTATGTGTGTTGTGCGTGTCATAGCAATTATTGACAGTGTGAGTGGCATACAATCAGTGCTCGTGCAACATGAACCGTCAATAATAGTGCAGTGTCCAAAGGGTACAAGTCCAAGCACAACAAGTAATAATATGCAATGAAATTTATACGCAAACTCTATATGTGCAATATAAACATGCGGCTAATATCATATCATATCTAGCCCTGACGCATAACGCCATGCAAGCAAATTCCCCGTAGATGTTAAATCTACTCACCGACAGTCGCGGGCTAGGTAAATCCAATCACCTGCTTCCCTTTCTTCGCAGCGTCCGAAGTCCCCGCCTGTGATCCTATTAACATAAAACATAACCAGTGCAAATCTCAGAAAGCGATCAATATCACGTACATAAGACGTTTGACCAACGCACCAACTCCAATCCGACCCATAAGTGTTCGTCTAACAGCTAATGTGCGTAACGACACACCAACACCAGCCCAAGTGTTGCAGCACACCAGATCACGAACCGTGTCGGATAACGTAACACGCGTACTCAAAACACTAGAATATAGAAAAGTGGTCCCAGATTTTGATACACTAAAAATTGGTGAAAGTTGCAAGTACCACGAGACCATAAACAACCCAGAGACCCCACGACAAAGATTCAACACCCCAGCCCCCACTCTAGCCGCAATTTGCGGCCAGAACCATTAAATTTGCGACCCAAAAATGAAGGGATGGTCTCAGGTTTTTATGGTGGGTTCTATACCTCAACACTATGTCACTGTGATGGGAACTTTTCCAACAAACACCTGGTTTTACAGCAGATCACAGAGATACAAAGTTGATACTAAAAATACGATATTTTGCACAATATGCTACCTTTAGTGTTCCAATCCATAACAACAAGGCAACACAACAATATAACTCCTAATTATCAGTTTGAGGTCATTACATAACCACTCTTGCTCAAAAATCCTAGCTTTCCAAGCTCCAAGGCAACCAAGTGTCTAAAACAAGACTTTTGAAGTATTTAAATGGGATTTTGTGAAGTTTAGCATGGTTTTTGTAAAGAGGGAGTGAGGTTTCAGTTGTGGGAGTGAAGATATGAAGAATAATTGAGAGTGAGAGAGAATGAGAGAGTGAGAGAGAAATAATGGTGAGGGGTGAGTGTAGGGTGAAACAAAACCTTATGCTTACTCTCTACCTCACCTCCATTAATACCACCATTAATGCTTCTTGACTCATCTTGCCATCTCTCTCTCATCCAAACTAGATATTTCCTTACACCAAAAGATCTAAAGCAATGTTAAATTAGGGCAATGATTAATTAAGGTGTCTTGGTCACTTAACAAGATTAACACTAACTAACCCTCACATTAACACGCACGTGTGTGTGCAAGCCATATCAAATAATAATAAAATATTAATTGATTGATATAAAATGTGAGTAACCCAATTTGGTAAACTTTTCCTTAAAAACCCGCATTAACGCTTAATTAACACTAATCTCATTCCAAGGTGTTATACAATGTCCCAGTGGTAACGATGTTGATGCCTAAATCGGTATCAAATTCCAAGTCCTTTTATAGCAAATGATGATTCGCTCTTGGCAACATTCCAGTAGCAGCGATGTTGATGCTTAGATTGGTATCAGATCTTGAGTTCTGTACTTGGGAAAAAAATGCATATAAAATAGCCGAAATGATTGGGCACCGCGAAAAATAGCCGAAATGATTGGGCAATCGCGACTTTCATGAGACAAAAAGCTGAAATGATAGAGCATCGCGGAAAGAAAACAAAAAAATATAATACATATAAAATGAAACTTTTGCCCTACAGGTGAGAT